>CADEBD010000286.1:0-687815 GCA_902825455.1 Arctia plantaginis | reverse complement strand
TCTTCGATCTGCCAAATGCGAACAAAACAAACATGCCATTCTGTTATATTATTATGGCAATTCACATAGATTCTTTTATCGGATCGCTTTGTATTTGAGGGTCCGAAATTCCGAGGTGGGGTGATCATGGCGGTTATTATTACTTCACGATAATACGTAAAGCAATCGAAATGAATAAATATTAGAAATAATAAACCTGTTTTAATATTTAAATGAGGGCATTTACCGTTTAGACTAAACAAAAAAATGTTGTCTGTGATAGCTTTGACATTAGTGACATAACAGCTGTCACATTTGGCATTTTATAGGAACCACCGCTCTTTTATTGTTTGATAACAAATAATGCACAAATATAGCTTTCATAAATAAATAAGTCCATAAAATTTTATTTTTATTTATAATGACTGAATCGGTCATAAAACCCTTGCAAAATGGGCGTTCATTTGATGAAACGGATCGAATGCCGAAAAAAATAACGATAACTAACCTAGATGTTTTCATGTATGTCGTTGCTATTGTGGGACATTTTACTGATCTAGGGGTAGATATCAATATAGCTGTAAGATATTTCTTGGCAAGCAACATGGCAGAGTTCGGATGGACGCTGGCGTTCATCCTGGTACCTGCTTTCGTCAACACCGCTGTATCAATAAGAATGTAAGTTTGTTTGGAAACTATTTTTTATTACTTTATTATGAGCAAAAATTATCTATAGGTATGCAAAAATTATCTACTCAACCTATGGCTTACACTAGCCCATTAATTTATGATCCTCCTAGGATTATCAATCATCCTTTTAGCATTATATATCTAACTAATTTAATTTTATTTAACTTTCCCCGTATTGCCTTCTACTTACTTTTATTCCTTTCTTCTCACTTATCCTTCCTTTTTGCATTCCAAAAATACCAACTGAGGATAATAATTAACTTGCACCCAATTATAGGAGTGGGGACAAATTATAGATAGCTACAATTCAATATTTAATGGGCAACCCTTTGAAGAAACAGATATAACTATAAAATCTATCTGCAGATCTCACATTATTAGTGGTTGATTAGCTGATCAGTGACATAAGAAATAGATAAAAATTGCTATGTATTGCCCTTTTAGGGTGATTTGTTACTGTACCAGGGATTTCCTTCCTAGGGTACACCTGGTTCCCCAGCAACTGGTACCCGAGACGGCATGCGGTTTTTGGTCGGTTCGAGCCTGACATAACCACCGGTGGGTGGTATTCGAGAGGTTTTCCGCACAGAAAATAAAAGAAAAGGGTGGTTGGTTACTGCTCTCCCTATTTTCGTAATGTATTGATTTTTGTTTCATAGTTTGTTATTGTGATATGTTTGTACTTTGCAGGTATTCGCAGGATAAGCAGCAGGATTCCTTGTCAAATGAGTTCACAAAACGTAAGTGGCTCAGGATCTTCATATTGGTGTTACAAATGGCTCCTATATTGCGGTTTGCTGATGCGCTTATGTAAGATTTTATTTGCAAAATTATTTATTTTGACAGAGTTTTTCTAACATAACTCTTTTATCATATAGCTTAAATGCACGTGGATAAAGAAGGTAGCTGTAAAATAGTAGAAAAAGAGTAAAGGAAGATAGTCGAAAAATAATAAAACTACCCTTTTCCACAGCAATAGATTTACTCCCTATTACGTAATTTTATTTAGAATACTATATTTTTTTAAGACTTCTATGCTAGAAATATATATTGTGTTATAGAAAAGTTCCCTTTACAAACATTTATGATATGGAAACAAGGAATAACCGGGCTCAGAACAACAATTTGTGGATCACATAAAGTGTTGTGCCATGTGGGGATCAAACCCACAATACTCAGCTCAGTAGGTAGCGCATTGGTGAGGGGACTGCTTAAACCACTAAGCTATCCATGCAGTCTACTTATAACAAACATGATGTCATGACGATGGAGCCAAGTGCTGACAAAGAATTCCTTTCATTTTGTGGAATTCTGGTTAATTCAAAGCTGTGTCATCAGGGCCCTGTTTATTATCAGTGAAAATTATTCTATCTGAAAGAAAATGTGTCTGAGCCTACTGTATTTTTAATAGCTTATTATGCTTTAATAATTTTTAACATTGCGGAAACTATCATGTAGTAACATTATAATCTGCAGTTACGCAGTCAAATCCCGACGCGCTGAGCGCAAGAAAGATCTGGCGGCACAGCAAATGTACTACAAGTTGATGCTGAAAGAGGACTCAGATGCGGCCCTACTCAGAATATTCGAGTGTTTCCTAGAAGCAGCTCCTCAACAGGTGCTTCAGACTAGTTTGCTGTTGAGAGTGAATCAAGAGTTTGCTGGTAAGTTACATTTTTTTAGTAAAGTATAAACAATACTAGCCAACCTGCACAATTCCGTATACGTCTTTCAAAAGGTTTCTTTTTTGTAACATTTTTCCTCCTCCTCTCCCTCCTAGTGTTCGTAGCGTGATGTTATACAGCCTATAGCCTTCCTCGACAAATGGGCTATCCAGCACTAAAATAATTTTTCGATTCGAACCAGTAGTTCCTGAGATTAGCATGTTCAACCACACAAATTCTCCAGTCTTATAATATTTGTATATTATATGACTCTCCCGGAGCGCCAGGCCCGGCAACGGGCCAGGTACCGCAGAGGACTCAGGCACCGGAGGTCGCAGAATGACCTCCGTCCTCCATAAGCGCCGTCCGGGGTGGTGGCGAGACGCGCTTCGAAGCGCGCGCCCCCCTTTCGGGACCACAAAGGGGTGCCCACACAGGAGGGAGTCATTTACGCAAGTAGATGGCCCGAGGTACGTCGGAGTATCAGGGTTTTCCTTCCTAGGGTACACCTGGTTCCCCAGCAACTGGTACCCAAGACGGCGTGCGGTTTTTGGTCGGTTCGAGTCCGTAATAACCACCGGTAGGTGGAATCCGAGAGGATTTCCGCACAAAAAAAAAACAAAGTATATTATATGATAATAAAAATCCTGTAACTAGTTATATAAATTCTATTATATTGATAATTTATCATGTCAATGAGACATCATAATCTACATACCATTGTCCACAGTTCATCAGGTTCTGTCAATAGCATCATCAATAATAGGCATGGGCTGGTGCTTGGCAGCATACCAGCGAGCTGTGCGCTTTGCACAACAAGACAAGGACAACATGAGCTGGGTCGGAACTGCCTTGCAGACTATGTTTCATTTTCTTGTTACATGTAAGTAGAACAAAGTTTCAATTACATTTAAATGCGTTAAAGTTTGCAAACGTAGTGTAGGGCGCACTGCACGCTGAATGGACTTCTTGAGGTAAAATGGCTGGATGCGGACTGCCCAAGACTGGGATAGTTGGCGTTCCTTAGGCGACGCCTTCGTTCACCAGTGGACGACGATAGGCTGATGATGATCAAAGATTTGCATGTTAAAACTAATCTGGACTAAGAGCGCGCATATGAGACTAATTTATACATGACAACTGAGGTGTGCAAGCTGATTGGGGGAATTTTTCGGCAGGGAGCACTATAGTTTTCAAGGCGCGTAACCGACGTGTGACGGCTACACTGACTAACAGGAATTTGAATGTTGCTACCCAGTAAATAGAATCTACATTCACCATGCAACACACGTTGACCAAGAAACATTTTAATCATTTATCATTTATGAACCAAATATTAGACCAGGCCACGTGCTGACTTTACCCTAACTTCTGACCTGTTCGCGGGGATACAACAGTACTTGTTTATATTGAGCTTAATGGACTAATTACTCAAAATGCTTAGGTTGACTGAGAAATACCTATATTTTAAAAATATTAATTTTGCTATCTTCGATTAATCAATATTTTATTAATGTACACCTTTTTTATTTTCAGTGAGCCGCATAATATCAATATCCATCATCGCTTTTCTCTTTCCGCATTGGACGATTCTAGCCTGCGGAATTCATATCCTCATCACCGCTACACTTCTCCAGATTTTCGACCGTTCCCCGTTCTGTTCGCACACCTGTCTCGGCAGCATTTCTTTCTCTATCGCACTCGGGGGCGTTTACCTCTTCACATACATCATTCCAGTTGAAGGCAAAACGAGATATAGGTACGCAATCTACTATACGATTTGTTTCATGCAAAACATTGCATGTGGAGTAGTGTGGTACCTTTATGGAAGAAATGAGGTATATTTCTACCCACTATTGATTTTTACTGTGGTCCCGTATGTGGTAGGAATTATTATTATGGTGATCTATTATAGGTTCTTTCACCCCAAAGTCAGTAAAAAGGAGTTCGCTGTTTCGTTCAGGAGTGGGAATGAGATGAGCTAGTATATTTATGTATGTATATTAGAAACGAGAAGTTTATTTTTTATTTTAATATTTTTACCTTGCAGTATCTGCAATTTTAAAGGATTATTAAAACAATAACTTGTTCTAAACCAACTTACGCATATAAAATTATTTTACATTTGTTTGAAGTGAATTAATTATGAAGGTAGAATGAAAAATTTCATTCGAAAATCTTTATTTTCGTACAGAAAATAATTGCTTGAATAATTCGTAGGTGTTTCCGAACGGCGTGTTATATTATCATTTTTTATGAATAATAAATGATGTTTATTATGAAATCATCACACATCAACAGCCTTTAATGGTCCACGCTGGCCAGACGAGTTGGTATAGGGTTTGTGTCACGGGATGAATACACGGGTGGTGACACTCTGTATTCTTAATCCGTCACCACACAGGAATGGTGTAAAAATGCATTAACCAACTAAAACTTATTTGATGATTCTTTTAAGACTGTTTTGATACGTAACTGCCCACAATTTCGGCGATTTGTAAACTCTCCAAACGTAGTTGAACATTTAGAAATTCTAATAAGTATCATCAGGCTAAAAATATTTAAGTAAAGACTTCCCTTTTATGGGAAGATCTGGTTTTTTACCACGACGCATAATATAATAACATTAATTAATTATGGACCAAATATAACTCCTTGTGGAATTCCTCACAAATAACTACATTTGTTAAAAGGGAATTTGGATTAACGAAGTCAAATACCTTATCAAATCTATTGTGTATATTATATACATATGTGTATATATACCAGTATATTATGTATAGTTGTTTATGTTCTACGTAATTGATTGTTTACTTGTATAATTATAATTTATTCCTAAATATTGTAAACTATATGTAAATGGCGCCATATCTCCTAATTATGATTAAAATTAGACTTCGATAGTTACGTTTTTTGCGAATATAGCGATTTATTGCTATCTTCTATAGATTACATATTCTGATAATAATAATAATAGTTTCCTCACATACCCAGCAAACGGTAACTAAGGAGTTACCGTAAACACATAACCTACGTGTTTGTAAACTTATATCATAAAACATGTAAACTTTAATGTTACCATTAGTCTTATAAAACACTGAACAAAACATATTTATGCAAGCCAGCAATTCAATTTATTTTTGTATATGTATACATAGTATTTATAAACATCTTATATGCCCTTACATGATTGGGTATACATATATTTTTTATGATGTAATACATTATTTTATTAAATTCATTAACAGCCTTTAACAGTCCACTGCTGGACATATGCCTCTCCTTAGAAAGGAGGTTTTGGCCTACTATTTTATTAAGTTAGTTAACAATTATGTGACTCATATCAATATCTGGTGCTCTATTCCAACAATCCTACATATTAGAATCGTGTAAAGTCGATTTGCCAAGTATTTTGAATCAACTATATTCCCGTTAAGAAAATAGTGACGTATCTCATGCAGCGGGGAAGCCCCGATTCCTGACCAATCAGGTTCGAAGCTTTCGTACGCAACGATAATTTCTTGAAACCTAATTGGTCAGGGCTTGAACAATGCTTCACTAGTTTCTAGTTTGGAATCTTCTTGCCTCACTAGTTTGGAATTAGTGTAAAGTTGCCAGAGTAAAAAAAAAAATTCGGTATAAGACTGTGTAGTATTAAGCAGAGAATATATTTTAATTATGAATATTAGAATAATCTTTTCTGTATGTTGGTGTTAAATTAATAATATTTCCTTTTTTAATAATACTCAAATTGTCAAAATTCTGTACTTACCAGTGAATCTCTAGCGATATTCGCCAAATGACTGTAGTTTCGTATTACATTTAATAAATTATCTTTTCGGAGGAACATGTCTTTCATTTTTGGTGTCCTGCCTTAAAAGCCTTCAATAAAAAGAAAGTCTAATGAATAATTAGAAATGTTAGGTATTTTAAGAATAGTTTGTTTTAGGAATTGAATCTGTTACAAAATAATGATTGATGAATTGATCAAATAAAATTGTGTTTAAAATGCTTATAATAAAGTTCCTATTGGCGTTAAACCTAAAATTTATTACTATACTCACCACCTCTGCTTAATTATTTTTGTTACGAATTATTTTATATTTAAATATAATAAAATTAAAACAAATATATTTTATTGTTTTTATTCAAGTTATTACCAAATAAACGGCGCGCGTTCTCTCAATATTCTCAAACCATACCTATTCCATTCACTTTGATTAATCCAAAGTTCTATAGCAGACTCCAAACAAGACATCACAGCAGCTCCCTTCCAGACTGTGCTGGCTGGATCTATGTCCTTTGGAGATGTAACTATTTCCAATTGCTCAGTCTTATATGTGTAAGGAATCTGTAAAGCTAAGCGGTTCTGAAGCCATAAATTGAGTCCATGGATCTTCACGCCACCTCCAACTATGAGTATATTACTGTACATTTTACGTTTTAATTCTTCATTGGGACAACGGTCTATACTTTGAAGAATAGCTGCATCTAATGCTAAAACTTGACCTGGAGCCAAAGCGACTACATCTCCTGGACCACCCTCTAAAGTATCCACTACAATGTCTTCGTCTTGATTAGCTGAAGGCTGAGGTTCACTAGCTGCTTCAAACTGCTGAGATTCATTTGCTGTTGGATCAGCAGTTTCTCGTTTCCTGCCTGTCTCCCTTAGAAATTCTGCATCAAATGGATCTTCAGGGTCACTCGGCTGACGGTTTTGGATTTTTGTAGATTTAGAACCAGTTATTTTGAGTAAGTCTGTATAAAACATTGATAAAGGTGATATGATGCATTCATCACCCACTTGTAATGTGTATTTGTTCACAACATCACCAGGATGATCAACAAGAAAGCTTTTCTCTTGTGGACCACAAACATCAAGGTTTACATGGCAAAAGTTTTCATATAAATTCCTCATTAGGATCACATCTCTGGGGATATTTTCATTCCAATTCTTGTATGGAAATGCACTTTTATGAAACATCCATGACAATGCTTGGCAAACATCTCCAGCTCCATAATCCATTCTCAGCCTAGTTGTCTTATGGGAAATTCCATCTTCCACACATGATATTGCTGTTTTCTGATCACCTATATCTACTACACATGCAGAACCTATCCCAGCACCAAATGTGGCTCCGACGCTCTCTTGAACTAAAAAACAGTGACCGAAACCCAAATCCTTCAATAATAAAGACATTAAATACTTCAAATGACTTCGAGAATACAAATCTGGGATCAGTAACACACATCTGTACTTAATTAGCTCTATTAAAGGTATTCCTAGTTTATACTCAATGATAGAACTCCAAATTGTATAAAGATCATTCAAAACTGATGAAATTGAACCACCAACTTCAGTATGAATGTTGAAATCACCCCTTCGGTAAGGGAAATGTATATTATATGGCAATTCTGGATCAATATCTAGGACTAGATCGCCTATAACGATGTCACATTCAACCTGAGGCCACGGTTCCCCGTCGTTCACGATTTCAGGTAAAGAGCGACGATTAAATGCAGCAATTTGTTGAGGGGGAGTAGCGTACCTCCTCGCACCATTTGACTGAACACAAGTTTGCAGTGTATGAGATATTTGCAGGCGGCATTCTTCTAATTCCTCGATCAATTCTTTCGTTTTCGGTACACTGGGGGGTATAAAGGAATCGCGATAGATTTTTCCTCCATGACGACGTTTTCTGGCTATGCAATGTAGCTGTTTTACTGGTAATAAGTCCGAAGCTCTTCCTATACGTATGTATAACGACCCAGGATGGATAACAATAATCCTATTGGACGGAAACTGTTGGAAATGTTCCGGTCCCGGTTCATACGCTGGCATACTCATCTGTAAGTATTTATAGTGCTTTACATGAAACTAGTATTCAGTATACTTATTAAATTAATATTACATGAGGTAAAAAGTAAACCTTACGATCGAGTACGATCCTTAAATTTATTTATCGATGAATTTTTTTCAAATTGTAAACATAACCTTTACATTTAAATGACACAAGATAATGGTTATCGAACGAGCCCAAATATATTAATGTATTTCGTTCAGAAACGTTGAAACAAAAGAATTTGAAAAATAAATATGCATAATGTTAGGCAACTGGATTTCGTATTCAAACTAAGATATTTTCTAATATTTTAACGACGTAAATATTATTAATATAATAGTTCTGTCATTTTATAACTAAATCTCAATTTTCGATGAAATTGTGTTACCGGTTTTCAATTTCATTTTTTATTTTAAAGAGAAATAAATTAATAAATATGATTGAAAGCCTATGGCCTATAACCAAATCCTATCATTTTGTATCGACGAAATCTAAGAAGAAAGTGTTTTAGAAAATAACTCATCGCATGCATTACAACCTAATATTATAATAGCAGCAATAATTTTATGTATTCGAACAAAATGAACGAACTAGGTTAAATGATAAATTTGTCTAAATGTCATCTGTCAAATTGTCATATAATGTCACCCCATTGTCGTGTCACTGTACAGGAGAAAATAAACATTTTCATTTTCAATCCGAAAACTATTTAAAATTGACCGTGAAAATGGTGTCAAGAAGCTTAACAGAGGTGTTTGTGTTGATGCGGAACAATGCTATCCACAGCCGGCACATATTCGCTGAACAGGCAAATACTTTTACATATTATTGATTTATAGTTTTTCATCTATATTTGAATATTAAATGATGTAATTTTAACTAAGTAGCGAGTAACCAATTAAGTTGGTTTTGTATTTTTTCTATGTTGATCAACATAACATTTTTTGGGATCTTGGGATGTCAGATTAATTTCGCTATCAAAAGTCGCTCTTTATTTCTTTTCTGCTGGTTTTAAAATGTTATAAACACTTTTTCGTATTAGATTTATACAGAAATGCACGCATTTTGGCATTAATTCTCAAGCGTATTTTATTAAAACATAAAAACAATCTTAATAATACTTAAATAGTTTATTTAAAATGAAACTTTGTGAAACTAAATTTGAATTATATTTTAGCGTTCTCATATGGGACAGGTATGGCATCTAAACGAATATTTACAGCAAGATGATATAAATTTAATTATCTGTTTTTACTTTACTATTAACTAGCAGACCCGTGCCCACTTCGTTGGGCATAATGTTAATAATCCTTTTTTAGTACAGAGTGTTATGTTTTATTTTCTAACTGCCAAAAGGAGGGTTATACGCAGGTATAGTTTGTATTTGCATGCTAATACAAAATTCGAAAGTAACTCTGTCCGAAAGAAAAAACATTTTCTGCGGGATTGCGATAAACGTATTCCATGAGGACCAAGTCGCGGGCAAAGTTAGTTTGAATATGGTAATTTTAATTGTTCAAAACTTCTCTGTAAACTATATTGGATGTAATGTTATCATTTGGTAGCAAAATATATTGTCTATCAGGAGTTCCAACCCGAGATAAGCCAACATATAACTGCCCATGGGAAAAACACGGCTTTCTCAGGTCAATGCCCACCAGAGAGAATGTCTGACCTTGGTACTTGTTAATAGTGAGGGCAAAAGAGATCTTCACTGGAAACTGTAGCCTTTTAAACGGTATGGGTAAATCAGTGGGAATCATGGGTATCCGCGGAATTTAAGCCAGTTGTCCCTGTGAGAATGGTCGCCACGATTATATTGTCCCGTAACTCTTTTGTAAGCAGCCTTGTCCCATTACACATGTTGGGGGGGGGGGGGGGGGGGGGGTTCAAAGAATTTAAAAATTCTTAGGGATAGTGCACTGTATCCTCAATATTACACACCGTATCAATAGACTTATAGTGACCTGACCGGGAATTTTCTCTAAAATGAGTTTATTTATTTCAGTCACTGTATCGTTTCTGGCTGACACTATTGCCCTAGAACAAAGCCAATGATAATCTCTCTCCAATAAATATTCAAGACCGGGATATATTACGTCAATAAGATGTTCCAACCTGTGCAATATGTGTCCTAATGTCTCGTCAAGTTTAATGTAATTGCTGTTGGTGTTAGGAGAGACAATTTTTCCTTCGCCAAGATTGAGTAGTTGACGCGGAAAGTCGTCATCGTCGTTGTCGCTCAAATGGGCTCTCATGTTTGTTCGTAAATTGAGAGATACAACCGAACTCCATAAGTGAGATGATTTTAAGCATGCACTGATGACATCGGCGCGTGTTCCTTTTGTTACTACAGGCAGTGTGTTTGCCGAAAATCACCCGCGAAAACAAAAGTAACGCCACCCATTACAGCATCAGAGTTTCTGAGGTCTTTGAGCGTTCGGTTTACTGCTTCAACATGAGCTCTATGACTCATGGTACATTCGTCCCATATAATTAAAGATGTTTCTTGTAAAAGTTTCCCGAGTGGCCCATTTTTACGTATGGAACAAACTGACTGTTGCTCTAGTGAGACTGTCAGAGGTAGCTTAAAGGTGGAGTGCTACTTTTTGTAACTTAAATATAAAAGTTAGACATATGCTGTCGTTGTATATATTATATATATTAACGTTTGTATATATTAACTTTTTTGTTGGCATTTTCAAGCTCCACATCTTTTTTCTAGAACTCAACAATATATCTTTCATAGTTAAGGCAGCGTTCGTTAGAAACGCTTTCATTCGACCGTTTTATCTTCGATTCACTTTGCAAAACGGACTACCACGTAAAAGCCTTTTTATTTTTCGGTTTTTTTATATAACCTATGACACTCAGTAATAATGTGGCTTTCTATTGGTGAAAGAATTTTTAAAATCGGTTCAGTAGATCCCGAGATTACCCCTTACAATTTAACAAATATACAAACACACAAACTTTACTTCTTTATAATATTAGTATAGATTGAGCAATTTTGCTCAAGTAACACTTTTTAAACTTTGTTGTAATCATCATGTTTTTTATTTTCATGCTATCCACATATCTTTTTCACCTTTTCAAATTCAAACCTTAGAAATATTTATAGTTAATACCTGAGTATGGTTTTACAAAAATTTCATTTATAAGTCATAAATTCGTAATTTACTGCAAATTTTTCAATTTACTGCACTAACACTAGCTTATGGTGATACTAGGTATAAATTACTAGGTTTGGTCATTTGATTCAAGCAGCAGTTGCATTATTACTATGGGGCGATAGACAACTGTCTCATATTATCGGGCATGTTTTGGTGTAACTACACTAAAACATGCCCGATAATATGACTGAAGAATTGTGTAAAAAAAAAAACTGTGACCATGGCACTTGTGATGTAGTGGTTGCAGTTTCTAGTGTATCAACATTAAGCTTGACTAGGAGTTTTAACAAGAATACTAGTAATGTGTAATTAACAACATTTTTTAAAATATTGCTTGTATTAAAATAGCAGCAAGTATGACACTGACAAATCTTAAAGCTGTGCTATATTAGGTGAAATAGGACTGGCCTGTTGGTCTAGTGGTTAGTAACCCTAACTGCTATGCCACAGGTTGTGGGTTTGATTCCCACCTAGGACAAATAATTTTGTGATAAGAATGGTCATTGGTTCTGAGTCCGGACATACCTTATCTATAATATGTGTGTTTTTAGAAATACATAAGTATGTTTATCAGCGGTCTGTTTACCATAGTACAGGCTCTGCCTAGTTTGGGATCAGACGGCCGTGGGTGGAATGTGTGAAAATATTATTATTTATTTTATTTATTTAAATTTACTGTCATCATCAATAATATGTATTTGAGAGGTTCTTAAAGAATTACTCAACTGCAAAAAGTTAATAGCATAAATATTTCATATGTTAAGACTTAATTTATTTCTCTAAGTTCTGTATACCTATCACCAGTTCAAAATGAATCCAGCCCATCCAAAGGCTGCCTGGAAGAAATTGCACTAAGCGATAAGGCCGCCCTTCGTACATTACATCTGTTACTTTATAATGTCTGTAAAACCCTGGTGTACAAACAAAGTATTTATCTATCTATCTTTCCAACAGAGTAATGATTCGGAGCGGGTACGGCTGATGAGAAGCAACTCTCATGACATGGAAGCTGGTATGGAACTACGGTCAGATTCACATGCACCCCCACCCTGGACAGACACTCTCGAGGAAGCACATTATGTCATCACAAGGTTGGTAGCTCATATTTAACTCTCCACAGCCCTGCATTGAAGTCTATGAAGAGTATTTGAAATGTGGAACGTGTACTAATCACTGGAGATCCTGGAATGATTTTGATAACTAGATTAATTCTCTCCTGTCTCTTTCTGTGAAGCTGTAATGCTCCAGAGAGAGACTGCTGAACGGGATCGGGAAAGAGCCAATCCCGAGCGAAGAAAACCGCCGCCGAAGGGACAGTGGGCCACCAGAGAGTGCGGACCTCTGGTGGCAGATTAATTGGTGCTGTGGGGGATAGGGTGGCGGCCTGATTGCACTTAACATGTGATCCGGCCGTCTGATAGGCAGGAAGAAGCTACTGACTTCCCCTGAGATAGGGCCTAGTTAGGTGCGGCGTCGATCTGGGCGGGTTCTAAATCACATTTCCCGGGTTCTCCCTAGAGCAGGGCGCCTGAAGCTGGCCGTCGGGGTAGTTTTTAGTTTAAACACCACATACTCCTGGCTCCTATGTCCCCAAGGAACCGGAGAATTTTCCACCCCATCACCAAAAAAAGAAAAAAAATCTATCTTAAGTTAAACCTCCACATTTACGACTATCACTATAGATAAACCTCTAAATTTAGTTGATCCCCGTTACCGTTCTACCTCAAGAGTGAAGACTCAATTAAGAGGTTTATCTGTGGAAACACGCCAGTAAAACAATGTGACTAAACTAAAAAAGGACTCTGATTACCCCAACAAATCCTCGATCCTGTTATACGTTTGCATCTCAAACTTACCCAATATGTGCCTCTGAGCATGCTTGCCCAGGTGGCTATCGTGACCAGATCACGACATGTGTTGCCATTATAATCGGATATGTAAGAACAGCAGGCTGTAAAATTTCAAAAACACGTTTGCCAACAGCTCGCTAAGAATTATCTGCTCCCTGTGCATCAATAACTGTGTACAAATACATCTTATGACGTGCGTTGTGTTCGTTTGAAGTAATTATCTCAGAAAAAGTGACGCAAGCACTTAACTGATAGTACAATAGAAACAGGAAGTGTTCAACAATTAGATTGTTAGAGCATTATACATCATGCACTTTTGGTGCATTGGCGGACTTAATGCCTAAGGCATTCTCTACCAGTCCACCTTTGGATGATGCAGAGAGAACAGGCAGTAGGTGCATTTTGGTTAAAGTTTGTGCAATTATCTAGATGTTTAGACATTATCAAGAAATTAGGGAAAATTAAATCAGAAGAGGAAATAAATATGCATACGTAATACATAAGTGTAATACATACTTAATTCTTAAGAAAGTTGGGTTTAAAAAAGGACTGCGTGAAGACAATTGGGCCTCAATTTTGCTATTTTATGTTCAGGCCAAGCCACTGTCATACCACTGACACGCTATTGAGATGCTATCGAGTGGCCATTGGCATCGGTATAAATATCGGTAGTCTACACTAACTCAGTGTCTTTACAGTAGCGATGGAATGGCAGTGGCTCATCAGTGGTGATATCAAAAAGATTGCCATATTTGGAAAAATAAATAAATAATTTCCTCAAAAAACGTAATATATTTTCAAATTATAAGGACGCGTGTCAATGGTAACAGTGGCTTGGCGTGAACATGAAATAGCAGAATTGAGGCCCTGGTGTCTGTCTTAAATGTTGGGATGAGACTGAAGACGGTTTACTCGCTAAACCACTGAGTATGCAGAGTAGAAGTGTAGGGTGTGCAAAAATGATGCATAAGGCATCTATAACGGTTCTAGGCGCTGCCTTACTCTGCCACTAAGACAGATCGTTAGAGCTGGGTCAGTCAGCGTGTGTAATTTACGTTAATAACAAAAGTAGTGTGATGTGCTCCGCGCTTGTACATGAGACGCAGCGTCAGATGTGTGCCTCAATATAAATTTATGACAAGCCTTAATTAGGTCAGTCTTAAATTGATTTTAAATGTTGTTTGTTTGTTTTGACGACCGAATGGCGTAGTGGTTTGTGTAACGGACTGCTATTCCAAAGGTCGCGGGTTCGATTCCCGCTCAAGTCAAACATTTGTGTAGGGTAAAAGCCGGATAGTTGCCCCACTTTTCAAAAAAGCTTTATTTTTTTTAAATATTTACTTGCTGAAAATTATACGATATGTATTTCATAACATAGGTCTTTTATCTTCTATTATAGCCTATTTTTGTTAACATAATTAACATTGCTTTTATTTAAATCCTGTTTTATTTGGCCTCTGAAAAAACGGATAGTTGCCCACTGTGGCGGATAGTAGCCTAGCGTGGAAAATCCTTCGAGGGATACTTGCCTCGTACGAGGATAGTCACCTCGATATATATTGGTTTTTTTCCGGATAAAAATAAATTTATATCAATTTAATTAATCTTTATCATTTATTTATCAGTCTTCATAATTTAATGAGTTCTTTTATTAAGTACACATTAAAATGTTAATTAACATTATTAAATATTATTCAAATTTAAGGTTATTATTAATCTTCTCTTCCTTAAAGCTTTTCCCTTATTATGTTTCATAAACTCTGCGTTATCAGATTCAGTTTCACTGCTATATCAATATATTTTTTGGTGTTTTTATTTTTTTGCGGTTTTCCTTTTTTTTTCTCAATGCTTTTCTTGTTACCAGCTAGTTTGTTTTTTACTGTCTAACATTTTTCTTTTTCTCTGTGATAATTTTATTTGTTTTTTTTTTATTTTTTCGGCTTTATCCTTCTTCTGGACTATTTTATCGTCAGAGTTTAAAATTTCTGCCGATTGTTTAGCTCTTTTAGTCATGCTAAGTGGTATTACAAGTGCTAAGCATCTTCTGTCCAGCTGATGTGGCGTGGCACCACGCCTGGTTTTCGCTTGTACTTGCGAGGCATTTTGCTTTCCTAAAATAAATATATAAAACAGTTAACTATTTATTTTGTTTAAAACAAGTTATAAGTCACAGTAAATTGGAAAAAACAACAAAAGAAAAAAAAACTGTGCTTGCTCGATGAAGAATTTACAGTCACTCTAGGGGCAACTATCCGCAAAAGTAAGTAGGGCGACTATCCTTTTTGATGCGGATACTTGCCCTTTATATTTAAAAAATAAAAAAAAACTATTGGGTAATAAAACATAATAAACATTGTAATTTAGACTCTAATGCATACAAAGAAACAAAAAGTTGACTGAAAGCACCATCAATAATAAAAATATTCAACTAAAATTACTTACCAAAATAAGATCAACGCCCGTCAGCGTTTTACAGCGGAAGATTTTTGCTCACACGGACAAAACACGTTCGCCTACTCCGATTGCTTACATGGCACGGAGGCCTGTGGGGGGTCACTTCTTATTGTAGTAAAGCGCTAACATAACTAATACTCCCATCATAGTGTATTCAAAACCGGGGCAACTATCCGTCTGAGGCAACTATCCGGCTTTTACCCTACATGAACATTTAATGTTTGATATGGTCTGGGTGTTTCTATGTATAATAAGTATGTATTTACAGAAAAAAAAGTATATATGTATTTATATCAGTTGTCTAGTACCCATAATACAAGCTCTGTTTAGTTTGGGACTAGATCGCGTTGTGTGAATGTGGTACAATATTATTTATTTTATTTATTTATTTACAACATACTTCACGTATTCGTCAGTTTAGCATTTAACAGGGAATAAACCGTTTTTCTTAGAATCAAATTCTTTTACGGTAAGTTTTTTTTATGCCATGAGAGGCAAACGGTTACCCGTTGGTGACCAATGCTGCCAAGGACACCTGTTATAGTCACAGAATGCGTATTGCACCGTGAGTCATCCCCCCCTCCCCCCCCAGTATCTGGGAGAGGGGGCTTTGGGCTCTGGTAACTTCACTCACTGTATGAAAAGCGAGGAAAGAACTTCTTAACACCGGTTTTCTGTGAGTCATGTTGCCGAGCTGGCCCATTTGCACCGAAGCATGGCTCCCTCAGCCCCCAGGTCTACATGAATTTGATGTCGTATGATTACTTGTAAAAGCATGTAGAAAGCTTAAGGCGTGACAACATACCTGCTTGGAGTAAAAGTCAGCTATAGAGATAGGCAATGACCTTCTAATATACGTTTTACATTTTTTGTATCTACTCAACAATACATGTGTTCCATAAATATACATATTTACATAACTTCATAATCCTTCCACAGATTAAAAACAAAGATCTCGGAGCTCCAAACTCGCCACGAGAAGCAGATTCGGCGGCCAGCTCTTGACGACACCACAGAACAGCAACACATACAGCGGCTGACGACAGAGATAGGTCGACACTTCACGCACGCGCACACCCATCTTACGGTTATTAAAGCTCAGATAAGACATGGTAAGACCTTTACACAAATTTATATACTTATATAAAAGTTTATTATTCTGTGGAGTAACGGGTGTCATGTCCCTTCAACACAAAGGGAGGATCCTCCGACCAGGCGATGTGATCATGCCTGACGGGTCGCGGCCCACGGGTTGATGTTGGGCGGTTGTATATACGCTAATTGGCGAGAGAATTGTTAATAGCGCGATACAGGATTAGCAGTTTAGTTCGGTGTGTTCGGTGTGATGGCGATGTAATATGCTTGTTCGTTTTCACCGTATGTGGAAGTCGCCACAATTCATTTTCGAGCATGTTTTTTATTATATCAGGAAACTCAGCATATATGTTATGGTATTTTTCATAAAAATAATAATTAGAAAGGACCACCTACCCAATATTGAGTAGTAGGCATTGATTGGGTTAAGCAATTCTTACGTTGGTGACCGTCTGATAGCCCACTATGCCATAAAAAAATGGAGTTTGCTATTGCAAAAGGTATTTTACTGGTTTCTTATACAGCCTGGTTCATAACAATCCTGGCATCAGAGCAAGCTTACCACCATCTTAGGTATGTAATCGTATTTAGGAAGGGAGTAAAAAGAAGATAAATTAGATCAGGGAATCGTAGAAGATAAGAAAACTGGAACACAAGACTAAGACTGCGTGCTAGGGTCGCGTATGGGACATATCCATCAACTGACCATCGTGAAATTCCATGTAATGGCAGGTAATAGCCATAAATACTGTTCAGTTTGTGTCAGTATACAAAAACCGGGAGTAGATAACAGTGCACGCCATAAAACTAGTACTGTGTGGCGTTGTATCGCTTATCAGGCTGAGTAGAAAGAGTTTTGTATCACTTAAAGTAAATATGCGTTCGCACTTGTAGAATCCTTAGATATGATAAGAGTATAACGGTTTTTTTTATATAATTAGAGATAGCCTGGTGTTCGATTGTAATTAATTGAGTTTGAACGTTTTGTTTTATTGTCGATGCCCCGTCCGACTGACGTCATGAGTCTATCCGGCGTTCTTCATCCCTAACTTGCGGTATCACGATTAAATTTCCAAAAAGGGTTGACGTCAGGGTGACTGGCCATAGCCGTAACCAGCCAAAAGTCTTTGCAATGTAACATTGCAGCTACTTCAAATACCATAGGATAAAGGGCAGGATGTTGTTTGTTTTGCTTCATGAACTAATATATCTGGATCTGTCATTGTATAGGTATTCTTTATCTTGATACGTCAACATATGAAAGTCCCGCTTCTTCATCGTTTTGGTATAATTTTCAAACGTATAACATATTCGAATTACAAGTTGTAACTCAGTTCTTTTGCACTTCTTCCAAGAACATATTTCACTTTTCTAAGTTTTTTTTACGTATTAATATTAAGTAAGTATATCATCCGTGTGGTGACGGATTAAGAATACAGAGTGTCACCACCCCTATTCATCCCGTACCCAAACCCTAAACCAACCCGTCTGGCCAGCGTGGTATAGTAGGCCAAAACCTTTCTAAGGAGAGGCTTATGTCCAGCATTATGTGATGTGAAGTATATTATCTACAATGTCATCTGCTTGCATTATGGCAGATTTTCTTATAGATACAAATATAATACGGAACAAACTATATTAATATTAATCCGTCTGAAAGTTTGGCGAGCCGCATAAACGAGCTCAAACAAAGAAAAAATAGGTTTCGATGAATAAACACAATGAACAACAAAGTGACGAGAAAAGTAACCGCATATAACTTTTTTCCAGGAAACCAAACAGAACAAAAGTTAGCCACCAACGTAGTGCTAGCTCTCGTCACCATACTCCAAGATCTTAGCGTCACCTTCCGCACAGCACAATCCACGTACCTGAAATCTTTGACGTCGAGAGAAGAGAGGTCTAACGCCTACTTCGAACTCCCCAACTTCGAAGAACTCAGCTTAGACGACAACGATCTCCTGCCAGGTTTGTCGAACAACCAAACAGATTTATTATTTTCTCTACCCAGCACTTCGGGCACCCAGAAATTTGACCAGGACGGAGATGACTATCAAGCCAGGCCAGCGTTTAATCAGAAGCAATTGCTTCTAATACAAGAAGAGAACACGAGGGATGTGGCAGAAAGGGAAGAAGAAGTGAACAAAATCGTTCGTTCAATAGTTGATTTAAATGATATTTTTAAGGATTTAGGTCAGATGGTACACGAGCAGGGGACAATTTTGGACAGGATAGATTATAATATAGAACAAACGCAGGTTCAGGTCCATGAAGGGTACAAGCAGCTGCAAAAAGCAGAACGGTACCAGAGGACGAACAGGAAAATGCACTGTATACTCATGCTGGCGATAACTATCATAGTTTTAGTAATATTATTGATAATTGTGAAGAGTTAGTTGGTTTATAGTGGAGTGAAGGCCTTATTTTTTGTAGATAAATTCGCCATTTTGGCGGAAAATACTAGATTTATCCAAACCTTTGACAAAGATTAAATAACCTAAGTAGTGTTAACATTATAATGTTCTTCTCTAAATATCTTCTCAAGCTTTTTTTGTAACATCAAAAGCGCGGATCTTAAAGATTACCATTGAGTTTTTTTCACATTAGCTCGATTTCGACGGCGGCTGCGTTGGCGCTGAAGTGTTCAGTGAGGACCAATCGCCAATAGACCCCAAGTATAAACATTGAAGGGAAAAACAAAGAATCCTACCTCGCGATTGTTAAATTTACATGTCGGTTTATAATGTCGCTCAACATTAATATATTAAAAAAAGCTGGAGTAGATATTAAGAATACCTGAGGTTATATTCGCATAAAAATAATAAAAATTAATATACTTCCATAGTCTAAATGATTAGTAAAACGCCTTATGGCAGTCAAATGCCCAAACTAGATTCGTGTATGAAACAAGAATATTTAGCTACGTATATTATGTGACCATGCATTTTGCAGCGTCATATCTTCTGCACATTTTAGTCTCAGCTCCAGGATTAAAGTATTTTAGAATAGTTTGTATATTTTGCAAAAGACCATGTTTTAGATGCTAAGATATAGCTTTAAATGTAAGTTTTTTTGGAGCATTTTGACCCCTAAAATCTTAAATTGATTTAAAGTCAAGTATCAAGAATATATCAATATTTTCATGGGCTTGTTGATCTAGTGGTTAGTGATGCTGACAGCTGAGCAATAGGTCGTGGCTTCGATGCCCGCCTAGGTCAAAACCTTGATTTCTGCCTAGTAATTTATCTATAATAATAGGATTATTGTCCAGAAGCCCGTCGATATAATAACGAAGTATCTAAAAGTAATTAAAAATCGAGATAAGCCCGTTGATCCTTCTTAGATCTTCAATCTTAGAATGGACACACCCTTCCCTTCTCCCTTCCATCCCTTGTCCCAGCCTATACCCTCTACCTTTTCCTGTTTTCGTTTTACCGTTTACATTCCAAAAAAAGGTGGCGTCAGCCAGAGAACGGACTATAAAATATACCAGCCAACCCTTCGCAATGTTACACGTTGTGACGACCTCTTAATAAAGTTGAGTGTAAATGTTTATGAGTTTTTTAGTTGAGTTGTTATTTTATGGTATGTAGGCCACGAGTTATGGCAATTAACTACCTTGGACACCTGCAACCAAAGTGTCAAGTGTGTTGCCAAATATCCCCCCTTCCCCCAGAATTTAGGGGGAGGGGGTGAGAGTTTGTTGGGCTCTGGTAACCTTACTCACTCGGTGAAAAGCAACGAATAAACGCTGTGTGTCCTGGTCGAGCCGGCCTATAAATAGCTTATTTGCCACGCATGGCTATGCCACGGTTAATGAGAGACCAATATAAGGTTAATATAGATATCCACCATCATGTCAATCGAAAGACGTCAACTCCTGGACATAGCCCTCCCCCAAGTTTCTCCAAAACAACAGGTCCTGTGTTACCAGCATCCAACCCTTACCGCGATCTTCACAGCTTATAGCTTTTCTGTTACTGTACTGTTATTTTGTTGAATTAGTGTTAAGGGGTCGAAATGTTATGTATTTATTATGATTGTGTAAAAATGCACACATTCTAGTCTCTATTTCTATTATCGTGTAGAATAATAAGATGTATTTATGGCGGTTCTTTAAAGATGTTGTGAGAGTGTTTAGAAATTGTTGGCAGAGCTGAAAATAAATCGGTTTATTATCTAAAAACATATTTTTGTTTCTTTTTTATCTTGTGTTTAGAGAAGCTGTTAGATTCTATCATTCGATTTCTTGTAGCTTGTTATGTGGGAACGTTACGCATGAAAAAGACATTCGTTTGGGTGATAATTTGTTTTAAAAAGACAACTCCCGGTCTAGGAATATATCCTGTCTCGGGGGATTTTACAGACAAACATGAAACTTACACAAAGAACACCTAGACTTAAACAACAATTTATGGATTACACTCTAACCCACAACACTCAGCGCAGGAGGAAGCGGCGAGGTGAATGCTTAAACCACTACGCCATCCGTGCAGTCACTTTTTGTTTTGAGTATGTGGTTGTGTTTATAAAATTCTCCTTGTCACAGGAATATTGCTATGGAGATGTTGTTTAAATACAACAATTGTATGTAAAATAATTGTAAAATGTAATATTTTTTTATTTTTTTTTGTAGTACACGAACAATTTACACATATCAATCAGTATTAAGTTTTTTTAGATTTGATTGCAATAATTATTTATTCTATTCTAAACAGATGCATTCTATAACTTTAATATTCCATTAATTTTGAACAAAAAATATAATCAATTTTCTTCCATTTGAATTTACTTTTCTGCTCTGGCAACAACATTGTTCTTATTGTAAGTGTGAGTGCCAATGTTGCCAACTATTTAATTAAAGTACCCAATCGGCAAATAAATTATTATATTTTCCCGTGTTATTTATGTACCAGTGCAGTATACAATTATTCAGTTAAAATATTATCTAACAGAAGAATTGACTAATTTAGAACTATTTATTTTTAGACGAAAATTACATAGTGTTTTAAATGACAGGTTGATTTTTGTAATTTAAAAAATGCATTTATTAGGAGAAAAAGTTTTACTCTAGTGTGTATTTAGAAGAAGACCGTTAAATTCAACGCCTCACACCCATGTGTGAGGCTGCACCTCTCACGTGCCACTACACTGATCAGCGCTCACCGGTGAAAGCATTTTACAGTGTAGCGGTATTTCGCGCTTTAGGCAGCTTATGGGAGGTTAATCCCTAGACAAAGTTCTCGTCGAGACCAAAAGTAGTCGGACATACCCGAAATACACACTTGAGGAAAAGCGTTTATCCCTTATACTACTACTTGTACCACTTACGAAAATTCGTAGATACACGAGTCTCCAGTCGCTCAGAGATCATGGCTAGTCTAACTTGGTTCAAAGGTCAAGGTAAAAATTGTGAGACTGACTCTTCTGCCTTGCCAATCCAAAACACTGTAACTTTTGAAAACGACTTTTGACCTTGAAAGTTTTTTTACCATGTTAAAACCCTAATTTCAATACAATACAGTATTTTTACACTTTAGAATAACAAAAGTTTTGATCAGGGGTACTAAACCGACGCGGCGACGTAAAGAAACTGATTAAGCGTTGTTAAGGCAAAACACTCTAAATCGAGTCTTTAACTACAAGAATTGGCTTTGTGGTAATTATGTCGAGGTTTTCTTTCTTAACACGTCATTGTTTTCAATACGAAAATCTTCAGATAATTTTCGATTTACATAAAATATTTATATTCTAGTATTACATCTCTCGTATTTTACAAGAATTTAATGGAAACCAATACTGCAGCCAAAAGCATGAATCAAAAGTAAATACATAATATATTAATCTTCTTTAATTTCTAACGATTTCCTGCACATGTTGAAGTCGAAAATTTCAAAATTAATTAATTTATTAGAAATAAACGTCTAATATTAAATTCAATTAGAACAAGGTTTAATGTTTTATACTTTAAGTGAGACTAAATTAATTAATTTATTAGTAATTTTAATGTATTTTTTAAGTTTATAGAAGTAAACAGTTAAATTATTTATTTTTTATGCAAAAAGTTGTATTTTAGATTCAATGTAGTCTCAGTAACTGGCGAAAAATTTAAGGATAACATAAAATATTGGAATGTGTTAATCTAATGTGCTTTTTACGTTTTACATCTCGATTTTTTGTCATAAAATATTTTAAGTCTGAAATATACTTTTTATTAAGTAGTTATAAAAAAATATTTACTAGTTTTCACTATACTTTTGCATCCTAAATAACTTTTTACTCTAGTTTGATACTAAAATTTCGAGGCAATAGTGCTAATTCTGTGGTTCGAAAACTCTCTAAACTAAAAATCACTAAAAATTAGTTTAGTCCTATCATAAAACGTTTCCTATTTTTAGTTTAGTTTAGAAAGTTTTCGAACAACAGTATTAGCACCAGTATCTACGCAATGTCTAACAAACGCCATAGTTTTAATCATGCCTGTTTTTTTTTTATTTATCTGTGCAATAATACCTACAATGCAACATTAAATGTCATTAAATTTAAGATAAGTCAAACTGTTTATTTTAGCGGTTGGGTACTGTACGTATGTATATAAGTTATGTATTTTGTCGAAACTGTTATATTTTAATGTGTAAATATTGTTAACTTATAAAATGACATCAAAGTGATAATAAAATTGAACATTCAACTTTCTATATTGGTCTGTATAATTTTTAACCTGTTTTAAAATAAATATTGTTATATTGAATTGTTTGGACTAATACCAGCCGCAACTTTCCGTCATCGTTCCACACGGTCCCACTACTGTGCGCTTTTTGAGACACTCTTTGCCCCGTACAACCAATCTGTGGAACGGGTAATCGTCTGCGGTATTTCCGGACCGATACGACCTTCAAACCTTCCAAGAAAAGAGCGTACTCCTTCCTAAAAGGCCGGCAACGCGTTTGTGACTCCTGAATTGCAGACGTTCATGGGCGGCGATGGTCACTTTCCATCAGGTGATAGATATTGACCGATTCTCAGACCTACCCGATATGCACACAAAATTTTACGAAAATCGGTTGAGCCGTTTCGGAGGAGTTCAACCACGCACACCGTGACACGAGAATTTTATATATTAGATAATCATTATAACTTAATAACCATCAAACTAGCATCTCGTATATTTTTCTTTTTCATCATTTAAATATGAAGGAATATTATATTACATTTCTTTAGACATTGGCGAAACTAGCCCCCAGTAACATCTATGTACATGACATGACATTGTATAGATCAGAGCTCGGGGTTCGATTCCCAACCAGGACAAGTATTGTCATCAGGAGGCCCAGAAAAAGGTCTAGTTGTAGGTTATACATTTATAACGTCAGTAACGTAACGTAACGGTCAGACTGGTGTCGGGCGGACAGTGTCGTATCAGGCAGTCAGATGTGTTAACTTGGAAAACGGATCAATTAATGGCAATTATTAAATGAGTCATAAAATAGTTGAATGAATTGAAATAGCTTAAAATAAAAACGGTCTAAATGAATTTAGACCGTTTTTTACCCATTTAAGATGTCGTTGGATATTTGTATGAAGACATCAAAATACATACTGAAACCTTTACATATGTAGATATATTTGGTTTAAAATATTTTTCTACATATATACTAGCTGACCCGGCAAACATTGTATTGCAAAACAAAAAAAAATAGGGATGGGTCACCCTTACCATTTAGGGGTATGAAAAATAGATGTTGGCGGATTCTCAGACCTACCCGATGTGCACACAAAATTTCATGAGAATCAGTCAAGCCGTTTCGGAGGTTTAATTTCCATTCATAACAGTTTATAATTATAAATACCACAAGCATTGTTTATTAGTTATATTTAATTGAGTTTAAAGGGTTAAAGTAAACAAAACATTAAATTGCACTAAAGAATTATAATTGTCAGTGATTTTAATTTACACAGACTTGCACCCTCAGGCCACGAGATTTAATAAGACGAGTCAATCAACTATATTTTTAACTCTTTAAAACTTAACATATTTGGTCTATGATTTTATGAGATTATACAATTAAAGTGACTGTGAATTATGTTTTAACTCTCTTGGTTAGATTTAGAACTTATTTTGAGACAAAAAATATATATTTCGACATTAAATTGTACCTTATTAGCTAAAAATATGCATATCTATCTTGATATTATGCTCTCAGGTAGTCTATCACAGTCATATAACATTAATTTACTAACTACATATAGCAAAGTATCAGACAATCAAAATAGACCTTGTATAGAAAGAAATAACTCGCCTCTCAAATCTCGCTACAGTCATGCATACAAACATACAACACAAGATACAACGCAAAAACCAAAAAAATATTTTCTTTAATTTGGACAAACAAAAACACAATTCAACTATGAGTCTCTGTGTTTATTGTAAAATTCATCTAGGTACTTCTTATACGCAGGCTGGTTGGACCACAGGTACGAAGCTTGCTGATTTAATGGACTGTGGGTATTTGGTTCCGCTAACAAACTCTGGATGGACAACAGAATAGTACGCACATCATACAACGCCGTCCATTTATCTTTCAATATATCTAAACATATAAGTCCACATGTGTCTACATTTGGATGGAAGCATGGAGTTATAAATTTAACCATTGGCGGCGCGTAGGGGTAAGAGTTGGGGAACTCTAGGGATAATTTGTATTTATGGCCCGCATACACTGTCTCCTGAGGTCCATTTATAGTGCCGATCCATTTAAATAGGTTCTCACTTTCGGGAAAGGCGGATATACCCTTGTCAGCGCATCTCATCAACTCCATTAGCTCCTTCTGAAGTCTGCCAACAAATTAGATATATGTATTGTATTGTGATTGACAGCCAAAACCTGTTTTCATTTCAAATTAAACTGTAAACGGTTTTTAATGAGTACTTGGCCGTTAACCATTATTGCGAATTTAACAAAGGTAACGAATTTGTAACATTTGAGGTCAAAACACGAACGGAAGGTTAGCATTTGTGTAGATACACGTCACTGAACACAGGACACAGAGATGTAAAACCGACGTCGCCTAGAGATTTGAACGTGGGGAGCGACTCCCATGTGTTTTAAATTTCAGATATGGAGCCCTTCACAGCCTATATTGATTGTTTTCAAACTCGAGGCCACAATGATTTATGTATCAGTGTTTTTTAAGACAAAATTCACTTACCGTTTGCTAACAGCGTGATTATCTTTTAGTTTTATCGTATCTTCATTTTGTTTAGCTGGATTAGACGACGATGCGTAATGTGGATTAATATTTTGAGCCATAATAAGTTGGGAAGAACAATATCGGATGCCTCCAATTCCACCAATTTTCTGTTATAAGGAGACAACTTTCTGTTAATTTGAAAAAGCTCAATTTTTATTGGATATTTTAACACACATTTGACAGCTGTACGTAATGGCGGCAATCTACGTAGGTAACAGCGCCATCTACTTATCATGTTGAGCTTTGACTACAAAATGTTAATCGACTAAAACGTTTAGGATTACTTTTGTCCTTTACCTCTTCAGGCCTAGTTAACTCCTTGTATTTAAGAAATTGGAAACTGGGAAGGGAGAATTAAGTTATTTTTGATCGGTAAAGTAAAATTCTATATATTACCAAATATTGGGTACTAAGCCGTTAGTTATTTTATTAACAACTTCTATTTAAATTCAAACATTACGACTATTTTGAACATTCCTCATTGATTTTGAAAGCCCGAACGTGTTGAAAGATTATGATTACAGTCATTAATATATTATGCAATTGTCAATCCTCTATTACCTTTGTTTTAGTGATGTGCCGGATCGTTAACAAAGTATATCCGCGGATACGGATCCGAATACGGATATTTGGTGTCAAGATCCGCGGATACGGATACGGATCTTAAGTTTCTTACTCAATCGAAGCCCGTGACCTTGATAGTTGTCGCCACTTGACGCTTTGCCGTTGATATTTAAATATTTCATTATTTTAATAAGCTAATACAAAGATGTTTGATTGATCTCATTATAAAGATAGCTCTTTCAGTACCTACGACCTGCCTAGTTGATTTAGTATAGTACGATAAATGATTGCAATACAAAGGTGCCAAATATTTGTTTTAAGAAATAAAAAGTAATCTGAACAGAATTCAATAGTTTTTCATAGCTACCTTATACCATTATTCAGGGTTATTTTAAATTTACTGAAAACCTCTGAAGTGCATATTAGTAACATTATAAACAACAACTTTTCTTCTGGACTAACACCGAAAACGAAAGAAAAAAATTGTTTCTCCATACAAACTAACAACATTTGATTGGTCATTTGAATGGAAGACCAATTTTTTTTTCATTTTGACGTTGGCCAGAAAAAAAGTTGCTGTTTATAGTGTTACAAACACATACCTAAGAGTTTTACAGTGAATACAAAATCACCTATGTAGAATTTCATCTATGTAATATGTATTGAAAGATCCGCCAAAAAAGTCACGGATACGGATACGGTTACGGATCTCTCTTCTCCCTTGGATATCCGCGGATACGGATACGGATACGGATATCCGGCACATCACTACTTTGTTTGGGTGTAAAAAATTGTATGACATCGTCGGCAAATATATTGACTTTATTACAATTATGAGCTCAAATTGATTAAAACGTAAAAAACGGACTTTCTCAATTGCAAGAAAAAAATTATAGAGTTGACCGCTTTACATTAACTTTCACTTTCTTTATCCATTGGAGCGTGAAATTGAAAATAAGTGACGGGATTATTAAATAAAAGGAAAAGTAAAAGCTAGTAATCTATTTAAGATGCTGTAGTAAGTAATTACAATCAGTTTGAATTCGATTTTGTGAAAAAATTGTTAAATTGTGTTGACCAACATGACTTCAAAGGTAAGGTTTAATTTTTAAATTTAATGTAGACAATTCTTAATATAGTATGGAGCTTACATCAAGTAAGTCAAATTCCGAATCATAACTACTTCCACAAACACAACTACCTACTACACAGCTTTTTGCAAATTGTTAATTAATTTAGTATGCAATCGAAATCTTATTCAAATCATTCCTCATTCGTCGTTGTCCTTGGCTGCTTGTATGGTATATTATCTGTGTTCTATTTTGTTCTCGTTTGAAATGTTCTTTGACAGTGTTGCCAGCCTAGTGGACATTACACTAAAACTGTGGGTTCGACTCCCCTGTTATGGGCGAAATATTGTCTTTTTCAGGGCTATTGGATTTTTCTAGTGGTGGTAATAGTAAGAGGTCTGGGGTCCAGACCCAATATTATCAACTTTGAATTATGACCGATATCGCTAGTCTACCCAGACTCTGGGCAGACTCGCGATATCGGTCAGGGTCCTACTCTTCGTTTGATGATCCAGTTGAGTAGTAGAAGATTGAAAATTGATATAATTCAAACCAATGGTTCTTCGAAACTCCGTCCGTTCTTGTCTAACAATACTCATTGTGTTAAGGGACTTCCATATTCTGGAAGCATTGCACTTCAAATATGCAGAAGGGAACTAGAGATAAAAAAAATATATTTATTGAGAGTTGAGAGAGTTATTTAGCACTATAAGAATCTAATAAAAGACAAGCAGAGAAATAGAAAGAACTTAAATCTTTTATCTGCTATGTTAAGAATACGCTGTGGTTTGAGGTTGGAAGGAAATTACTTTCCAACAGGTGACCAGTCTGGATGTTTGGTGCCCTCTTTCATAAAAAAATTATACAATGATACAAATTCCTATTAACGTTGTGAAACAAGTTAGTACCAAAGAATCGTATTAATCTGAAACCGATAGTGCGTACAAAAACCGTTCATGAAGAAGACGAATTATTTTAAAATAACTAACAGTAGTTTTTAATTATTTTTTATATTTCTGATCTTGACTCGTTGATTTACTTTTTGTATGTTGATTGATCGATTGTTGGTGTTAGTGTTAAATAATATAAAGGACACTAATTATTAATATACTTATTGTTTACTTATGTAATATCTAAAAAAAATTGGTGGAACATTTGTTGACTTTTCTGGTGGAGAGTTAATTTAACCGTTTGCAACACTGTTATTTAACAATTTTGACATTCCGCGTCGCAATTGTGGAGTGTAGTAGATAAATGGATGTTATAACTTCGTGAGTTCCCAAACAATTCAACGTATTAATCGTGATTATTGTTTTAACGTGAAAAGAGTCAGTAAAAGTTCAAAATGTCGTGTTTAGTTTACTTTGAAAACTGTCCCATCGTTGGATTAGACTACACAGATGTGTCATCATTGAAACGAAAAATTTCGCTGAACCATGGAGTATCAATGGAAGATTTATTTGCCACGCTTAATGGGAAGCCTGTCTCAGATGATTACAATATCAAAACCACCGACAATGTTATTAGATTGTCGATGAGACTTGTTGGAGGTAAAGGTGGTTTTGGATCCATGTTAAGAGCTATTGGTGCACAAATCGAGAAAACTACGAATCGTGAAGCTTGCAGAGACCTTTCCGGACGTCGTTTGCGTGATATAAACGAAGAGAAAAGGTTAAGAAAGTGGCTTGAGGGCCAGGAAGAGCGGGAAAAAGAAGCAACTGAAAGAAAACGAAGGAAACTTGAGAGACTGGTGGCGGAGCCGAAAATTAAAGTTGACTTAAACCCAGCATATGAGAAAGAACGCAAAGACTTGCCTGAGCGTGTCAGCTCCGCAGTTGAAGCTGGTTGGCAGGCTGCAGGGTCATCAAATTCCACAAAAAGAAAGTCTGATGATGTTCCCAATAAGCCAAAAAGGACTAAAATGTGGATTGACGCAGATTTGTCAGACTGTTCGTCTACGTTAAGTGAAGATGAGGAAGATGTGCCGTCGAGCAGCCCAGGGCCTCCGGTTTCCACTGACAGTGGTAATGAGTCAGATTTGGCAGTCGCTGGCACTTCTAAATAACTGTGATCATATTTATTAATATTTAATGATGACTGTTCCATTTTAACATTTATAGTATTTTGTACTTGTGATATTTGGAAAAATTAACATGAGTAAGGAAAAATTAATGTTATCATTTGTTTGATAATTGGCCAAAATGAACCATATGTTTTTAAAAAAAAGCAGTTTTGCTCCTTTTTAAACGTCCCTGTCAGGTCACAATACAATACAATGACATGAGTAAAACTGTTTGATCTTTATAAATATTAAAACCACTCATGAAAGTTTTAATTTTAATATAAACCCATCTAAAGCCGCAACCAGCCAAGTAGTGATCATGGACACAAATACCTAGTTCTTTCCGATATCAATTTATATTTGTTTCCTTTGAAACACAAACTTATTGACATGAGCAACAAAGTGAGTAATAATAAGTGTTGCAAGGCAAATAACAAGCATATGTCCCCACTGCTTGCTATTCATCAACAGCCTTTACTAGCCCACTGCTGGACATAGGCCTCTCCTTAAAAAAGATGTTTTGGCCTACTATACCACGCTGGCCAGACAGGTTGGTATAGGGTTTGTTTCAAGTATTCCTTCTCTTTGCAGTGCTGTTGTCCTGCATGCTTGCTATTCAGCTACTAATCAGTGGAGCACTCTGTGAGTCCCGCATGTCTGTTCACGGCTGAATATTTGTAGAAATGACTAGGCTTATTTAAATGAATCTAAATATTCATATGTATGTGGCTACTAAAAGCATACTTACATGTGTATTTAAATATATTAATTTATAGAAGGTCCGTGTGACAGATTAAGAATACAGAGTGTCACCACCCCTATTCATCCCGTGGGTGTCGTAAGAGCCGACTAAGGGAGTAAACTATGCAGGACAACAACTCTGCAAGATAAGGAAAACTTGACACAAACTCTATACCAACCTGTCTGGCCAGCGTGGTATAGTAGGCCAAAGCCTCCTTTCTAAGGAGAGGCATATGTCCAGCAGTGGACTATTAAAGGCTGTTGATGATAATGATGATGAATTTATTGAAGTAGTACAAGCTACACTTAGTTTAGCCATATATAGTACTGTGTAGTGTGTTTATTTGAAGAGTACAACTCCATTATAAGGTTTTAATACAGTTTTGCAGTGCAAGCATTAAACTTGACAATATTTTCTGAATCAACTAGTGTTTTCCATTTGTTATCCAATCTAAATTTGAGGTTTTTAAATTGTATATAAAAAAATAAAACTAATGATATATGCTTTGATACTGGATTATGTTATGCAGAAATGGTTCAATTTTGAAACTACCCAAATTGTAGTAACACTGTTAATTTATCATCTATGATGATTGTGAATATAATCTGTATCTATCTAAAAGAAAAATTAGGTAATATGATTATTAGAAATGTTTTCTCACCACAAATGTGTAACTTAGATCATTTATGTGTAAGTGGAATGTTTCATTACAAAACAACTCAAACAAACGGGTTAATTTTATGTGCGTGTATCAAGACGAGTTGATTTATAGTGATAGCGACAACATACCTGACGCAGTGATATGGGAAAGGAACTTAGTGGCCAACTGTTGGCCTTTATTTTTTCAATACTTTCACATCTTTAGCAGTCTATCTAGACATATAAATGATCCAGTGACGTAAATTATTTTACTAACTTTTAAACTTTCGCGTTCCATGATAATTAATATTATTTAACGGGAATTAACGCGATCTCTTATGGTGGCCGGCCGTGGTCACAGGCTGACGTCAGCCTGTGACCACGGCCGGTGCAACCTGGTCGAAACGTCAGGCAAACCAGAGGTATGTAATACTCTAAATAAGAGATCGCGTTAATTCCCGTTAAATAATGTAAATTATTTTGTTTGTTAGATTTTGGATAATTATTCATTGCATTCTGTACCTATTAATTTGTTTGTACAAAACACTTGAATTTAAAACTGGTTTAGTATTTGAAAACTAATTATTTGAACAAAATAGCAAAATAATTAGAATAAACATATGATGGTTAACGATTTCATGATGCAGGTGATTGCTTCCTCATAAAAATAAAATACAGCACTACAAGTAGCGCCATCTAGCCATAGCCTGCCGCACTTTCATAGTATTTAACTTGTCTGTTGGTTCCTCAACAAGAAACTTAATGTAGTTTTTTATGTAGATCATAATAATAAACAATGTAAGCTTTAGTTTTAAAATGTATTTAATAAATATTTTATATAATAAAGATTCTTGAATTATTTGTGTGACATTAAGGAAGAGTGATTACCTACAATGGGAATGGGTATTTAATAGATAATTGGGATTCATGGGCAGTAAATACAATAATCTTTTTGTTTTTTTAAATAAACTCCCGCACTAGGAATACATCCTATGTCGGTCGGACTTTACATAGATATATATGGTCACAAAAACTGGGTGTTTTTGTGACAGACAATTTGTGGATCACACAGTGTTGTCCCGTGATTGGGTCAAACTACAGAGTATATTGATTGTCGAAACTGCTAAACTACTTATCGCAGTAGGAAGCGTCTTAAACCCACAATATTTTACAGTTAATCATATTACCAATCAATATGTAGACAGGTAGAATTTTCATGCATACCCGAATATATACGAAATTTGGCAACAATCCACTTCAAATATGGTAGTATTTGGTGACCTAAATTTCTTAGTTACTAACCCTAAGAATGAAATAGGTATCTACTATTTGCCACCTGCGAGTAAGTACAGGTATATTATCTAAAGAAATATTTCCAGAAGTTTGTCTGGACTGCCATCATGCTTGTGACCCTGCTGGTTCTCGTTGCTGCTAGGCCTCAGGAGTTCGACGAAGAAGATGATGACTATAACAGCAAGGCTGACGATAGAAAAGGTGAGTTACTTGTCGAACGTACTCATATTAGAAATAGACGACTTAAAAAAGACGTCGCGTTCGACATCGTCCCACAATGACGATTATTTAATTTTTACCTTATTATTATATAGTGCACAAATTCAGGGCTACTGTATAAAAAATAATGTAACCAACTTCAACTGTTATTAAATGTCTTTGTGGTATACTGTGACATAATTTGTGTATGTAGCGAACTGTTACATATATTTCAATAATTACTTAATGTCATCATCATCACCAATCAGCTTCTAACAGTCCACAGCTGGACATAGGCCTCTCCTTAGAAAGGAGGTTTTGGTCTACTATACCACGCTGGCCAGACGGGTTGGTATAGGGTTTGTGTCAAGTTTTCCTTCTCTTTGCTGTTTTGTTGTTCTGCAGTTTGCTCCCTTAGTCGGCTCTTACGACACCTACGGGATAAATGAGGGTGGTGACAATTCTTAATCCGTCACCACACGAACATTACTTAATGTATTATGACGTAACCTCTATGCACTTACCTCACAAGATTTCTACACCACCCAAAAGTTTGTTTGGAAGAAAATGCCCTGGGCATTCTCTTCCAGTCCATTAAGTCCGCCGATGTACAAAAGTGCATAAAGTTAAATAAATAAATAAATGATCCAACTACAAAAATATATTATTTTGGCGCGAGTAACGTTTAAGTATTAGATTTTATTAGTTCTCTCTTTGGCAAAAGTATGTACTATTCATAAAAGTGGAAAAATTTTGAGTATCATAAAAAATAGATAAAAATTAAATGTTGCCGTACTTGAAGCGCGCAGAAAATATAATTAGCGACAGTATTTTTTATATTATAGATGCAGATCCTGCTCGAGTTCAAATAAAGGTGTACCGAGGTCCCACGAAGAGTGATGGGTCTGCGCCATGGGGCTTCTGGGTGAAACAACCTTCGGATGAACAGTAGAAATTGGGAATTTAGTGTTATCCGAGAGATATAACAAATGTGCAGTGTACTACTACCTATTAATGTAACAGTTAGCCCGTAATGTTATAGATGGCGTTAGTGATTTCATTTTTCTTGTAAAACCAAAGACTTATAGTATAGTTTTATTTTAATTTTCTATCGGAATAAGGGAAATATAATATTAAATTTTTTCTGTTTATAATAAACTAATATTAACAATGAAGCTACTGCTATTTTATTTTACCAGGGCACGAAAGTATTTATGTAAATAGTATAACTAGCGAAACCCCCCGGATTCGCACGAATGCAATGTATCATCATTTTGGATTCCTAGGGGGGCAATTTTAAAAATTCTTACTTGGTGCACATCTAGGTCAGCTAAAGAACACTTGTGCAAAATGTCATTCTTGTAGGCCCAGTGGTATCAGCTGTGCGTTGATTGATCAGACAGTGAATCAATCTGTCAGTTTCTTATTTCATAGAAATAGATACATCTTTGAGCATACGCAGTTTCCTGCTCGACTAGGAGCCACTTTGCCGATGTTTTTCTATTGGTGAGTTGCTTTTGTTCGTGTCGGGGTGTTTTGTTGCGTCGGGGTTTGTGAAATCAGGCCTCAAAAAATTCTGCTATTTTATCTTAACGCCAAGCCACTGTCATTCCATTGACACGCTATTTGATATGCCATTGACATCGGTCAAAATATCGGTAGTCTACAATATCTCAGTGTCTTTACATTGGCAATGGAATAGCAGTGGCTGTCTAATAGTATTACTGTACTCTGTGGCAGTGGCTCATCAGTGGTAATATCAAAAAGATTGCCATATTTGGAAAATTAAATAATCATTTCCTTATAAATTTAAAATGTATTAAGTTTTTTTAATTTTGGTACATAAAGCTGTTATGGTTATCATATTTATTGATACAGATGAGTAAACTATAACGACATAATACACAAGCGGTAACTACTCGTAATAATAATAATATTCTACCACATTCACACAACGCCATCTAATCCCAAACTAAGCAGAGCTTGTACTATGGGTACTAGACAACTGATATAAATACATTTATACTTCTTTATTTGTAAATACATACATATTTTACATAGAAACACCCAGACCAAATCAAACATTAAAAGTTCATGCACAAAAATGTTTGACTTGAGCGGGAATCGAACCTTCGACCTTTAGAATAGCAATCTACGCAATCCGGTCGTCTATACTAAGTCTTTAGTAGCCATAAGTTTCAGAGAAAAGTTAAAGTCAATCTGTTCACTACTCCACTGCTTTCTTTATTTTAATAATATTCTATTGTTGTTTTTAAGCTATTGCATAGCTTCTATCAAGGGCCTTGAGTGCGGGGACCGAATCCAGAAATTCCGTAACGAAAAAAAACCTCACGCTAAAAACAAAACAAAAAACAGTACCAAAATCAAATGCTGAACGTCAAAGGAAATTTCGTCAACATAATGCAGAAAAATCTTACATGGATATGTAATTTGATTTAATAATAATATTTTTTATTTATTTATTTAAAAACAAATTGTAATATATGCTTCAATATTTTTATTTAATAAAAGAAAAAAAATTGTTTTCTTATCGGTCACCACGCTCAAAAAGTGTAACTTGAATTAATATCAAAGAAAAAGAAATACTGCATAAATAAAATAAATAAATAATTATAATTGCATAAGTTGATACAAAATGCTATGCAATAGCTTTACCGCGGCAGTCCCCGAGTGCCACACGTCTTTTTTTTTTTTAATTATTATTTTCAGTTTTATAAATAGTAGTATAATTTGTAACTAGAATATAAATAAAAAATCAACAAAGATAGAGAAAATAAGAAACAAAAATCAGAGCCGCAGGTACAGGTAATGAACTTTATAAAATTATTGGTATTTAATAAAATAATAACCATGGTAAATATACATAACTTTTATTGTAAAAATAGTTTAATATTTTTATTTTCCTAAGATGAACTACATTGGTTTCAGGAGATGGCCCAGCAACTCTCTTCACCACTACAAGAGCGGTGAACAGAGATGTTGGGGTACCATTTAGAAGGAGTCCGCAGTGTTGTGCATGTTCCCTTGCCATATTTGGAAGTGAAGTGCTTCAGCAAACCTGAAAATAAATATTGTGAATTATATGTGGCAGTTTGAACATCCAAGACCTATAGCTTTACCTCAAATTAAAAAAAAACAATGACTATGTTGTTTTTTTTACTTTTCTATATTTGAAAGCATACAAAATGATTAGTATTTCATTCTTCATAAATCTATTATTATTCTTATTTATATTTTATAATATAAAACATAATTCTTTTGATGGAATTAATTTCATCAATACCTACTTGAAATCAGTGTCTTAATGTTTCAACACCCCAATACAGTGATCAACAGTATTGGGTGCAGTTATATGCAAACTATAATAGTAATGCTCTGCAGTTCTTTCAGTGTTGTTCAAAATTGGAGTCATCATCCACTTGCATAAGATGTATCACAAAGTAATTTTAACATTTTGTAATAAACTCTTTAATATAATAATAATAAATTTAAAAACTACTTGGTTACTAGTTCATCATCATCATCAACAGCCTTTAATAGTTCACTGCTGGACATAAGCCTCTCCTTAGAAGGGAGGTTACTAATTGACTGATACAAAATTGAAACTGAACTTTGTACATTTAATTTCAACAAATAGGGTATTAGGCTAAACTATTATTGAGTTTACCTACCTCAGAAGGAATACTCCTGCTGACAAATAAATAATCTAAGCCTGCTGCTATCTTTTTCACAAGGCTTTTTGTTAGCCTTATCGCTTTTATATATGTGGCCTAGCATATAATGTCTAATATATTACCACTGTCTCGACAAACTACAAGCTTGTAGGCGATTTCAAACCTATTTTATTCGACATCTTTATGGTGAGCTTCTAATATTTCACTCCATATATTGCGAGTTGAAGCATATTTGTTTACGCAGTTTAATTACCGCACGCACATTACACTCACAGAAAAACAGTGACTGCTTGATGGCAGTTCAATGGTAGTTTAATTAACAACAAATAACAATAACTTTAACCATAAAGCCAACGTGACGTCATCGAAACAACTGTCAAATATTTGGTGGACTACCGTTTACCAAACAATTTTTTTTTCAATCAATCTAATTTTTATTGTCAAACATAGGTATACATAAGATGTTTACGGTAGTGGAATGATCAACTATGTTCTGCCAGTTAGGTATACATTAATTTATAATTAACTTAAGACATGCAAAATAAAATAATATTGAATTATCGCAATTAAAGCAATATAATTTCTCATTTTGATGTTTTATATGTTAGAATTTAAAACATGCCAAATCAATAAGTCTCAATCACTAATTAACAAACTTAAGAATGTCAATGCAGCCAATTATGTATAAAATTTTAGAACTAAGAATGTCAAAGAACGTCAATAGAGCAATTACAATGTCAAATAAAAAATAAAAATGGAATTCACAAATAAAAATATCATTAAAATTATGTAAATAATAATAATAAATATGTATATTGATTCATGTCAGTTAATTAATTCATAACTCCTATTTACCATCTAAAAATTCTTTTACATCATAATTTTGCATACATTTTTCTTTTTTTTTAAACATATATTTTTCAATGAGGCATTCCTGTAGAAGTTTTTTAAATAGGATTATGTCTTGATTTCTAAAATCGGGTATCTTATTATAGATGACAGGTGCCATACAAAATATACTTTTGTACACTAATGTTGTATTTGCTTTTCGTGTTTCGATCCTATTACTGGTGTGGGTTTCGAATAGTTCCGGGTTCGACTTTACAAAAACTGCTGTTTCAAAGATGTATAAAGATGGTAATGTCAAATTTTTTATTTTTTTTAAATATGGTACACTACTATCTGTAGATTTTAATTTCAACATTGCTGTAATGCATCGCTTTTAAGATTAAAAACAATATCTTTATTTTTAGAGTTTCCCCAGAATAGTATGCTATATCTAAGATAGGAGGCGGTCATACCAAGATATGCTTTATGTATACCTTCATCATTGACCGTCGTCGTCGGCGGCCCTGCTTGCACCTCAAGCAGGGCCGCCGACGACACGACATGCTTCCCGTGGTATAATTATAGCGAAATGTATCGAAAAGGCGACCGTGTGACCGACATCAGTTAGTGTTGGCTCTAGTTCAGCTAGCTAAGTGCCTGGGTTTTCTGTGGGATGCCACGACGTGACGCCGCATGCTTAGGCATGCTGCTTCATATCGCGCTTGAGCCGTCTACACATTCTTCTGTTAGCGTATAAAGCGTCGTGTACACGCTTTGACCATCGCAGTGGCAGCCGTTGCCATTTTGCGATTTATATACAGGTGATCCCCAAAACATCTTTTGCGTCTGCCGGTATCCTCACGAGCAAATCCTCCATAACACCGCCGCAATAACAGCGTGCCAAGATTAAGTGGCCCCTTTCGCCTGAGATGGGATATTTGAGAATCCCGCACCCGCGTCTTGAGTGATTGAAATTATACATACTTAGGTACGTTTAATAAAGTAATTCGAAGCTTATAAACGTTTGCATTTATTTTCGTACACCGTAGATGTTACATAATATATTAGACATTCAAATTATGAAAATGTTTCGTTTTCGTTTCGAATTCTGTTTTTGCCGCCCCCTGATAAAGCCACCCGTGAGTGGTGCACGTACTGCACCCTGCTCCCGGCGGCCCTGGGTGCAAGTTTAAAAAGTGCATAGGCGGTACTACAATTTTTTTTGCATAACTCTTCAGTATGTATTTTCCAATTAAGCTAATTGTCAATATTTAGTCCTAAGAATTTCGTAGCGCAAATTTTATTTATTTTAATGTTATTATATGTTATATTCATATCTTTAATTACATTATGTATTTGTGAAAATTGTAATAAATTTGTTTTAACTGTAGGTAAAACAAATTATACATAAATATAATAAAACAAATATTTAATTATTAAATTATTTTTATTCCACAGGCATCGATGACGTTTTGTATCAGTGACAAGTCATCGGCCATTGTTTTTTATTTACTTAGTAGAATACGAAAAGTGCCAAAGTATTTCGACGACAATCCATCGACAGTCTATTGATGCAAAATTAAAATATCGGAATTTGGTAGGTTTGGTTTTAAGTCTGGGAAATAATAGTAAAATATTTTCCACATAATATTCTTTCTCCGAGCCTTTTCCCAAATTAGGTTGGGGTCAACGTTACGTCTTCTATGATTAGATTTTTTATGCTGTCATCAGGCGATATCGAAGTTCTGTAGAAAGACTTTTATCGGACTTATTAGCACTTGAATTACCCGTAACGATTGCCACAGATGTTCGTGCGGCAACCGGGACATCCGGGACCAACTGAGGGGTCTCAATTTGTTAAAAATGTTCACCCATCTATAGACTGACCTGGCTGACTGATTTTCTATTTTTTAGTTTGGTTTTCTATAGAAAGCGTGTTTTTTAGTTTTTTAAAACTATAATTTTTTTCATTTTTTTTTAAATTAGTGTATTGTCATCGGTCCTCGATATATCTACAAAGTTTGAACGAATTCTGACCGTTTAAAGTCAGTCAAAATCACGTCCAAAGGAGTCGGTTACAAACATACAAGTGAAGTTAATATAAAGCGTGTAAAAAAGGAGAAGGAGGAGGCCACAAAAGGAAAACAAAAGACAACCTGACGAAAGGGTAAATTAGGGTAAAAATAAAGGAACTAGAGAGGAGCCTTTATATCTCGTAAATTTCAAAATCTTTTCTGTAAATAACTTTTATTTTATTTTCACACTTCCTGCATTACAACTTTCACAAGGCGGAATTAATGCCACATGGTATTATCTACCAGTCAACCTTAAGATGCTACAGTAAGGGGCATGGCAGGTGCATATGTATTATATAAAAAGAAAAATCTATGAAAATATAACATTAATTTGATAATACTATTTAAAATAAATAAATAACTATTAATATATTATACATACGGAATGAAATAAATACAATAATGTCTGAGGTGACGAAATCATGAGGATATTACTGCTTTACTTTTAGGTTAGCATCAAACACTCGTAAATAGAAACAATAGAGTACACACTAGCGAACTAATGTTGTTTTTAGATGAGCTGCTACTCCAATGAACATCGTCATATTAATACTGTTTGTGTTAGCATCTCGTACGCATAGTTGAGTCTATGTTTGTTAAACATACCCGCTGATGAGCGGCGTGATTATAAAACAAATCAAGAATGTGTTGTTATAAATAGATCAATATATAGAGAAGTCTATGATTACATCGAATTAGACTATTTTAACACAATTTCAGTCTGATTATCACTTGTAAGTGGTCCTAACCATAACCATGACTGCACGGATGGCTTAGTGGCTTAAGCGGTCGCCACGTCGCTTACTACTACGCTGAGTGGTTAAAACCCCATATGGGACAACACTTTGTGTGAACCACAAATTGTTGTTCTGAGTCTGAGTGTTCTTTGTGTCCGTTTCATGTATGTTTGTAAAGTCCCCCGCGACACGGGATATATTCCTAATGCGGTGTTGTCTTTTTAAACTAAAACAAAACTAAAATAATCTTTCCAATCTTGTTCCTCCTACGAGTTAGTTAGGGAAAGGAATAGCTATGTAAACAGTGAATGCAGTAGCACCAGGAGAGCTATGGCTAAGCATAAATGGGCCGTCTCCACCAAAGTGATACGAAACCCTCGCTTCACACGAAACTGGTGTTGATTAATCTTTTCCTTGCATTTCACGCAGCGAGTGAAGTTAACGGAAGTCAAAGCTCTTTCTTATAGTAGCGATTTGGTGGCATTTGCCCCGGTTTGCTCCCCCTCCCCCCCTAGATCCGAGTCTGGTTTAAATCACAATACAGATATAAATATAACTTAATATTATATAATTTAATATGAGCTACGTTTTTAATCTGTTATTTTTTTTTCGACGGGCCTGTTGGTCTAGTGGTTAATGACCCTGACTGCTAAACCGGAGGTCGTGGGTTCGATTTCCACACAGAACAAATATTTGTGTGATGAGCACGATCGCTTATTCTGTCTGGGTGTAATTTATCTATAATATGTATTTAGAAATATATAAGTATGTTTATCAGCAGTCTGGTTACCATAGTACAGGCTCGGCCTAGTTTGGGATCAGACGGCTGTGTGTGAGATGTCTGAGGTTATTATTATTTTTATTTTAAACAAGTAGACGGGGCCACCTGATGGTAAGCGACTATCGTTACCTGTAACACAAGACTTGATTGCCGCCCTTTGAATTCTCTCCTCTGGAGACAAAGGGAGGGGGGGGGGGGGGGTTAGGCTTCGGTGATCTCACTCACTCGGTGAAAAATAACGAAACAAGAAAATTCTTCTTAATAATGTTGAACCGACTTTAAATAATACTAAAAAAGAACACTAAAAACCTAGCAGCAATCGCGGCTGATTTGCTGTCGTTTTTAGAAGAGTTCCATTGTCTATCTCCGAGACTCATCATCAGATATATATGACTTTTAAATGGGACCATTTCGGAATAAACCCCTAACGATCAAAAAAGGAATTATGCCAGAGATATGCCACATAAAAAAATAGAAACATTCAAATTGAAAACCAAAGAGGTTATCAATTAGGATATTTATGAAGTGAAAAGTGGGATGTTGGGATGGGAAAGTTGGGATGGGAAGAATCATTAAACTCGCGACACTTACCGTTACCGACACCTCTGTATATAAGTGTCTACAAATATTGGCCACGTTTACACGAGAGTTGAGTTTGGGTTGAAATACATTGATAATATAACTATATATAATATAAGGATATATTGTGTATATACCTACCTACCAACCCGTCTGGCCAGCGTGGTATAGTAGGCCAAAACCTCCTTTCTAAGGAGAGGCCTATGTCCAGCAGTGGACTGTTATTGGCTGTTGGTGGTTGGAACTTTTCGAATCGAAAAAAAATCCTTTTTTTTATGTTTTTTTTAATTTTCAAGTTTTTCACTTTTTTTTTTTTTTGAAGTTGATAAAAAATTGCATAACACCGGTTTTCTGTGAAGCTGCGCTATCACTCCGGTCGTGTCAGCTCTCCCGCGCTTAGATGTTGGATAGATATAGATAGATCATCATCAACAGCCTTTAATAGTCCACTGCTGGACATAAGCCTCTCCTGAGAAAAGAGGTTTGGTTTGAGATATAGATACATAGGTTCATATTAGATCCTTATAAATAGCTTAGAAGTTCCTGTCTTAAAACTGTATCACTCCCATGGAGGGTCAGCCAGGCATCCACTAAAGAAACCACAAAAAACTATAACAATGTGTTATAAATGGTGCCCACGCCAAATGGAATGTGAAAAGGACAGGAACGTGATGACGATCGATACATCTATCTTTATTGGAACATTTTAATTCCTTAACGTGATCTAAACTAAATAATTTGACCTCGTAACACGTCTTCAGTACTGCACAAACATTTTAAAGTGACATAGAAACACGTACAGCTTTTTTTTCCTTATTTGGAAGTACTGTTTTTGTTGTGTAAATAGACTTAAAAGTATTTTTAATAAAATTGTGTCTAAAATATAAATATACACATACACTAGCTGTCCCGGCAAACGTTGTTTTGCCATATACATTATTTCTAGGCAATATTGAAAAAAATAATAATGGTGGATCACTCTTATCATTTAGGGGTATGAAAAATAGATGTTGGCCGATTCTCAGACCTACCCGATGTGCACACAAAATTTCATTAAAATTGGTACAGCCGTTTCGGAGGAGTATAGTAACTAACATTGTGACACGAGAATTTTATATATCTATACAAATAATAAGCGTTTGTAATATTAAAACAACCGCTTTTTACTAAATGCATATATGTATGTTTACACGGTACATATGCCAAAATAACATTCCTTACAATTTTTGTCTGTCTGTCTGTCTATCTGTTTGTTCCGGGTAATCTCTGGAACGGCTGGACCGATTTCAACGGGACTTTCACTGGCAGATAGCTGATGACATAAGGAGTAACTTAGGCTACTTTTTTTAGACTAGCTTCGCCCCGCGGCGTTGCCCGCGGTTATAACAACAAACGCGTGTAACACCGCGGGTCTCACCTAGTAAGATATATAAATATACACATACTTTCAGTCCAAATTTAGGAGTATGACGTGTTACACTACGACAAGGCACTAAACGATCGTTAAAACTGTACGTGTTTGTATGTATCAATTTAAAATGTTTGTAAAAATCTTTATTGATGTGCACACTCAATAAACAGCTGTGTTTTGTCTCTTCAACTCACTCTTACTTTTGTCGGTATATCGGTTAGATTACTGTCCACTTTCGATAGATAAAGCTGATATGCTATCTGGTGTTATGTTCGTTATGAGAAGTCATTAGCGTTACGAGTCTCCGTTATTTCGTACTGTGCAGTGTGATTGTGATTTCAGTGAACTACGGACGTGAAAACGACCCTATGTTTAAACATATAGTGTACTGTTTAATATGTTTAAGTTGGTGGTAAGAGTAGTGGTGAGGAAGGCCAAAATTGGGATACACCTTGGTGAGTACCTAATTCGAAGAAAAACAATTTTATGGATTTTACTAACTTTTAAACTTTCGCGTTCCATGATAATTAATATTATTTTAACGGGAATTAACGCGATCTCTTTTTTAGGGTATTACATAGCTCTGGTTTGCCTGATGTTTCGACCAGGTTGTACCGGCCGTGGTCACAGGCTGACCGTGAATTTATGGATTTTGTAACTTCAAAACATATGTATATTTAAAAAGGTCGATTCTTAAAAAGTACCCTAAAGATACATTGCTTTTTTTACACAATTAAGGTTGGAAATAAGTGTTGGAAAAGCGGTCACCGAAATATAAAAAAAATATATTCAGGGGATGCTGTGTAGGTACTGTTTTATCATTAATTTGTTTGTTTATATTTTTTTAATTAATCGTAGTAGTTATGGGATTCTACGTTTTTATTTCATTCACGATAATAATAATGATATATAAGGACAAATTCCATAGCGTTAATTGGACCCAAACTAAATTCAACTAATTATAATTAATCGTTACAAGTGGTGGTAGCACAAACAGGAAAACATTCCTAAACACATTTTTATTCAATTACATATTAAGTACATTATTATCCATAGAAACAACATGGTCTAGATAAAAGGAATCATACCTGCGACTACCTGCTCTCAAAAACTCATTACAAGTTGTCAGATCTTTAAAATAAATGTAACTTTAAATATTTTAAGGCTTAATTACGGCACTTGGTGCGTACTTCGTATTCTTATTTAAAACTAGCAACCCGCCCTGGCATAACACCGGGAGCTGTTTACATAATCCTCTCGACTCTAAACTTCATTGCGTTTTCTGATTTTCAACATACCTCGTCATATTTCAGAAAACAGACACAAATCTTTAATGAATTACTCACCTGAATCTTCGTAAACATCCACTCTATAAATTGATGAAAACCGTATGGAAATAGCCGTTCGGTGGTTTTGGAGTTAATGCGTTGAAACAGACAGACAGCTAGCAAATACGTGCGATGGTGTACTTTATAAATGTACTGATAATACAATAATCTTTTGCTGATTGCTCACTTCCAATAACGTAAAAATAGGAAACCATAACTAGTCATAAATGATGTAGGTACGTATTAATCTTTTTTATTACATTTACTACCGAAGCTTACAATTATTTATTGAAATTCATAATACATGTATCAAAGTAACTAAGAAAACTTGACGACCGGACGGCGTAGTGGTTTGTGTAACGGACTGCTATTCCAAAGGTTGCGGGTTCGATTCCCGCTCAAGTCAAACATTTGTGTGCATGAACATTTGATGTTTGATTTGGTCTGGGTGTTTCTATGTATAATATGTATGTATTTACAAAAAAAAGAAGTAAATATGTATTTATATCAGTTGTCTAGTACCCATAGTACAAGCTCTGCTTAGTTTGGGACTAGATGGCGTCGTGTGTATGTGGTAGAATATTATTATATTATTATTATTATAAAAGTTTTGACAGGCCTGCTCCTTTAGTGGTTAGTGGTGGTCGTCTCACACACGGCTGTCTGATCCCAAACTAAGCAGAACCTTTACCATGGTAACTAAACCAACTGCTGAGCAACGTGCTTAAATATTTATAAATTCAAACATATTAAATTATACATATTATATTATATCTCATGCGCATCGTCTTAGATGGATGGAACAGAGGGTCAGGGGCTGCGTGATCAATAACTTCCTATACGCTGATGAGACCACTCTTCTTTCTAAATCTAAAAAAAAAAGATCTAGAAGAACTTCTCGGAATCCACATCCGGACCGATACGACCTCCAAACCTTTATGAAAAGAGCGTACTCCTTCCTCAAAGGCCGGCAACGCGCTTGTGGCTCCTGAGCTGTAGACTTTTATGGGCGGCAGTAGTTGCTTTTTATCAGGTGCTCGTATGCCACTTCTTCCATAAAAAATAATAATCTAGAAACAACTAGTCGCCGATTTGGAATTGTTTTAAACAGAGACAAGACCAAGGTTGATAGTGGATTAAGCCGGACAGATGAAGTGCGTATAGCCAATTGCCAAGTAGAACAACACTATATCTACCTTGGTTCCACAATCTCGAACGTCGGAGGATACGAAGACGAGATCAAGCGTAGATGCGCCGTCACTATGTCAACAGTAGAACGGTTGGGGAAGATTTGGAACGACAGGAGAATTACCAAGAACACAAAGGTCCGCTTGATGAAGTGCCCTGTATTTCTAATCTTTCTTTAAGGGGTTGAAACCTGGTCTCCCCGCGCCCCTAACATAAAAAAAAACAAAAAAATCACAGCTGTTCATAACACAAAGATTTATTCCTTAACTTTATAAGTGTACTTTATATTTAAATCAAAGAATGCGTCGCAGTAGGAGATCAATTAAATTGGTAACTTCAATAACTAAAAGTCTTTCGTAGAACTAGAATCCATATGTATAACAGACACAGTAAACTCTTAACAAAAATCAAATTCACAATTTACCACATAACAAATTTATATAAAAATAATTGATTCGTTAATAGCGCTCCGGCGACATACACAGACACGGTTTACCAATCCATTCATCCGTCATATATTAGAACAATTCATTCGATTGTTTTATCGTGTCAACGAATAAATCGACATTCGAATACACGCCTCTTTTTTTTTGTTGACGGAGTGAAAAATCCCTTCGGATCTCCGGCTCTTTGGGGATATAGGAGCCAGGAGTATGTGGTGATTCCACTAAAAACCACTCTGACGGCCCCCCAGATCGACGCCGCACCGAACTAGGCCCCATCTCAGGGAAAGCCAGTGGCTTCTCCTTGCCTATCAGCCTTGCGGCCCTATCTCCTACCGCAGCAGTTAATCTGCCACCAGAGATCCCCACTCTCTGGCGGCCCGCGGTCCCGTCGGCTGCTCATTCCGCCGCCGACGTATTCTTCGCTCGGGATCGGTCCTCTCCCGATCTCGTTTAGCGGTCTCTTTCTGGAGCATTACAGCTTCACAGAAAGAGACCACTGCGCCCCAGCCCTGCTCACCCGCCGGCAATAATGATTGCTGGCGGGGACAAGTCTCGTCCGATTTCATCGACCGGGACGATTATTTAGGAACAATCGCCTGTAAGCAATTTTAATTATTTGTATACCAATGTTTCGATTCAAGTAGACATGATACATTGTATTAATCAAAGTAAAGGCGGCGTTACGTTGTGTTACTAAATACCCCAAACAAAAATGTGTAACAACGATAACATTGTTCTTTATCGATAAAAACAGCAAAATCAACAGCCGCTTACGTCACCTTACACTTACATGACTTATAAGCACTAAATACAAACATACAACACTCATCCATAGCTATACCCTTGTATATATGGGACACACATAATAGGTACGAATTTAGGCATAAACAAGTAGTAATAAAAAGCCATTAAATAATTCTGGGAAGATAAAGGATTTTTAATTCATCATCTATACTAACGGCCTTACCAATAAACTTTTATACAAGACGTATAACAGGATTTTAACAAAAACGTTACCAATAAAACAATATTTGACGTTTCGGTTGTATACATCTGGTGCACAGATGTTTGGAAACAATGAGATTTTAGACAATCGTTATTCAGCCCTCGGCTCTTGTTTAGCGAACGGGTAACTTGTAATAATTAGTTGCTTACGTTATTTTTAGTTTGAAAACCATGGATTATTTACAATATTTCGATATTTTTGATGAAATTGACAATGAAGAACCACCAAGAAAAACAAAATGTTACAAAAATCGATATGATCATTTCTGTTTATCTGAAAATGAGTTTCGGTCAAAATATAGGTTCAGCAAACGATATGTCAGAAAAATTTGTGAATTAATTAGATGCGATATTGAACAGCAAGCTCGAGGTAGTGGACTGTCAATAGAACTTTAAGTTTGTACTGCTCTCAGAACATGGCTATTGATATGATAGAAGATATGAATTTTCCAGAACCTGATACAACTGAGGATACTGTGAGACAGAATGTGCCAAGAAATATACTTGACAGTGTTACTGGTCAAGAATCAAGGCGGATATATATTGAAACACATTTTTAATTATACTTATTTATTTTTATAAATTGTTTGTACTTTTGAAATAAATTTTCTTTAAAGTTCATGAAATTATTTGTATTATCCATTTTTGTCGAATATATTAACCATGCTTAACTTAGTTTTGAGTGTGACCGAGATAAAACAAAAACCTCTGAACTAACGATGTGCAGAGATTGACTTTGACAACTTACATCAGTTGCGTTCTAAAAATGTATGTAGGTATGGAACGAGCGAAACAACGATAATTTAATTTTTTTTATTTGTAAATAGACCGTAAAAACAATATATTTGGAGATAACATGATGTATTGAATAACAAATACATTTTATATAGCCATAAGTATAAAGTTGTGAGCGTATTATCAAATGAAATAAAGTCATTGAATTAACGCCGTACGAGTTTCGGAACGCCCCTTTGAATGTTGCCAGTGGTTTTTGTTATACGTAGGCGGTAACTATCCATTGTTTACACACTGATTATTAGTAAGGGTAATGTGTAACGCCTATTCACAGCCTATACATTGTACAACTAAACATTTGTCAAACAGATGTGTAACTTATTTTTATTAGTAAGGCTGTTATATTATAAAGCTGAAATGTTTGTTCGTGTGGTTACCGAGTAAGAATACGGAGTGTCATCCCGTGGGTGTCGTAAGAGCCGACTAAGGGACCAAACTCTTCAGGACAATAACAGGACTTAATAGGACTTAATAGGACTTGAAACAAACTCTATAGCAACTCCTCTGGTCAGCGTAATATAGTGAACCAAAACCTCCTTTCTGAAACGAGGCCTATATCCAGCAGTGGACTGATAAAGGCTTTAGTGGTTTAGGCGTGAAATCGTTAAAAAAACAAATAAGCCAACTCACTTTCATACTTGTAATATAAACTACTAGCTTGTGTCCGCGGCTCCGCCCGCGTAAATATCGGTTGTCGCGGTAAAAAGTAGCCTACGTCTTAGTAAACCGGTGTTAAGCAATTCTTTTGTTGCCTTTCACTCAGTGAGTGAGGTTACCGGAGCCTAAATCCCTCCTCCCGCTGACTCGAGTTTGAGGGACTCCAAGGGTAGCAACGCACTTGTGACTTTTGAGTTGCAGGTGTCCATGGGCGGCGGTAGTTGCTTACCATCGGGTGACCCGTCTGCTCGTTTGCCCTCTTATACCATAAAAAAAACTGACTGATTTATCAACGTAACCTAAGCCGATAATGCTACAAACTTGAAATTTCTTCAGTTAATGCTTTTTACGTTGTAAGCACAAACTAAGTAATGAATTTTAGAAATTTCCCCTCTAAGGTAGGTAAATAAAAGATGAACGGTTGTTTATTTTCAGTTTGAAAGTTAGAAAACGAAATAACAATCGCCTGAGTGAAGCCACTAGCAATGTAATATAATTAAAAACGTTATGTCAAACTAAGGGCGCAAAACAACGCAGGAGACCAGCACCTCAAAAAGAAGGAAAACTTGACACAAACCCTATACCAACCCGTCTGGCCAGCGTGGTATAATAGGCCTAAACTTCCTTTCTAAGGAGAGGCCTATGTCCAGCAGTGGACTATTAAAACCTGTAGATGATGATATCAAACTATGTTTTAGTTGTAGCAAAAGGGCAAACCAACAAAAGTGTACACATAATTCATTATATATGTTATGTTGGTTTGTGTATGTACCCTTCAAAAAGTCAAAAAGTTCTGTACCGGTTCAGCTTTAATATTGACACGATATACAACAGTCTTCAAAGATGGTTTTCACTGTTTTTTTTCAACCACCGCCAAGCGTCACAGGGTACAACTAGTAGGTATATAAATTTTTTAAGTTGGTTTGTGTCATCATCATTAGCCTATTGCCGTCCACTGCCGAACGAAGGCCTCCCCCAAAGATCGCTAACTATCTAGTGCCTGTTTTTTTTGTTGACGGGGTGGAAAATTCCCTCGGATCTCCGGCTCCTTGTAGATGTAGGAGCCAGGAGTATGTGGTTTTCCATTAAAATCCCGACGGTCGGACTTAGGCGCCCTACTCCGAGGAGGGCCCTGACATATTTCAGGTCCCGGATCGACGCCGCGCCCAGCATAGCCCTATCCCAGGGAATAATCTAGTGCCTAATCGCGATCTCCACTCTAGCACATGTCCAGCTCCAGTGACCTGTCTGCCTAGATATATAAACGGCCCGCTTTCACTTCAGTGCGCTCAAAAACTCAAAAAGTTCCGCAACGATTGAGCTCTTTGACAAGATTTACAAACCGCTTTAAAGATTCTTCGCGTGACAAGTGTGGCAGGGTACAGTCAGTATATCAGAAACTGTAGTGTGAAGGATAGAGTGTAAATAATTGATTGTGTCCTAAGTCCTAAGCCAAACATTTTATCTATTCCAGGACGTCGTAGAAGTATTTGTATCCTAGTTCTAGCTACATTTCTGTTGGTGTGGTACTCGTGTGGGTGGCTGATCACAATCACCAGCAAGGCGCTGCTGCCCCCACCACCACCAGACCAGAACCTGGACCACTTCCGGAGGAACAGGAGTTTGGCACACTATATGGATAATATGTGAGTTTTTTGAGGTGTCTAAAATCTATACTACGTAATCAAATTCTTTGTAAACAGTCTTCTAAATATGGCACATGAAAGCATTTCATAGATCTGAAGAGTGCCTCGGTGGTTAAGTGGTAGTGTATGCGACTGCTGTGCTGAGGTCTCGGGTTCGATTCCCGAGTCGGACTAAATGTTTGTATGATCTGCAAATATTTGTTTCGGAATTTGGTTCTTTTCTATGTTAATATTGTACCACATTCACACAACGCCATCTAGTCTCAAGCTAAGCAGAGCTTGTACTATGGGAACTAGACAACTGATATAAATACATATACCTAATACATTTTTTTTTGTAAATACATACTTATTATACATAGAAACAACCATACCGAACCAAACATTAAATGTTAATGCACACAAATGTTTGACTTGAGCGGGAATCGAACCCGCGACCTTTGGAATAGCAGTCCGTTACACAAACCACTACGCCATCCGGTCGTCATTGTAAAATGAAGTTTTATGAAATAGATAAAAAAGACTTTTCCTCGTAACAATATTTATGGCAAGACGTACCCAGTCGTATATGCCTGTGTCATACTAATCTGATAACGAATAAATAATATCATCGTTTTATAGCATTTATTGATTATATACTTTACAGTAAGCAAATAAAGGTTGAACTTTTATTGTATGTCTGATGAAGTGTTATCATCAACAGCCAGTACTAGTCCACTGCTGGACATAGGCCTCTTCTTAGAAAGAAGGGTTTGGCCTACTATACCACGCTGGACAGACGGGTTGGTAAAGGGTTTGTTTCAAGTTTTCCTTCTCTTTGCAGTGCTGTTGTCCTGCGTAGTTTGTTCCCTTAGTCGCCTCTTACGACACCCACGGGATGAATAGGGGTGATGACATTCCGTATTCTTAATCCGTCACCACACGGACAAAGTGTTATACCATATAATATAAGCCTTGTTTATTTTGTTGTTGGGATGGAAAATCCATTCAGATTATTCAGATTCAGGAGTATGTGGTGATCCATCCTCGGGCGCCCTACTTCCCGAATTGACACTTCACCTAATCAGGCCTTATCCCAGGGGAAATGACTACTCCCCTTCTATCGCGAAGTAGCGGCCCGATTGCATCTTCCTATCCTCCTATCCTATCATCAGGCCGCCATCCTATCCTCTACCTCAGCAATTAATCTGCCACTAGAGGTCCCCACTTTTTGGCGGCCCGCGGCCCCTTCGTGGACTGGTATCGCCCCCGACGTCCTCTACGCTCGGGATCAGCCCTCTCCCATATATAACATCACCCCTAATGTTGGTCGTTACTTAATCATTAATTGCCACGTTTTCTTATAACCATCATCATTTTACTAACTTTTAAGTTATCACTTTCATCACAGCAACTCTTTTAATGCTTTTCACCGAGTAAGTGAAGTTACCGGAACCTTTACCTTATTAGAATTTTGCTCAATTCCAGCCAGGTCCTCATTGAACCATCGACAACACCATGTGCCGGTGCCGAAGAAGTTCCAGTCCTAATTCTGGTGTCGAGTGCACCTCTTAACTACGAGAACCGGCAGGCAGTGAGGACGACTTGGGGCAAACACCAGCCAACATACTTCGTGATGGGCCTGAATAGCAACGACGTGGATGAACAGTTGGTGAGTGGGCACCTCCCATTCTTTGAGGATATAATTAGTAATATATCAATTGTGATGAAATTCAAAAAATGCTTAAATTTTAATCTTTTGGTAATGTAATGAAGTAAGTAAGTTGTTCGGGAGGCTTTAAATAAAGCAATTATTTAATTAAAAGTTTCAATGTAGAACTGCTAACACTAAGCGCAATAGTGAAATACAGACGGAACTAACACTTGACAGTTAGGCAACTGTCTCAGCAAAATGCTGAGAGCTATTTTTTATGATCATGCCTGGGCGTAGATTCTGTCAACATATTGGGGTACAACAGAAGACATACATAGAGGGCATTGCGGCATACGGGACGCGTCCCTTGAGAGGGACTTCCGTCGGCTGTGGACACCTGTAACTTAGATACACCAGTGTGTTTCCGCTTCCGCAAGAAAGAATTACTTCGAATAATAAAGCTTAACATCGGTTTTCTGTAAATATGTGGTATACCGTGGTAGCCGTGGTCGTGCCTAAGCGCATGGTTCTTGATGAATTCACCTTATTAGATACCTATTTGTATAAGTAATTGAAGTTATAGAATCTTAAGCTTAAATTTGAAAATCAGCTTCAGTTATACAAATATTCTAGTAGAATGCTTTTACCTTCTAAGACTGTTTTTAAATAACTCTTTATCCTAGGTAGACAACTACGTAGAATCCAAACAGTATGGAGATCTGGTGCTCTTCGAGCTCCACGATCACTACCAGAACCTGACCCTGAAGAGTGCCCTCATGATACAATGGGCTTTGAGGAACTGTCCTCAGGCAGAATTTATGTTTAAGACTGATGATGATGTACTAGTTAATCCTTGGACTTTGAAACTGGTGTTAAAGGAGAATCCTGATGCGGCGCTTTTGGGTAAGCCTTACAGTTTTTTTTAGTTTCCAAATAGTGATGTCCGTGTGGTGATGGATTAAGAATATGATGTGTCACCATCCCTATACATCCCGCTGGTGTCGTAAGAGAGCCGAATAAGGGAACAAACTACACAAGACAGCACTGTAATGAGACGGAAAACTTGGCCAAAACCGTGCAGCAACCCGTCTGGCCAGCGTGATATCTTACATCCAACACACAACACACAATGCCATCTAGTTTCAAACTAAGCAGAGCTTGTACTATGAAAGCTAGACTGACAGATAGAATGGTTATATATTTCTTGTTGTTATTGTGATGATGTGACTAAATATTTGTATTCAAGTTGCAGTATTTATTCTCTACGCTTACTTCTGTAGCTTGTATATTGTATGTTTTGAAGCACGGCTGCTCGTGATGTTTCAATGAGGATATTATAACAACAGCTGTTCCACCATGAGCAATACCGTCGGGATGGTTAGTGTTGTAGATGTTGAAGTTTGGTATTGTTATCAAACTTTTTCTGCTGAGTAATTTTCAGATATAAGCAGAACATCAAGCTTATGCAGCTTCAGGATTATTTTAGCTTCTTCTTTATTTTGGAGCAAGTCTATTTGTGTTCCATGGGCCAATTCAGATGGCAGTCATTTTATATGTTTGTCAATCAGTTAAGTCATCAGACCCAGAAGTGTACTGATTTGTTGGATGAGCTAATCTATCGTTTCAGATTGTTTGATGAGTAGGTTTTGCACAACCTGGGTGGGCTCAACATGTGAATGTTGTTCATTGGTTTTGAGAGCATCAGCTTAAGTCCTTATGGTATGTGTTGGTTTATTGCCATTATCTGGTTATTGTGGTTTTTCTAAGGTCATAATTGTACTTATGTCTTTGGTTTGTTTTAGATTATTTTTTTTTCTTCTATTCTTTAGTCATGACTTTTATTTCTTCTTGCAGTTATTTCTTGGTTGACTCACTCACAGTCTTTGTAATTCACCGGGTCGCAGAGAGCACATTTCGCTGGGAAATTGCGATCTTTTTTAATCTCTATAACAAATTGAGCGTTTTCTGTTGAATAATTAATTTAATTTGGTATGATCTTATCAAAAAGATTTTTTTAGATCACGGGGCAAACAAGCGGTTAGTTCTTAAGGTCGTAAGGTACCTAAGTGACTACTGCCGGCTGCTAGTTTACCCCCTGTGCCATAAAAAATAGTATAAATAATACACAGTCTTATATTATGTATTTATAATTTCAGGTTATAAAATAGAGGACACATTAGTCCATCGCGACGAGTATACCAAGTGGTTTATGCCGCGCTGGTTGTTTAATACGGACGTGGTTCCTCAATACCTTTCTGGGACTGGATATCTAATAAATGGTAAATTAAACATTAAGTATCTACAGGGTGTAAGGGACGTCGTAACGAATATTGAAATATTGTATTCAGACTATTCTGAGTCGAAAATCATTTTAAGCAAACCCCCCAGCCGCCAACTTTTGTTAGTGTGCGTAGACTGTTTGCGTGGAATACAAAATATAGTTATTACTTTTATGCTTTTTAGTCTAAAACAACGAGGTTCCCAAAGACGCTTACGACCCTTTTAATCAGTGCTATTTCTCTTCTCTTAAAAGTAAATAAGAGTATTTCAAGGAACAATACGAGGCCCCTTACTTTTTGTACTTTTTAAATTTCTATTTAATAACCTCTTAACGTTAAACTTTGCATTATTTCAGGTGTGAACTTAGAAAACATCTTAAAAAAAGCTTATAAAGTGCCATTAGTTAATTTAGAAGATGTTTACTTCACATATCTAGTCGCTCATAGAACTTTAAGCCTACCTCTTACCCATGACCGAAGACTCAGCCCACACAAGCCGTGGCTTCCTCTAGCCTGTGCCTATTGGACTCTAGCCTCAATGCACAGTTTGAGCCCTGACGAAATGGCAACAGCGTGGTCAAAGATAGAAAATATAGCTGATCTAGATGCATCATGTAGCTTTTTTAAATCATATTTAGAAAGTGATTTTTTATTGTATTGAAAGAAATAGAAGAGAATAGTTGAATAAGATGTTTTCTCGAAGAAGTTCTTTAATGAGTTTGCCTTTTTGGTGAATGATTGATGAACGGGGTCTGAGGATGTATATGCATATCTTTGATCAAAATGTTCGAAGACTGCAGTGGTTCAAGAGTCTACAAGTTCAGGAGACTTCGAATCTGTTAAGAATTGGATTTTTATGGAATTGAAAATTTGTGTAACATTAGCTGTTTTGAGATTGGATAATTCTTTGATTCTGTAATTTGCATGTTGAGAATATCATCCGTAATGGAATAATGGGTCCTAGGAACATAGAGTGATTTTCCTTTTTTTGTCGAGTGAGTGGTGAAGAAATTAAAAGTACGTACGGCTAGAAAAAAAAAACTATTTGTAATGTTTTTGGCATAAAAATTATTAATAACAATTTGTTCATTAATTATTTTTTCATTAATATTTTCCAAGAATATTCATCATCATCAACAGCCTTTAATAGTCTACTGCTGGACATAGGCTTCTCATTAGAAAAGAGGTTTTGGCCCACTATACAAGAATATTAGAAAAGTTTTAATAAAGTGAGCGTTTTTGTAACAAACTGTAATAGAATAAGCCTGAATCGTCAGATCGACATTATTTTCAGTAATAGACAACTTTGCATTTTTTTTTTTATTTCTGTGAACAGTGTGACTATTAGTGAATTTTATTAATTTACTACCTCCTTTCTAAGGAGAGGCCTATGTCCAGCAGTAGATTACTACAGGCTCTTGATGAAGATGATTCATTTAAAGACAAATTACAGCTTGTTCAATTGTGTTGTTTTTGATACCACAACCTCACAAAGAACCGATGTTAAACCGATGTTTGTTGAGTGAATGAGGTTAAGGCCATATCAAACTGCCAAATCTGACAGGGGAACAAAGCACTTGTGATTCTTGAGGAACAGGTAAAAACAGCAATATTTGTTTGTTCATCTGAGTCATGTTGTTTAGTTACTGCACAGAGTTTCAGAAATGTACATACTGAATGAACTCCAGAATGCCAAAGTACAAAAACTCAGAAAATTATTATTATTATTACGCCTTTATCTTATATATAAAATTCTCGTGTCACAATGTTCGTTCCCGTACTCCTCCGAAACGGCTTGACCGATTCTCATGAAATTTTGTGTGCACATCGGGTAGGTCTGAGAATTGGCCAACATCTATTTTTCATACCCCTAAATGGTAAGGGTGACCCATCCCTAATTTTTTTTTGTTTTGCAATACAACGTTTGCCGGGTCAGCTAGTTATTTATAAAATATTTGAGCCATCGTGAGAATTTAATCTCTTCATTTGCAATATAACTATTTTGTAGTGACGTCAGGAGGTGACAAGAGAGACGCTGATATAGTGATATTCTCATATAAAGTGAAGTCAACATCCATGCGTACTTTATCGTTTACGTAATTTGAATAAAGTTTCTGGAGAAACGAACGCTAAAATCCATCATATTTTGTTGGTGCAAGAAGGATTTCAGGACCAACCTAGTTAATCATACTTGGGAGACCGTAGCCTTATTATTGATGTTGAATGTTTTAGTTAAATGACTTAATTGGCTAAAACATTAATTACTTAGCTCGTAAATTTTGATTCAATGCAGGATTGGTAGCTACTATTTAGTTTGAATAATTTATGGGTTCGAATGTATCTCGATGTCAGCATTGATTTAAGAATATTTCTTTTAAATTAAACTACACCTTATTTAAATACAAAGCTTTATTTAAAAATATAAAAAGTACAAAAGGGCAATGTTTTTAAACGCCCATGTTTTTTATGTTAAGTAGTTGCTTGATCAAATGGTCTTGGCTCATGTACTTCGTTTCATTTTCCAAGATTTTTGGTTCCTCAAACGGTACTGGATGCTGTGGATGTTGTGCCTGCTGGTATACTGGGTTTTCAGCAGGTTTCAATGTTGGAACTAAAAATAGTATAAGGGATTAAAAACAAACACTGTCACGGTGACTGCGATCGGCGTTGCTTTTGGCCTGCACTGAAATTTTTACCAACAGCAACGACAAACGCACTCGCAATTGAGAGCGGGTTAGTGTGAATTGTACTCCTACTAGGCCCTCTGAATAAGGTATTTAAGATGGGCTGAAAGTAAGGTGGACTGAGTAACCATTAGACTTTTTAAATCCATAACAGTAGACAGTACTAAATACTTGTTTATAAAATATAAATTCTAGCTGTTCTTACTAATACTATAAATGCGAAAGTTATTTTGTATGATTATTAACTTATTTGTTGATTATCATTATTGATATTGATTTATTATTATTATTGTCTTAGATCGAACCGATCATCATGTAATTCTGAGTACCTACACATTGTCAAAGGAACCAAGAGAGCGATGCCAGAGTTGATTATCAATGCATACATTAACGCAAGCGAAATAAAATAAAAAAAATACTCACTAGCAAAGTTGCTTGTCCTGCTATTACTGGTCGGAGTACTGTCACCATCTTTCTGCATTACAAGCATTTTAAATAGTTCATGTGCAAGGTTATAATTACCGATATTAAGATAAAACAAAATTCTTTTCGCTATATTATAGTTCATGTTGTTTTCCACATTAAATTCTCTTGCTTCTTTCAATTTCAAATATGTTTCTACCCGTTTTTTTATCAAATGATTTATAATTTCTTGTCGAGAAATTGTCATATCATTTTTGTAGTCATTTGCGTTTAGCTTGCCAACATCTGGTAGTGTAGTTCTTTGTACATGATAATTAGGATTCATTACATAACCAGAATGTTTTCTTTGACTTAATTTTTCCACTTTTGCCACAACTTTTTGGTCTAAGCTAATATTTGAGGCTGAACTCGAAATAAAAGTATCAAGCTCTGAGAATTGGTCGGCAGTTATTTTACTTAGATTATTATATTCTTGTTTAATTCCCTCTAAAGCAGTTACATAGTTCTTCGTTTCCTCGTGTAAAGTCTTTAGTAATACTAATCTTTCTACTGCTGGCACTTCTTTATACAGAGCTTCGTTTTTGTAACCAGAGCTTATATTTGTCAGTTTGTAAATTACATGTTTAACTTTTTCAAACGGTTTGATGTCTTTAACATTTAAAAGTCTACGAGTTTTGGACTTAGGTTTTTGGCTTAAATTTTTTATCACCCTCTCTAAGACAACTGCTGATTTAGGTCTCACTTTCATTATAGAATCACTCCTGCGCGTTTGCATCCTCCTCATGTCAATTCTCAATTCATTGAACATATCAACAATGTTATCGGCTTTCGTTTTATCATCATTATTTTTGTTTAAAATATCTTGGCCAGCATTCATGATGTTATAGATACAAGGTAACGCATCTGCTATTCTTATATTGCCTCTTGTATGAATGCCTTTAGCGTCTTGTAATTCTATTAAATCTTCTATGATAGTTCTAAGATGGGCTTTGAGTTTTTCTTTGGTTGATGCAAATTGTATAGAACTGTCTGGTTTATACACCTTTGTATTATTTTTTTCTACCGTAACAGTAGTAGGGTCTAGAGGTTGCGCTGTTGTCATTGTAGAAGTGGGCTCATTTATTTTGGTTGTCGCTTTTACAGGTTCTACCAAATTGATTAATTCAGTCATAGATTTTATTTTAAAAAACTCAGACAAGTTGAGTAAAATATTTCCTTCTATTGTAGGCAGAGCTTTCATATTGGAGTTTTGATTGACTTTATTCAGTATACAGTCTGGTTTACTGTTTATGTGCGTTAAATAATCCAAAATTATTTTATCTTTAGCAGTTACCGTCATGTTACTTATATCAATTTTAAACATTTTCATGTAATTATTTTTAAAATTCTCGTCATCGTTAAGCATACTTTTTTGGCGTAATACATTTGTTATTTTTCCACTATCTTGTTTGGGTAATAAGACTTTTACAATTTTATCTAAAAGATTACCATAGATGTTTAACGAATTTGTCTCAGGTTTTGTTAATACAGCATCTAAAATGAGCTTTTTGCTTATGGGATCCGTAAAATTAATCGATTCAGAAGCATTTTTGATATTGCTCAAATTACTGTGAATATTTTCAAAGGTTTTTAGTAACTGCAGCACTGTATTTATCTTTGATACTGCTTTTGCTGTAGCATATTGATCGATCTTATTATTTACTTCCTTATTTGTCTTTTTACAAGGTTTGGTTTCTTGGACATTAACCTTTTGCATTTCTTTATCGTTAGCATTGTCATAGTTATGTATTAGTTTTGTCGCTTCTTCAATAGTCTGGCAAATAGTGACATTTTTAACATCTTTATCTGTATCGATTGCACTTGAAAGACGTTCCAACACATTTTTCAAAAATTTCTCCTGTTTCAAGTTTAATGGTTCTTTAAATAAGTCAAGTAAGTCAGAAATTTTCTCATGTTTCATATCTTCCGTTTCTAGAGTAGATCCTGTTGAATCTTTTTCCATAGTCCATAACTTGTTTAGAAGATTACCCGCAATATATGCCATAGCAGTCAACGTATCATTTTCCAATGTAAAAGTGATATTCGAAGTTACTGGAGCATTATTATCTCCTACAATTTCACTCCCTGGTTTTAACTCATTCACCACAAGCTTTGACAGTTCTTTGTCTTTGATTTGTTGGCTATGGTTGCCCAGTATCATGTTTAATTTTTCATGGCTTAAGTTGAACTTACTATCGTGATCAGGTGAATCTATTTTATTGTCTGTAATGTGATTGTGGTCATTAAAATCAATATGCAGTGATTTGTTACTTTTCTCTATAATATTTGAGCGTCTAGATATATCTGGTAGGATTTTCAAATCCATCTTCTTGGCTGGCATTGTTCCAGAAATATTAAAATTCTGCAAAGTATCTGAAAAAAAAAACAATTTTAGAAGTTTCATTTAATTTGAGTTTACCTATTTTTTTACTATATTTATGCATATAAAGTTTAGGCAGCTCCAGTTATGGTAATTTTATTTATTCCCAAGTTCTGGTGTTTAAGTTTAATGTTACATTCATAATGTATATTCGATCAGAAAATATTTTAGTTGCAGCAATTTAAATTAGTGTTTATACTGTAGTCTTTTTTCTTTTTATGACAAATAACCGTGCGATCATTCATAATGTCGGTGACAAAATGCAGACTGTGAATTTGTTCAATGATATACTCTTATATATGTATAATATGATTTTAGGTAATGATATCTGTATTGAGATAAACATGTATTATTTTTAGATGTCAGTAATATTGTAATACACACCTTCATTCAATTCGTCAACCGTTGAATAAAATTTAATGGTATCGTTGCTTTTGTTAATGTTTCTAGTATGTCTCTTGTTGCTTGTCTTCTCTGCAGATCTCTTATTATGCTTGTTGCCAGTACTCTTCTTATTAGATGATCTCTTCTGTCTCTTAACTATCCTTTTCAGATCACTAAAAGGATCTTCAAATCTCTTTTCGTCTGCAAAATAATAATATCAGTAACTATGATGAAAGATATTGATTTATTAAACCAATTGCATGTACTTACTTGAATTTGTATTTATTACGATATATTTAAGAGAGAAAAATAAAACAAAAGGTTATTAGAATGTGCATATAGTGCTTATATTACAAGAAAGAGGTGCAAATCAGTGCTGTTGTTGCCGAGGTATAGCGAACACATAACCTGAAAATATATAGGATTAAATATATTACCCGGTTGTGTGGCGAGCTAAGATGATGATGATTGTGATGAAATATTAAAAAACCCATTCATAAGTTGTCATAGGAAAGCTTAAAAAATTTCGTTTACTTTCCCTTAAGTAGCCATTTCTGGTTATGGAGTTCACTGAGCCTTCATCTTGACTCAGAAGGTCGTGACGTTATAACATGCCTAAGAAATGCCTGACAAATTTATCATCATCATCTCTTAGATAAAAGGCATTTTTCTAAACCGTATTTGGGATTAGTGCTATGTTCTTTAGATTAATTTTGCTTTCTTTATTTCACTTTACAAGCACAACTGTCCCAAACGCCCTAAACTGTAACTAAATTATTTTTTCTATCTATCGAAGAGAGTGTTACGAGGCAGATAACTGGTTCTGTTAAATATAAAGCATTGCGCCGACCTCGAATAAAATCAGGAGCATTGTAGGATGAAGGTGAGTAGTAACAAATTAAAGTATTTTAGTGCATCAGAGAGTTAGTGCAAATAAATTAGAAACTGTTTTAGTATACCTAGGAAATCTTCAGTTTCTTGTCTTTCAGGGCCTGGTGGTGGCGGGACGAGTCTTGTGTTTACAGGGGCAGGCTTAAACTGCTCCTCTCTTTGTCTTTCTATAGTTATTAGTAACATATAAAGTTTATTTATTATAGACACTATTAGATTTAAATTTAAAATATGTTGCGTTAGAGGTCTGGAATTTCTGGGCAACCGTGAGTTTGAGTTTGAGGATTGTGTTAGGTACACAATTCCTAATTATATTGGCCTCTCTTTTTACCTATCTTTCTCTCAAACACTCACACACTTCCTATCTTTAATTAATAAAGTGACCGGTTGACCAAATTATAGCTGCCAAAGTTCAGGTATTTAATGTGCATTTAATGCCTTTTTGGGGTTATATGTTTGTAAATATGTATGTGTAAGATGTGGGTTAACGTCGGTATTATCCGCTGTACACAGGTTCTGGGTTTAATCTGTCACCATTGAATGATCAAATAAAGTCCCTAGGCCATTACGCTACAATCTCTTCCACTTTTTCTGAAATATCTCTAAATTAAGGGAGAACTCCTTAAATTTTGTATGGCCACATCATGCTTTTAGCTATTTTTAATTACACTTATGGTGACCTTGAGTAGAGCTAGAGGAGAGGTTGCACTTAGGTAAAGGTAAACTAATAAAAAAAATTAAAAATTCATTATCATTCCCCAGGAAACAACCATGTTTCCAAGAGATATCTGAATTGATTGAAAAAATTACAGTAAGCACGCAAAGCCACTTGTCAAAATTGGTAGGTAGGATTAAAGTAAGGGAGAGATTAAGTTAGGGAAGATTAGAATAAAACCAAAATACAAATTAAGGAAAGTGCAGGCTTCGACCAAAAAACGCTGAACTAGGGCCAGTTCTCCAGATCTTTGAGTAGTCCTGACGTTGAGGATGCCCGACCTTGGACATAATGGACATACTTTACCAAGTGAAAAGTGAAGTGACTCACACTAACGTGGAACGTCACGAAATTCACAATTGAGTTAAACCGTATGTCGTTAAGAAATGTGGATACCACTCACTAAAGTATCTGTGAGTTTGTAAAATTCACCATTTTGCTAGACACTAACCATTTTATTTGATTCTTGCCAAGTTTACTAATCTATCGTTATTAGATAATATTTTTTTGGTTTACCTGCCTTGTCAATATGTCCAAAGTTATCTAAAGATTTTTCAAATTGATTGCTCATCTTCTTAGAAAATAAAACATTCAAACTGGGTGCATATTTCGGTTGTTTTTTCTTCAACATTTTCATGTCTAAATAATATTATATGAATTACTTTTATTAATATTAATGAATATATAGAAAATGTTTGTACTATTCTACGAAATAGTAACAAATATTATAAAAATTAACTAATTTCTCTAAAATTAGGAGTTTTCATATTTGCATTGTTACGTTAAAATTTTCTAAGCAAACGTTATTTCCATAAGTAATGCCATTTACACTTGCCATTAAATCTTACGAAATCATCGATAAACCCTAAAAGATTTTCATGAAGAATGGATAAAAAAAGGAAACAAGAAAAAGAGAAAATTAAAAGATGAAGGAACCTGTTTTTTTTTTGCATTTAGAAGTAGTTATGACATAAATAATACTTCATGAGCCAGAAATAGTTATGGGCGCAGCTTTGAGCTCATTCGCGCAAAGCAGTGATGGTACAACTGTATTATAAGCTATGCTATAACTAAAACAGATGATAAAAAGCCCACATACCATATTCCAATTTATCAATAGCTGCCTCGAACATTTCGTCATCAATCGATACTTCGTCATATTCATTACATATTTGAACAGAACGACAATCCCAGATGCTTTCGGCAGAGCATAAGCATTTTGTGCAGCCTTCACATTGGTTAACTAAAACAGGGGGTAAAACAAGAGGTAGGGGAAATATACATTTTACATATGTTAAGAACAATACTAGATTTAGAAAAGTTTTATCATGATATAATAACGGCCAAGAAGCAGACTGGTCGACCCGATGGTAAGTAACTTTAAAAACTAAATCATCATCATCATCATCATCAACAGCCTTTACAAGTCCACTGCTGGACATAGGCCTCTCCTTAGAAAGGAGGTTTTGGCCTACTACACCACGCTGGCCAGACGGGTTGGTATAGGGTTTGTGTCAAGTTTTCCTTCTCTTTGCAGTGCTGTTGTCCAGCGTAGTTTGCTCCCTTAGTCGCCTCTTACTACAACCACGGGATGACTAGGGGTGGTGACTAAATGAGGGTTTTAAAAACTTGTAATATTTAATTTAGTGTTACTACAACAAATATTACATACAATCAAGAATAAAAGTACCTCAATGCCAAATTTAATTAAAATCGGTTCAACTATTTAGCCGTGAAAGCGTCACAGACGAACAGAGTTGTTTTCTCATTACAGATAGCGCTTGCTATAGTTGTTAATTATTTAACTTAATACACAATTACTTACATTCATTACAATCACTGTATTGAGATACATAGGGCACACATTTTTTTTGTAACATCAGCTGTCTTCGACTTCCTTGTTCAACCTGACCACCGGTTACTGAAAGCGTTTAAATTCTTCTGTAAAAATTGTATTATTCCTATTTCTATATTTCAATCATATCAAACCGGCTTACCTTTAGTCATAGTTTTGTCCACTATTATTCCCTATTTAGAATTTAAGCATATGCTAATCATGGCATTTACATTTAACATTTTGATACACATGTAACGATGGCGAGTAATTGTTCAAATTTTTAAAGATCAAAAAAATTCTCAAATTTATTTTTGATCGATCACATCACACATCAACAGCCTTTAATAGTCCACTGCTGGACAAAGGCCTCTCCTTAGAAAGGAGGTTTTGGCCTACTATACCACACTGGCCAGACGGGTTGGTATAGGGTTTGTGTCAAGTTTTCCTTCTTTATGCAGTGCTGGTGTCCTGCGTTGTTCTGTACCCTTAGTCGGCTCTTATGACACCCACGGGATGAATTGGGGTAGTGACATTCCGTATTCTTAATCCGTCACTACACGGATAGAACTGCCAAAATAATTATTTTATACAAAATCGAATATGTTGATATACTTACGGTAATTTCTTACAACTAAGTGCTGATTTGTGCTTTTGAAAGTGAAATAGGTGAATAGTGCTTTATTATATTATTAAAAGTTAAAAAGTGAGAAAAGTGTGAATAAAAATATAAAACCGTGCAGCAGACGCAGGAAATGGATTGAACTGCCAAGATATAACTCGTAAATTATTTAATGCGCAATTTACAAAAATAAAAAATCACACTACACTTTATACACACAAACACTCGTTTTTTTTTTTCATTTCTGTCGTAAAACTATTGTGAACTTGTATTCAATTTGTCTTCACTAAATAGATCTCTCTTTACATTTAATGGTTCTTGTTCTATTTCCAATTTCTTGTCTTAAATAAATACTGTACAATCTTTTAGATTTTCTTTGTTTCCTTGTTTATCAACTTTTTATCATTCTCTTTCATTCACACTAATAAAAATGAATTTATACTCTAAACTACTAGTCGCTAGTATTAATCATTATTGACCACGAAGTCAACATAATCTCCTCTCATGGCTCCTCCCAGCAGGTTCTCCTTCGGGATTCGTCTCTTCAAGGTCCGCAGTTTGTTGTGTACCCCGTTGTGTAGTTGTCTCCGGTGGCCATCAGGATGGCTGCAGCACAACGTGTCGCCTCCTGCAAGCACCAATCTTTATTTTATCAGACGGTAGCAACAAGATTGATCGCGTGTTCGAGAATAACTTAGAATTAATTGTTTTACATTTTAGCAAGATTGGCTTGCAAAAGGCGGTACGTAATGTGATACAACAATAATGGATGTGAAAAAATAATGCAGTACAGTCGTCGTCATCTTGATGGTATTTACGTAGGAATAACACGACGTTATCATACCCAGGTCTTGCAAAAAAATCAATTGAAATAGAACCACCTTATGTTCTTTTTTTATGTTAGAGGGGCAGACGAGCAGACGGGTCACCTGATGGAAAGTGACCATCGCCGCCCATGAACGTCTGCAACTCAGGAGTCACAAACGCGTTGAGGTCCTTTTAGGAAGGGGTACGCTCTTTTCTTGAAGGTTTGAAGGTCGTATCGGTCCGGAAATACCGCAGATGATAACCCGTTCCACAGATTGGTTGTGCGGGGCAAAAATTGTCTCGAAAAGCGCACAGTAGTGGAGCGCCAACTATCCAGGTAATAAGGATGAAAATTTTGCGGTGTGGAACGATGGCGGAAATTTGCAGCTGGTATTAGTCCGAACAATTCCTCGGAGCACTCTCCATGATATATGCGATAGACAATGCAGAGTGAAGCTACATCTCTACGTAACGCCAACGAATCGAGCCGGTCGCAAATCTTAATAGAAATTAGCACTTGCTGAGTTTCTCTACAAATCATACATTTATAAACAATGGTTGTACATTAAATTCACAAACAACATAATATAATTTGCAGTATCACTAATATTCACTAGTCACTAATCTTAAACTTAACGATCACACTCAAGCAGTAGACTACCCAGAACCAAAGGAAGGCCAAACTAACAGTGCTGATACAAACGCCTACCATGTTCAATTAAGTTAAATAGACTGTTGTCCATGGTTCTCCTCATTCTCCAGGACAGTTGCCTGAAGTAAGTTGGTCGATCTTGTTGAAACAAATGGCCGTACATGTCTCTCGATGCTTTATCAGACCTCAAGTATCTGAGATAGTTGCAGAACCAGAGGCTTCTGCTTATGCACCCTGCTTCGTCCCCGCTGACAGAGCACACGCAGTAATAGCAATTGGTATTGGATTTATAGTCGAGCAGTGACGTCATGTCTTCTTCTTGATAGTTTATGTCCGTTTCGTTTGGAGTGTCGTGGTTGGTGTAATATGAGTGTCCTCGGTAGCACTTCGATGCAGGATCATAGGGGATCTCGTCGTTGTGCCAAATTAGATCTGTAGTAAACATTGTTAGTAATACAGTTTGGCGTGCAATAGGAATTCGTAATAAATTCTGAAACTTGTTGTTTTTTTTTACCTATTGAAACATTAAAAATAACTAATTTAAATATTCACGTAGTTACACGTTAAGGGCTATTCACATGCGTGTGTGATAGCACTTAAAAAAATTGAATAATCTTTATTGTACAGTACACCAATTAAGGATATTATACATACAATAGTATTCCAAGTTAATAACCATGTACAAATGGCGGCCTTATCGCTAAAAAGCAATCTCTTAGAGGCAACCTTTGGATGGACAAATAGGACTGTAAATAGGCATTTCTTCGCTTATAAAGTGGTATTCCTGTGGTACTGGACAGACTTAAGGTTACTCAACCCTGCTCCTCGAGCTACTGCGGTCTGAGACCATTGCCTAGTCTAGACTTGTGGTATCGTTTACTCTAGCTCCCTCTTTCTATTAGTTTTCCTTTAACCAATTTTAGCAGACGGTTGACAATAACAGAATCTAGCTAAAACTTTTGCCGAACTTTTAACGAACTTGGACCGACCCCAAATCTAAGCTTAAACAAAATAAATGGATATAACATTATTTACGTAGATGAGTAATAATCTTAAATAAAAGACGAAAGCTTGTTATAACCTCTAAAGGATCAACACAACAACTGAGCAAAATAAATATATTTTTCATCTAACACCTAAACATATCGTGTATCCAGTATCAAATTATAGCTTTTTCACCTATTTCACTTTCACTAGCTTCGCTCTCGACATACCTCTCCTAATTCTGTACGCAAGATTTTTCTCTAGTTCGAATGGTTCCCCTGTCTGACGCTTCTGCATAGCGGCGCTGATTACCATACATTCATTGACGCTCCCTGTAGAACTTTTACTACAGTATTCGCCTTTACCATCGGTTGAGCATACACATATAGAACAGCCTTCCTCTGCATCCGCATCAGAGAACCTTCTTTTAACGAACTCCTCAGAGTCACTCGTCACTTTATCAATTTGTATAACTTTTTCTTCAACTTTCATAACCGTCCGCCCTGGGACACATTTCAGGTCCAACGTTCCAATGTCTTCTTGTTTAGGTGTTTGACGATTGTAGAAGTCTACAATGGTGTGGATAGTTGATTACTTATTCCTTATGTCACCTATTTTATTAGACGATGTGACGAAATCAAGTTCGAAATCTAGATGAATTCTGATTATATTTATTATACCTATATTGTCTGATCATCAAAAAGAAAACAATTCACCAGTCCGTGATATTCATAGTATCACCTCGTTAACAAGAAAAGTATTAAATGGAGGAGGGTAAGGTAGACTACCCTTTAAGGTAACGATTTTGTAATATCTAGATTTTTTTCTGTCTTTGTATAATATATTTAGCAATTAGATTTTACTTTAATGCGAACATATAGTTTACAGGGTTGATGGTCTGTAAGGCAGGCCAAGGGTAATCACACGAACATTTCGACGACGATATATGGCTCGGCCTTTCTGACAGCAACAAGTTCGTGCGTCGGGCTATCGCATACACTGCCTCATGCATCCTTACTTACCTCGTAAAGGTACTAGGGAAACCTCTTTATTTACTTCCAAGTTTTCCATTTGTTTTCCAAAATGCCCGGTGGGCGACGATATATTTGCTGCGTATTACGTAAGTAAGACTAATTTTATAAAGTAAGACAGAAATGAGTTGAATAAAATATTGGAATTAAATTTTTAATTATTTATGATTAAGGTAAGAATTATTGTCGCTTGACATCGACATAACTGTTTTATTCATTTATGATAAATCTCTATAATTCCAATTTTGTTATTTACTCATCTAGATTTCAGACAATAAAGTTCATTTTGATTTATCATAAATTATTTGCATAGATCAACAGAAGAATGTAATATGGTAAAGAAAAAAATAAGGGGTCAAAAAGAAATGATTGAAGCAAAAATTTAAAATAAACATTATAAATTAACATCAAATGAACTTTCTAGGAAACAATTTCGAAGGTAGACTTGGATGAATGAAAGTCAAAATGGATCCCAAAAGAAAGCATCCACATTCCTCCTAGGGATTGGTATTAGACGGAAATACCAAGGCGTCACTTTTACCAAGAGAGGCTGACAGCAACCACAATTTGAGCAATCTTTCGCGGTATACAAAGGTCGAGAGTTCTCAGGACTTTTATTTGTACTTTAATGTAAATTTAAACTAAGGATACTATTATCGGCACCCATTTATGAGGTTGCTCATCCTTTTCTACGACAATGCTACTGTGTTTTGTGGTATTCTCCTTATTTCCCCTTTATTGTAGTTGTACCTGTATTTTTAAATAATTCAAATACCTAATGTTTAACATAATTTAAGATCATTTCGCAGTTGATAAATATGTGGTTTTTATATTGTAGTTTGTAACATATTGCAGTTAGTCCTGTCTCGTCCTCGATTATCTGCAAATGGACTTGAAAGGTGCTCTATGCTTAATGTGCGGGTGTAGAAATACTGAGCCTTTTTGTCTAGCAGTGTATGATCCTGACTGCTAAGCTGTCGGGGGTTTTGGTTTCTAACCAGGACAAAGATTGTGCGATGAGCACGATCATTTATTTTGTGTGTGGGGTCTAATTTATATTAGTTTGGTTTCCAAAGCACAGACCTTGCTTATTTTGTGACGGGACGGCCGTGTGTGAGATGTGTGAAGTTGTCCTATTATTATTATAGTGTATGGTATTCTTTGCATGAAGTCCATCAAGATGTACATGTATTCCTTCTTAATTATTATCTGTTGTTGCGACTGCAAGTTAACTAAACGCACTATAACGGGCAACAGCGCGGCGTGCGGGGGGACTACCCGGACGTGTGCGACGAGTGGGGGACCGAGCCGGGAGGAGCAGAGGACATATAAAACAGCCGTTGCTCGCCTTGGGACATAACCGTTGACGGTCCGACTTCAACCTCACACTTGATAACATGTAAAGACCTGGCGATTAAAATACCAATAATACAGTCCACTGCCATTTTATTTACGTCCCCTGGACCCTTAACATCTGTAGTAATATGAAGATCAATTGATCTAACCAATAATTTTTCCTCTGAGTATTCAGCGTCGTCTTCTTTCAAGTGTAACCAAGATTACACTAGGTAAACTGTTATATCGTAAACCGCTCTCAAGTAATTTGATAAGGCAAATTTTGTTTCTAATATGTAAGACCGAATTTAAGAGTTTCATGGCATTTTCGCTAGTGTTTAAATTATCATTAAGGTTAATTAGTTATTAACATTGGACTTTACAATAGATTATTATTTATTTTGGAAATTGACTAGGTTCTGTGTTTATTTCTTTGGTGGCAGTTTTGATTACATAATTTTAACAATCTGTTGAAGAATTAAAAATGTTTGTGTTTGTTTTCTTTTTATTATTTAAATGTCAGTTACCCATTTTAAAACATCAAAGTTTTTGATCTTTACTATAAACTTGTTGATGTAAGTTCCGATGCTTTTTTGTGTCATGAACTTTTTATCGAATATTCATACAACTTCTATATAAGTTTGTATGTATAGACAGCAGTTTTTTTTTCTTTATAAGACTGGTCGTGTCTCGCAGTTTTATCCGCGTTTATGGTTACTACCTTACTCGTATTGATTCATTTGCTTTTAATTAATCTTCTGTAATGAACGCCATAATTATTAAATACAAGTTTTTTTCTCATCCAGAGATCAGTTCTTTTGAACAAATACACAATGACACAAAAAAATCTTCAACTTAACTAAACTAATATATAGTTTAGATTTATAATTTTTGAACTACTACAGAACTACTGAAAACTGGGGATTAACATCCGTATATATCCATTAACATTTCAATGACGACACTTCCGAATTCTTTCTAGGAGTTCCTTAATATATTGTTGATTAAACTTATCACAGATATCCTTACCTGCCGAGGAGTAGTCGATGAGCAAGCCCAGGGCGACGAGCACTATGAACACTGTTAATTTCACGTCCATGGTTTCTAATGTGACGATGTTCATTCTTTGTGGTTTATATGGCTTTCCGATTCAATGATATCTTTGATTCTTCGTTTTGTTAATACAGAGACGAATTGGAAATTGGAAGGTGCTAGATTTCAATTGTTGTATCAATATTTTATCGACAGATATTTGTAAAAGTAAAGTTATTTTATTGTAAAATATGTTAAAAAGCATCCCATGCTTTTTTATGATAAAATCATTTTTCTTTTTGAACGTAAGTACGTAACAAAAGACACTACCGTATTTTTAGGTATGGAAAAAGCCGTTAATCCTGAAGATCCTGATCCGGATAATCGGCCAAGTTTTTAAAATTATTGTATTATCATTGGTCCTTGATAAGTGTGCGAAGTTTCAATTTAATTCGAAGTATTGGGACAAAACACGTTCGAATATTCCGTTACATACATACAGCACATCTCACCTTGGTAGCCTTCTCATCTCAAATTGCCCGTCAGATGATTCTGACGGCCAATTCTAGTAATGACCACATTCATTGGTGAAATCTAATAGCAAGCGCTTTTCCCCTTTTCACGAATTAAAAAAAGTTGGTCATTATGTCGCCAAGGGTAATATTGTAAAGACAAATCTAGGTTCAAGCTGAATATTGTTACAAGTACTGCAGTCTTGTAGACCTTATAAAAGTCCGACAGTATACAGTAGCATCTGTATGTTTACCGAAATTCTTAATCATCAATCATCATCATCAACAGCCTATAACAGTCCACTGCTGGACATAGGCCTCTCCTTAGAAAGGAGGTTTTGGCCTACTATACCACGCTGGCCAGACGGGTTGGTATAGGGTTTGTTTCAAGTTTTCCTTCTCTTTGCAGTGCTGTTGTCCTATGTAGTTTGGTCCCTTAGTCGGCTCTTACGACACCCACGGGAAGAATAGGGGTGGTGACATTACGTATTCTTATTTCGTCACCACACGGACAAATCTTAATAGTAATAGTAATAATCTTAATAGTTTTAAGAAATTTGAAAAGACACAAAATATTGTAACCCAGCTTTTCATGATCTTAATATCTCACTTTTATATGACTATTTTTTTCTGAGTCCTTTGGTAGAAACCATACCATATTTACTTAAGACAGTTGTCGCTTTGTGTTCATTAGTGATTCTGCCTGTTCAGTTAGTCATCGTGGAGTTGTTTTTTTTTCTTTTAATAACCTCACACATATCCCAATCCCTGATCCCAAACTAGGCAGAGCCTGTACTGCGGTAACCAGACTGCTGATAACGATACTTATATATTTCTAAATACATACATATTATAGATAAATTACACCCAGACACAGACAAACGATCGTGCTCATTACACAAATATTTGTCCTGGGTGGGAATCGAACCGGCTCCGGCTTAGTAGCCAGGGTCACTAACCACTAGACCAACAGGTCTGTCAAGTTTTTGTCCCTGCCTCCCGACGCACGTAGTGACCACGAACATATGTTCTGTTTCTCGGTATTTCTTATTTAATATGTATGAATTTTGTAATGTATATTTATAAGCATTCTAGTTACCATAGCACATATATCAGACTGTGTTAAGTGTTTGAAATTGTAATTATTATCATTATATTAAGTAATAGTTATTTAGGGTCATTCTAGTATTTTCCACCGATGATAATATTGCTGCAAAATACGTCCCTGTTTGATGTGAATGCTGTAAAAAACGCAAACGAGGAAAGGACGAAGCGCAATAAATCCTTATCGTAGTCACACCTGCGCCGGCGCGCGTTGTCATACCACATCTGGTTAACTTCCAAAATGTTTCTTTTTGCGAATTCATTCACAGATCTACTTACTTTAACGTTCGTTTTACATTGTACTATATAAGTAGCTTACGTAATTTTGGAATACAGTAGTCAACAGTCAAATCAAAGCTTTCCTTACGATATGTTCTGTTGCACGGCAGACGTGTTGTGACGTCAAAGATGAAATGTTTGGGTTTATAATTAAAACGTAAAGCGGGTGAAAATAATAACGAATCTGTGTTATCAGACTTATATAACATTTCAATATGGTATGTTAACGGTGCAATGGGAGAGGGGTATGTCCAGCAGTGGACTGAGATAGGCTGATAATGATGTTAGTGCACACATGGGGCTAAGTAATATCACAGCCTCTTGGCTTTTCACCGAGTGAGTGAGGCCCTCAAACCTGGGGCGGAGAATTTGGGGCTGATGGAGTTGATATTATATGTCGGTTTTTCCTAATATTTTTTTAAATTATTGAATACTAGCTTTTGCCTGCGGCTCCGCCTGCCTGTTGGTTATAGTGGTAAAAGTAGTCTACAGCACTCAAGAATAACATACCTTTCTAATAGCGATAGAATTTACAAACTCTAATCAGTGCATATAATTTATTTGACACGTCTAACGCACGGCCATTTGATTCCAAAGTAGACAGAGCATGTGCTATGGTAACCAAACTGCTGATAAACATAGAACAAATGATCGTGCTCATCACACAGTATTTGTTCTAGGTGGGAATTGAACCCACGACCTTAGCAGTCAGGATTACTAGCCAGGCCAGTCAAGTAGTAGGAGATTATCCCGAACATCACAAACATATCTCTTTATAATATTTCTAGATTATGTTAAAAGTACCCGCTGTCTTGGGAGGATTAATGTTGAGAAAATGCTTCATAGAGAGAGTTGGGGAACTGGGACATGGAGCAATCTTTTAACTCTCTCATATCATCATCAACAGCCTAGAATAGTCCACTGCTGGACATAGGCCTCTCCTTAGAAAGGAAAAAAACAAATAACAAAAAAAAGCCGTGTGGTGTCGTGGGACACCCGATAGGAACGAAGTTGTGACGATCGAGTAAAACTGATTCCACACGATTTTAATTACAACGCCATCTATGAAAGCGGCTATTACCTACATATTAAAAATAATTAAAACAATTTATACATTGGTAAAATCTCCTTGCGAAATGATTTCCTATCTATTCGATAGATGGCGCTGAATGTCTGACAAGTGACAATTCAAAATAAATACTTTCCATAAGAGAGACAGAGACAGACAGAGAAACATGCGACGTCGCACAGCTTACAATAGCTTACTATAGCAAAAAGTGTCGTGACCAATTTTCGTGAGATTTTTTTCCGTCTAGCCCCCTTTCACAACGCGCGATAAGGAAGAGAAAGAGAAAACCGACTTTAAACAATAGCTAAAACAATAACAATAGCAAAAAACCTAGCAGCTATCGCGGTTCACTTGGTGTCATTTTTTTAAAGAGTTCTCTCCGAATCTCGTCATCAGATCTATAGATATGAAATTGTCTGAATTGTTATCTTGAAAACATATTTTAATTTATGTACATATTTATTTTATTTATGTATTATTATGTAAATATATTTTTATTTGGTACAGGGGAAGCAAACGATGGTAAGTCGATACCGTAGCCCAGGTAAGGGAGGTTTAGGCTCTGGGACCTTCCGGTAACAGTGTAATGACGGATTAAAAATACAGAGTGTCACCACCCCAATTCATTCCGTGGATGTCGTAAGAGGCGGCTAAGGGAGCAAACTACGCAAGACAACAGCACTGCAGAGAGAAGGAAAACTTGACACAAACCCTATACCAACCCGTCTGGCCAGCGTGGTATAGTAGGCTAAAACCTCCTTTTTAAGGAGAGGCCTATGACCAGCAGTGGACTGTTAAAGGCTGTTGATGATGATGATGATGATGATGAACTTCACTAAGTCGAAACAAACAAACAAGTTTATTGAACCATCAAAGTTACATTTTGATGAGTACTCTGTCTCTTAAACTAGGTTGTGCCTTCCTTAATTAGAGGTACAACGTTAATAGCAGAGTTTGCAATGAAAGAACTGCTTAACACCTGGGCCTCAATTCTGCTATTTTATCTTCACGCCAAGCCACTGTCATACCACTGACACGCTATTGAGATGCCATCGAGTGGCCATTGGCATCGGTATAAATATCGGTAGTCTACACTAACTCAGTGTCTTTACAGTGGCGATGGAATGGCAGTGGCTCATCAGTGGTGATATCAAAAAGATTGCCATATTTGGCAAAATAAATAAATCATTTCCTTATAATTTGAAAATGTATTACGTTTTTTTAATTTTGGTCCATAAAGTTGTTATTGATTTATCATATGTATAGTTTCCCAAAAACGTCCCGAGGAGTCGCCAGGTACTTAAGGAACTTCCTAAGAAAACACCAGGCTCAGGACGATATTCATTTATTATTCAAATATTCAGGGGAGGTAATGTAGCAGTTAAAAATCTTAATAGCGAGGTTTACATTAAGAGAACAACGCCATCTATCGGTACTAATGCAAAACAAGGCATGTTTAGAGTATTAATTTACTCTCTGATGTATACTATGTGGACACTGTACATTCCGCCCACCATGGACATAGTCCAGATATTATAATATTATAATGCTACATATGAAATCCGCCCACCTTGACAACAGTAATGCATTAATAAAGACTATTCAATAAACAATACATCTAAACTTAAATACTAATCTTACTCAAATAAACCCTTTCAAAATTTAACAACTCGTGTTGAAATTGGTTTAACATGATTATAAATCTTAAATTTAATTTAACACCGGTAAAATAATAAGTTTAGAAATTGGTCTTTTAATCACAGAACCCTTACATTTTAGGGACACAACGCGCGTAAGGTTGTCCAAACCAGTATGTTTGTGTGTTATTATTCCATACAACCATTTGGCAGGCGGAAGGCCATCTTCCTTCACCAGTACTATATCTCCCACCCTAGGTTCTGGAGTGATATGCGACCATCTATAACGGTGTTGGAGACTAGTCAGATACTCATGGGACCATCTCCGCCAAAAATCTTGAACGAGTCGCTGAGTAAAATGCCAGCGCTTGAGTGTACTCATGGTTACCTTTTCGTAATTTGCATCAGGTACAAGTATAAGTGGTTCGCTCACGAGAAAATGCCCCGGAGTCAGTGGATACGGATCTTCTGAACAGGTACTCACTTTTGACATTGGCCGCGAGTTTAGACAGGCCTCGATTTGGCACAAAAGAGTTGCCATTTCCTCAAATGTGAGAGTACTGTTGCCGATCACTCTCTTTAGATGGTGTTTCATGGACTTTATTCCAGCTTCCCAAAGTCCTCCAAAGTTTGGAGAATGGGGTGAAATAAAGTGCCAGTTTGTACCATTTGTCTCTAGCCAGCTGGCTATATCATTTGCTACTACCGATCTTTCCTGATGAAATAGTTTTAGATCTATTGAGTTTTTGGATAATAAAAACAATAAGTCTTTATTGTTTTTATTATCCAAAAACTCAATAGATCTATAAAATTGACACTCTGATTTTTCTAAGTGTTTGGCGCGACTTTAACTGGGGGTGAAATCCGGCATGGATTCCCCGTCTGTTCACTTTTTGAGCAACTATTCTAAGTCCATGCAACACTTGTAAAATTTGATGTTCTTCATGCACATTGAATTTTATAAGTCTTAATTTCACTTGTATCTTGTTAAATTTTAAATCACTTGAAAATAATCTAAGTCAATAATCATCAAAATATACTCACAGTTTGTCACTGCCTAGTTATGTCCAAACACTGAATTCTTCCAACATTGATTAAATCTGCAAACCTTTGAACCTCTGTTTCACACTTGTTTTTGTTCTTCTTGTGGCAACCCAGTGCAGCAACCTTGTAACGTCACACTAGACTTGATCTTGAATACTATTCGCCTCCACAAGTAGTTGTGATTAGAGCGTCGAAAACAGATTGTAATAATAATGTCGTTACTTTAATATAACCAATTGTCCATCCGACTCGATAGGACCATGTATAGTTTCCCAAAAACGTCCCGAAGAGTCGCCAGGTACTTAAGGAACTTCCTAAGAAAACACCAGGCTCAGGACGATATTCATTTATTATTCAAATATTCAGGGGAGGTAATGTAGCAGTTAAAAATCTTAATAGCGAGGTTTACATTAAGAGAACAACGCCATCTATCGGTACTAATGCAAAACAAGGCATGTTTAGAGTATTAATTTACTCTCTGATGTATACTATGTGGACACTGTACATCATATTTATTGATACAAATGTATAAACTACAACGACATAATACACCGTAATTAATAGAATTATCGTTACTGTTTTTGTTGTTGTTTAGTTAGTGTAGACTTTATCCTGGCCAGTCCTTTGACAGATACAACTAATGATATTAATACTTTGTATTTTCAATATTTAAGTTAAGTTTAAAACCAAAAATGGCTATGATGGAGCGACGTAGTCATCATTGTGGCTAAGCTCCGTAAAAAAAGAAAAAAAAAACCATTATATATTTTTCTCCTAATCTATATAAATCTCAAATGGTTAGTCTTAAGAATTCTACAATTTTTATCAGGCGTTTTACACTACAGTATTTATCTCTGCCCTGCCTGAACTCGTGGTTAATCCAGCTCTAATAGTACTCAAACTCAAACTTTCTTTATTTCATAAAATATCCAAAATTGTTTTAAATCGTCTTCCATGTAGACTCTAAAGTCATAGATCAACACACACAAAAGCAACAATCTCTGTTTTGTCAAATAGTAACCAAATAAATTTAACAAAAATCAAACCCATACAAAATCTATGATATGCCTGTGCCCGTTTCCAAGGGGTTGAGCCTTATGAGAAGAAAGGGCAAACAAACTCATGGCCACTCTTTTGCAATTCACAGGTAGATACAATGGCACTATTAAATATATCACAACATTGTTTTGATGTGTGCTAGTGTGTCTGTTATTAAGGACTAAAGGGTGAAAAGACAATGAAGAGAAAACAAGATTAAGAAGAAAAAACGAATACAAGAGAAAATGAAGTAAAACATAAAAAATAGAAAAAATAATAATAATAAAAAACATACTAGCCACACCACAGTTTTACTTAAGAAAGAAAGAAATCCCAAGCATTCTTGTCCTCCATGTAATCCACAATCGAGTAGTAGGCCCTCTGGCACAAGCCACGCGGCTTTATTGCGGATTTAAATTTGTTAATCAACTCCTGAATATTATTTGGGATTTTATTATAAAATCGGACACATTGACCTCGAAAAGACTTGTTTATCTTTTGGAGCCTAGAGGCGGGTACTAGGGTTGAGCTCTGCTAATTGCTGTTGAATTTCTGCTGATATGCAAGTTAGAAGGTATGTGTTCCAGACCAGCTCGAGTTACGTACCCAGGCCCCTCTTTCCCACTGGGCACTCTGGGCACGTGCCCAGGGCCCCTCGATAGATAGGGGTCCGATTCCTGCCAGATAATCAATCGAAAATCAATATTTATCACCGAAAAACATAATTATTTCGAAAAATCCATTTGTAATGACTGAATACAATACTTTTTTTGTCTATTCTAACAAAATAGTGCTCAGCTAAGTTTGTAAGGGCCCCATTATGCTAATTTTCCCAGGGCCTCCAATAGATTAGAGACGGGCCGGCCCTCTAGCTATTGTCGTTGCATAAACTCCCCAATTCGTCCGTATAAGATTTATCTTTTTCTTAGATTACAATTCGTTTATTCCTTCTTTTGTCTTTCAAAATACTTCTTATTTTCTTACACAGTGCTCAATTGGTGGTAATGGGCTTACCTTGCGTCATACGCAAAAAGAACTAAGTTGGAAAAGATGAGTGTTTAATATGCCATTGCTAGAAGAGGTACTCTTTATTGCACACCATGATTAGGACACATTCAATGTAGAATACAAACACAAAAAACAGTTATACAATGGGCGGCCTTATCGCAGTCTACGATATCTTCCAGGCAACCTTTAGATGGACTATACTATATAGTAAAATACATTTTACTAAAAATGTAAAATTGTGTAAAGCGTGTGGTGCGCATTTACAATTTCTGTATATTAACAAATATTACAGATACTGTTAAATCCCTGATCTACGGGTATATAATTTAAAGGCAATGGACTGTAAATTTGTACATATATTAATAAAAACAATTAAAGTATGGTGCGCGTGCGATGCTTGCGGACTTCAGAGGTAATGGACTCGGGAACAGCTAACGGTTGGCACCTCCGCGCCGCGCCCCGCGGCCCCCCGTAGTTGCTTTGCACAGCTGCCTTCTCCGAAGACAGCCGAGAGTAGCCGAAACACGCGGACGGCGCACGAACAGATACATATACACGAATAAGTATTCATACACTTACATACATTTATAAATATGAATACATACATACACATACCCATACAGCACATAGTTATTACAGAGATAAATAGTGATCCTTGACGAGTTTCCTAAAAGTACCCATTGACTTTGCCCGCCTTCCGGTAACGAATTCCATAGGCGTGTTGCTTGAATCGTAAAAGACGTATCAGTAAAAGTTGTGGAATGTGTCAGAATTTCTAAGGTCACATTTGCCGATGATCTTAATCATCGAGTATGTGTCATGAATAAAAGTGAATCGTTTCTTTAAGTAGATGATGATGGAGATGTAGTATTAAATGAGGTAGTATACATATCAAAACCAACTGATAATGAGTTTAACAGTATTAAAAATATCACACATCTCACATATGGCTGTGATGTCAAACTAGGCAGAACCTGTGTTATGGGAACCAGACTGCTCATACACTTATGTATTTTTAAATACATTCATATGATAGATAAGTTTTACCCAGACAGGGACCAAATGATCGTGCTCATTTAACGATTACTTGTTCTGGGTGGGAAGCAAATCCTCTGGGTAGGGTCTGGGTAGGGTAGGGTCTAACAACTGGACCAACAGGCCAGTGGAGTAATATGTATGTAAAGTCCGTGTGGTGACGGATTAAGAATACGGACTGTCACCAACCCTATTCATCCCGTGGGTGTCGTAAGAGCCAACTAAGGAAGCAACCCACGCAGGACAACAGCACTGCAGAGAGAAGGAAAATTTGACACAAACCCTATACCAACCCGTCTGGCCAGCGTGGTGTAGTAGGCCAAAACCTCCTTTCTAAGAGAGGCCTATGTTCAGCAGTGGACTAGTAAAGGCTGTTGATGAAGGTCAAATGCTTTTGGAAGAGTTGCTGTTAAATGAAACAACAGTAAAAAAAAATGTTGCTTGTACTTTTCCCATCAACAGTGCAATCACTTTGCTTTATTTAATTTTTGTTTACAGATCTGTTGTTTTTAACATTCGCTGTTGTGCCCGTCGTTTTGTAAGCTCTTCTCGTAGTTATACTTCTTCTAGTAGTCTTCGTGTTTGGAGTGGTGGCCGTGGTCAGAGTCGTTTTCTTGAGTTTCTTATGATTCTCTGTAAATTATTAATTACTATCAAAAATTTACTTAGCAGTAAGAACAATAGGTCTAACGATTCCGATACAATGAAGGGGTTTCATTGTATCGTAATCAAAACCAAATTTATGAAAGGTCAATTATTCAATATTAGGTCTGTCTTCGTAAAGTGCTGGACAGGGAACTGCTCTACTATCTCATATTGGAGAGGGAGTCACTACATTAAAAGAACACAGTGACAAAATGCACAATTTACCTAAACTTTTGTAAGTGCTTTGAAGGCCCGTATTTCAAGAGTTTTTTGAAAAATCAGTGCTATATCTATTTTCTTTTGTTTTGTATTATTTTTTACCAAGTTTGTTCATTACTAGAAAGTCATAAAAAAATGTAACACTGATTCAAATTATGAGACTTTAATATACCATGCGGTACACCCTATACAAAGTGGGGGGCAGATGGGTTACTTGATGGCAAGTAACTACCAAGCTTTGTAAAAGTTAGTCAGCTCTTATCACACCCACAGGATGAATAGGGGTGATGACACTCCTGGGTATTCTTAATCCGTCACCACACGGGATTGTACGATATACGATTGATAATTGTACGTCTATGATTGGACTTCAGGAATTAATACAATATTTTACGAAATAGAAAATAAAAATCAGTTCAGTAAATTCAGAGAAAGTTGTTATAACACACGCATTGATTGATAGATGTGCAAGCGATTTATGACGGCTTTATTTTTCATTCAGACGTACGGAACCCTAAATATATAATATCAGATAATTACAGGTCTTACCACGTTTTTTCTTGTGCTTGTTCTTCTTCTTTGTTGAATTCCTATTATTTTTAATTTTAGGATGAACTTTGTGTCTCAAGTAATTTGGAATGATATTTTTTATGCGACCCCATATTTGGTCAGGACGAAGATCCCTTTTGTATCGTATCGGCAAAAGACCTAAATTTTTCTGCCACGTCTTCATCGTCTTTTCGTAGTCATCGTACCTCTTCTGAGCTATCTCATTCAGTTTTTGTTTAGCTAGTTGCTTCACAATTTCAGATTTTGGCACTTGTCTATGCAGAAGCTCAGAAATATCTTTTTTGGAAGACTTCAACAGGTTGCGTATATGTTTTATAAAAGACATTTTTTTGTGTTTGTGTTTGCCTGAAATGTCTGGCGTTGTTGTTAAATCCAAAACATCTTCAGCATGGAGTCTATGGCCAATGACATGCTTTAGTTCGTTCGTGAGGGTTCTTGGATTTTTTGCGTGGTATTGTACTATTACTTCTACATTGTTATGTACCGATTTCAGTCCTTTGTTTATCTGCTGAAATACGTCGTTACTGACACTTTTAAAAAATGGTATCATTCTCCTGCTACGAGCAAAATCTATCACCGCTAGGGCATCATTTATTTTACTTATGTCTTTCTCCATAAGGTAGTGTAAAAGTTTCATTTTATACATTGTTTCGTGAGGCGAGCTACCAATAGCATTGTTAGCTATTTCCTGCCAATTACTCCCAATGTCTTTTAAATCGTTTGTCATGCTGTAGTTAGGATCGTGTACTTTATGCCCTATTGTGTCATACACACCGTTATTGTAAGCTTCTATTACATGTCGTAATATTCGTCTCATGGTTGGAGACAACGAGCCCAAGGCATTAGTTTTTGGCATATCCTTATCAACGGCTTGAAGGATTTCTACAATACATTGTCTAAATGTTGACTCCGTGCATTTGTTGTTACTTGGATTCAAACTACGTCGGTTATTTACGGTCGGTTTATTGTTGTTTTTAGAAGTTTTTTGGTGTTTTTTATGAGATTTGGATTTAGAAGCATAACGTTTTAAGCTATGGATTAAAAGACTCAAGTCGTCAGGTAAATTGCCTTCTCTATATCTCTCCAATCCTATAATATCTTTTATTACCTCATAAATATCTGCCTTGAGCTTATATAAGAATTTCTGCATGACATGAGGATTAGTTCTCCGCAAATCATATCCCATGTCTGGAAACATTTCTACGTCATGAAGTATATTTGAATCACTTATATTGGGATAATCTATTATTTCGACAATCGGAGATTCATTATAATAATTCATAAAGCTGATTAAATTTACTTTGATCTTTATAAGGTCATCTAATTCATTTCTTCTACTATTAATTAATTTGGTCAAAGGTAACAGAACGCTGTTTTTTAAACTATTTTTATTCTTTTGGTTCGCTGGTGGTGTTTGATTTTCAGTATAGTTAATAGTGATAACTCTTATGTCTGTAGCATAGGTATCATTACTTCTAGTGGCTTCTGTTATGCCAGATACTTCTCTTTTCATTATATTCATTTGATTATATTCAAATATATCATTGGTGTTGTCAAAACCAACTCCAACTAAATTATCTTTATTGGGACTCATATCAACATAATCTGTAACATAGATAATAATGAAATGTTTGACTTACATAACGGGACAAAAATAACATTTAATATGCCTTTATTTGTGTTGTAGATTTTGTAAGAAATACCTGAATTTCATTACCTGTATCATTAAAAAGCTGTGCTTTCTTAGCAGAATCTAGCAAATCGATAACGACTTTTGTAGCTTCATCTATCGTGGGTTCAGTAGCATCACTTTGCTTTGCAAAGTCGACTACGTAAGGCATTTCCGACGCTATGTCTATATTAACTGTATCTGTTGTTTTATCATCATCCAATAACATATAATCGAATTCTGTAGTCTTGTTGAAGAGCACAGAACTGTAATTAGGAAGAAAGTCTAACAGAGACTTCCTTCGGGAATAGTTTTTTGAATCAATACCTATGTTGCTTAGTACCTCATCGAATGCTATGTATTCGGAATCTGTGGTAACAGCAAAAGTAGGTACTGTTGGAATAGCTGTGTGTTCTGATTGTGGTGTTATGGCTGGAAATAAAGAATAGTATTGTAATAATTTGTCTCTCTCTTCATTTGTCGCTTTCTTAACTGAGTATTTAAATAAAAATCTATACTAATATAAGAAAGCTGAAGAGTTTAATTGTTTGGTTGAACGCGCTTATCTCAAAAACTACTGGTTCGAATTGAAAAATTGTTTTAGTATTAGATAGCCCATTTTTTAGAGAAAGGCTATATAAAATCACGCTACGACTAATAGGAGCCGAGCAGCAATGAAAATGATACAAAAAAGGAACAGATTTATTGCTTTTAAGAGACTGACGAATAACGTGGGTCAGTTAGCGTTATGTATAAACTGTAGCCTTTAGCCCTTCAAGATAGGACCTGAAATAACATGGTCCGGGTCCTCCCCAGAGTAGGACACCTAAGGCTGGCCATCGGGGTGGTTTTTAGTGGAATCACTCGTTGACTCAGGAGCCAGGAGTATGTAACTCCTGGCTCCTGAGTCAACGAGGAGCAGGAGATCCGAAGGGATTTTCCACCCCGTCAACAACAAAAAAAGCCCTTCAAGATATTTGGAGACAAAACCCGTTCCTTGCACGTATCCGTAAATAGCTAACGAGTTTCCTTCACAGACATTAAACCATTCGCGCCGCAGATTTAGTTATTGACGTAAGTAGTGAGTATTTCTTTCTTAAAATATTTTTTTTTTATTAAAGACAACGCCCGCATTAGGAATAAATCCTGTGTCGCGGGGGACTTTACAAACATACATGAAACGGACACAAAGAACACCCAGACTCAGAACAACAATCTGTGGATCACACAAAGTGTCGTCCCATACCTGCTTCAGTAGTAGTACTTGTAATATCATTTTTAGGTGTTGCGTTAGTATTTGACTTGAGCAGGTTTTGTTGTTCAACACTGAGCGGTTCTATGTTAGTGTCTATAATGCCCAGTTCTTCATTGTTTGGTGACTTAGTGTTGCCTTCATTGGGCGTGACTCCATAGATCCACTCCGTTAACTGTTCTAGAGTGCTCCCATTTATGTTTTCAAATGGATTGTCTGTTGCTGAACGTTTTTCTCTGCTGAGCTTTATATCTGAAATGTGTTATATAATTATTACTATTTGATTTTATTCGTTAAGTGCAATAGACTCAGACAAGTTAGTTTGTAATCATCTTTAAACAAAAAACGTAATAGTTACGTACCGCCATCATTAAGAAAGCTACGCACGTAAAAATAATGGCTAAGAAAAAAAAGAAATTAAATATAATTATGTAGTAGATTAGGTGTTTTCCTGGAAGTGCGACAGTTCTTCTGATATTTCTCGGACTTGGGAAAATTTATAAATACCAAAAATAGATTGAATAGTTTAGGTTTTAGTAAATAGACAAGAGGTTAAAACAAATAATCTTTATCTGGATATTAAAATCGTTTATTGGCTGGGAAATGGAAGTTCACTGTGTTTAGAGTCTAGTTTATCTTTAGTTACTTTCAACAATAAGTTAAAGTAAATAGAAAATGTTAGAAAATTATCTTATCGATTTTAGAAAAAGAATTATATATAAATTACAAAGAGAAAATGGAAGAAATTTCTATATTTAACTTCATTAGCTATCTTAAATACTTACTTTTCTGGAAATAAATACATACCGCCTGTCTTCACGCAAACCGTTGTACCAATTTAGATGAAATTTGGTATAGAGATAGTTCGAGTCCCGGGAAAGGACATAGGATAGTTTTTATTCCAGAAATTATCCTTTAAAGAGGCGAAAAGGATGTTTGTATTGGAACTCAATAAGCGCTGAACCAATTAAGATGAAGTTTGGTATGGAAATAGTTTGATTCTTGAGGAAGGCTACTTTTTACGATAAGCGACATATACACTGGCGGAACGCGGGCTCGTAAAAAATAAATTAAAATACTCACTCGCATTCAAATTCTCTATGGTCATTATAAGGACCCGGTGGTCAACATCGATAGCTGAAGCCTGCATGTGACAATGGGATGTTTTACAATGCCAGTAACCGTCTTTATCACAGGAGCACGTCTTGCAACCGAGGCATACATTTTCTGCGGAGGAAGTTAAAATCATTAATGGTGATGAGTAAACTGATTTGTAGAAATAAAATTTGAGGTTAAGCTTAAAACCGCTATAATGTACTAATAAACTGTGGCGATTTCCATATACGATGAAGGTTATACTTCAATACCGTCTAACGAAGATACACCGAGCTGCGGAGGTAACTCTAATCCAGCATCGAGCAATAAAAGTTCTCGTACCCATTATTAATATAGTATACATCTAAACATCAATAGTTTGACTGTGGCCTGCCAGGCATGGTCACCTCGCCTAGGCGAAACGGCAGGTAATTTCGTTCTGACAACAAAATTAAAGATAGTATGCGAAAACTTTGACTGACTTGTTGGTCTAGTGGTTAGTGACCCTATTTGCTAAGTCAGAGGTCGTGGGTTAGATTTCTAGACGGGACAAATAATTTGGGTGTAAAATATCTCGCGTCAGCAGAGACTTTCTGCCGAGCTTCAAAGCGTGGGTAGGGAGGAACAACTGTGTCACCTACCGATTGACTCAGATGCTCACCGGGCACGGTTGCTTCGGTGAGTATCTGAATCGAATTGGACGGGAGGCCACAGTACAATGCCACCATTCGACCGAGACTCCGCCCAGCACATGTAGGAGGACTGCCCCGCGTGGGACGTCGAGACTTGGTAAGACAGATCGGACAAAACCTGTCACCGCCAGCATTGATCGCGGCAATACTGGCGAGTAGCGAGGGATTGTCAGCCACGGTCTCTATCGTCGTTATGCTCCAGAAGAAGGCCACAGAGAGGTAAAAAAGGTAGTATGTTTATCAGTAATCTGGTTACCATAGTACAGGCTCTGCCTAGCTTGGGATTAGACTAGCGTATGTGAGATGTGTAAAGTATCATTTATATTATTAGCATCCCTTAAAACAAAGTTAGTTAATAATGGTATTAATCAATTAACTAGGCAAACAAACACACAATCCTATTATTTTATCTCTCACATCAATTATGTTATTCAGAAGTTGTCAACTTTATTCACATTCCCCGCAATGAACTTTGGCAATCCTGCCAATAAAAACATTGTTCGGTGTAGAGGTAGAAATACTATCCCAGATTGTGTTCTGGGTAGAACTTTCCTTGAACAAATAATAATCTAAGTTCTTATCTATTAAAACTTAAAAATCAAGCAGTTCCCTCGTATTTAGATGCAGAATTTTTTGGTATTTCCTCTGTCTGTGATGACAACTGTATCATTCGAAATTGTTCAAAACATCCGCGGGTGTACTGTTGTGTTTTCAAACATGATCTGTTATGTACATTATTTATGTCGCTAGTTCTGTTAAAACCAATAACATCTTGAAATCGGCATTTACAACAACGGAATTTGCAAACAAAAAATTAAATAACATCAATTTAGTTACAATCGGAAAAAAACGATTAACTTTCGGGAAAGCGAGTATGACTGGTAACTCTAATTACGTTTCTTTAATTCTTTTCTTTCTTACCATTTCATTAGATTCCTAAAGTGCTATATTGACTGGGCTTGGCCCCTATAACGCAAGCAGGATTAAGTTGGCTAAATGTGGGCGTTTAATACTCTTTACCCATACAAAATTTATTAAAAATAAGAACTCTCAACGAACAGCAAACTTAAAAAAGTTTACTGTTCGTTGAGTGTTTGTTTTTAAACTTAATTTTTGCTGGCTAGTCATGAAGTACAAGAAATTTATTGTGATACAGCCCAAATATGGAGTCTCCACTATCCTCATGAAGTAGCCCACTCTCTACTCTCCTCATGTAGTCTCCTTTTTCTTCTTTTTTATGTTAGAGGGGGCAGACGAGCAGACGGGTCACCTGATGGAAAGTGACTATCGCCGCTCATTAACGTCTGAAAATCAGGAGTGACAAACGCGTTGCCGGCCTTTGAGGAACGAGTACGCTCTTTTCTTGAAGGTTTGAAGGTCGTATCGGTCCGGAAATACCGCAGACGATAACCCGTTCCACAGATTGGTTGTGAGTGGTTGTGGTTCTCTCAAAGTTTATATTATTTCTTATTACGTTCTCGGTTAAATGATTAGAATTAGACTGCACGGATGGCGTAGTGGTTTAAGCGGTCGCCACGCCGCTTCCTACTGCGCCGAGTGTTGTGGGTTCAAACCCCACATGGAACGACACTTTGTGTGATCCACAATTTGTTGTTCTGAGTCTGGGTGTTCTTTGTGTCCGTTTCATATATGTTTGTAAAGTCCCCCGCGACACAGGAATGTATTCCTACTGAGGGAGTTGTCTGTTTAAAAAAATATATTTAAATGTTCGGCTAAAAATATCTCAATACAGCTTGTGTTTTTATCTGAAATGGCCTTTGTCTCGCTTTTTTAAGAATAGTAAGACTGATTTTGTGATAAGGGACACAAGTTTGTAACAGAAAGGCGGGAAAGCGGACGCTATTTGATTGACCAATGAACGCTCGTGGTGCTGGACAACTCCAGAAGTGACTGACAGATGTTAGGTGAGATTTCAGATGTTGCAACTCATATACGACTACTGTAAGGTTCTACTGTTACTAACTGCTAAATATTTGACAAAACAGAGATTGTTTCTACGAGTATTGTACGTGTTGATCTATGACTTTAGAGTCTACATAATATTTTAAACAATAAACAAAAAAATATATATTTTCAGTTTGAGTTGAGTTTGCTCGCTCGGTATTTATTTATTATAAATTTAAAAAAGTATGCTTTTAGTCCCTTGCCTACTATGTTAGGCCTATGTTCAGCAGTGGACTACTAAAGGCTGTTGATGATAACTAAACTCGAGCCAAACCTTCTTCTTTTTATATTAGCGTTTTTAAAGTAGATCTTCTAAGTATATGAAACTTACCTTTTGTGCAGTCGGTGTACTGCGAAATGTGCGGAATACATTTAAGATCCTGGGACTGGTTCACTGAAAATTAAAAACACATTAAAATATTTAAATTTAAATATTACCGTGGGAGAGCCATGCTTCGGTACGAATGCGCCGGCTCGACCGGAGTGATACTACGGCCTCACAGAAAACCGGTGTTAAGCGATTCTTTCGTTGCCTTTCACTGAGTGAGTGAGGTTACCGGAGCCCAAATCCCCCCTCCCGCTGACTCGAGCGGGAGGGACTCCAAGGGCAGCAACGCACTTGTGACTTTTGGTTGCAGGTGTCCGTGGGCGGCGGTAGTTGCTTACCATCGGGTGACCTGTATGCTCGTTTGAACCTTCATACCATTAAAAAAATATTATAACATTACTTTTAAAAATATCTGTCAATAAAATATACCGATACGATTTAATATATTATTAGCTTGGACAACATTTTATGAAAAAGATTTAGCATTGTGGCATTTTGGAATTCAAGCATTAAAACTACGTGTTTGCCATTAATTCTACTCCAGCAGAAGAGCATTCCAGAAGACTGCCTTAAATCTACACAGCCATGTATTTTAACTGGAGAAATTAAGAATATAAAACTTTTAAAGGTTCAAGGTTAGGTCTCAAATATCACATCAAAAGCCTTTACTAGTCCTGTTGGACATAGGCCTCTACTTAGAAAGGAGGTTTTGGCCTACTATACCACGCTGGCCAGACGGGTTGGTATAGAGTTTATTTCAAGTTTTCCTTCTCTCTGCAGTGCTGTTGTCCTGCGTAGTTTGCTTCCTCAGTCGCCTCTTACGACACCCACGGGATGAATAAGGGCGGTGACAATCTGTATTCTTAATCCGTCACCACACGGACTCAAATATTGGTAACGTGAATATACCGCTCTAAGCCCCTTCTGATTTAAGGATTCTGTGACATTTTCTGATTTACTTACATCAGATACTTTATTGAAGTTTCGAAACCTACATGATGCCATATCATATATTAAACGAACATTACTACATCAGTAACAAGAAGTTAACAGTTAAAATTTACGAAGAGAAAAATTCAACAGTGATCGGTAAAGCTACGTTTTTTTGGAACGAAGTTCCTTATCGCGCGTTGTGAAAGGGGGCTAGACGGAAAAATCTCACGAAAAGTTGTAACGACACTTTTTATTTTAAATTGTCACTTGTCAGTCATTCAGCGCCATCTATCGAATAGATAGGAAATCATTACTTTTCATCTTAGTAAAATTAAAATTTATGTTCTTAGGTTGAGCAAAAAATATTGTATTCGACATAATTTGTCAAGGAGATTTTACCAAAGTATAAATTGTTTTAATTAGAAACCAACTGAAAAATATTTAGGTAATAGCCGCTTTCATAGATGGCGTTGTTGTTAAAATCGTGTCGAATTAGTTTTACTCGATCGTCACAACTTCGTTCCTATCGGGTGTCCCACGACACCACACGGCTTTTTTTTTAAAGTTATCTCTTTATATTAGATATTAATAATAAAAAAGCCAATAGAAGTTTAGAAAATAAGTATACTGTTAATATAATAATAGTTCAAGAAGAAGATTCAAAGAATATTGTTTTATTGTATACTCGTATTGAGTATGGGAATTTTTAAAACAATAAGGAAATAACACACATACGTATAGTACATAGCTGAATAGAAGAATAGGATTAAATACATGTTTATTATTGTATAAATGTGTTTTATATATTTTTTTACATCATTGTTACATCTCATTTTCTATGCCTTTTATAAGCTGCACGGCCCGGCTTCGCGCGGTTAGGTACCCATTAAAAAAAAAAAACAAATTTGGTGCAATCGTTCTGAATATGCGCGTACAGTACATATATTACGGCGATTCATTTTTATTTATATGTATAGAAAGATAGATTAGGTAGGCATAATACATTCGTGTCTGTAAAACCATGGAACTACACATATAAAATTTCAATGGAATCGGTTCAACCATTTAGAAGTTATGTGAAAAAGATAAGTACGAAAGGACAATTCTTACTATCCGTTGTCCTAATATCCGTTTTCCCGTAGGAATGAAGCATTTTCCCGCGGTAAAAAGTAGCCTATGTACATCAGAGATAATGCCGGCTTCTAATCTTGAAGAATTTTTCAAATCGGTCCTGTAGTTTTGGAGGCTATTCAATACAAACAAACAAACAATCAAATCTTTCCTCTTTATAATATTAGTGTAGATTGGGACCCAGATTGCATCCTTGTGGGACTCCATGGAATTTCATTGATAAATAATGTGATATCCCAATAAATTATTTCTTTAATTGAAATCTTGTTTATTTATAGTTAAGTTAGTAAGTTACTAACTTTCACTTGCGGCCTCACTTTTTTGTCATTCAATTGTTTTATGTACTATTCTATGCTATAATTTAACTTCGTGACAAAGGTAATCTAGATTCGTTTAGCCGTTCTGGCGTTTCGCATCTATAATATCAATAGAACTTTGGTGTCATCACCCCTATTCACCCCCTGTCGTAAGAGTCGACTAAGGGAGAAAACTACGCAGATCAACAACACTGTCGAGAAAAAGAAAACTTGACACAAACCCTATACTAACCCGTCTGGCCAGCGTGGTATAGTAGGCCCAAAACCTCCTTTCCAAGGAGCGGCCTATGTCCAGCAGTGGACTATTAAAGGCTGTTGATGATGATAATGATGATGAATAGGAATTTGTAATACGTAACAGAAATAATGTAACGTATAATAATAACAGCTTCTTATGTTTTTCCTAACGATTTTTATGTCAGAAGTACTTTCAAACCAAACTAATTTTGAAATCTTATCAGAAATTGCCGTATTTGTAAATACTTGGTTCAAATTTAATAGACTCAACGCATTTGAAGCAACTTATTTAAACATAGTCCAATGCTAAAACTTTTTTACAAAATTTTGTCCAAGCTAGTAATGTATTGAATCGTAACGGGTACCCACAGGACAGCTCAATTGTACTAAAAATATTGTATTGACAGATACTTTTAAAAGTAATATTATTATATATTTTTTTATGGTGTAAGGGGGCAAACGAGGAGACGGGTCACCTGATGGTAAGCAACTACCGCCGCCTGTGGACACCTGCAACTTAAAAGTCACAAGTGCGTTGCTGCCCTTGCAGTCCCTCACACTCGAGTCAGCGGGAGGTGGAATTTGGGCTCCGGATAGATTGCATTATTATATTGCGGGATAAATTGCATATTGTATAGATACATACATAAAAAGCTAATAAAAGCGTGTTAAAAATCTGTATCTACTACATCAAAAATTACCTTTCTCTGCTATATCATACATGAGGCTATCAACTTCATTCCGAAGCTGTAGATCCATAAATCCTTCAGGTTCTTCCCCCTTCGGTAGAAGAGTATCAGCCTCGGAATAGTAATCGCACCTGGCCTGGTCGAAAGGTAGGCAGTCTTCTCCGTAACAAAGGTTGCAGTCATCAGATCGTCGGTATAATGAATGGACATACTTAAATTGATTCTTCAATGAATTTGGAACCGCTAATGCTAGAACAGAATATATTGAAAGATCAGAATGACTAAAAATGTAGGTGGTAACTTAATTTTAAGCCTAAGGTACAAAGTTTAACAGTACACATGACAGTTTAAAGGTATTTTTCTTTATATTATACGAGGGCAAATGAACAGACGGTGAAGAGTGGCCACCGCTGCCCATGTACCTTTGCAACTTAGTGCTTTACTGGCCGCAACATTTAAGCTGAGAGGCAGGGAGAAGCCACTGGCTATCCCTGAGATGGGGCCTAGTTAGGTGCGGCGTCGATCTGGAGGACCTGAAATCACATGGCCCGGGTTTTCCCCAGAGCAGGGCGCCTAAGGCTGGCCGTCGGAGTGGTTTTTAGTGGAATCACCACATACTCCTGGCTCCTATCCAAGGAGCCGGAGATCCGGAGGGATTTTCCACTCCGTCAACAAAAAAAAGGGGGCCAGCCCACGCTCTGTCTTTCGGTACGTGGTCGCCTCTCCGAAAATTTTTGGCTTGTTGCCAGAACAATTGTTGGTATTTAGGTATATAATATATAATTGGATGTTTTTACTATACACACTTAAAAAGAAGGCCTCCCAGGTACAAAAAACCCTTTTTTCTTGATAAAATGATAAAGGTAGTTTTTATACTGTTTAACCTCTCTGATTCAATATGGATTTTTCAATAACAATAGATTCTTGATATATTATTGAAGTCACTTTAAAATAATAGTATTATTTAGAGTAAAAAACAGAAGAAAATAAACAAGAATTAGTTTATTTTTGTTACCTCCGAATCTAACAGCCAGTTTTTAAATCCTCTTTAAATTTGATAGCCAATTGTACAGGCAAGCTAATAAAACATTATGCTACAATACTTAGGAGTTAAGCAGTGAATTACCATACATATATATAATATATAAAGGTGAAACTGGTGGGACTTGTCGGTGTATAGATACAATGTATATAAAACAACTAGAAAGTCTCATGATGCAAGTAAACGAGGCCGACATTCGAGCTGGATTGTATTCGACACTAATTTAAACCTAGGTACCTAGAAACTAAACAATTACATTAGAACTGATTCGTCTATCAACATGGCGATATAACTGAATATTAGGATGGAATATCCTAGGAATATTAGGATTATGTAGGATGTTAGGTGACTAAAAAATATAGAGTCACTACCAGTTACGGTAACTGACAAACTCATTTGTTCTATTACCATTTTCATATCTTATGGATTTATATAATCCATAAGATCTGAAAATCCATCTTCCATCCATCTTTCGTGTGTATGTCATCCTTTTTTTTTGTTTTCCTACCTTCCTACCTTTTACCTATCGGTGGCATGTCGGACTCGAACCGACTAAATCCGCACGCCGTCTCGGGTACTAATAGCCGGGGAACCAGGTATACCCTAGAAAGGAAGTCTCTGGTGCCCCGACATACCTCGGGCCATCAACAACCAGTAGTACACCCCCCCCCCCCCCCGTGTGGGAACCCTAAACCTCTCCCGGTCCCGCTCCGCCGTCTTCGCGAGCATAACTTGCTCGCAGAAGGAGACGGCAGAGTTCCACGCACTCTCGCTCCGCACGATAGCCGCAATCAGGCTATGGGTATGTCATCCTACACTAAAGGCTTGCAAAACAATAATAATAACCAAATAATCACTTAAATAGTAGACATGAATGATAATCCAGCAATCTCACTAAGAATACGGAGTGTCACAACCCCTATTCATCCCGTGGGTGTCGTAAGAGCTGACTAAGGGAGAAATGGAACTGCAAAGAGAAGGAAAATTTGAAATAAACCCTATGAAAACCCGTCTGGCTAGCGTGGTATAGAAGCCAAACTCTCCTTTCCAAGGAGAGGCTTATGTCCAGCAGTGGACTGTTAAAGGCTGTTCATGAATCTCACTCAATCGGTGAAAAACAACGAAAGGATGGCTTCACATCGGTTTTCTGTGAGACCGTGTGATTATTCAGGTCGAGCCGACTCTCCTGCGATGAATGTTTAACTAGAATATATTTCTTTCATTTAATTTTAAATGATTTTAGCAAGATTATCGACTACTGTGAATTCGTGGTAGAAACTTATTGAGAGATTTCTTAGCTCGAATTCAGCTTTAGTTCGTTGTAACAAAAGTATTGCTGTAAAATTATGGAAGGAACTTATTCATATTCAATGTTTAGTTTTACGGTGTTTCAACATAGGACTGGGGGGTTAAAAAAGGGTCTATAGGATAGGATTTCAAGCAGTAGCTAGTCCAAACTAAGGATTGATTTAATAATAAGATGCTATTTTTATGGTATGAATAGAGGGATAAGTGACTACCATCCCTCATGGATACTCAAGAGATACCAGTGCGTTGTCGACCTTTTAATCACCCTCTCTTAGAACTCGAAACCCTTCCTTGCACTCTGTTTGGGTTGAAAAAATCTGGGGGCCGGGACAGATTTTTCTCCAGTAACCTCATTAACTAGGTAAAGAACTACAAAAAATTGTTTAATATTAGTTTTCTTTGAGACCGTGGTGCTCAAATGTGCCAAAACAAGGCTCTTCAACCAAGAAGATAACAAAAAGGCTTATTTAAAAGGTGCAGGAAATATTTTTTGCTAAAAAATCGGCAAAAGAACTTGAGATTATTATGAAACGGGAACGAAAACCAGAATCAATACAAAGTAACAAGTTTGACTTACAGTTCAATTTTTTTTAAACGATACCGCAATATTGTGTTTACGCAACAGCTATTGTGTTCACAATTGATATGAAACGTGATATGAACGCCTTTGTTCGCTTTTAATGCGGTCACATTAATATTATCGGTATTCAAATAATTATACTGTTAAGATACTCGTAGCTTTTGGTTAAGATTTTTCGTACTCTCACATGTGTATCTCTGTCATCTAAATTCCAAAGCCAAAGTATGTCTGGTGGTTATTGATCCTGACTGTTAAGCAGTGGTTGTTGGTTCGATTCACACCTAGGACAAATATCGTGTGATGAGCACGATCATTTGTTCTGTGTCTGAGTGTTTGGTTACCATATTATTGGTCCTATCTAGTACCATAGTATTATTATTTTCTACGATGACATGTGGGTGTCGTAAGAGCCGACTAAGGGAATAAACTACGGAGGACAACAGAATTGCAAAGAAAAAGAAAACTTGAAACAAATCCTATATCAACCCGTCTGGCCAGCGAGACCAAAACCTCCTTTCTAAGGAGAGGCCTATGTCCAGCGGTGGATTAGTGAAGGCTGTTGATGAAGATGACAGACCTTAATTAATGGTGCAGTAAAATCTTTTGTAGTTGAGGTCTATTACGAATATGCATGTTTTGAGCTAAAATTTCAATAGCTAAAATTAGGAATGATATAAAAACGAATAAAAAAAAACACAAGCTTCAAAAAGCAAGTTCAAAAATACCTAATCTCAGAAAACATTTTTTTTAAATGATCAGATAACAAAACTGAGTCAAAGTCTTTGATCTTCTTATTTCAAAGCATAAATTGCAAAGCAAAGGAAGGTAGAAAGAAAATAACGGAACAGATGCTATTAAGGACAGAACTTTTGTTAGTATTTATAAGCTGGTATAATAAACCTAGAGTCCAAACTATAGGCACCTGTCACAGCAGATGACGTGACAACAATTCCAAGAATGATGATCATTGAAATGACGTATGACAATAACAACACGGACTTACCGGATACAGAGAAGATGCCAAACACAAACACGCCTAGGTACATCGCCGTCAGCAATGATTGCCTCAAATTTGTAATATTACTAACTGTTTACCGAAACGGGAGGTTTTCTGATGCAGGGGCGGATTCATTATTACTTCTTTATACAGCAAAAAAGACCAACAAAGCATTAAATATGAAACTTAGACTTTACTAACTATTGGTGTGAGTTTTGCTTGATTTTCAGTTGTTTCCATTACACATCACGAAATTTGTATGGGTCAGGAACGTCTAGGTGAAATAATCGATATGGTCCATTTTTTTACTTTTGTTCGGATAAAATATCATATCTTATGTTTATACATATAATTGTATATACGTGGCTTACATTTTTTTGCTTCTAGATAGTATTGATACCTAAATTTTGATCTGAACTCTCAACTGATTGTCTCAAACGAACAGGTGCTTAAACGTGACATGTCACGTCTTACGTTTTTTGACTTCTTGATTCTTTTTGGATTCATTGTTCATTTAAAAAGCTATACTGATTTGAAAATGAGTCGAATATCTGAAAATATTCGTAACGTAAAGCTATTTTACCGTAAAAGGGTTTAGGCTACAAAAACTTATTACTTTTTTTTAAAAGGGTACAGTGACAACGTGGTCACTGGAGGATTGCTTATTTACGTGGAAAAATTTCAATTTCAAAGATACACCTTGCTCTTACAGGCCAGTCACTCTAAAAGTCGATGAAATTTCATAACTGGTAGAGTAAAACCAGCATTTATGCTGTCATGAGGTAGAAGAGGCACTAAACATCAATCACTGGTTAGGGATTATTTGGGAAGAGCAGACTACACAAAGAAGCACTATGTTCGGGTGGCATATGAAATACTGCAAATAAAGATGGACCGGACTACTATCGATTAATTATTACTTGAAGCGAGTTATAATTATTGCGATTTAACTTTATGTTTACAAGAATAATTGTGGTGAAAGTTTAAATACCCTTCACACTTCTTTAAAGCCTAGTTTTTCGACAAACAAAGTTTTGTTTAGTATTTGGTACTATTGGAAGAGAATTGTCCATTATAAGCTGTGGAGAGTATTTAAAAGATATACAGCTCCATTCAAATCCCTCTCTGTGTTTGACTTGTGCAGTTTTCCCCATGTTTACAAACATTCGCCGTGCGCTTCAGTGGCTCGGTGCCCGCTACTTGCGCACACTCTCAGTGGCGGCGATGATGCTCTTGCACCTATTGCTGCACGTCCTTATCTTCCACCTTCTAACTGCTAAAGGTAAATAGCAAACATGTCATCATCAACATGTGATCACCCAGTGTTTGAATATTAACAAGTGATAGATATATGTAGATGAGATCAACGAGTGCTTTTAAGAATCAAGTGTCACAGTTTTGTTATTGGACTAGTCTCGTCATCGTCATCTTGCTAAGTATTTTGGTTTGATTTAATTTTCGTCTAACACATATTTGATTTCCTTGTCTTTCATGACATAATTTTACATTTCAATGTACTTAATTGTTATTATTTCAGCTTCAAGACTTTTATCTATGTTGTCATTTGATCCAAAGGCATAAAAGTCCAAAAAAAATAAATTAGACTTGTTTATGATTAGATTAGCTTATCTCGTACCAGGGATGCTACGAAATTTATTCTGGTGTCTGTAGTTTTGATTGAAACATTTTCTCAGTTGTAAATACTTTAACATTTTTTTTATATATAAGTTCATAGTATTTAACAGGAATTAATCAACCACTATCAACTGTTTAATTGTCAAACATTAGTGATAGTCAACTGTGCATTGTTCTAGGGGGCTCTATTGCCGCATTTAGACTCATAAACGATGCATGAGCTTGAGACTGGTGACGTGAGTCAGTTTAGTTGTTTTCGGAATTTCCACCCAGAACAGCAGCCTCCCGATGTGTTAGCAGGCTTCTAGAAGCAATCTTGTATCTCAGTTATGGACTCTGCGTTAAAATATCCTCTAGATAAAAGGTTGCAGGTCGCAGTGATGTTTAGACTCCAGACAGTACCACTTTGGACCGCCTACAACCGGGTAGGTTGGTTCAAAGTCGGTTGTGAGCTTCATGTGAAAAGTAGTGGAAGTACCGTTGTTCAGCCAGCTGCCGGTGTGAAACCCTTCTTTGTCAGTTCATGCTATGCTTGTGACTTGGTTCCTATAGGAATTGCCCTTTAATTCAATGGAGTAGTACCCTATTTGTTGTTTCAAGTAATTCCAATATTTGATGACATGTTGTAAACAAGTCTGGTCGTGTTAGATCGAGAGCCACGTGGAGAGCAGCTGTTGATGTATTGAACCAATGACAGCATGGGATTTCCAGAATTGCTGCAAAATTTTAATGACTGTGCTTAGCTCTGTTCTCTTCCCCCACGTCTGGCTTTGTTCTCTGCATAGTACCATACGTTGTAATTCACTATATGATATGATCTTTGGTGATATCTCTAGTTTTCGTCGAATAGCCGTTTGCATTCGTTGTAAACGATGCACGGTTCCTTCATTTTCATGGCTGGCAGGAGCTGGATGCGAGAAGCCCAAAATCGATCTTAGTGGCGTGCAATGGGAGAGGCCTATGTCCAGCAGTGGACTGCGATAGGCTAATGATGATGATGATGATGAAACTCTTCTAGGCAACCTTTATTTGTGATTTTAATTGTCTCCGTTTTTGACGGTTCACTGTCAAATTGTGTTGTTTGTTTGTTTCTGTCAGTGCTGATCTTATTTGATCCAATGTTCTTTCAAAGACTGAAAGAAATATATTAGGTTTAATGTTTATTGGATTTGAATTTTCATTTGCATTTCCTTTAAATATGTCACTTTTAAAAGATATAAGAATTTGTTATTGCAGATTTAGCATACAAATGAAACAATCTCAGTACAATGCAAGTTTGAATCGGTGTTCTCCCTAGTTTGTTACGTTTTACAATGTTTACGTTACTAATTACTATTTTTGCGTATACACAGGAGGGCAGAAGGATGCATCTAAGACGAGTGTACAGCAAGCTTTGCGTAAGTAAGCTTTCATCGCACTGTTAAAATATCTAAACAATAATCATACGTTCATTTAAATCAAAAAAAAATTTTTTCTTTTGTCAAATGGCCAAACCTCATAAACGGTTTGTTAGTGAGACAAAGGGTGGCTATTTATTTCATAGCATGCGGATGTTTGTTCTGTAATGTTGATCATATTCAATTATTATCGTATGTAACCCATTGTTATAGAGATGTACAATATGTACGTAACTACATTGTCAGTGATTAATGCAATCACATCCGATAATTTTGTGTTTTCGTCCGTGTGGTGACGGATTAAGAATACAGAGTGTCACCACCCCTATTAAAAAAAAAAAAAACGGAGAAAACTACGCAGAACAACATCACATATCAACCCGTCTGGCCAGCGTGTTATAGCAGGCCAAGACCTCCTTTCTAAAGAGAGTCGTGGACTACTAAAGGCTGTTGATGATGATGAATTTTAGTCACACCTTTGTGATCGGCCTAAATTAATAGCCGAATAAGAAAGTCCAGTCATTCTTAAGATTCTTGAAGAGAGAAGGAAAACTTGTCACAAACCCTATACTAACCCGTCTGGCCAGCGTAGTATAGTAGGCCAAAATCTCCTTTCTAAGGACAGGTCTACGTCCAGCAGTGGATTACTAAAGGCTGTTAATGATGATGATAATGAAGTGAGTGAGGTATTTTTGATGCTGGCCCTCGCTGAGTCGGGTAGAGCTAGAGGAAGATTCAAAGCGCGGTAACGTAATTATGACTTTTGAGTTTGAGAGGCTTATGGCCAGTAGTGGATTATTAAAGACTGTTGATGATGTCCAACATAATAAGTAGAGTAACTATGTTATGTTCCTAGATTTACATAACACTGTTATGTTTTAATTTTGTAAATGATGACTACCTAAACAACTAGCTTAGATGAGAGTACTCTTTTATATTAAAGGGTTTTTGATAAGTTTTGTAACATTAACGGCCCTACTACGTTACCTTGAGGTACTCCAAATTAAACTGTAAATTTTTCACAGGAATCCAAAGAAATACAGGGAAAAGTAATGATAAACGGCATTTACGTAAGTATTTTGATTTATTTCTTTACTACGAATAGATACTACTAACTACAATAATTGTTACTGAACATTTAAGTAGCTTCAAAAATAAAAGGGATTTTATTCTTGTACGTACTTTTGTGATAGAGAGAAGATTAAAATTGTGATTGTGTTCCATTTTGTTTGTATTGTATCTAATTTCAGTCTAGTTACTTGATATCAAAAAAACCTTTTTAAAGTCATCAGAGTCAGCTCATACGCCGGATCGACTGAAGTGACACCACGGCCTCACAGAAAACCGGTGTTAAACAATTCTTTCAACATTGGAAAAACCGGAGCTAAAATTAGTCCTCAATTTAGTGTTTTTTTTCTTTTTTTTTACGTTAGAGGGGGCAGACGAGCAGACGGGTCACCTGATGGAAAGTGACTATCGCCCCCAAGAACTTCTGCAACTCAGGAGTCACAAACGCGTTACCGGCCTTTTAGGAAGGAGTACGCTCTTTTCTTAAAGGTTTGAAGGTCGTATGCGTCCGGAAATACCGCAGACGATAACCCGTTCCACAGATTGTTTATGCGGGGTAAAAAGTGTCTCGAAAAGCGCACAGTAGTGGAGCGCCAACTATCCAGGTGATGAGGATGAAAATTTCGACGTATGGAACGATGGCGGAAATTTGCGGCTGGTATTATTTCGAACAATTCCTCGGAGCACTCTCCATGATATATGCGATAGAGAATGCAGTTACAACATAAAATTCCTTTACTTCTCTTGCAGTTACTCCAAAGGACAATAATTATGTTCTGAAGTACATAGAAAAATGCCCAGAGAAAGGTCATTACTTCATCCGTGATTATGCTACGAACAAAATAGAACCTGCTACCTGCTACCTCTGCTTCTGCCAAGGCGACAAAACTGCTGTATGCTGGAGAAGGGACAACAAACGATGTAATGATGACAGTTTTAGATCCCAGGGTGATGGGAACAGGTGTGAATATTTTATTTTAATATATTAGAAGAATTTTGACTGGCCTGTTGGTCTGGTGGTTAGTGACCCTGACTGCTACGCCAGAGATCGTGGGTTCGATTCAAAACCCAGGATAAATAATTGTGTGATGAGCACGGTCATTTGTTCTGTGTCTGGGTAGACTTTATCTATAATATGTATGTTTTTAGAAATATATAAGTATGTTTATCAGCAGTCTGGTTACCATTGTATAGTAGGGTGTCCCGATTTTTTTTTATTCTTATTTTAGCTACTTAAGACCTCTCAAAAGTTGCGCTGTTAGACGTAGATTAGCGTAAAAATAATTCAAAAAATATTTTAAAATATCCTTAGGGCTCTACCAGCATTTTTATTTACTGAAAATTCGCAAAAACAACCTTGTAGTCAATGTCGTATATTCTATGTTTTATGAATAAATCCTGTTTTGTCTTGTAATTTTATCAATAAGAAAAGCCTCGGCTTTGATTTGCAAGTATCGACAGGTTGTTTTAGCGATCAATCGGTTTGGATCGGACTTGCAAAATTCCTACAAAATTCATGTTTTGACTTGATTTTCGTACGTGCGCTACTTCTACAACAAGACAGTTCGTCTCATTTCTATTTCGATTTTACTCTTGTAAGGAGTTGTTCTATTCTTCTTTGAAAGAAAAACGTAATTTGCGTTACTTAATCATAAAAATGTGTTCAAGGCGAAGTGAGACTACTTGTACTATATTGGGACCTTATAAAGAACTTGACGATCGCCAATTACCTGTTATAAAAGACGTTATTAAGTGCATTTTATTTACTAAAAGTGAATTAAAACTACAGAAAAACGGAAAAGATCCATCGAACACAGAAGTCTTTTCAATAGTTTCTGGAAAACTTAACACAATTTGGACCAAAGCTTCAATTCCCATCGTTTCTAACGTACGGGTTACTCAACTGCTAACCGCATATTTTAACAAATATTTATCACTAATAAGATATCCTAAAAGTAAGAGAAACGATAGCTATGACAACAAAGTTAAGTGCTTTTTGGAATCGTCAAATAAGCTTTTTGACATCGCTGCTTATAAGTGCACTTCGTTTGAAAATTGTTCCTGCACTAAACCCAAGAAAGTTCCCATTTCTGAAAGAGATTTTTTACTGGACCAAAGAAATGATAGGAAAATGGCAATAAGCGGCGTAGACGCAAAAGAAACTGCAAGGCTTTTAAAGAAACATCAAAGACAAGAAAATTTGAAGCGGACAGAGCAAGCATGTTTTCCGAGTACTTCACAAACCGATACTGTACCGGTACGCGTGTTGCCGCCTCGTTCACAGTCGCTTTCAATAGAACCTTCTACTAAAAGTGACTTAAAGGAGTCTCCATCTAATTCATTTAGTCGGAACACTCTGACGCTGCCAACAGTAGCTAAGGTATGTGATCGATACGGACTATCAACGCGTTCGGCAGCTGCAGTCGCTTCAGCAGTCTTAGTTGACGTAGGAATGGTATCTTCCGAAGATCTAAACCTTGTGATTGATAAAAATAAGATTCACAGAGCTGTTTCAAAGTCACGTACCCAAGCCAGCAAAGACATCGATAAAATTATTATAAAGAGTATCTACTTCGATGGGCGAAAAGATATAACTCTCAAGATCAATAAAATAGACAGCCGGTACCACCGAAAAGAAGTCTTAGAAGAACACATTTCAGTTCTTACAGAGCCGGGATCTATTTACTTGGGACATAGGACGCCGAGTCGAGGTACTGCGAAAGGGATTGTCACTTCTATTATAGAATTGTTAGAAAATCAAGGATGGAACTTAGAAGAAGTAAGTTGTGTGGGTTGCGATGGCACTCCTACAAATACAGGTAGGAAAAGAGGAAAAGAGGTATTAAATACCTGGAAGACTATTTGAAGAGACCGTTACAATGGTGTGTTTGTATGCTTCACACAAATGAATTACCGCTTCGCCATTTGTTTATGTCTCTAGATGGTAGCACATCTGGGCCGAAAGAATACTCAGGACCTATTGGAAAACAGCTAAATGTTTGTGAAAGTAAACCACTAGTGTCTATTTGTGCAGTGGCTGGCAATTTGCTCGAATTACCTGATGACATTGTGAAGGAACTAAGTACGGATCAAAAGTATCTGTATGAAATGTGTCATGCTGTGACGACTGGTTCTTGTTCCCCTGAGTTAGCGAGCCGCCAACCTGGAAAAATGGCGCATTCAAGATGGCTAACTACTGCCAATCGCATACTCAGACTTTATGTAAGTACTGTTTCGCCATCAAATAATTTAAAGCTGCTTGTCAATTATGTGGTCAAAGTTTATGCTCCAGTTTGGTTCCTCATAAAGAAAAACTCATCATTCAAAGATGGAGCCAATCATATTTTTCAAATGGTTACATACTCCCGATTTTTGCCTGATAAGCAAAGATCTATTGTGAATTCAGTGATCGAGAGAAACGCTTTTTTTGCTCACCCTGAAAACTTACTTGTTACCATGCTATTCGACGACAGAGAGCATATTCGAGAGCTTGCACCTCGCAAAATATTAAAGGCAAGAGAAGCAGAAATAAGCAATACTCGCAGGGTATTTAAAGTACCAAAACTTAACTTCGATGCGCGATATTACATCGATTTGATATTTTGGCAAGAGTGTGAGATATCCGCTCCACCGATTTTGCGACAGATGTCAGACGACGAATTGAGAATTAAGGGTAAAGAACAAAGCTTCGATGTTATTGATTTCCCCTGTCATACACAATCAGTGGAAAATGTGTAAAGCTAGTGACGGAGGCTTCTCTAAGTGTCACGGACGCTACAGCTCGGGATGGTTTAATCAGAAACAGATTAAAATCTCGCGCGGAAATGCCTAATTTCGGCCACAAGAACCAATTATAAGTATTTAAACTTTACTGAACATTACCTTATGTCTTTGTAGTACCTATAAATTTGATTAAAACCTTTAAAACATAATTTTTGTATCATTTATAGTTTATGTTCGAAACCTCTAAAAATGGCAAATTTGAAAAACTTCTAGGATCAGTAGAGGCCTAAAGATGACAAATATTTAATCAAATTTTGTTATATTTGTAATCTATTCACAAAAACGCCACTTTTGATACCTCTTGCGTAGCCGTCGCTGTAAAAAAAAATCCCATACATTGACGGGACACCCTATTGTATAGGCTCTGCCTAGTTTGGGAACAGACGGCCGTGTGTCAGATTGAAAATATTATCATATTATTTACAATGTTTATTTTTGAATATTCGCAATTGCAGATTGCATTGAATAATGTTTAAAAGAATGTATTGGTTATTCAAATTATTGCTTTGGAAGTACTTAAGAGTTTGAAAAATTTATTAAGCACTTGACTACAATTATAAATTTGTGTAATTTTATAGGAACACAAAAACTCTTCAGAAGAAAACGAACGATACTAGAATCCGTCGAAGCCCTGGATTTACCGATATATTCTTTCGTGACGCTTCTCGGGATAGTACGTATTATTTATTCCTTAATTCTACTCCCACTTTATTAGAAAGTCAAGCATATTTTAATCCAAACTAATGACGACTAATCACTCACTGCACGGATGGCCTAGCGGTTTAAGCGGTCGCCACGCCACTACTACGCTGAGTGTTGTGGGTTCGATCCCCATATGGAACGACACTTTGTGTGATCAACAAATTGTTGTTCTGAGTCTGGGTGTTCATTGTGTCCGTTTCATGTACGTTTTTAAAGTCCCTTGAGATATAGGATATATTCCTAATGCGGGAGTATAATTCTTATGAAGATATAAAGAAAGTGACGATTGAGCAAAACGAGAGAATGGTGCTCACTCACTCAAAATCACTAAATTTGTGTAGTCCTGTCAAACAATGTTTCGTATTTTGAAAGCGTGGTACTTGACAAGACTAAACTATTTTTTTGTGATTTTTAGTTTAGTTTAGAAAGTTTCAAACAATAGAATTAGCAAGTAAATTATGTTACAGTGTTTAATAAGAATACGGAAGGTAAGCAGTGCAAGCCCTATGAGTCCAGCTTCAGCGATGACTGTCCTCCAGGTATGTATTTTTTCTTGCCGTTTTGTCCAAAAATTGGTGTAAAATATATTATTTTGACTGATCTCTTGGTCTAGTAGTTAGTGACCCTGACAGCTTAACACAGACACTAAGGACATATAATTGTGTGATGAGCAAGATCATTTTTTCCATGTCTAGGCGTAATGTATCTATAATTGTAATTGGAAATATTAATGCAATAGTCTAGTTACCATAGCACAGACTCTGCCAAGCTTGAGATCAGACTATCCTCAATGAATAGTTATTATTATAAGGTACATAGTATTATATTGGTTGTTTAAGTAAAGCCATCCCTGAAAACCCAAAAACATCTTCTGTTAGTAAAGTTTCTTGAAATTAAAGTTTGGTTTAAATTTTAGCTGACTGGTGTACTGGTTGTACGGTGTGTGACTGTGATGCCAATGGTCGCTGGGACTGCCATATATTGAGTTTCTGTTCTGATCGTAAGTACTTCTCATTAAAAAGGCGAGGTAATGGAATAAGTGCACGCTCTTATTACACTATCGTTTGACATTAGTCTATTTAAAATTACTTCTTTGAGTAGTAACATCGTTAGCTTTAGAAGTTTTGGTATCTTACAATACCATGCCATCGGAATATAACATTATAGATAGACTTACAACAATAAGTGACCGTGATATTGCTTAGAAGTTCATTAAATCTTAGGAACTAGTGTTTTCTTATTCGCAAACTGACGCCTCTTTTTGTTCTGTGATAAAAAATTGCGACTAAGTTGGGGAGTAAACCTGCTGTTCTGGTTCTGGTTTGGTCTCCAAATAGGGTAAATTGTAATTAGGCTTTTTTAGCAAAAAAAAAATACAGTTGTTCAACAATATTTAATTGTTTAATTATATATTACTATAAATCTATATAAAATATTAATCAGTCATTTTTCATACTAGCCAAAAAAAGCAAAACTGCTGGCAGAAAAATGGTAAAAAAGAAACGGGTGATAGATGATTTACCGATAGGTGCGCGACCCCGAACACCCATGCCAATTATGGGTGGAAGAAAAAGTAGAAAACATCGAACGACCACCACAAAGAAAGTAGTGAAGAAACCAGTTACACAACCTAGAAAGCCTAAACAAAAGCAGCAAAAGATAAAGCAACCACTAAGATATAAAAGAATTGCTCCAAAGGCCAATGCATCTAAGGCAATGTTTAAAAAAAGAAATATAGCTACGCATAAAAGGGTTCACTTACACAAGAAAAAAGAAAAAGAACCGAATGTAGTACCGGATGATTTGGCCAAAGAGATCCTTAAAAAAATGATGACCATTGTAAATAAGTTAGTCCAGAAAGAAATTCAAAATATGACAAAACTTGTGGCAAAGAGGCAACAGTGGTTTGAACAACAGCAAAGAAAGATGTATCTAACTACATTAACACCTAGAATTATCGGGGGGACAAGAAAAAAATGGCAGAAAAGGAGCACAGAGATCGAACAAGACAATAAAAAAACAAAATTAAATTTGTGGCAAAACAGATATAAACGAGATTTATCTTCCTTGGAGACTAATACACATAATTCTATAGTGAGTTCTACAGTTGCTGTACAAAAAGGTATGTAATTTATTTTAGAAGATTCCGTTTTTTTATCAAGGGTCTAATTGCAACGTTTTCTGTTTCAGAGAGACCCACTGACTCTACAGTACTACCGATACAATCAGACATTGATGACAATTCAATAGATAAAAATACAAAATCTATAACTGTTATGCCCTTGCAAACTAACACAGAAAATGACTATTACAAATACATTTTAGCAACAAATATAATACCATTAATTAGAAATGAAATCAAAAATAAGGATTCGGTAAAGCCAACTGTAGTAATTAAAATGAATAAAATTAGTACGACAGACAAAACCAAGACAGACAGAACAGAACTTATTACGGAACATAAAACGCTAACGGTTACAGAAAGAGAAAAAAATATACAAGCAATTGAAAATTGTGCAGAAAAAATAGAAACTACTAGTGTGTATAAGAAAACAACGGAATTACCTGTCACTACAGAAACAGGTTCTACTTTAGTAAATACGCTACAGAATACTACAAATGCAAGTACAACGGGTAATAAATTAGTTGATGATATTGTACTAAATTATGTTTCAAATCCTTATAAATATTTGCCTGAAGTTGATCCTTCAGAAAACGATATCCAGGTCAAGAAATGGCCTCCAGTAAAAATTGTGAAACAGAAGTTCACAACAACTGAATCACTGACTGAAGGTCCGCAAAAACATATTGCTAACTCAACCATAATTACTAATAATAACATGAATAAAGTACGTAGAAAAGATGTTAAACGTATTACAGTGTCAAGGAAATACAATTTATTGAAAGCACTCAATTTCCACAAATGCCCGTTTCTGAATAAGTTAACTGCAAGCGAAAATGAAACATATACATTAGGACAACCTACAAAAACACCTGATGTGAAAAATGATCCGACAAAACTATTACACAAGTATAATGCTACGAAAAAAATACATAAAAAAATTAAGAAGTTCAGCCTTATAAAGTATTTAAGAAAACTATTTAATTATGTGTTTAGAAGAAAAAATAGATCGGACCGTTTTAGTAGATATCACATTTTAGAGACTCTCTGCGAACACTTTGGACCTTGCAATATTAAGTCACGAGATAAGCGTCTTTTGAGATCTAAGCTTACAGATTTAAACCAAGAAACTATGACGATCCTAAAGACGGTCAAAATTATAAAGGGATTGTTAATACTGTTGGAAGATTCACCTGACAATAATAAAACTTTATCAAAAAAAGGTAATTTTGGTAGTTCTATACAGAGATTAAATAGTATTTTGAAAGGTAACTATGGTGATTCCTCTAAAAAACCATTAACAATCACCAAATTGGTCCAGATAGAATACATTAAGAAGAACACCCAAGCTTTCGTTAAATCTGTAGGTAAATTTGCAACGTTGCTAAACGAAATCATTGGTATTATAACCAAAGATGCTGATAAACCTATGCAAAATAATTTTCGTACACATGAAATGGGAAAAGATCCTTTCAAAAACTTAAAAGATCTTTTAATAAAGTATAATTTGGTTCAAAATAATTTTATGAAAAAGATGTATGATTTAGTAAATAGCTTTGAGAACAGAAATTATGAGAAGCCAAAGGTGAGTGATACTCGGGGTTTGAATAGTAGTGTAGCAATAGAAAATTTCTCAAGGAACATACTTAAAAATCTTAGGAAGCTGAAGCATTTGGCCCAAACTCTGAATTATAACAGAAGAGCTAAGAGGGAAACAAGAGACGATGATGCTATTGAGTACCTGTTAATGTTAATGGAGTATTTATTAAAACAAAATCATCCATTGGACGCAGCCCCAGGTAAGTTTACTTTTAAGTAAATTATATATGAGTAAAATATTTATTATATCTCTCCAAATAAGGAATAAACAATGTTAATAATATAATATAAAATAATAAGAAATTATTAATCCTAAGAAACTATTTATTTACTTATGAAAGTAGTAAATAATTATATTATTTATTGATAACCTAACAAATTATCGATTCGGTTTGAAAATTATGCTCAATTTTATTTAAAAGAAAGTATTTTCCAATCCTCAGTTTTTTTGGTCGAAAGGTACTCTTTATCATTCTTTGTATCCTTAGCAGCGCTTAAAACACAAATCGATAGGCAATCTAAACATTTTTCTTAGTAACCACTTAATATATATTAAAAGCTAAGGTCCTAAAGAGCTAAAGGAGGAAAACAAGTCAATGGTGACTACAAAAAATTTTTTTGGAACCTCAAAGCAAATTAATGCAATTTATAGTAATAATAGTAATTTAAAACATGGTACCATATAATTAAAGTAATTATTATATAAATACTGAACTTTAATAATGGTAATATTCTGTTCAAATTACAATGGCATAAGTGATCAAGACATGTATTTTTTTTTATAGCAAATGATGGTATTGACTTACTCTTAGAAGCTATAAAAAATGCACCTGACATAAAGACAGTACGAAAAAAAGTCCTTGTAAACACACCGTCTGGCTCTGATACTACGATGATAACTATTCCACGGAATTTATTATATCGATCTACTACTGATACTTCAGTAGCGGACACTGAATCTGATAGTGAGACAACGTCTAATGAAGACTCTGAAACACCTAAAACAAACACCAACGAAGAGACTTTGAAGAAAAAAATTGATGAAAACAAAGATTTATTCGATTTAATTGATGAAGAGAAAGAGGTCATTGACAAATATCAGTTTGATAGACGAGCGGGAGCTATTCCGACCATAACATATTTCACCACCAACGTAGCTCTTTATGATGACGAAGAGAATAAAACATTCGGAAACTCTTTAGGTGCATCGGAGACGACACCGTTACCCGAATTAGCCAATGAAGAAGAAAATTTCGACAAAAGTACCGATCACGGTAATAAGAATGAAAACGGTATTAGTGATAATCCCAGCAACGCCAATAATAATGTCTATGAAAATACTGAAAATGTTAATGTGTATAGTAACACAGTAAATAATAATTATGATATGAATACAGGCTATGGTAATAATGATGATACTAATGCAGCAGATGGTAATGTTTATATAGGTAACATGGCCGAAGGTAATATTCATAGTGCACCAGATAATGACCATTATAATGCTAATATACCTAAAGATCTAAAGACCTATGATATGAAGGCGTCGTATGACTTCAGCAAAGCAGTTACAGAAGAAACTGTTCTCGAAAAAGGTGTTGCCGAAGAAAGGATTAAGGCGACAGAAGATAGAGACAAGAAAATTGAAACAGTATATACCGGAGAGATTGATGAAGAAGATACGACACATGGAACTGTTTCAGGGGTAGACAGCGAACAGACTACTTTTATACCACAAGAGGTAGAAATTCCAAAAAACAAATACATATCTAAAGAAATAAAAACATTAGATTCATATGACACTGAAAAGTTAGATAAGAAGTCTAAATTAGAATGGATTGAAGAAAATTTTCGAAGAGAATACTCACATTACGATGAGGAAAAAGGAAAGGCTCACGAAGAGAAAAGAGAGAATATTAAAACCAATACACCAGTTACATTAGCTCCTAGTAGAACGAGTGCTCCTGAGTATAACAAGAAGAAACCTAGTGTAGATGTCAGTATGATAAGTAATGAAGTGTCTGATACTGCTGGCAAGAAGAAGAAATCCAAAATAAATACTGAAGAAGTAATGTTTAAAAAACAGATGGATCTCATGCATTCTCTTGATTATGTAACTGAAAAGAGTGAATTTGATGAGACTGAGTCGAAAGATGGTAATGCAGACGAAAAAGATTCAGAAAACTTCCCTACATACTTTGTATAATCCTTTTTTTATCGCCATTCATTTGAAAATGTTTCTGGGATTCTCGGTTTCCTACGTAGGCATATAACTTTATTCATAATCCAATGTATCAATTAACGTGTAAGGGAAGGTTTTGCCGACCACAGTCAGTAAAAAAATCAGTGTCAAAACTAGACATGTATTTGGTTCTTAGGAAGTTAGTCAAAACATTTCATCAAGTCTTGAAACATTTTTAAGTATATTTCGTTAATATTGTATAGTTTATTCACCAAAGATATTGTCATTAAGTTTTTCAATACTCTAATTTGTCTCTCTTTCCACATTTTGACCATCAAATTGAGTTCTGTCTTGTTGTTACCATTATTTCAAATATTAGTGATGTGCTGAATCGTTAAAAATGTTTATTCGCAGATATGAATACGTAAACAGATTATTATTAATGCATATATTGGGGGAATACGGACACCGATCTCTAGCTTTTTTTTGCAGGTGATGCCTAATAACACGGTGCCTAATAATTTCTGCTTGCACTATGGTTTTTTTTCATGATAATGTTTTTATCCACAATTTACAAAGATTTGGGAGTGTGATTGCTTTATAAAATAGTTTAATAGTAACTATTAATTGTTAAAAACATTAGTTACCACGTTATAAACTTTAGTATTTAATTTTAGGGAAATAATTGCGAAATTTCATTTACGTCATAATGTAAGATTAATGTCAAGATTCGATAAAAGTAATGGATATCCTTCAAAAGATTCGGCACACCACTAGTAGACGCAAGTTTAAGATATCTGTAATAAAAGACTTAGATTTAAAATAGGGAGTTTAAATATAAGCTTATGATTTTGGTAACATTTAATAGTCTTATTAAGTTAGCGTAAATGCAAGCGTAATAATCGAGGGCCAGTTATTTTATTCTAACGAATCATTTATTGTTAATAAAATCATTACTCATGCAGGTAAGAATTAAAGTGGTGATTGAAAAATAATCTTTAGGGTGGTGACGTTATCGATGGTTACTTATGTTTTATATTTAATATTGTAGCTGAACGTTATTGGGAGATTCATGTTTGGTATATGGGTCCAAATCTGGACGAATAATTATGCAATGCAAGTAATTTTAATTAATGTGTTGTGCTAACGTTTATGACAAAATCAGCCTAGTGCAAGAACTACTGTTTTTTAAAGAAAAGAACAGCGAAAAGTAGATAAGAAAACTCTTAACATACCACTGACACATATTATGTTATGTAATCATAATACTGAGTAGTCATGTGATTTATAAATCGTATCATCAGACCTGTAACTGACTTACAAAACCACTGCTACTTCACATCAAAAGCCTTTAATAGTCCACTGCCGGACATAGGCCTCTCCTTAGAAAGGAGGCTGCTACTTAAATATTATTATTGTGCGAGCGCAAGATTCGCGAAAGATCTAAATCTAAAAAAGGTCGTAAACTTTGATAAAATTTAGCTTCTTTCAGAGCTTATTTCAGATGTCATCGCTGTATTCAATCTCCTGTCTACCATGCTATTTTCCACCCAATCCTTTAATCTTTTGCCCAATATCCCCTTTACTTCTTCACATCACATTTTGAGGTTTTCCTACCTTACACCCCTAATATTAAATCATAGAAGATCTTTGTTACAAGATAATCCAGTAAGGCAAAATTGCTATTGGAGTATTTACTTGTAATACAGAGTATAATTAGTTCCGGTTCTTGTTTTAAAAATCGTGCAAACAAAGGATTCATTTTTTACCACAATATGACCGTTTACATCATCATCTGCCCTTATCCCAATTTTATTTTACTCCAATCCCAATTTTTTTAGTACTCGATTCTTTTATTCTACTCTATCATTCGTCATCTCACTATTTACTCATATCCTCACTCACACGGTCCATACACCTTTTCTTTGGTCTTGCTCTTCTCTCGTACCCTCATACCTAATACTTTCTTTGTCACATTTTCCTCATATCGTATGTATTTTATGATAGTACATTTTTTTCTTCTTAAGACACGAAGGACAAAGTTTAGTAACTCCGGGATACGTAATTTAATTTAGAAATTCGCCGCACCTGGTAAAATCATCTGTGTCAAAAGGTGTGATGATGAATACTCTGCCGGCAGCGAGCGGTGCTTCATCCGGAATTAATGTTAAGAGAACTTCTTTTAACTTATTAAAAACAGTTTTCTTTTACTAGTCTGGTTTCAGTGAGCATAATTATAATAAAAATATGGATATAGGTGACAGCTAGATTTAAGTTGTATTAGCATAAATATAAGTTATTAATATTAGGTGTGTATATCGATAGAATTTCCTTATTTTGTTTGTAAATATATTCGGTACTCAATTATGTTTAGCTTAATAAATAATTAACAGGTGTGTGATGTTTTATTTTAGTCCGTGTGGTGACAGACAAAGAATACGGAGTGTCGGCACCCCTATTCATCTCGTGGGTGTCGTAAGAGCCGACTAAGGCAGCCAATTACGCAGGACAAAAGCACTTCAAAGAGAATTCAAATTTGAAGCAAACCTATACAAACCCATCCAAACCATTCTTTCTAAGGATAGTCCAGCAGTGGACTACTAAAGGCTGCTAATGATGATGATGAAGTTAGTGAGGTATTGGTGATGCTGGCTCTCGCTGAGTCGGGTAGGGAGAGAGGAAGATTCAAAGCGTGGTAACATAATTATGAATTTTGTGTTGCAAGTGGCGCAAACGATTATATTCCACCAAATTATATATATTTGAGGTGCCTTGAAGCCACGGACCTGCTGGGGTTCTCCCAGTGGGCGGGGAGGAGTACCCCGACGTGGCGCGTCCCCGGGTGGCGGATAGGGGAACGGCCCCCAGATATGGGGGTTACCGGCATTGGCCGGCGCGGACCAAACCCAAGGGGTCGCTCCTGCCCCGTCGACGCAGTCGACTAGGCGAGGACGCGACCACCCGCTTAGGTGCAGGCGCATCTGGGCGGGGTTCGTTTGTCTCCTCATTATTGAGGAGCAAACCTCTTGGCGGGTCCGCTGATTCGGGCTGGCCGGACAGCGGACGGAGGCATGCTTCAATGCCGCCGTTGGGGGGCTTGGCTTAACCGCCCGGCCCCAGAGGAAGGACACCTCAAAGATAAAAAACCACCCAATCCCAAGTTTCGGGAGCGCGGCGAGGGGATGAATGGCCGTTGGGGGTACGGTCGTTAGCGCTCCCACCTGCTGGTACCTGCCGCCCCCAGCAGTATGTAGGCTTACCCGGGTACTTAAGCCTCTGCCCGGGGTTGACCTGTTTTGCTTTGTACTCGTGGGAACCAAATGGAACATTCTCAAAAAATAAAAAATAAAAATGATGATGGGCCGGTTTCGGCGGAGAAGAAGAAGGAGACGGGAGATCCGTCTGTCACAAGTGGCAGCGAGAGCCGAGGAGGCTTACGCGCTCCCTCCAAATTTTGGAGGAAGCGCTCGCATGGGGAGAGCGTAAATCCCTCCTCAAGCGAAGAGGAGTTGTCGGCCGCAAAAGTGCCAACAGCAGGGAGAGGTGGTCGCGCAGTGGCGAGTGGAGCCTCCACTCGTCTGCCGCAGCAAAGGGGCCGCTTTTTGCGGCCTTCTACGCCGATTCCGGTGGTCCGCCTGAATCAGCTCGAGGTGGAAAGCGACGAGCCTTCGATGGCTGATGTGAGCACAGATTCCGCTGCGTCCCTGCTTGTGCTGGACAACAACAAAGCGGAGGCTAATGCTGCAAAGCGGGCGCAGCGGAGGGCGGTCGCGTCTGACGAGGTGGGCGAGATGGCTCGTCAAGCCCGAGAGCGGCGGGCTGCTCAATCGGCTTCCGGGGAATCACCAACGGCGGTGGCACTCAGTCGCCAGGTTCTGGACGGCGTTGACGTTGTCCTGAAAGTTGCCACTAAGTCGGGCAACTTGAAGTACACGTTCACGCGCGCCCTGAAGGAGGCGGCTGATGGCATAAAGGAGGCGGTTGAGGTCCTCCTTGCCAGAACAAGCTCCGAGGAGACGGCAAAGCTGTGGGAGGAGAACGGCCGTCTCCGAGCTGAGCTGGAGGACCTCAAGAGAGAGGTTGCCGCACAAAAGCTTGCGGCCCCCGCAGTTGCCGGCTCCCCAGCGGTTGCGGCCCCACCGTCGACCCCTGCCCCTGCACCTGCGCAGGATGCGGAGATCGAAAAAATCATCCGCATCTGCATGCAGCAGTGTGGGGGCATGATGAATGCCCGCCTGGAGGCCTTGGAGTCGAGGCTCCTTCCGGCCCAGAACCTCCGGCCTCCGCTAGCGGCGGACAGAAGGAGGAAGGCCGCTGAGGCCAAGGCCGGCGAGAGGGCCGAGAAGCCCGTTAAGGATTCGTCGGCCAAACCTGCCGACTCATCTGCGGCCCCGGCGACCGCGCCCGGCTCCCTCAAAGAGGCTTGGACGACGGTCGTCAAAAGGGCCGTAAGAAGAAGGGCGGCGCAGCCGGCACCCGCACCCGCGCCTGCGAAGAATAAAAAGCGGAGGACTCGGAAGAGTAGGGCCCCACGCTCTGCGGCTGTGGTGATCACACTGCAGCCCGGAGCTATCGAGAGGGGCCTTACCTATAAGGAGGTGCTCTCGGAGGCGAAGGCCAAAGTCGCGTTCCCCGACCTTGGCACACCGACTGGCTTCAGGATGAAGTCGGCGGTTACGGGGGCGCGGCTGTTCGAGGTGGCGGGTCCGGACGGCAAGGAGAAGGCGGACATCCTGGCCGCCAAGTTGAGGGAGGTCCTCAAAGAGGAAGACGTTCGGGTGTCCAGGCCCGTCAAGACCGCAGAACTGCGCGTCGATGGCCTGGACGACTCGACGACTTCAGAGGAGGTCGTGGCGGCCGTTGCTCGAAGCAGTGGCTGTCCGCCGGGTGACGTGCGGGCTGGCGAGATTCGCGTCGGCGCTGCTGGGCTCGGCACCATTTGGCTGAAGTGCCCGGCAGCGGCGGCGAAACAGATAGCCGACAGCGGACGGATTTTGGTGGGATGGGTTGCGGCACGGGTGAAGCTGCTGCAACCTAGGGCTATGCGGTGCTACCGATGCCTTGAGGTTGGGCACGTCGGGGTGCGGTGCACCGCCGCAATTAACCGCAGCGATCAGTGCTACCGCTGCGGTGAGCCCGGCCACAGAGCGGCCCAGTGCTCCGCGAAGCCAAACTGCAGCCTCTGTACAGCTGCAGGGAGACCCGCGGACCACAGCATGGCCGGGAAGGCCTGTGGTGCCCCCGCCCAAAAGAAGGGCAAGAAAAAGAGGAGGCCAGCCAAGGCTGTACCTCAGCCTGGTGGCTCTTCGGCCGACTCCCGGCCCAGGAGTGCCGAGGGAATGGATTGTGCGTAATGGCGCAATTCCATTTCCTCCAGGGCAATATCAACCATTCTGCCAGGGCTCAGGATCTCTTGATCCAGAGCATGGCGGAGTGGTCGATTCATGTGGCTGTGGTCGCCGAGCCGTACTATGTCCCCCTCCGAAATAACTGGGCGGGGGACTTGGACGGCTCGGTGGCCATCATTGGCGGGGCTCTTGCTGACCCGTCCCGAGGTCACGGCTGGGTGGCCGCCCTCGTGGACGGCATTGGAACTGTTGGGGCGTATTTCTCGCCCAACAGGAGCCTCGCCGACTTTGAGAGCTTCCTTGTCGAGTTGGGTGCCGTCGTGAACCGGTACAACCCTCGCCCGGTGCTGCTGCTCGGGGATCTCAATGCCAAGTCTGCGGCATGGGGGTCCCCGGTCACCGACGCCAAAGGCGAGGCATTGGAGGAGTGGGCGGTCACGACCGGCTTGACCGTCTTGAATCGGGGCTCGGCCTACACGTGCGTGCGACAGCGGGGCGGTTCCATAGTGGACGTTTCGTTCGCTAGTCCCGCTGTCGCGAGCCGTGTCAGCAACTGGCGTGTCGATGTGGGGGTGGAGACGTTGTCGGATCACCGTTACATCCGTTTCAGCGTCTCCGCCCGGACCGCGGACGGCCGTAGTTCGTCTACCCCGCGAAGGGACGGTCCTCGCTGGGCGCGTAGGCGCCTCGACAGGGAGCTACTCGAGGAGGCCGCTATTGTGCAGGCCTGGATCTGGGAGTCGGCAACGACCGGACCCGTCGACGTCGAAGAGGAGGCGCAGTGGTTTCACGGGGCAATGACGCAAATTAGTGACGCGTCCATGCCCCGGATCCACACACAATCCAGAAGGCGCCAGGTGTACTGGTGGTCCGCCGAGATCGCGCATTTGCGCGTCTCGTGCGTTCGAGTCAGGCGCCAGTACACCCGATACCGGAGAAGACGTCGTCGGGTTCCTGACGAAGAAGCCGCGCTGTATGAGGTGTACCGTGCGGCTAAGGAGGCTCTGCGGCTGGCCATCGGCGAGGCGAAGACGCGAGCTAGGGAGGAGATGTTGGAGACTCTAAACGGGGATCCGTGGGGGCGTCCATACCGCTCGGTCCGAGGGAAACTCGGCCCATGGGCGCCGCCAATTACGGAGAGTCTCCAACCCGAGCTGCTGGAGGACGTAGTCGCAGCCCTCTTCCCGGCTCAAGCGGAGCATACTCCGCCGCCGATGGCTTTGCCCACAGCCGCGGAGTCTGAAGAAGAGGACGCCAACGTCCCAGAGGTGACACAATCAGAGTTGGGGGCGGCCGTGATTCGGCTCCGGGCGAAGAATACTGCCCCGGGGCCCGATGGCATTCACGGCTGCGTGTTGGCCCTGGCTCTGAAGGAGCTGGAGCCCCAATTGATAGGACTCTACTCAGCGTGCCTGGAGCGGGGCCAGTTTCCCTTTCAGTGGAAAACGGGTCGTCTGGTCCTGCTCAGAAAGGTGGGGCGCCCTGCGGACTCGCCGTCCGCGTACCGGCCCATAGTGCTGCTGGACGAGGTGGGAAAGCTGTTCGAGCGGATAGTTGCAGCCCGCCTCGTCCGCCACTTGTGTGAAGAGGGGCCGGACCTGGCCGAGTGCCAGTTCGGGTTTCGGCATGGGCGCTCGACTATTACGGCGATTTCGCGAGTGAGAGTCCTGGCGGAGGAAGCGGTGTCCCGCGGCGGGGTGATGTTGGCGGTGTCCTTGGACATCTCCAACGCCTTCAACACCCTGCCCTGGAGTTGTATTCGGGAGGCAATGCGCTACCATCAAGTGCCTCCCCACCTCCGCCGCATCGTTGGGGCGTATTTATCGGAGAGGTGTGTCACCTATCTGGGACGTGATGGCAAACATCAGCGCCTAATGTCGTGCGGTGTTCCGCAGGGGTCAGTCCTAGGCCCGCTCCTGTGGAACATCGGTTACGACTGGGTGCTGAGGGGCGAGCTCCAACCGGGGGTAGACCTGACGTGTTACGCTGACGACACGTTGGTCACTGCCCGGGGGAGCTCGTATAGGGAGGCAGCGTTGCTAGCGACGGCGGCGGTTTCACAAGTGGTGAGCCGCATACGGCGCCTTGGCCTGGAGGTGGCCCTCAACAAGTCGGAGGCCATAGCTTTTCATGGCCCCCGACGGGCGCCGCCGCCGGGATTGCACATGGTGGTTGGGGGGGCTCGAATCGCTGTCGAGTCCACCCTAAAATATCTAGGATTGGTGCTCGACAGCCGGTGGGATCCTGGCCCCCACTTCCGGCGGCTGGCGCCCAAGTTGTTGGGCGCGGCTGGGGCGCTGTCAACGCTGCTTCCCAATAGGTCGGACCCGAGAGCCGCCTGCAGGCGGCTGTACGAGGGGATAGTGCGATCGATGGCCCTATATGGGGCCCCTATCTGGGCGGCTGACCTGACGGCCGGCGCTATCACCGTTCTGCGGAAGCCGCAGAGGGTGATGGCCGTCAGAGTTGTTAGGGGTTATCGCACGATCTCCCACGAGGCGGCTTGCGTACTGGCCGGATCTCCGCCCTGGGACCTGGAGGCAAAAGTCCTCGCGTCACTGCATCGATGGCGTGAGGACGCGCGGACTCGCGGTGAGGGACTGGCGCAGCGAGACATCGAGCTGCGTCGGTCACAGCTGCGCGAGGTCCTGGTGGTGGAATGGCGGGACAGGCTTTCACGCCCTTCCGCCGGCCTTGTCACTATCGAGGCCATCCGGCCAGTGCTCGACCTCTGGCTCGACAGAAGGCACGGCTCCCTGTCGTTCCGTGTGACGCAGGTCCTCTCTGGGCATGGCTGCTTCGGGAGGTTCCTGTGTCGCTTGGGCAGGGAGCCGGACGCTCGGTGTCACCACTGCGTCGACTGTCGGGAGGACACGGCGCGGCATACGCTGGCAGAGTGTGCCGCCTGGGAGGAGCCGCGCCGTGCCCTCATATCTGTAGTAGGCAGTGACCTCTCGCTGCCGGCCGTAGTTCGTTCTATGGTCGACAGCGAGGAGTCCTGGGACGCGGTGGCGTCCTTCTGCGAAACGGTTATCTCGCAGAAGGAGGCTGCGGAGAGGGAGAGGGAGATCCTGACCTCTCTCCCGATCCGCAGCAGGCGCACCGGGCGTCGGAGGAGGGCATATGCTGCCCTCCACCGGCCCCCCTAGCTGGGTCCAGGGGCGACGGACTTGGGGATGTTCGTCGCCCCATCTGGACCCGAGGTGGCGGCGCGTTGTGTTCCCGTGCGCCCCTCTGTGTAGTCGCGAGGGGAGTCAAACACCTCACTCCCCTCGCTGACGCGATGTGGCCCGCAGCGGCGGGCCGGCACCAGTCGGGGATTGCGGAAGTCACCTCAGTTCCCGCGATCCCCGGCGTAGGTGAGAGACGGAACACCGGGGGGTTTTAGTCAGTAGGAGTCTGACAGACCCCTCCGCCCTTTCCCCTGGGCGGAGGACATCCATGAGGATCTCCCCCCGTTAAAAAAAAAAAAAAAAAAAAAAAAAAAAAAAAAAAAAAAAAAGGTGCCTTGAAGAGCAGTGGTCTGTTAAAGACTGTTAATTTATTTTATTTATTAACGCGATTGCGTAGGGTCTTGATATTTAATATAATAATAATAATAATAATATAGCCATTTATTTCCAATCTAAAAATCATTGATATAGCTTGCATTTTCAAACATAAATCATCTATTACACATTTATTCACATTAAAATTAATATTATAAAACTAATTAAATTTCATGTTTGTTTCATGTGTAATTTTAAAAATAAAAATAAAAATAAAAACTTAATAGATCAATTTGCTGTCTTCAATACCATTGATCGGAACCCCTTCTCGGGTATAGGCCTCCTCCAGCTTTTTCCAGACCTCTCTGTCCTGGGCTTTCCCCATCCATTCGCTGCCTGCTATCACCTTTATGTCGTCTATTCACCTTTTTCTGGGGCGCCCTCTTCTCCTTTTCCCTGTTGGTCCTTCCCAAACAGTTGTCTTTAATGTCCATCTTTTATCTGTGTGTCTTGCTATGTGCCCTGCCCACCTCCACTTCTGTTTTAGAGCATGCTGTAAAGCATCTATGACTTTTGTTCTTCTTCTTATATGTGCACTTTTAACTTTTTGCATTCTTTTTATTTTGAGAATACTCCTTTCCATTGATTTCTGGCATACTATTAGTTTGGTTTTTATTTTGGTGTTATACGTCCAGGTTTGGCATCCATATGTGAGAGTAGGCAAGACACAGCTATCTAAGACGGTTTTCTTTAGGTGAAGGGGAAAATCTCCTTTCAGGATTTCCTTCATGGACCAAAACTTTTTCCAGCTGATATTAATACGCCGCTCAACCTCTTGTTCTTCATTTTTATCTTCGAATGATATTTGTTTCCCTAGGTATACATAGTGGTTCACATACTCTAGGGGCTTCCCATTTAGGTTTATAGGGTTTATGTGGCTGTTTGTCATTACCTTCGTTTTGATTTCGTTCATTTCCAGTCCCACTTTTTCGCTTTCTTTATTTAAAGTATTTATCATTTTTTCTAGCCCATTACTTGCTTCAGCAAATAGAACAATATCGTCGGCAAATCTGAGGTGAGTGAGTCGATCTCGATTGATTCTTATTCCCTCCGTCTGCCAATTAATATTATCGAAAATTTGTTGCAATACTAGAATGAACAGCTTTGGCGAGAGAGGGTCTCCTTGCCTCACTCCTCTGCAGATTGGTATATCTGGGCCTCGTACTTTTAGTTTGACTTGGCTTACGCTATCCTCGTATATGTTTTTCAATACTCTTGTATATTTTTCGTGTATGTGACATTTGCTCAACGCTCCCCAAATAGCATCGTGAGAAATCGTATCAAACGCTTTGGTGTAATCAATAAAAGCAATGTATAGTGGCCTGTTTAGCTCTGTATATTTCTCTATCGTTTGTTGCATTGCTTGTAAATGGTCCACTGTTGAAAATCCAGAACGAAACCCCGCCTGTTCCACCGGTTGGAACTCATCGATCTTCGGGTTCAGTCGGCTTTGTAGAATTGATGAGAACAGTTTGTACACACTTGAAAGAAGACTAACAGGTCGGTAATTAGCTATGTCTTGTGGGTCGCCTTTTTTTTACAGAAGGATTATGTCGGACCTTTTCCATTGCTCTGGTACCTGACCCGTGTCAAGGACATTGTTGAATAGGTGCGCTAGTGGGCGGGCTAATATGTCAGCACCGGCTCTTAGCATTTCGTTTTGTATGCCATCAGGACCTGGGCTTTTATCTGTTCTGAGTTTTTGGATGTGCTTGGTGACTTCCGTGGGAACTATTGGCGGCGGGCCGCTCGTGTTAGAAGAATCTCCCATTACATCTTCGGTTGTAGTGGTGCAAGAATTTGGTTTTGATGTTTTTTTATATAATTGCTTGTAGAAATCTGTAGCGCAGTTTATGATGTCTTGTCTGGTTTTAATTTCTGTAGATTTTACTTTTAGGTTTTGAATCCAGTTTTTGTGCGTGATCAATTCTTTGTAGTCTTTTTTCGAGCTTCTGTAGTCTTTTAAGTTAGTCTGAATAATTTTGTTTCTATGGTCTTTGTAGTCCTTATCGATTGCTTTACTCGTAGCCTTATATAGTCTGCTCAGCTCTTCTCTCGTCTCTTTCGTTTTTTGTTTGGATTTTAAAAGTTCGGTTCGTCTTGTAAGAAGAGTTCGAGTAGATTGTTTGAGTATTTTATCAATAGTTCTTAGGTCTTTTTTATTTTCTCTACGTGGAATGCTGCTTTTGATACTTTTAGCTAGCTTATTATAGAAAGTTTGAGGAACTTCTTTTTCTTCGAACTGTGTTTGTGTCTTCGTGTGTGTGTCTTCTGCATTCTTCTGTCCAATTTTTGCATTAAAATCACCGATAACAAGGACATTTTCTCCTGCCTGACCTTGAGCTGTCTGTAGAGTTTCGTAGAATGAGTTGATTTCTTCATCCGTAGCCTTCTCAGTTGGTGCGTATACTTGTATTATTGTAAGCATTTGGCTGTCGTATTTTATTTTTAATGGAGCAACCCGATCTGAAAGTGCTGAGAAACTTACAATTTTATTTTTGTGTTCTTTTTTTATTAGAAATCCAACTCCATACAGGCCAAGTGTTTCACCTTTGTAGCAGAAAATGTAGCTTTCATGTTCTTCTATTGCGCAGCCCATTCTTCTAACTTCTGCCAGGCCGAGTTTATCAATTTTAATTTTTTGTAATAGATATGTCAGTTCTATAAATTTTTTCGGTGTTGCTAGAGATCTTACATTAAATGTTCCAATATTGAGAATCTTTTGAGGTTTTATTATTCTTCTTTTTGTTGTTTTTTGATATTTAATATGCGGAATATTAAATATCAAGACCCTACACAATCGCGACCCCAAACTTTTGCAGTCGGCCAAAAAAGCGTTCAGTCACACAAAAAAAAACCGTGGAATTGATAACCTCTTTTGTGTTTTTCATGTCGGTTAAAAAGGCTTGTTGCTAAGGTTGTTTTACGCATTCGTAATTTTTATTTCTTTACATAAAGTGGTAACATACAAGATATTATCAATGTTTGAGTTTCCGATTGAAATACCGCAGGTGACAATTTGTTCTAAAGATTGGTTCCAAAACGTTTTTTTAATTGCGCACAATACTCTTCTTCTTCTTCTTTGCCCTTTCCCACTTTATGTAGGGTCGGCTCTCCTAATTATGCGGCGCCAGGACATTCGATCCTGGGTTGTCGGGTCGGGTAATTGTTCCTCCATTATAAGTTTTGTCATGCTGGTCCACCAGGTAGTAGGGGGGCGTCCTCGGCCTTTCTTCTTCTCTGGTAAGCTCAGTGCTTTCTTGACGACATGATCCTCGTCTCTTCGCATTACATGGCCGTACCACCTGAGACGGTTTTCGGTAAGTTTTTCTGTTACGGGGGCAACTTTGAAACTACCACGGATGTATTCGTTTCTGATTTTATCTAGTCTGGTTACCCCTCCAGCCCATCTCAACATTTTCATCTCGGCAGTATGAAGTTTTTGTAGGTGTGTCTTCTTTGCTGTCCAACATTCCGCCCCATACATCAATGCCGGTCTCACTGCAGTCTTGTAGACCTTGCCTTTAGTTTGAACAGGCATGCGGGGGTCACATAGCACTCCAGTTAATGCTCGCCACTTTTGCCATCCCACATTTACTCTATGTGTTACATCCGCCTCAATATCTCCATTATTCATAATAACAGATCCTAGATATTTGAATTGCGTTACTTTAGGCACTGGAGTGTGGTCGGGAAAGTGTATTGTGGCTGATGTGACGTCATTGCTGAATCTTCATTCCATGTGTTCCGTTTTCGATATGCTGACTTTGAGGCCTACAGACTCGAGCGCATTAAACCATGATGTTAGGGCAGTTTGTAGTTCTGTTACAGAGTTGTTTATTAATACGATGTCATCAGCGTACAGGAGGTCCCAGGGTAACGGGGCTTGAATTCTCTTTGTGGCATAGTCCATGACAAGATTGAAAAGATGCGGGCTTAAGGCAGAGCCTTGATGGACCCCCACTCTCACCTCAAATTCATCGCTTACCCCAGCGGGGCTTTTAACTCTAGTGTGCACATTGTTATACATATCTTGTATTAGTTGTATGTATGTCTCGGGCAGATATTGTGCTCTTAAAGCTTGCCACACGAGTTTGCGGGGAACCCTATCGAAAGCCTTTTCAAGGTCGATGAATATAAGGTGTAAATCTTCTTTGTTCAGACGATGTTTTTCTGTGACAATTCTTACCGCTTGGATCGCGTCGGTTGTTATTTTGAGGGTGTAAAACCGAACTGATTTGGGCTTATGGATGCCAGATTTTGAATACGGCCGTTAATTATTCGTTCCCAAATTTTTAAAGTATGCGATGTGAGTTTGATTCCTCTATAGTTGCTGCATTCCGTAACGTCACCTTTGTTTTTGTAGAAGGGAACCAAATGACTAAGGCGCCAGGAATTTGGTATCTTTCTGGTTCTAAGAATGAGGTTAAAAAGTCTCATAAGCCATTCCAGTCCCAATGGACCGAGTGATTTCCATACCTCCGCTGGGACTTCATCCGGGCCCACGGCTTTACGGTTTTTCATCCTCTTGACTGCCAACTTTACCTCTGCCAAGCTTATTTCCTGTATAGGTCCTTCCACTGGTGCTAGCGGTTCCAGATCTTTACTAGGGAACTCTTCGTTCATAAGTTGTTTATAGTATTGAAACCATCTTTGGTTTATATCTTCGTTAGTTGTTAGCAACTTTTTGGCATCATTTTTAATAAACTTATTGGTTTTAATATCTTGAGTAGATTTGTTCCTGTATTTAGCGACTTTATAAATTTCTGTATCTGTTTGTGCTTGTTCAATTTTACTGTAGAACCCCTCCCTTGCTTTAGCTCTCGCCTGTGCTACACATTTCTTAGCGTTTGACTTCGCCTCCTTATATTTCAAGTGGTCCTCCTCTAGATCAGACTCCTGCCAGTTCTTGAACATGGTCTTTTTGTTCTGGATACATACTTTAACTTCTTTATCCCACCATGATGGATCTTTTCCGGTACTTACACCCCCTTTCGAAATACCCAATATCTGACTTGCAAGGCTTTTGCATTCCTTCTCAAAGTTAGTCCACATTGGTTCAGAATTTTCATAGATCTTCTCCATATCTTTGGTTAAATAATTGTGCAGTTCTTCAAAAAGTGAGTTGCCCTTCGCGCTGGCGAGATCTTTCCATTTAATTCGGGGTGTCTTGTCAAATGTTGATTTAATAGGTTTGGGCAATTTGTACACTCCTACCAAGATTCTATGTTGTGCGGTTAAGGACTCTCCAGGAATAACTTTACAGTCCTTAAAGTTCTTTTTGAGGGCACTGTCTGCTAAGATAAAATCTATTTGTGACATTTTCCCCCCGCTTTTGTAGGTTATGAGGTGGGTGGGATTTTTCTGAAATGTGGTGTTTATGATGGTCATTTTATGACGCGCAGCGAATTCAAGGATATGTTCTCCTTCTTTATTTAGATTACCATAGCCGAAGCCACCATGCGTATCTCTAAATGCGGTATTGTATTCGCCCACATGGCCATTTAGATCCCCCAAAACGAATTTTGTTTCCTCCTGTGGTACGTTTGCCATTAATTCGTCTATGTCTTCCCAAAAGGCTTCCTTGTCTTGCTGATTGCACCCTACCTGTGGTGCATACGCGCAGACAACATTCATAATGCTTTTGTTATCTAAAGCTAGTTTCACTGAAATAAGACGGTCAGTTTTCCTTTCGATGTTTACAATCCTGTTCTTAAGATGAGTATCGAGTATTACGCCCACACCATTTCTCTTATTGTCTGTCCCGTAGTAGACCAGCTGGTATCCTAAACCTAGGTCTCTAGATTTCGATCCTTTCCAACGTATTTCTTGTATACAGCACATATTGATGTTTCTCCGTTTTAGGGTTTCTGCTAGTTCTTGACTACGTCCGGTTAGTGATCCTAGATTCCATGTCGCCATTCTTATTTTGGTAATTGGTTGCGAACAGTTGTTCTTGTCATGGGAGTCGTCGCTTACGGGGGACGCCCTAGCAGTGTTCGCATTTTTCGCAATCTTTCCGTCGCTTCCGGGGGACGCCCTAACTTTACCCTTATTTCTTTCGCTTGTCTTTTTCATAATTAGGAGAAGATTTTTGGCTACTGTTTCCTCCTACCCTCCGGGGGATTTAACTCCTCCAGTGGGCGTTCCACTATCCGCCACCTGTGGACGCGGTCTCTAGGGAATGAGGCTACCCCGAGACAATTGCGCACATTACTATATTAAAATAAGTTAGAATTATAAACACAACTTTACGGTAAGAAAAATATATTAATCATACCGTAAGTAGATTACAATGTTAGACAGAACCGGCGCAGACGCATGTTGCAACGGCGTTCCGGTCGGGTGCGGTCGAGGGTCGACCTTCCGCCCGCAGTCGCATTTAATGGCCGTCTTATCTGCGGTGCTGAAACATCCGTTATGATATAGTTTTATAATTGTAGTGGACATCCAGATTAATCAAAGACTCTTCACCTTATTCGATGCGAGGTAGTGATAATGCCATATCACCGAGTACACAACAGCTATGATAGACATTCCGGAATCATTTCTCGCTCGGTACAAATGTATGTCAATAATAATAATCATCATCTCAGCCGAAATCCCAAGGTTCGCCACAACAACCGGTCGTCGGACCACTTATGAACGCTGCGTTTTCCAGAACGCGGTCGCCACCGTCATAATAATAATAACCTCACGCAACTGTCATGGCTGGCTGATCCCAAACTAATCCAAGGTCGTACTTTGAAAAACCAGACTTCTGATAAATATCCTTAGGTAAATATTTCTAAATACATACACATATTATAGATTTTGGCTGCTGATGTTTTTTAAGCTGTAACTACCCATTGAGAGGGGATTTTTGGATCTTTCGCCAAGCCAATCGCAATACTTTGTGCAGCTCAGAGTCGCTTATCTATAACTCTGACTAGATGTTGCTGGAAATTTTGAACTCTATTACCTAAAATATAGGCAAATAATATGCAAGGTTGTCGTACAAGGCTCTATAGTTTAAGGCTAGACACCGCTATGTAATGTCCTAAAACGTTTATAATTAATATTCAACACTACCGTTTCCTACAACATTACGCAACAGACATTCCTTGCTCCGTCACTCAGAACTAAGTGACCTGAACTAATAAACCAGTTTACTTTCATATATATTTATATTAAAATTAGTTATAATTACGTGTGTTTTTATACACTTGGTTTTTAATCCATTTGAATTGTTCATAGGAAGCCTCGAAAAAACGTTCATAAAACAATCTTGTTTAGCTCAAAGTTTGCTGTGAATATGAAATTTAGCGATTAGCTCGGGGTTATAAGGTTGAATGTTATATGCTATACTGCACGTTCCAGTTCCCTATCCATAACTGTTGAAGAATGGATCACCATCCTCATAATTTTCCCGTCCTGTATTCATTTTTATTTGTGATCGGCGCAATACGTAACATTAAATACTTTTCTTGTCGCCTGCCTATCTGCCATTAACCTTTCTTAGGAGACTAATGTAGAAGGTAGAATGGGGTGAGAAAATCAGAGGGAATGAGAGTGCGGTAACTCAAAAAGGCTATCGGACCAAGGTCACACATCAGAAATCATCAGAAGGCACATCAGAAGGCCTGCAAGAATGGCGTAGTGTAAGCGGTCACCTTGCCGCTTGCAACTGCGCTGAGTGTTGTTGATTCGATCCCCACATGGAGCAATACCTTGTGTGATCCACAAATTGTTTTTTTTGAGTCTGGATGTTCTTTGAGCCAGTTTCATGTCCCCCGCGACACAGGATACATTCCTAGTGCGGGAGTTGTCTTTAAAAAAAATGCTCCACAGTAGAGTAGTAGAGTATAGAAAAGGACATACAACACCTTTTGTCATGTAAAAATCCACTGTCCCTGAGGATAGAAAAAAACTTATGCGCGAATGAAGTCAAGGGTATAATCTAGTTAAATATAATATATCAAAGGATTTCCTGTAACTAATAGTTGTAGTTATTTAATTTCATTGCCCCTATTTTATCAGAGGATACATAATATTATATAAAATATAAATATATACATACATATTAAAATGTTAAGTTGGTTTGTGTCTCACCTCAAAAGAAGTCTGCATCGATTGAGCTCAAATTTAGACACAATGAACCGCTTAAAAGGTTGTTGTTTTAATTCAGGTTTCTCATCGATGCAGCCACAATTTGCCACAGCGTAGCGTGGCAAGAAACAGCAAAATATATAATATAATTTACTAAATGGTTATGGACATAGGAAGGTATTATAGCGCGGCATTGACGCAATAATACAGTTTAAAATAAATTGTTATCATAAAATGTATCTAAATTACGACCACGCTTACTTTTTACACAATTTACCAAGCATATAGACAAAAAACTACGTTTAAGAGGCGTCTGCAGGAAATGCTTATATACTAAAACTATGTTAGGTTACGCCTACACTTTCATGGCTAAACCGCTGAACCAATTTTAATGAAATTTTTCATGGTCATGTCATACGGTTCCGAAACGTGGACACTTACAGTACGGCTGGTTCACAAGTTCAAAGTCGCTCAACTTGCTATGGAAAGGGCCATGCTCAGCGTTTCTCTAACGGATCGCATCAGGAATGAGGTGATCCGGCAGAGAACCAAGGTCACCGACATAGCCTACCGGATCAGCAAGCTGAAGTGGCAGTGGGTTGGCCATATTAGCCGCAGAACCGACAACCATTAGGGAATACGAGTTCTTGAGTGGAGACCGCGTCTCGACAAACGTAGTGTAGGACGCCCATAGGCCAGGTGGAGTGACGATTTGCGCAAGATGGCTGGCCGGAGCTGGATGCGAGAAGCCCAAAATCGATCTAAGTGGCGTGAAATTTGAGAGGCTTAAGTGGACTTCGATAGGCTGATGATGATGACACGTTGTTATTAGATTCACTTGTAACCATTAACCAACCATCCACGTAAACAAATGTGAGAAGTTAATTTTTACCTTCTTCTAAATGTAATGTCGATTTGAAACATATTCTCTGATGTACCTTCATCATCAACAACCTATAACAGTCCACTGCTGGACATAGGCCTCTCCTTAGAAAGGAGGTTTTGGCCTACTATACCTTTTCCTTTTCTTTGCAGTGCTGTTGTCCTGCGTAGTTTGGTCCCTTAGTCGGCTCTTACGACACCCACGGGATGAATAGGGGTGGTGACATTACGTATTCTTATTCTGTCACCACACGGACAACCTGATGTACCTTGGGTGACAATTTATCTACATATTTACAAACCTTAAGTATAGCTTCTTTATGGTAAAGGGGCAAACGAAGAGATGGCATCTTCATCGGATGGTACTGGTACTGCTCATAAACACTTGCATCTGACTCTAGGTCACAAGTACCTTGCCGCCCTTTAGGTCACCCTACCAAGAATCTGGAGTATAGCGCCGGTTGACCCGGTGTAGTTTAAACCAACTAAAAACACGATTTTGTTACTAGCCGAACTAAAAAGGAAAAAATAGTTTTCTATAAATTCAAAAAGACAAATCATTTTATCGTCAAAATGTGTGGGTGCTAGAAAATATTTTATTGACAGATATTTATTTATTTATTGGACAGCCTGTAGTTGTTACATTATTTACTATAATCTAAAGCATGCATCTATTATATTAAAATTAATGCACAACATTTTAAGGCGTCACAACATGCAAAATAGAGTAACACTACTATGTAAAGCTAAAAATAAAAAAAAAACATCTATGTGATTTTAACACTTAATTGAACAATGATATTAGTAAAAGTAAAGGTATTATATTATAAAATATTTTGAAAAGCACCCCACGTTTTTAACGATACAATGAATTTTGATTTTGAACTTACAGAAAACTATTTTTTACTTTTTAGTTCGGTTAGTTACAAAAGCGAGTTTTTCAGTTTTTTAAACTATTTTTTTAATATTTTTTTTAAACGGTTTTTTAGTTATTAATGATGATTATTTTGTCATTAAGACTAAAAAACTAACACGTAAGTAAGTCACATATGCTTCAGTACACGACTTTCAATACGTAGGTAGCAAAAGAAACTACCGTATTTTTAGGTATCTTCTTCTTCTTAGCGTGTCGATGACAATTCAAATTGAGTCGGCCCAAAATTTGGCGACGAGTACGGCAACAGCCGTTATCCCTGAAGATTTTACTTTTATGCCATAAGGGGGCAAACGAGCAGACGGGTCATCTGATGGTAAGCAACTACTGCCGCAAATGGAAACCTGCAACTCAAAAGTCTCAAGTGCGTTGCCGCCCTTGGAGTCTCTCTCGCTCGAGTCAGCGGTATTTGGGCTCCGGTAGCCTCACTCACTCAGTGAAATGCAACAAAAGAATTGCTTAACACCGGTTTTCTGTGAGGCCGTGGTACTACCGTGGTACTGGCCGGTCTAGCCGGCCTATTCGTGCCGAAGCAGGGCTCTCCCTCGGATGATCAGCCAATTTTTTTCAAATTATTGTATTATCATCGGTCCTTGATAAGAGTGCGAAGTTACAATTTAATTCGACGTTCTGAAGTGGGTCGAAATCATGTTCAACGATTCATCTTGAAAAGGGATTGAATAATAGGTCAAGCACATCAGGATTACATAACTCTGTAATGGGATTAGGAATTATTTTTTTAAGTCAAAGTCTTTTAATACCAGACAGTACTAAACAATTGTATGGTCTTACTTAAACAAATAGGTGAGCTGGTGCAAGGCTATTGTGTTTTATATTGTAAGTATCTGGCTGCATGATTGTTCTGAATGACCACTAGCATTTGATACATGGTTGAATATGAACTTCTTCTTAGAAAAATAAAGAAGGAAAATGTTTACAATTGTGTTAAGAACTATATCGCCGAGTTCTAGGCACCTCAAATATTTTTTTGTATAAGTCGGAAAACGATCTCTCGCGCCACTTGTAACTTAAAAATTATAATTACGTTACCGCGCTTTAAATCTCTCATCTCTATATGGGGGTATTGGGTTCCGGTAACCTTACTCACTTCATCATCAACATCATCAACAGAAAGAATTTTTAGGCCTACTATACCACGCTGTCCAGATGCGTTGGTATAGGGTTTGGATCAAGTTTTCCTTCTCTTTGCAGTGCTGTTGTCCTGCGTAGTTTGTGCCCATAGTCGGCTTTTACGACACCCAGAGGATGAATGTGACATTGGTGACACTCCGTATTCTTAATCCGTCACACGGACAATGTTATAATGAGAGTTAATATAAATTATGTTAATATTTGAATGAAGTATAAATATTTAGTAATTGAATTAATTGAATACACGGAACTGTATCAAAAGCACGACAACTGGCTTCCTTCTGCAGCGAAGTGTGTAACCATGTTTAAAGAAGAGACGGGAAGACTGTGATTATATGCATTATAATTGTTAGTTAAGGAGGAAGCTGAGGCAACTGGCGAACGTGTTAATTCACGGCGTTGTGATAATACCAGCTTGTATTGTAATAGTTGAAGTACAAAACTGGTTCACGATTAAAGTATTTTATTATGCGGCTCGTAAAAAGCAATGTTTTGATATTGCATAACTTTTATTTGCAAACACGTGGATGCCTATTCTTTTATAATGCCAGTAATGTTACTTGCTTGCATTGCCAGCCTCAAGGTCATAGCTCATTACAAACGCCCGACACCCGATCAGCATCACCTCGTCACTCGGTGTCCACTCATTGTCGATGTTGACCCGGGGGTGGCACACGGGTGGACGCCGCGTTGTGAACCAGGGCCTCAATTCTGCTATTTTATGTTCACGCCAAGCTACTGTCATACCACTGAAACGCTATTGAGATGCCATTATTTATAATTATGCCTTTTAATTTGAAAATTTATTACGTTTTTTTGAGGAAATGATTTATTTATTTTTCCAAATATAGCAATCTTTTTGATATCACCACTGATGAGCCACTGTCATTCCATCGCCACTATAAAGACACTGAGTTAGTGTAGACTACCGATATTTATACCGATGCCAATGGCCACTCGATGGCATCTCAATAGCGTGTCAGTGGTATGACAGTGGCTTGGCGTGAACATAAAATAGCAGAATTGAGGCCCTGATAATGATGGTAATAAATTATTAAAATAAAAAAAATAATTAAATAAACTATTATATAAACAAAATTATAAAAAAAAGAAATAATTTATTAAAATAAAAAATAAATAAAAAAAATATTTAAATAAAAAATCATTTCCTCAAAAACCAAATATATTTTCTAATTATAAGGAAATGACTTATTTATTTAAATAATTTTTTTAATTGTATTTTTTTATTTTAATAATTTTTTTTAATAATTCATTTTATTTATTTTACTAATTTATTTATTTATTTTAATAATTTATTTATTTATTCTAATAATTAATTTTATTTATTTATTTATTTTAATAATTTATTTATTTCTTTTCTTATAATTTTATATTTTATTCTTTAATAATTTATTTTTATTTATTTATTTATTTTAATAATTTACTATAATAAAAACAAATAAATAATTTCCTCAAAAAACGTAATATATTTCAACTACCGATATTTATACCGATGCCAATGGCTACTCGATGGCATCTCAATAGCTTGTCAGTGGTATGACACTGGCTTGGCGTAATAGCAGAATTGAGGCCCTGGTCAGCTGTCGGGTGGCTCTAATGAGCCTTGACCTTTATTCGTCCTATGAACCTCTTGGTACAATATTTAATTGACTACCCGATTGTTCACAGTTCAAGTTACAGGCAAAAGACCCTGATTTGTTCTGGCCATTCTTTACATTCCCTTATCTTCCCGTACAGACATCATCCTAACTCTTGCATCACCCTATCTAGAGGCAAGCCTTTCGATATATCTTCGTGGGAGTACCATGCCTTAACACAAATGGGTCGACTCAACCGGTTAAGCAGAACTCCTGATTCTGAGTCGGTTACCCAGAGCGACAACGCACTTGTCACTCTTTAGTTCCAAGTCAATTTTCTCATATTAAATTTCCTGTGCCTGGTTTATATCGATATTCTTGCCTCAATTATGTGGGTAGGACAAAAATTATAACTAGTTACCAAAATCAATGTTCAATTGCCGTAAGGAACGTCAGAGGTGTGTTAAAACGCAAGTCGCAGTTCCTAACGACAATTTCACTTCCAAAAAGTAAGATTTTCTACATATTCCTCAGATACATACATCTTAGATCCTTAATGTCGTCGGAATCTTTGGAGCTAATAGTACCTAGTCAACCTACCATATTCTATGACAAATCTTATAGGGTGCAGGCTGTCAGATTATGGAAAGCCTTGCCGATATCCACAAGACGTGCCCAGTCACTGACAGCATTTAAGACTATGGTCAAAGATCATCAGGTTCATAAGTACTCTTTGATTTCAATAGCTGTACATGACTAAATTATTTCATGGTTACTCAAATAAATTAGATATATTTATACTGTGTTTATTTGTTTGTATATGTATGACTATAATTATTTGAACACTACTGTAGCTGGAATGCACCTAGAGTACCCATTGTTTCTTATTTTACTGTCGATTTGTCCATCCAAAGGTTGACTATTAGAGATTGCTTTTAGCAATAAGGCCGCCTATTGTACATATTCATTTTATTTGACATTCTTAATACTGTAGGTTTCATTATCTTATATATAAAATTCTCGTGTCACAATGTTCGTTCCCGTACTCCTCCGAAACGGCTTGACCGATTCTCATGAAATTTTGTGTGCACATCAGGTAGGTCTGAGAATTGGCCAAAATCTATTTTACACATCCCTAAATGGTAAGGGTGACCCATTCCTAATTTTTTTTTGTTTGCAATACAACGTTTGCCGGGTCAGCTAGTATATAGTATATATTTTGGACTGTATGTATGTTGTGTGTATGTATATACAATTTATAAATATGTTTATATTATGTTTATGTGTGTGTATTTATCTATGTGTAATGTGAACAGATGTATTTCTGTGTATGAATGTTTGTAGATATTTTTAAATATTCACGTGATAATGCGTTACGTGTATGTAAACTACCCAAATTTTTTAATTGCCGATTGTTACGTCTATATATTTGTAAATAACTTATGTATGTGTTAACTGTAAACAAAAAAGATGTAAAATAAAATAAAAAATAAATTTCCGTTTGTAATATTTATTTGTCATATTGTAATTGATGTACAATAAAGCATTTTAGTTTATTCTGTTCTACTTTAAGTTGTCAGTTGCACTGCACGGATGGCGTAGTGGTTTAAGCGGTCGCCCGCTTACTACTACGCTGAGTGTTGTGGGTCCGATCCCCTCATGAGACGACACTTTGTGTGATCCATAAATTGTTGTTCTGAGTCTGGGTGTTCTTTGTGTCCGTTTCATGTATGTTTGTAAAGTCCCCCGCGACACAGGATATATTCCTAATACGGGAGTTGTCTTTTTTTTTTTGTAAAAGAAAAAGAAAAAAAGAGTTTACATGGGTCTACAATTAAGTCATACGTTTGAATTGTATTAAATATGCAATATTTTATTTTTTATTTATTTTATTTATTTATTAAAAACAATTACAGTGTCTTTACAGGATTTATCCCAAAACGATACTGTAAGTAAAAACAGTAAGTAACAGTTATTTATATATAAAAATCATTTGCTGTAATACATCTCTGTGCGACTTCTTTGAAGTTCGGCAGGCTACAGTTGTAGATATCTACTTGTATTGAAATAATATTAATAAGCCTTATGGCGCGTGATATAGGAGCATATCGAAGTAAATTTGTTCGCGTTACGGGAACGCTCAGCGGAGGGGGCTGGCGGCGCGCACCCACGCACCCGTCAGGGGCGCACAGCTGCAAACTCGCCAGTATGTCGGGTTGGTGCAGACGACCGCGCAGCACGCGCCACACGTATGTCACCAGCGCCACGTCTCGCCTCACGCTCAGGCGCACGTACCCGACCATGCCGAGGACGAATAAGCTTGGGTACATGAGCGGGTATAGTGGGTACACCCCGTATTCTTTGTAGTACAGAAATCGAGCGAACTTGTTTTGGATTTTTTCCACCATAAGGCTATATCTAGCCTCATGAGGATTCCAAATTATAGCGGTTGCTTCTAGATGACTACGAACGAGAGCATTGTACAATATTTTCACCACTGACGTGTTATTAAAATCTTTACAGTTTCTCAAAATGAATCCTAAATTTCTAAATGATTTACTGCATGTAGTAACGATATGATTACGAAACGTCAACTCGGGCACCATTTCGACTCCTAAATCTCGGATGCTATTAAAGTATGGCATCAACGCACCGTCCATTTCATATGTGTAGCGCAGTGGAGCCCTAGCCCGGCTGTAACTCATAACTCCGCATTTAGCTATGTTAAAGTACAGCTTATTGGTATTGCTCCACTTCTCTACCCGGTCTATGTCTTCCTGTAGTCGCCTAGCGTCCGACGCGTCTGCTATCGACAGATATACCTTAAGGTCATCTGCAAAAAGCAGGCACTCGGCATGCCGTAAGACCCTCGGGAGATCGTTGATCATTATTATGAATTCTAACGGTCCCAGATTTGACCCCTTTTTTTTTTTTTTTTTTTTTTTTTTTTTTCCGTGCGGAAATCCCCTCGGATACCACCTGTCGGTGGCATGTCGGACTCGAACCGACTAAAACCGCACGCCTTCGCCGGGTACTAATTGCCGGGGAACCAGGTATACCCTAGAAAGGAAGGCCCTGGTGCCCCGACATACCTCGGGTCATCTACAGACGAGTAGACGACCCCCGCCCCGTGTGGGAACCCCATGTTCCCTGTGCTCTCTGGAAGCGAGCGCGCTTCGCAACGCGCTCGCCGCCACCCCGGCCTGCTTCTGCTAGGGTGACAGATGGCCTCACCTGTCACCCCCAGGCCTGCGCTTATGGAGGACGGAGGTCATTCTGCGACCTCCGGCGCCTGAGTCGCCTGCGCTGCCTGGCCCGTGCCCGGGCCTGGCGGGCCGGGAGAGTTCTAAACCTCTCCCGGTCCCGCTCCGCCGTCTCCTTCGCGAGCATAACTTGCTCGCAGAAGGAGACGGCAGAGTTCCACGCACTCTCGCTCAGCACGATAGCCGCAATCAGGCTATCGAGCGAGAGAACTCCCACTCCGATGGCCGCCACGAGGTCTCGCCTCTGCTCAACCCACGCCGGGCACTCTGCCAGCGTGTGGAGAGCCGTGTCCACGGTCTGGCCATCGCAGTGGTGGCACTCAGGCGTTGGCTCCTTGCGGATCAGACACAGGTGATCTCCGAAACATCCCTTCCCAGTGATCACCTGCGTCAATCGGTATGAGAGGGTCCCGTGACGCCTCTCGAGCCAATCCTCCATAACGGGTCTTACCGCCGCAATGACGGCGTGCCCAGCGCTCGGTTGCCCGAGTCGTTCCCTCCACTCCCCTATGATGACCTGGCGGAGTTGGGATTTCCGGTCATCGATTTCTCGAATTTCGGGGCATCGACCCAACTCCTGCGCCTCCTTGCGCCACTGATACAGTGCCGCAAGGGCTCTCGCCTCCAGGTCCCACGGTGGAGTTCCGGCCAGGAGACTCGCTGCCTCAAAGGAGATCGTGCGGTACCCCCTTATGATCCTGATGGCCAGCATTCGCTGCGGTCGTCGCAGTATCGCGACGTTGCTGGCCTTCAGGGCCCCCGCCCATACCGGGCACCCGTAAAGGGCCATGGACCGCACAACCCCCGAGTAGAGTCTCCTGCAGGAGTCATCGGGTCCCTTCATGTTGGGCAGCAGCCGCGCCAACGCACGCGCTGCCCCAACCAACTTGGGGACCAGACCTCGGAAATGATATCCGAAGTCCCATCGGCCATCGAGTACGAGCCCCAGATACCTGATCGAGGGCTCGATGCCGATGCGAATGCCTCCTTTTTTTTTTTTTTTTTTTTTTTTTACGTGTGGAAATCCCCTCGGACCGTCACCCCGCCGGGGCTCTTGTTCGGCGGGGCGGTGTGTCGGACTCGAACCGACTAAAACCACACGGTGTGCCCTCTTTGCGCTTCCAGTTTAGGAGGGGTCCAGGTACCTATCTCCTTCTGGACCCCTCCCAGCGCCGGCCCGCTCCTGACGCGGGCTCCGTCTCAGTGGACCCTCTCTTTAGGCGGCGTCCGGCACACGCGGACGCCGCCCCCTCGCGGCTGGCCAACTAATGCGGGTGGAGGGGAGAACCCATCCCGTCCACCCGCGGCCACACTCAGGGCGGCATGAGGCGCAGGTGAGCGCGCCTCCGCCGCCCGGTTCGCCGGCGGCGGATCAGGTCCGAGTGGAGGTCGTCCTCCCGGGCCTTCTCCGCCGCCTCCTTCTGCGAGATTACCTCCTCGCAGAAGGTTGCGACCGCGGTAAAACAACTGTCGCTACCGGCCATGGAGCGAATTACGGCCGGTAGCGAGAGATCTGCTCCGATGACTGCAGTGAGGGCCCGGCGCTGCGTCGCCCATGCGGGGCAAACCGCCAGCGTGTGCTGGGCCGAATCCTCACCGCAGTCGCAGTGGTGGCAGGCGGGACTCGATTCCCTCCTAGCGACCGAGTACAGGTACTTTCCGAAGCAACCGTGCCCGGAAAGCACCTGCGTCAGCCGGAAGGAAAGGGTCCCGTGCTGCCGCCCTGCCCACTCGGCGATGACCGGCTGGAGAGCCTCCACGGCGGCGAAGCCAGCGCGTGGAGTCTCCAGCCGGAACGACCATCTCACCATAGTGGCTCGGCGAGCGGCTTCGCGCCACTCGCGCACGTCTTCGGGCGGAGGGCGAAATCCGCTCTCCGCCCGGAAGTCAGCCACTCGCCGATAAACTTCGGCGAGCACTTCCGCCTCCAAATCCCACGGGGGTGTTCCGGCCAAGGCGCAAGCCGCCTCGGTGGACACCGTGCGGTATCCGCGTATGGCTCTGACCGCCAATATCCTCTGGGGGCGCCAGAGGCGCGCCCTATTCGGGGCGGTCAGAGCCGCCACCCACACCGGTGCACCATAAAGCGCCATGGACCGGACAACCCCCGCGTACAGCCGCCTCGTGGGAACACTGGCCCCACCCAAATTGGGCAAAAGTCGCCCTAGGGCGGAGGCAGTGTCCACCAGCTTCGGACCAAGCTGTCGGAAGTGCTCGTCGAAGAGCCACCTACCGTCTAGGACCAGACCCAGGTACCTCATCTGGGCCCGGACCGGTACGAGGACCGAGCCGACCTCGATTGAGGCGCCGGCGGGCGGACCACGACGGGGCCCATGAAATAATAGGGCCTCCGTCTTATCCAGGGCCACCCGCAAACCCAACGCCTCAATGCGCCCGACCACCAGGGAAACTCCCGTGGCGGCCAGGCGCGCCGCCTCCTGGAAGTTAGCCCCCCGGGCCGTGAGCAAGGTGTCATCCGCGTAGCAGATTACACCCAGCCCGGGGGGGAGACGCCCTCGTAGGGCCCAGTCGTACCCGATGTTCCACAGGAGCGGTCCTAGGACAGACCCCTGCGGAACACCGCACGACATGGCCCTGCGTCTCAAGACGCCATCTCGGTCCTCGTACATGACGGTTCGCTCCTCAAGATAGTCTGCCACCAGCCGCCTCAGGTACTCCGGCACTCCGTGATAGCGGAGCGCTTCCCTGATGCAGCTGAATGGCAGACTATTGAAGGCGTTGGCGATGTCCAAAGACACCGCCAACACCACTCCGCCGCAGCTCACGGCCTCCTCGGTCACGGCCCTAAGGCGCATCACGGCATCGATCGTCGAACGCCCCTCTCGGAAACCGAATTGGGCATCCGACAGATCGGGGCCGACCTCGCAAAGGTGCCGGACGATGCGGGCAGAGAGCACCCTCTCAAAAAGTTTGCCCGCCTCGTCCAGCAACACGATAGGCCTATAGGCCGCGACCGATTCGGCAGGCCGTCCCGGCTTCTGTAGCAGGACCAGCTTCCCGCATTTCCAGCGCTCAGGGAAGCGTCCGGACGCCAGGCTAGCGTCCAACACCCCCCTGAGGTGGTCCGACATGTAGTCGAGGGCTCGGGCCATCACTCGGGCTGGAACCCCGTCCGGCCCGGGAGCGGTGTTCTTGGATCGAATCCGTAGAACAGCCGCCCCCAACTCCGATTCCCTGACGGGCGGAACATCAGCCTCGCTGCCCCCGTCGTCTCCGGCTGATGCAGCCATCGACGGGGGTGTGTGCTCCGCCCTATGCGAATGCCTCCTACCGTGAGGCTAGATCCCTCAGGCGGCTTCCTCCGAAGCCCGTGGAAGAACAGGGCCTCGGACTTGTGCAGAGCCACCTCGAGACCCAGCCGCCGGATACGCTCAACGACTTGGGCAACCCCGGCCGTGGCCCTCAGGGTTGCCTCGTGGTGCGTCTTGCCGCGCGCCGTCACGAGTGTGTCATCCGCGTAGCACACGACGGCGACACCATCCAAGAAGGCACCACGAAGCACCCAGTCGTAGCCGATGTTCCACAAGAGTGGCCCTAACACCGACCCCTGCGGAACACCGCACGACATTTCACGCCTACCGAGACCGGTCCTACTGGGGTAGACGACGGCTCTCTCCGACAAATATGCCCCGACTATGCGGCGGAGGTAGAGAGGCACTTCGTGATACACGAGCGCCTCCCTGATGCAGCTCCAGGGCATAGTGTTGAACGCGTTGGCGATGTCCAAGGACACCGCCAACACCACTTCACCCCGGGAGACTGCTTCCTCCGCCAGAGCCTTCACGCGCATGATCGCATCCACGGTGGAGCGCCCCTGACCGAAACCGTACTGGTTGTCCGCCAGATCCGGCCCAACCATCACGAGATGCTTGACGAGGCGCCTTGCAATCACTCTTTCAAAGAGCTTGCACACCTCGTCAAGCAACACTATGGGCCGGTAGGCGGACGGTGAGTCCGCCGGGCGCCCCTCCTTTCGGATGAGGACCAGTTTCCCCGTCCTCCACAATTTCGGAAACTGGCCCCGCTCGAGGCATGCGCTGAAGAACCCTCGCAGTCGGGGCTCGAGAGCCTCGTCGACTAAGGCCAGGACCCACGCTCGGCCAGGAATGCCATCGGGTCCCGGGGCGGTGTTTTTGGCTTTAAGCCGTAACACCGCCACCCTTAGTTCCACCCCAGTGACCTCAGGCACGTCGTCGTCATCCACGTTAGGCGCCTCAAGCGCCGGAGGCGGAGCCATCTGTGGCGGAGTATGCTCCACCACTCGCGTTGGGAACAGGGAGCCAACGACCCTCTCAAGCAGCTCTGGCTGAAGACACCGTGTGAGCGGCGGGGCCCATGGGCGCATCTTGCCCCTAACCATACGGTAGGGGCGTCCCCACGGATCCCGCTCCAGTGTCTCCAGCATCTCGCGGCGGGCCTCGCTCTTGGCCCGCTTTATCGCTGCCTGAAGGGTCCTCTTGGCAACCCTGTAACCCGCTAACAGCTCCGCCTCTCTCGCTGCCGCATCTTCGGGGCGGCGACGCCTCCTGCGGAACCTGGACCACTGGCGGCGCGCGGTGACGCAGGCTTGACGCAGCCGTGCGATCTCCGGCGACCATCAGTAGACCTGGCGCCTTGCAGTATTGGGCTGAGCCCTAGGCATCGCCGCATCGCAGACGCGGGTCATGGCCTCCCGGAACCACTGTGCTTCAGCATCGACGTCGACAGGCCTGTCCGGCGCAGGAGCCCAGGCCTGTACGATGGCGGCTTCCAGGAGGAGGTCGCGATCTAAGCGCTTGAGCGCCCAACGTGGTTCAGGTGGTGCCGGTCTGACCGGCGCGCCATCTGCAGGGGCGGAGACGTCAAACCGAATATATCGGTGATCCGAACCTGTCTCCTCCCCGACAACGACGCGCCAGCCTTGGACACGACGCGCTAGCGAGGGGCATGCGAACGAGATGTCCACGATTGAACTACGTTACTACGTACTACTACAACGTGGCCACGGCCCCCCGGTTTAGGAGAACTAGGCCGAATCTTTCAGCCCAGTTCTCCAATGCCCTGCCCCTCGGGTTCGTGCGCAGGGAACCCCAAGCCTGTGACCAGGCGTTGAAGTCCCCCAGCACAAGAACCGGGTGGGGGCGACAGGCATCGACGACGACGGCCAGCTGAGCGAGCCATTGCTCGTACTCAGTTAGGTTTCGGTTCGGCGTGAAATAAGCGGCCACGACCGCTATATCTCCAACTATCGCCGCTACACAGCCCCGTCCCCTTGCAACTACTGCAAGAGGTGGAGTGCCGGCTGCGGTACCGTGCACCAGGGCCGCCGTGCCGTCCAACCAGATTTGACCCCTGACTTATACCCGAAAGAGTAAAATACGGACTGGATTCATAACCAGCATACTCAACGTACTGCCTGCGTTCATCAAGGTAGCTCGCGAAGAATTTCAGTAGGTGCGGCGTGAAACCGAATGCCGTCATCTTTGATAATAGCATATCGTTATCAACTAAGTCGAATGCCTTCCGGAAATCGAAGTACGCGCAATCAATCTGACCACCTGCGTCAATGATGGGCGTAAGATATGTCACAAAGGATAAAAGGTTACTGCCCGTACTTCGACCCGGCCGAAACCCGTGCTGAGCATCAGTCAGTTGAGAGCTTACCTGTGCATAGATGGACGAGTGCAATGCGGATTCAAATAATTTAGCGAAAGCTGACAGTACCGCCACCGGTCTATAACCACTTACATCGTCGCTCCCACTGCCTTTAGGGACCGGTATCACTCTCGTAATTTTCCAACGATCCGGGTAACGTCCCTCTCTTAAACACAAATTAAATATATGTAACAAAGGTTTAATAAGCGCTCTGCCACAGTCCTTCACGATAAAGGGTGGTATACCATCAGGCCCTACCGAGTGCTTAGGTTTAAGGCGGGCGAGCGCAGCGCGCAGCTCGCGCACGCTGAGCTGGCCAACATGCACCCGGGCAGCGCCCGCATCCGCTCCCGCCGAGCGCTCTGCCTCCCCTGCATCAAGCACCGGCCGCTCTGTACTATACACTGACCGAAAGTAGGAAGCAAAACACTCCGCACCCTCTGACTCACTCAACACTTTACCATCTTTTTTTTTAATTATATTTTTAAAGCGTTTACACTGTTTACTTTTAATATAGTTCCAGAAAGATTTTGGATCATCATTGATATTTATCTGTAGCCTACTCTGATATGCATCATATGCCACATTAATTTTGCGTTTAACTAACGATCGACACTGAGAAAACGCTTCGTAATCACACCGCAATCCTGTTACTTTATAAATTTTGTGATACCTCGATTTTGCCTTGATGTGATGTATCAGATCAGCCGTGTACCATTCTGGATAAGTATATCTATTAGTTGATCTACGGTTTACACATTTGTTTTTTATAGGGGTATATTCACTAATAGTCTCATTAACTATCCGATAAAAGTAGGTCAAGGCGTCCTCTGAAGTTTTAATACTGTACAAAACATCCCATTTTAATACACTAATCCTTTCATATAACCTAGGGAAATTACATTTCGTGAATTGCCACGAAATACGACCTTTGCTGTTATTATCACTACTTATACTACCTTTTTCCGCAACCTGCTGTCTATTCCAATTCGATCTTAAATTCACTTTAATATCTAAAGGAGGGTGTTGAACGTCAATGCCCACGAGTGGCTCATTCGACGTTCTAACCTCTATATCACACGCCATTAATGTAGTCAATACCAAATCTAAGGTACGGTTGTTAATATTAAGTATATTATTTAACTGTCGAAATCCACAGAACTCCAAAAAATATGCCAAATAACATTGCACTTCTACCGTTGCTGACGGTATATTAAAATCACCCACTACGATAACAGATTCGTACTTGGTACATACATTTTCTAGTATTTGAAATAGTTTCACGTATTCATTGTAGTTAGAACCAGGTGGAATATACACTACACAACATAAGAATAAGAAATTATTTTTACAACTGACCGTCGCACAAACTATTTCAAATAAGGCCGAGTCCACATTATCAATTCTCACTAAATTAATATCGTACCGACAACACACCGCTAAGAAAACACCTCCTTGCTTCCTGCCGTCCGTTCGATCACACCTAATTATGTGATAACCAAGAGGAATAAGTTCGCCATCTTTTATAGAACTGTTTAGCCCAGATTCCGTAATTGCAAATACGTCGTAACTTGAGGCCAATAAGTTGGTGAAAAATGTTTCTGTCTTTGTTCGCAATCCTCGGACATTTTGATAATATAAACGAACCGATTTAGTGGCTTTCCTCATTTCTCTTGTAGGGTCTCTGGGAGTTTCGAAACCACACCCATTCGTTAAATTTCGCATTAACCGGCCAATTATCCGCGTTATTTATTTTATCGAATACAGATTCTGGTACTCCCACCATAAACGATGCGTAATCCCTCTTAGTCCTAGGGATAATCTTTTCCACCTTGATATCATCAGAGATACAAATAGTTTTGACATGCTCCTTAATTGCCTCCACGGAGGTATCCGGATGCAGAGACCAGACGTGCATGTACTTCTTTTGTTCTACCGCTTGAAATGAAGAAATCTGAGGATTTTAACCCTTTAAAATTATCTTAGAAGCTAATTTATTCTTCTTCCTGTTTACAACCTTCCAATCATCATCAGTATCAACTTGCTTCTTCTCCACCAACAGTAGTCTCTGACAGTTTTGTCAATTCAAGCGTTCACAAAACAAAAAATATAACTTTAAAACAACAAAACCGTAAATCTTCGGCTTGAGCAACCAAATGAACCCACGGTCGTAAATTAGTTATTTTCAATTCTTAACTTCTTTTGTTTTTAATTATGAAAAAGAAAATAACAATGGCAATATTTCTACGTTCAAGGCAAACTGTAGTAACGGTCATATATTCACAAAAACAGAATTGGCATCGAAATTAATGGAGGACAAACAAGTTATGCCGTAATGTTAATGTACGGTTTAAATTGTTTTTTCTGAGTGTGGCCACTTCATATTCAACTGGTTAACCTTCGTCGCTTGAAGCAAATATAGTTTCTGTTAGTAAAAAATCGTGATTGGTATTCATATTTTTAGGGTTCCGTACCTCAAAAGGTAAAAAAGGAACCTTTATAAGATCACTTTCTTGTCCGTCTGTCCGTGTGTCACCACCAATTTTGACGACCGAATGGTGTAGTGGTTTGTGTAACGGAATGCTATTCCAAAGGTCGCGGGTTCGATTCCCGCTCAAGTAAAATATTTGTGTGCATGAACATTTAATGTTTGATTTGGTCTGGGCGATTCTATGTATAATAAGTATGTATTTACAAAAAGAGTATATATGTATTTATATCAGTTGTCTAGTACCCATAGTACAAGCTCTGCTTAGTTTGGGACTAGATGGCGTTGTGTGAATGTTGTACAATATTATTATTATTATTTTTATAATTTTCTCAGGAACGGGTATATACGCCAAAACCTCCTTTCTAAGGAGAGGCTTATGTCCATTAGTGGACTATCAAAGGCTGTTGATATACATATGTGATGTGTGAGCAAACTTTTGAAGACTAGACCATTATGTCAGCGATTAACTTATCCTAGGGGCCTCTTAGATCACAGGATGGACTTCAGGATACGCGATTCATTATTCGAGTTCCGTTTCTTATCCAAGACTTACAGTATCCATCCATACTTTAAAATTACTTGCCCCGACTGACTAAGCGATTAGAGCCTAAACCATAAGGCTATAAACTTGAAATATTGGTATCTGATGTTTTTTATATTGTAAGCACCCATTATTATTTGACGACCGAATGGCGTAGTGGTTTGTGTAATGGACTGCTATTCCAAAGGTCGCGGGTTCTATTCCCGCTCAAGTCAAACATTTGTGTGCGTGAACATTTAATGTTTGATTTGGTCTGGGTGTTTCTATGTATAATAAGTATGTATTTACATAAAAAAAAAGAATATAATTATGTATTTATATCAGTTGTCTAGTACTTATTATTATTATTATTAAGAAAGGAGTTTTGGAAATTTTATCCCTCAGGGGTCAAGTTAATTAATAAATTAAACAACTTTTGAATTTTATAAGTAAATAAGAGGATTTTGTAGGCACGAGTTATCGAGTTATTTTGGCTTGCCGGGTTTGTAATTATAGTCATAATTTTATTACCATTTTTCGTTACTGTTTCATCAACAGCCTTTTGCTAGTCCACTGCTGATCATAGGCCTCTCCTTAGAAAGGAGGTTTTGGCCTACTATACCACGCCAGCCAGACGGGTTGGTATAGGGTTTGCTTCAAGTTTTCCTTCTCTTTGTAGTGCTGTTGTCTTGCGTAGTTTTCTCCCTTAGTCGCCTCTTACGATACCCACGGGATGAATAGGGGTAGTGACACTGTATTCTTAATCCGTCACACCACACGGGCGGTTACTGTTTATGGTTACCTAATATTTTTAGTAACAAGAATATTAGGTAATACTTAATCTGAAAACGTGTCTTAGATTTCTGCAATCAATTATGAAGTTATTATGGAGAAACTAGGATTTACAAGAGGGATTCGGTCTATAGATGTTGAGGCACAGTCTTCAACTCGGGCAACAGAAACTGTTGGTGATAGCTGGAGAAAATTTTCATTAACTTGGCCTGATAGCAGTGGAGGATATAAAAAAGGATCCAAAAGGCCTTATCTCAAGTTATTTAAAATAAAATAACCTACAAATAATAACGTTCTCAAGAATTCTCGCCGGTAATTATAACATTACCTTTTAAAATAAGTACACATTAAAAGGCCGCGTGAAAATGCGTATATGCAGCCATTTATATACAAAAGTATATTAAAAACTAGCTTTGACCCACGGCTCCGCCCGCGTATGTGTCGGTTATCGCAGTAATAAATAGCCAATGTCCTTTTTCAAGAATTAAACTATCTCTATCCCTGCGGTTATCTAGCGGTTATTGATTCCCCATACATACTTCTACCCCCTTTTACCCCCTCAAAGGATGATTTCATGGATAAAAACTATCCTATGTCCTTTCCCGGGGCTCAAACTGTCTCTATATCAAATTTAATCTAAATCGGTTCAGATTTTTAAGCTTGAGGAGGTAACAAGGCAGACAGATAGACAGACAGACACTTTCTTATTTATAATATTATATTAGTATATAATAATAATAGTTTATTACCATATAAGAAGTACAACGTGACAACAGTGTCCTGTGGACCACACTATCGATGGACCAAATTATGGTATGGATTAACCAAATAACTGAGTTGAAAAAAATAACATGAAATTATCTACGTCACATAATGGAGCGTACGCTAACAACATTTTCCGGTTATACAAAATTACTATGAACAATATTACGCTCCCCGCCATTTTGTGCGACCTTTCGCGCGGCTGACATTTCACCACGTTTTGGCGCCAACACCGCGCGAGCACAGGCGCCCCGTTCTATGCAGCCTAGTTAACTATTCACTGTTAATTTTTTTCGTGATTCTGAATTTAATTAATTTGTTTTGTGAACTCATATAAAATTGTTACGAACTGAAAATAGTGAGGTTTTAAAGTGCTGTGAACAGTTTTATTTTAATTTATTGATATTTTTCTGGTGAGTAAATTAACAATAATGCGTTTTATTTTTATTTTTGATGTATCACATTTTTTTTTTTTTAGATTTATAAGGTAAAATCTTTACTAATAGGATAAGAGATAACCACTTATGTTGCATAAACTTTACTTCGATTACCTGTCTTTCCTGATCAAAAGACAAAAACAACCAAAAACAAACCAAAGTCAGGAGTTTTCACACAAAAAATCTATTAATACATGAAAAAATAAGAGATTTTTTTATGTATTGTTATTTTAATGCAATAAAATGATATTTAATAAGAAGCATTTTTACATATTTGGTAAGAAAGGGATGTAAGTATCGAATAACTATGATATCCAAGGTGTTATATGTGTGTGTTGCTGTAAAATTTTAGTAGTGTTGAGAGGCCGAAAAAAGTCTTAAATGGTATAAAGAAGGTTTTTTCTATTTTTGTTTTATTTAGGAATTTCCTTTCCTAAACTAATCATTCTCACATTTCTCACATCAGGTATTGAAATTTCAGGTAAAATCACATTAGTTTTGTTTTTTTTTACATACACGGATCCTTAAATAAGTTTAGATAGTAAGTTTAGAAATTCATATACTTACTAAAAACCCATAGTTTTATTTATGTCAATCCTCTTTATTGTGCAACATTAGTTGTTTTTAAGTTTTGACTTCTATACATCAAATAAGATAAATACCGGTTTACATTATTTACGGGATCGACTACTCTATTTTAAATAAAATTTGACCACATCTGTCTGTAATATTCTGTACAGAGACCGTTTATAAATATTACCGCAATTAAGTTAAAATTACAGCAAACAAATTTGAACGTTTAAAAATAAATAGCACAGTCTATGGATGTCTTTAGACTACATTGTAATGTCCAAATGTTAAAACTTGACATTTAAGATAAGCTTAAGTTTAAATATTTAAGAATACTACAGATCACATGGAGGTCAAATTTAGACCATTTTGATTGTCTTGGATAATTTTTTAAACAGACTTTTATAAGCTTGGTATGTATGTGTGTATCTATGTATGAATGTAACGAAACCATCGAACGTGATTTTCACGGACTTTAAAACGTCGAATTAAATTGAAATTTCGCACACTTATCGATCACTAAAAAGCGTGGTGTGCTTTTCAAGATGTTTTATAATATAAAAACTTTACTTTTACCAATATCTGTCAATTAAATATTTTTACAAAAAATGTGATCTACGCTTTTTTACGAACGAAAATCTACTTTTTAGTTCGGCAAGTTACAAAAACTTGCCGAACTAAAAAAGTAGTTGTTTTTCTATAAGTTCAAAAAGAAAAATCGTTTTATCGTTTTCTTTAACTATGATTTGTATAACTTGAATTGTCGTTGTATAGAATTTTGTTAAATGAAAGATCACCTTTATACTGGCTTTCTATAGCTTTATGTAGGCGTTTTTACTTTAAAGCACATATTGCTTAAAATGTAAGCTTTTTGCTCTTCTTCTTTCACACCAGTACTTCTGAGACCTTCGGCTATAAGGTCAAATTCATAAGAAAACACTCTCTAAGTACCTACTGCTATCAGGGTACATAATGAGTTTCTCTAGGTCTCTTTATAACACAAGCTTACTTCAACAAATCAAATCACATCACATCAACAGCCTTTAATAGACCACTACTGTACCACGCTGGCCAGACGGGTTGGTATAGGGTTTGTTTCAAGTTTTCCTTCTCTTTGCAGTGCTGTTGTCCTGCGTAGTTTGCTCCCTCAGTCGGCTTTTACGACACCCACGGGATGAATAGGGGTAGTGACACTTCGTATTCTTAATCCGTCATAAGACCTTCTTAACATTTAAAGCATGATGCAGTTCAAGAGGTTGTAAAACATATAAGCACCCAGATATTGCAGTCTTCCCACATTACTACATTTATATTAGCATTATTTGACCCCAAATTAACATGCAAACAGAATCTCTAGATTAAAATCTGTTTAAATGTGTTAAATATTTTCTAAACATACTTTATTGGATAGTTTTTTTATCCAAATAGATATTTCAACTATATCCATTTTTGGAACTGCGCTTGAACCTTATTCCCGAATTAAATTAAATGATAAAACAAGTCAAGAGTCAGGCGATTTTATTTAGCTTAAAAAATAAAATATGTTCTTCAAAACATTCCACAGTCGTAGAAATGTTTGTAAATGATTCGCAATATTAATATAAATTCAAATGAGTCCATCAACATCCTTGATATTTAATATAGTTTTAGTAATGTCAGCCTTGTGAAATATTTGTTATTTATTCTACACTAAACATAAATTTACACATGGGCAAACTTAATCGTCAACTTGATGCAGAATTAAGCAAAGTAGGTGAACTAGGACTGGATCAACGTTAGCTTGTTTAGTGACATTTTATTGAAGTCTATCGAAGTATCTGTTTAAGAAACATACGGCTTACATTGCCTAAGGGGTAATCTATGGCCCGTGATAATTTTATTACGTTTACCTAATAGCACGATAGCATGTTACCGGTAACAGGCATTTTCTTCTATTACGTAAGCGTGCTCAGTTGACGGCATCTGTGCAATTTGGGAATTAGATAGGAAAATTAATCAACAGCCTTTAGTAGTCCACTGCTGGACATAGGCCTCTGCTTAAAAAGGAGGTTTTGGCCTACTATACCGCGCTGGCCAGACGGGTTGGTATAGGATTTGTGTCAAGTTTTCCTTCTCTATGCAGTGCTGTTGTCCTGCTTAGTTTGCTCCCTTAGTCGACTCTTACGACATCCGTGAATAGGGGTGGTGACAATCCGTATTCATAATCCGTCACCACACGGAAGATGGGAATATTAAGTGTTCAATATGAAAGGAAAGGTGGATAAGAAGGGAATGAAAGTTTATTTATTTACTTAAGGGGGGGTCTAGTCTAGAAGCCCGAATTTCCACCGTTTTGTTGGGGATTCGTAAAAAAAGCTATTTATATTTTTACTGTAGAATAAATGTGAGAATTATTCTTCAATTTAAGACTTGTGCCAAGTGCGAATTCAGCCTATTGTTTAGGCAAAACTAAAATAGATAGCTAATAATTGACGACTGGATGGTGTAGTGGTTTGTGTAACGGACTGCTATTCCAAAGGTCGCGGGTTCGATTCCCGCTCAGGTCAAACATTTGTGTGCATGAACATTTGATGTTTGATTTGGTCTGGGTGTTTCTGTGTATAATATGTATGTATTTACAAAAAAAAAAGTGTATATGTATTTATATCAGTTGTCTAGTCCCCATAGTACAAGTTCTGCTTAGTTTGGGACTAGATGGCGTTGTGTGTATGTGGTAGAATATATTATTATTATTATTAATATTTTGTAAAACGGTAAATAAACTTTAGATATTTTTTTTGGCCCCTGTTCTATAACAATCAAAGTTGTGTAAACATATATGTATTTATGCAACTGTCTCGCCGCACCGTGCGACAATGGGTACCATAAAAAGGCCCGAGTACTTCCTTCGTATGTTCCCATGCTTTCCATTGCTAATGGACCATTATGTTCGCCAGTTTGTCGCTCACAATATACTGTGTACGTTTTTACTTGGAGTTGTGAAACATACTCAATTTAAACTTAGTGTGTGTGTGTGTTTGTATATTTTTTTACTTCTTCACGCTCAAACGGCTTTACCAATTTTGATGAAATTCAGTGTGGATGTAGCTGACATTCCGGATTAGCACACAGACAGGTGGCAGGTTATGAACACTTTAAATCGAGTGTCGTTTGGTTCCTGTAAACTATCTTGTAAATTATTTCATAACTCATAACTTATTGTAATTTTTACATGTGTCAAGTACACAAGACGTTGATCAACCACTTCTAAGTTAAAAGATAAACAAGTTACAAGTTGTGTACCAACAAAAGATGTGCTAACTACTTACTTCGACAATAATTGATTTAAAGGTTAAATTAACGCAACGAAAGCAAATAAAATACTTCACAAAATGTGAGAGATTACACCATTGAAAAGAACATTATTGCTTCTTTGAGGTTAAGACACGTTACTAGTACCCTTCCACCCTTTGAGTCCCCTCCTCCCCCAGAGTTAGAGGGGTGTGCTGGACTTTGGGCTCCAGTAACATCACTCACTCAGTGAAAAGAATCAAAATAATTGCTTAACAACTCCCACGGTTCGGTTTTATTTTGACAACTGCCCTATTGAACTTCAAAATTGGAAAGAAGAGTATACAAGAGTGATGGAACAACTGCACAGATAGTGATTAGTTTAAGTGGTCACCTCACCTCTTTCCACTGCACCCATAGCAGGGTTCGGGACAACACGTGTTATCCACAAGTTCTTGTTCTGAGTCTGGGTGTTCGTTTCATGTAGGTTTCGAAAGTCAAGACACAGGATTTAATTCTAGTGCAGGACTTATGTTTATTGCCCCGAAGGGGAGGTAGAGACGTATTAAAGGACCGTTTTGCTATCATTTTAGTACCGCTTATATATTAGAGGCGATCCAATTACTGTTAATCGTTTACTTTAGTAACCAAATGGGATAGTTTAGAAAGGCATGGTTAGGAAAAGAAAATTTGCTAATACGAATAGATTCAGGAATATAAGCCATAAGACGAGCAGATCAAGGTCATATACCTGTCACACGAACATAAAATAAATGAGCCTTTCTAAATAATAAATAAATAATATTCTACCACATTCACACAACGCCATTTAGTCCCAAACTAAGCAGAGCTTGTACTATGGATACTAGACAACTGATATAAATATTTATATACTTTTTTTTGTAGATACGTATTATACATAGAAACACCCAGACCAAATCAAACATTAAATGTTCATGCACATAAACGTTTGACTTGAGCGGAATCGAACCCACGACCTTTGGAATAGCAGTCCGTTACACAAACCACCACGCCATCCGGGCGTCGTTTCTAAATAATAACCTCCAATGACTCCAATGTATGAGTACTATGTAAAGCTAAGAGTGTGTGTACAGCCATGAAACGTGTACACTTGACCGATATCGATATTACAATAAAAACATTCTAACTCACAGTATCGGTCACGATTGATTTGGTAACTTCCATTCGATTTCTAAGTTATTGTCATTTTTCTTGTGTTTGTTTGTAATATTGGCGTGAGAGAGTTTTGTAATGTCTATTGGTAGTGTTTTGTAAATATGGAAAGAAATTATTATCTACATTAGCTGTAACTATTTATCTTGACATACATTTTATAGCTTTTTTTATTTTTTCATTTTGACATTAAATTCTAACATTCTATTTTATTTTTGACATTTTTCACATTTTTATAGCAAACATTCCTAGCCCATATAATTACATTATTGTATTGATGTTTATTGTGTTATTTATGAAACTAATTTAATTAGTATTGTCAAAATATACCAAAACTCGCTCGCCTCTGCTCAACCCACGCCGGGCACTCTGCCAGCGTGTGGAGAGCCGTGTCCACGGTCTGGCCATCGCAGTGGTGGCACTCAGGCGTTGGCTCCTTGCGGATCAGACACAGGTGATCCCCGAAACATCCTTTCCCAGTGATCACCTGGGTCAGTCGGTATGAGAGGGTCCCGTGACGCCTCTCGAGCCAATCCTCCATAACGGGTCTTACCGCCGCGATGACGGCGTGCCCGTGTCAAAATATACCCTCAATCAATTTATATTTATACGCCGTCCATGGCAAAACAGCTAACCTATTGAACTGTTTAGGATTCATTTCTTGTAAACTACACATGTTTGAAGCAAATAAATATTTATTATTATTATTATTACATGTGAATTATGATTTTTATGTGTCAGATTGTGATATGAGGGATGTTTAGATGCTTTCACCCTTCTGGTGGCATCTTCAATCACAGTAGGACTGAGGACTTAACTTTACAAGTGTACCATTGGAAACTGTCACAGTAGTTTTTTTTTTTTAAAGACACAACCCGCATTAGTGTCTTGTGCCCCTCCTGTGCCTCAAACAACGTGTGTGCAAAAGTTTTATCATAATCGGCGTAACAGTTACTACGTTAAAGAGTTACAATTGAGATCGAGGACATTAATATTTTTACCGTATCGATAAATACTAAAACCATCAGCAGGATATCGATATTATTGATTTTTGATCAAATACTGATTTTATTTATTATTTTTTAAAAGACAACTCCCGCATTAGGAATATATCCTGTGTCGCGGGGGACTTTACAAACATACATGAAACGGACACAAAGAACACCCAGGCTCAGAACAACAATTTGTGGATCACACAAAGTGTCGTCCCATGTGGGGTTTGAACTTAAACCACTACGCCATCCGTGCAGTAACTATTTAAAAAGTTAAAGTAAATTTAAAAGTTTACTATTTAAAAAGATTTATAAGAGATCCAAGTGTTATGAATGAGATCACAGCTTGTACCCTGACCGCTACATCCCTTAATAACCTAGACGCAATAACAATCTATACAAATAAATGAAATTGAAGTGTCTGTTTGTAATGTCAAAGGTTTTTTCATGCTTGTTAACTGCACGATACCTATGCCAAAAAACCAGTTTAATTTTTTTTGTCTGTCTGTCTGTTTGTTCCGGGTAATCTTCAAAACGGCTGACCCAATCATGATAATATTTTAAAACCAGCTAGCTGTCTATACAAGGAGTAACTTAGACTATTTGTCCTGTCAGTAAAATCCTATAAAATTTTGCCCGGTCCGGGAATTTAACCCGAGGCCTCGCTTCGCTTTCAAATTCCACATTATAAATAAATAACATCCTGACACACAAGAAATGATTGTGATCATCCCATATGATCACATGGAACAAAAATATTCATATCGTATTCTTTCCTACGCCAGCGATATCTATTTTCGATATAGAGCAGGACACCTTTTCAACTTTCCCCCCATATGAGATGGTTCTCCTCCTCTATACTCCATAGTCTTTAGTTAGCTTTGAAAAAGACATGTCTAGCAGTTGAACGAAGTAATCATAAGGTATATCTATACAAATAAATAAAATTGGAGTGTCTGTTTGTAATATTAAAATAACCGCTTTTTACTAAATGCATATGTATGTTTACACGGTACATATACCAAAATAACATTTTTTACAATTTTTGTCTGTCTGTCTGTCTGTTTGTTCCGGGTAATCTCTGGATCGGCTGGACTGATTTTGACGGGACTTTCACTGGCAGATAGCTGATGACACAAGGAGTAACTTAGGCTACTTTTTTTAGACTAGCTTCGCCCCGCGGCGTTGCCCGCGGTTATAACAACAAACGCGGGGAACACCGCGGCTCTCAGCTAGTTTAAGATAAATTCATACGCTCTTTTTAATTAAGATTATATTCAAAACAACTTTACAACCCTGCCAATAAGTTCGTACACAATACCTGTTAACTATATGATTGCACCAAAAATGGATGATTGCAAGAAAAATAATTGAATTTGAAATCACAGTCTCTGCTATTGACTTACAAATAATTTCGCCACACATGCTATTATATTCATGTGTTGATTTGCATAAGAAAAATATTAGTTTCAATGTTAGATGTGTAAAAGAGATTAATTGGATTTTGTTGTTGCACAAAGATATAGGTATGCACTCTAAAACTATAGAATCTGTTTTGCTATAGCAAAAGTTCATTATAAATCTGTTTTTGTAAATAAATAGATATTGTACATTCTCTATATGATTACGGTTTTATGATGATGATGTTCAAATCTAATCAAACTGATATATAGATGGATGTTTTCACTAAAAGTTTTCTTTGAATGAATGAAATTTGAGATTTCAAACGAAAAAAAATATTTTTTTCATAATTATATAGAGATAGTAAATATCTGAGTTGGCAAGGTCGTAACCAACTCCGAGCTGATCAGAAAGGTCAAGGTTAACTGTGGTGAAACATATCGACGAAACGATCTTTAAAATTATTGGCTTTTGTAAGTGCAATCGACGCCTTGGGAACTAAATACGTGTAAACCTCGTCACATGATAGGTAATAGTTATTGAATATTTATATGCATATATTTAAACTAGCTGACCCGCGCAACTTCGTCTGCGTCTCTCAATAGTAATAAATTTTCTCAGTTTTTGAAACATTCTTCATTGGTGCTCCGCTCCTATTGGTCTTAGCGTGATGATATATAGCCTATAGCCTTCCTCGATAAATGGGCTATCTAACACTGAAAGAATTTTTCAAATCGGACCAGTAGTTCCTGAGATTAGCGCGTTCAAACAAACAAACAAACTCTTCAGCTTTATAATATTAGTATAGATATGTTTGACCATATCAAGATCATATTGGCTTGGATACCTTAGTCAACGAAATGGGTCCACGGTTAAGGAGAATCGTTCGAATTACTGTTATTTTCTGCGCTTGTTTTATTTATTTATACTTCCTGCAAATACATTGCATAAGGCGGACTTATGCCACAGGCATTTTCTTCCAGTCAACCTGGAGTGATGCAGAGATTTGTGTGTGGCAGGTGTATAATGAGATAAATTATTTAAATTGTAGTCGGTTGCAAGATTTTATGGTACACAGATATACTGGGTATACATATATAGATGTAAATATAATTTATAGGTACTATATAATACTATAAATATAAAAAACATAAACTTACACACATACATCCATATATATATGCCTGCAATGATGAAAACATGATTGTTTTGGTAGTATTATAATTATTTCATCATGATGAACTAATTATTTCATAATTCTTTAATACTCTACCCTTACAGGTGTTATTTTTTTTTAATTCGAATGGGACTAAACGGCGAATATACAATCTTATGCGAAAAATAATTATTTAAGGTTGTTTCAAACTCAGCAGTGAACGCATTTTCTTTGCAATCCTTACAAGGCTTTAGGTTCCACTTTCCGTAATCTCACTCACTCGGTAAAAAGAACCGTTGTTTACCATTCCTTAGTATCATTCCGGTCGATCTGCCCCAAATGGGCCGAAGAATGGCTATATTCTTAGTGAATAAAATCCTCAGATGACGCCAAACACCAAGAAGGCGCATTAATAGTTATTATACAGATAGTTACTCATTGTTATGTTTATGGGTACCGATAATAACCGTTCGCCATTAAGTCAGCCGTGTGTTAATTTGTCACTTTCAAAGCCACTAAAAGCATATTATTTTGTATTTACTGCATCGCTTAACTTGTTTTTAACACTCTTTAGGTAAGGATTGGATTGTGTGCCCTTCACTTTTGTAGGCAGGTGCGCCCTACAATCGACTGCAGAAGGCTAACTATATAACATAACTGCGTTTTACCCATGCCTTCACACCCGTTAATGATGATTTCGGCAAACCGCACAACTGTCTGAGTTCATTATTATTTTTCTTATCATCATCAGACGGGCCTGTTGGTCTGGTAGTCGGGCCTGGTAGTCAGAGGTCATGGGTTCGATTGTCACGTAAGACATATAATTGACTGCACAGATGGCGTGATGGTTTAAGTGATCGCCACGCCGCTTCCTGCTATGTTGAGTGCAGTGGATTTGATCCCCACAAATTGTTATTTCGTGTCTGGGTGTTCTTTGTGTCCGTTTCATGTATATTTTTAAAATCTTCTGCGATACAGGATATATATTCCTAATGCGGGAGTTTTCTTTTTAAAACAGTGATGAAAATAGTGTGAAAAGCACGATCAGCTTCTGTATCTGGGTGTAACTTCTCTGAAATATTTATGTATTTAGAAATATAATAGTATGTTTATCAACAGTGTGGTTATCCGTGTGGTGACGGATTAAGAATACGAAGTGTCACCACCCATATTCATACCGTGGGTGTCGTAAGAGAGAAGGAAACCTTGAAACAAACCCTATACCAACCCGTCTGGCCAGCGTGGTATAGTAGGCCAAAACTTCCTTTCTAAGGAGAGGCCTATGTCCAGCAGTGGACTATTTAAGGCTGTTAGTGATGATGATAATGATTATCAACAGTCTGGTTAGCATAGAACAGGCTCTGCCTAGTTTGGGATTAGACTGTCGAGTGAGATGTGTCCAGTTATTGTTATTACTGCCTGTTCAGCGCAAAGTGTGACGTTGCAAGACATTTTCCGGCCGTTCACCCGCATGACATCAAGTCCTCTTGGGTCGTCTGAATCGAATTAAGACGGGGTATACGAAGAAGATAAACTCCGACTTAAATAATAAAAGAAAATATCTGAAAAGATTTACTTACAGAAATAAATATCATTTATCATTAGATAAATTTTGACAAGCTAAACGAATAGAGCGAGGTTCGGGTCTGCAGCAGAGTAGCCTAAGACCGGCGATGGTTTATTTAGGGATACCACAAAATCTTGGATGAGGAAACGCAATTGTGACTGCAATAGCTCAAAGATACTGGAGTATTAGTCCTCCAGTGATTGACGGGCCTACTAGGACTGGGATATCAATGACCCTGAAACAGTTTTTTATCCTTTGAAAAAAATTAAGTAGGTAATTTTTGTCCATTTGTAAAGTACCTGATTACTTTTGTGGACATCTGGACAATTTTATTTATTGAGTCTTCCTGCAAACATATTGCATACGACAGACTTAATGCCTCAGGCATTTTCTTCCAGTCAAACCTTTGGGTGTTGCAAAGCTGTGTGTTTGAGGTGTATTTTTGGGACAGGTAAAGATGAGACTTAATTAAGAAATGTTACGATGGCAGAAAAGAAAAATGATCACGGGAAGATTCTATGATATAATAATAAGTTTATATATCTCACACACGGTCCTCTGATTCCAAACTAGGCAGAACCTATACTGTGGTAACAAGACTGTTTAATGATTAATGATATTTATTTCTGTAAGTAAATTTACAGCTAGAAAGCGCTGGCATTTCCTAAGACTCTGGGAAGAAACGCCGAAATAAACCACAGAGGTGTTTTGTTGATAAGTATAATTATATACTTTTAAATACGTATATATTATTTTAGTTAAAATACACTCAGATAGGGCACCAATGACCATGCCCATCATTCCCGTCTATCTGGGCCTAGATTCGGCCCAAATGGGCCGAATCATGGCTTTCCCACTAGTGAATAAAATCTTCAGACGGTGCCAAACTCCAAGAACTGTCATTAAGAATTATATTACAGATAATTATTCATTGTTATGTTTATGGGTACCGATAATTGTGTGGCCATCATATAATTATTTATCTAAGGTGGCAGGTACCGCAGGCGACTCAGGCGCCGGAGGTCGCAGAACTACCTCCGTCCTCCATAAGCGCAGGCCTGGGGGTGACAGGTGAGGCCATCTGTCACCCTAGCAGAAGCAGGCCGGGGTGGCGGCGAGCGCGTTGCGAAGCGTGCTCGCTTCCAGGGAGCACAGGGAACATGGGGTTCCCACACGGGGGGGGGGGGGGGGTCGTCTACTCGTCTGTAGATGACCTGAGATATGTCGGGGCACCAGGGACTTCCTTTCTAGGGTATACCTGGTTCCCCGGCTATTAGTACCAGAGACGGCGTGCGGTTTTAGTCGGTCCGAGTCCGACATGCCACCGACAGGTGCTATCCGAGGGGATTTCTGCACGGAAAAAAAAAAGAAAAAAAAAAGGTGGGAGTCTACCTCTGGCTTGGTAATTAGGATATCACACTAGACCATCAAATCACGCCAATAAATAGCATGTGCACTAAACTGGCGGAATTAGATTGATTGTCTAGCATGGTTCAGTAACAATCAAAATTCGACTTAAATAACTTTGTAGCAGGGTTCATTTGTCTTTGAACGTCTTATTAAAAGGGTAATGTTTTATAAATACACACTCACGCATTTCACCAACTTCTTTTGGAATTAAAAGTGGAAATATTTAGATTAGAGTAAAAAAAGAAACAGAGTTCGCAAATAATATTAAATTTGACATCTCACCTACTATGTGACGGCCAACTAAAGCATCGCGTGCGCTCATTGGTCAAGTCAAATTGCATCGCGTGCGCTTGTTGGTTAAGTCAAGTAGCACCTCGTGCGCTCATCGGTGAAGTCAATAGCACGCACTCAAGCGCACGGCCAGATGTTACGTTATAATTATAATTTTAATACGTTTACCTAATAGCACGAAAGAATGTTACCGGTAACAGGCATTTTCTTCGATTACGTAAGCGGCAAAGTGCTCAGTTGACGGCATCTGTGCAATTTGGGAATAAGATGGGAAAAGTTATCAACAGCCTTTAGTAGTCCACTGCTGGTCATAGGCCTCTCTTTAGAAAGAAGGTTTTGGCTTGATATATCACGCTAGCCAAACGAGTTGGTATAACGTTTGTGTCAAGTTTTCCTTCTCTTTGCAGTCCTTAGTCGGGTATAGCACTCTCATGGTGTCTTGACGATTAATTTTTCAGAAATACTGTGATGCGTAAAGTACGCATGCTCGTCAAGTGTGAACGTTATGTAAGAACTCACAATGAATACGTTACGAGATGTGCACTCACTCAGACATACTTTGTTCTACCTGCTTGTTGACTTGTGAAACTAATGAATAATATGCAGTTTGCAATATAAGAATTATTATTTATTTACAAATTGAATTTGTAAAATAACGTGTAAATGAAACATTTTTTTTAGTTTCCCACTTATTTAATGGTCGTAAATTGTAATTGTTACGAGTATGACCTCTTATAATAAATTGCCACAGGTTATATTTAATAATGACTGTTAACGCTTTAACTAATTTAAATAACCGCGCCATTCCGCGCTTGAACGTGATTAGCTGAATGTCAAGGTGACGTAACAAAGACGGTTCGAGAAGCGTCCCCCTGTTTTGACAGACAACAAAAACGAACATGTAAGACCGGCGACCAAAAACCATTTTCTTCTATTATTACTGCAATTACTGTGTAAAAGTAAAAATAAATGTGTAGCAACCAAAAGGCACATAGTTTAATTGAACAACAAGGCATCGTCGGCAACAATGACAATAAAAAATATAATAAAATGTGGTTTTAATTAATCATAGAAATTAGTTATGTAAAATTTATTGGTAAAATATTTTACGCGGGGTAATGGTTGGTCTTAAAGTTATTTTTATTTTAAGTCCAGATTGGTTTAGATGGTAGAGCACCAGCTAAACCAATCTTGACTAAGAATGCTTGTCTGCTGCTTAATTTTTATAACTCCATTCCCGATTTTTTTTTAATAAAACAACCCAATTTAATTAGTTATCACGTGATAACATAACAAAATATCCTAATTCTAGGCACTCATATTTATACTTTCTTTGTTTGTTACAGATGGATACACAAAAACGTACCATCGCCGAAAAAGGATGAAGTACCTCATCATCAGTGCCATAATTGTGTTAAGCTGCCCTTTATACACACTGCCAAAGAGTATTAAATCTACTCCAATACCTAATGGGAAGTTTGTTGAAGACAATTTCGATAACAGCATCATAGATTTTGATGAAGAGTATACAATAAAGTATGATAAGAAGTATGGAAATATCCCGTGGAACTCTAATGATTATTTTAACAAAGAATCACATAAATATACCATAGTAAAAGAAAGTGATAAGAAAGTAGAAAATAAGTTCAATAATGATATAAACAAAACAGAAACCAAATTAGAAGTAACGTCTACTACAGACTATAGTGTTATACCTGTAGAACTGGTAAGTACAACTGATAATACTCCGGTAAGTACATCAGAAAGTACAACGGACGCTGATTTGACAGTAATCCCTTTGCCAACAACAAAGAAAACTCCAAAAATTGAGATTAAACAAACAGTTACATTACCATCTTCTACACAAGAGACAGACACTACAACAGATATATACACAGAGTTTACAGCGAGTACTCCTACCACCACCGATGTGGCTATAACAGAACGGTATACGCAAACCACACAATGGACACCAACAACAACGGATTCCAGCCCAATAGATCTAACGACTACCGAAAGTACCTTTGAAAATACAGAAGTACCAAAAATAGCAAACAAAACTGAAGTATTTATAAAAATTAATATTATTGACACAAATACGACGAATAAAGAAAATATAAGTAAAATAGACTTAAGTACCGAAGTAGAAGACACAGACGTGCCTATATTCACGGAGTTAGATACTGAAGACGATGGAGAGGTACCAGAAGATTATTACGATACTAAAGATATTGTTCCAACCACTGCACCAAAAACTGACGCCTTATCAGTCATTTTTGGATTTGCCGGGAGTGTAGTAGAGAGCGTTGTTGGAACAGTAGCAGAAAGAGTTGTGCCAAAAGGTATCGTGGATATATTTAGACGGATGCAAAGACAAAATGAGATGCTGGAAGCGGAAAAACTGAGGAGTCGTGAGGAGAATGGTGGAATTGGTAAGTTTTAAATAAATTTTGATATTACGCTTTTTCTTCGCTTTTCTTCTCTAAAACAATAAAATCGGCTAAGATGGATGGATGGATGGCTAAGATCACTGCATTACTCTGTACATTTTGGTGGCTTATATTTATGGAATATGCACCAGGAGTGTTCTTCACTTCATGACTTCATAATGATGGTGATGATAAATAATACAATTAAAAAAAATGTTATCCTCTGTCTAAGTTAGTTGATACTACAAATGATAAACTACATCATCATCTAACAAATTAGAATCTTATATTGCTTATTGTTGAAACATCTTCAATGGGACACTATCACAGCGATAAATTTCATTTAAGAACTGATAATTTCTTTCAAATTGAAATATTGGAAACCTTTGCTTATGATTTGAATAAACATAATAATTTGACTTTTAACATTACATAAAACCAATATAGACTGCACGGATGGCGTAGTGGTTTAAGTGGTCGCAACGCCGCCTCCTACTGCGCCGAGTGTTGTGGGTTCAAACCAAACATGGGACGACACTTAGTCTGATCCACAAATTGTTGTTCTGAGTCTGGGTGTTCTTTGTGTCCGTTTCATGTATGTTTGTAAAATACCCCGCGGCACAGGACATATTCTCATGCGGTTGTCTTTTAAAAAATAAAATCACTATATGATCAAAAATCAATAATATCGATGTCCTGCTGATGGTTTTAGTATTTATCGATACGGTACAATTATTAATGCTCTCGATCTCAACTGTAACTAGACTTGCAACGAATATTCGGTTACCATTCGGTATTCGGCCTATTCGGCTGCTTTTATTATATTCGGCCGAATACCGAATACTTAAATAATATATTTTGTCATTGAGAAATAATTGGTAAAATGGAAAATTAAAATCGATTGATTACGTATATATTCATATTTTCATTTCTGTGATAATCATTTAAGTAGTCATTGGTGCATAACACAGGTACATAATCATCTTCTGAATTGGAAAAATGGAGGATTTTATGTATTTGAATTATTGTGGTAATCAAAATTTAGAAGGGTAAGGTTCTTATTTCTTTTATAATCATTTATTAATTAGTCATTGGTACATAAAACAGGTACATAATTTAATTCACGTCTGTACAAGTTTTTGGCGCTAAAATCCAGCCGAATACTTTTGCCTAATATTCGGCTATTCGGTCAGGGGCCTCGCCGAATATTCGGTATTCGGTATACTGCCGAATATACTATTCGTTGCAAGTCTAATTGTAACTCTTTAACGTAGTAACTGTTACGCCGATTATGATAAAACTTTTGCACACACGTTGTTTGAGGCACAGGAGGGGCACAAGATACATGAACATTTTGTAACAGCAATCACAGTTTTTGAAGGTAGTTAAACTAATATATTTACATATATGTACATCGACACACTTAAGTTTAAGGTAATCATTTCACCTTAAGCAATTGTTCCGTATATCCGGTATTTCAATAACTTTCGTAGATTCCTTTTCATCAAATTAGCATATAAACATTCAGGGCTGGCTGTGTCCACGAAGAGGTCATCAAACACTTACATTTTGCTCGTTATAATTTGTTAAATTAGTAATGCAAACAAGTGGCTAAATTGAGAATTGAAGGAATTAAAATGGACTCCTTATTTTCATTCTATTATTCTCAAAAACAATTCATAATGATTTTGTTTATGTCATAGTAGAGACATATCTGAATGAATCTAGACATTCTAGTTAGTTTTCTTACTTAGTATTTTATCCATATTTGAATTTTTATCTGTCTCTCTCTTATATACAATCAAGTGTTTCTCCAAAGCCGAGGAATATTAGACAAATACGATAGTAATTTTGTCGAAAAAATACAAAATTAGTTTCAAAATAAGGTTACTCTGTTGAAAGTTACAAAATTTTCTAAAATTGTTTTATCTTTATGGTACCTATGGGGTCTGCAATACGACCCTCAAGTACTCTTTATCAAGATGGTCCTTGAGATACAGACTCGACGGTTATATCTCCTCACATTTATCTAAAATTTCAACACCAAAAGTAGTTCACGTTCAGAAAAGCTCCAAGATAAAGTCCAGAAATAAAACTGTTTCGTCATTTTCTTGAGAAACTTGATGTTGATAACCTTCAACTTGTGCATTTCAACATAATTATCCCATGTTATGATAAAAGCATTGATTTGCATCAGTCATGTTTTATTTCACCATACATTTTGTTACAATCACTGATGATGATACAATAGGTATAATATCTTTGAATTGCTTCACGATTCGATCGTCGTAGTGGCCCTGGTCACCAAGATTCAAAGACAAGACCTAATACCTATCAAATATGTGATTGCGTTAATCCCCCTCAATATCATAGTGTTTTTTGGATATCAATTACCATCCTCAGTTCCAGATATTATTGTTCAAAGTAAATAATCTAATTTTATATTCCTTTTTATGCTTAATTTTTTTTTGAAACTTGCTCTGACTAGAATGATGATTATTATCTATTATTCTTATTATTATTATTTTTATTATATGCACAGTGAAAAGTAATTTACTTTCGTAATGGTTCTCTGTATCATTCTCGACTTATTCTGCAACTATCTCTCTCGGACTACTAGCATTATTCTGCAATACTTTTCATGACTTTTAATTTTAATTCAAGACTTAACAATCGAATTAATGTCTGGCAAATTTATTTTAAGTTTTTCTTATCTTTAAATAACATAATATTAAAATTACAGACATTATAAAATACTTTGAAATTTTTATAAAACAAAAAGAAAAAATCGTTAGCATTGTCAAAAATGTCTGGCAATAAAAAAAGTATGTCAGGTAGACTTATTTAAAAACAAAAAATTAAAAATTACGCCTTCTAAAATGTTTTTAAAATACAGGATTATTACCTGGACAGGTAGGATGCGCACTAATGAACGCAACCGCTACCGCCAGCCAGATAGCCCAGAGTCTAACCGAAAGTGCCAGAAGGACGACATATCACAAAATCAGCTGACCTAAAATTCTTTCTCGAAAACGTTGCTAGCTCCTATACCATAAGCGGCATGGCGACCGCTTAAACCACTACGCCATCCATGCAGTCACATTAAATTTATGTATTCCCTTATTAATTATTTATTATTAACCAAGAAAATTAAGATCAGGGCATCAATACATACATAATGACATAATAACTTGGAAACTTAAAAATGACTTCAAATGGACTTTTGGAAGAAGCCTTTCTGTATATAATTATGTTCTTAACAAAATGTTATCATCATTGACAGCCTTTAATTGTCCATTTCTGGACATAGGCCTCTCCTTAGAAAGGAGGTTTTGGCCTACTATACAACGCTGGCCAGACGGTTGGTATATTGCTTCAAGTTTGCCTTTTCTTTGCAGTACAGTCCTGCGTAGTTTGCTTCCTTAGTCCTCTCTTACGATACCCACGGGATAAATAGGGGTGGTGGCACTCCGTATGCTTAATCCGTTACCACACGGATATTTATTAATGTTAATTGATTCAGATATTTCAAAAAATCTTGGTATTTAATGTGTAGTTCTCTCGCTTATGAAATATTAGCTTCATCGCTCAATATTTTGGTCCGATTTGTAGGTTTCTAAATAAAATTAAAGTACTAAAATTAAGAATTGTAATTAGTAACCAATTTAAACAGTCAACTACATGACCATAAAATATGACCATATCTTTTAGTAACAAACACATCCGCTATAGTCATGATCAACTTTTCAGGTCAGTTCGGCCGCGGCATCCTCAAAACCATCTCCTCAGGAATCAGCAGACCTTTGAGCCAGTTAATGGCAGGGGTCCGGGATATAGGGTCGTTGGACAATGACCGGGGCTTTGTGTCCGGGATAGCATCAGGAGTGGCTTCAGGAGTGACCAGTGTGGCAAACGTTGCCAATTCTGTCGTAGAACAGTTCAAGGATCGCGTTCAAGCTATTTATCCAGGTATGGAGAGATTCATCGATTTTGGTCTAAACTAATTGAAGTGTTAACTCTTTATTCAGTCATTCCTTCATTTATTTACCCATTCATTTCTACACTTTTATTTTCCTAATTTATTTATGTAATTATTCATTCATGAATACATTAATTCAGTTTTTTTTTCATTGTTCCATCATTATTCTCTGGTAGTAGTGATAAGTGAATTAAATGTTAACTTTAAAAAATGTCTAGGTACTGTCTGGTGCGGTGATGGGCGATCTGCATCAGCCCGCTCCAGCGACCTTGGGCTGTTTTTCTTCACGGACACGTGCTGCAGGCAACACGATGCCTGCAAGATATACATCAAGGCTGGGGAGACCAAGTACGGGCTTACCAACACCGGTCTGTTCACTAGGTAAGTCAGGATATCAGAAGGACCTTTAAATTACAATTTTAAATCCATAGTAAGCTTTAAATATTGAGTAGTTTTATTATAAGATAATAAAAAACTGGGGTGATCACTATTTCACTAGAATCCTCAGTTTAAATGAATTATTTTTGCTGAACCGTTAAATTAACATCTTAAAGTACAGCATGACTTGTCCTCAATCATCAATTTAATGTTTATATTTTTTTTAAAGCCTCAAATTAACATTGAGAGTAAATGATTTAACCTTTCGTACGTGACATAATAAAATGACAATTCCGCGCATCCGTGAATCCCAGTACAGGACTCGTCACAGATAGGGTATTTTTTGAGACCTAGGTTATAAAAATGTAGATATTTTCGAACATCTGTGCCGCGTCCTGTGACAGGACGCGTCACAGATGCTCGATTATTGACGTGTCCTGCTACAGGACTCGTCACGTACGAAAGGGTAACAAAAGCTAGCGATGACGTCACCTTAGCGTTTCATACAATAAAGTACCGCGTATGTCATTTTGACGTTTATTTTATTTATTTTTATCTAATAGGTACAGTAACAGATAACAGATTAGCACATACACAATTATGTTGACAATATACAATACTTAAATCTGAAGTCCAGTTATAACTATACACAACGTTCTATTACAAAGTTTATATGAGTATGTTAACAGACTAAAGAATTCACATAATAAACTTAAGCTCCATTATTATTACAAAATAATTTAAATAATTAATAAAAAGTTAATTAAAAAGTTAATTTTAATAAAAAGTACTAATTTGACTTGACAGTCATCTAACGCATTATGGAAATACACAAACGGGACTTAACGTGATTGCACGGATGGTGTAGTGGTTCATTTTCCTAACACTTTGTGTAATAAATGACGTTGTACTGGCCGTGTTTACAAGGGTCAGCCTGTTGTATGATCCATATTTTTATGTAAAACTGTATTTCATCGTTTATGCACATCATTATTTTATCAAAAAGTACAAAGCTTTAAGACATTATAATAATATTACATGTTGGTCGTATTCTACAAATCGTAGTTCGTTAGTCACACCAAAATCACAATGTACAGTAACTGAGTTTTGAAATGAAATTGACGGCAAACAATTTATGCCAAATGTCCATTATGACGTAAACGCTTTGTTGTATTGCGACATAATAATATGGCGAAATGGTATGGGATTTGGTGTTATAATGGCGTTTTAAGTGAAACAGTTAAATTGAACATTATGGAAGATTTTGGATCAACTTTGTACTCTATTACTAGTTTCATTGACAACCTACCGTGGGAGAGCCATGCTACGGCACGAATGGGCCGGCTCGACCGGAGTGATACCAAGGCCTCACAGAAAACCGGTGTTAAGTGAGTGAGGTTCACATCACAGCCTTTAATAGTCCACTGCTGGACATAAGCCTCTCCTTAGAAAGGAGGTTTTGGCCTACTAAGTGGGAGTGAGGTTACCGGAGCCCAAATCTCCCCTCCCGCTGACACGAGCGGGAGAGACTCCAAGGGCAGCAACGCACTTGTGACTTTTGAGTTGCAGGTGTCCATGGGCGGCGGCAGTTGGTGACCCGTCTGCTCGTTTGCCCCCTTTTACCATAAAAAAACCTAGATATTCTGTAGAGCGGGTGCCATAAACACAGATGCAGTTCCATTTACTCCTAAGGCCTTGTCCCTGCTCTGCTCTTCAGGCTTGTAAGTGGGTGTTGTTTCATAGTCTGAATTATCACCAATAAATTCTGTATCTAATACATAAAGAATCATTTGATTCTGACCGTTACTTAGTTCGTTTTGAAACAAACAAATAAATTGTCAGCGTACTTGCCGAGAATACAGAAACCAGACCTTGATGAAGTCCTTGTTAGAGATTGTATTTAAACGATCAAAGAAGCTATGTGGGACCGAGATATCTTGTAAGGATTAAAATGCATGGAGACAAGCTTACGAAATTAAACAACATTTATGGATACTATTCAATCTAACATACCAAGTTTTACGGTTTCTATTTCGCCATCATCGTCATAATTATTAGCTCTTTTTTGATTTTGTGGGTAAATAATTTATTTTCCTCCAAAATAAATTTACATTTCACTTATATGAGAATATATTTTTCACTTCATCAATCATCATCATCAACAGCCTTCAATAGTACACTGCTATACATAGGCCTCTCCTTAGAAAGAAGGTTTTGGTCTACTATACCACGCTGGTAACGGGTTGGTATAGGGTTTCTGGGTCTGATCCTCGACGGGAGGTGGCTCTTCGACGAGCACTTCTGACAGCTTGCTCCAAAGCTGGTCGGCGCTGCGTCTGCCCTTTTGCCCAATATGGGTGGACCCAGCGTCGCGACAAGACGGCTGTACACGGGGGTCGTCCGGTCAATGGCACTGTACGGTGCACCGGTGTGGGCGGCGGCTCTGACCGCCCAGAATAGGGCACGCCTCTGGCGCCCTCAGAGGGTAATGGCGGTCAGAGCCATACGCGGTTACCGCACCGTTTCGACGGAGGTGGCATGCGCGTTGGCCGGAACTCCCCCGTGGGATTTGGAGGCGGAAGTGCTCGCCGAAGTTTATCGGCGAGTGGCTGACTCCCGGGCGGAGAGCGGATTTCGCCCTCCGCCCGAGGATGTGCGGGGGTGGCGCGAAGCCGCTCGCCGAGCCACGATGGCTCGTTGGTCGTTCCGGCTGGAGACTCCACGCGCTGGCTTCGCCGCCGTGGAGGCTCTCCAGCCGGTCATCGCCGAGTGGGCAGGGCGGCAGCACGGGACCCTTTCCTTCCGGCTGACGCAGGTGCTTTCCGGGCACGGTTGCTTCGGAAAGTACCTGCACTCGGTCGCTAGGAGGGAACTGAGTCCCGCCTGCCACCACTGCGACTGCAGTGAGGACTCGGCCCAGCACACGCTGGCGGTCTGCCCCGCATGGGCGGCGCAGCGCCGGGCCCTCACTGCAGTCATCGGAGTGGATCTCTCGCTACCGGCCGTAGTACGCTCCATGGCCGGTAGCGACAGTTGTTTTACCGCGGTCGCAACCTTCTGCGAGGTAGTAATCTTGCGAGGGGAGGCGGCGGAGAGGGCCCGGGAGGACGACCTCCACTCGGACCCGATCCGCCGCCGGCGAACCGGGCGGCGGAGGCCCGCCTATCACCGCCTCATGCCGCCCTGAGTGTGGCCGCGGGTAGACGGGGTGGGTTTCCCCTCCACCCGCATTAGTTTGGCCAGCCGCGAGGGGGCGGCGTCCGCGTGTGCCGGAGGTCGCCTAAAGAGAGGGAAAAAAAAAAAAAAAAAAAAAAAAAAAATTGAGGCGGAGCCCGCACCAGGAGCGGGCTGGCGCTAGGAGGGGTCCGGATGTCTTAACAACAGCTGTTCCCGGATCCCTCCTGTTACAGGCGCAGAGTGGCACACCGTGTGGTTTTAGTCGGTCCGAGTCCGACACACCACCCCGCCGCAAACCCCGGAGGGGTGACGGTCCGAGGGGATTTCCACACGTTATAAAAAAAACGTGACTATTATCAACTCAATAAAATAAGTGTTAATGCTCAAAAATGCCAAATAATTAGCTTTACTCGGAAAAAACACCTTATCAGCTATGACTATAGCATAAGCTATGAGTCTATTCCCAGAACATCACAGATAAGGGACTTAGGTGTTATTTTAGACAGTAAGTTTACATTTAAAGTGCACGTTGATCAAGTAATCAGTAAGGCCTATAAATCACTGGGGTTTGTCATACGCAATAGTAAACCGTTTAAAGACCTACACTGTCTTAAGGTTCTTTATTACAGCTATGTTCGAAGTGTCTTGGAATTTGCAAGTATCATCTGGAGACCATTTCTAAAATCTCAAATAGGCTTAATTGAGAGAATACAACAGAAATTCATTAAACACTTAAACTATAAAGCCCAAGTAAAAAACATGACATATGAGCAATCATGTCAATATTACAAAATAAATACACTGGAAGATCGACGCCAAATCGCAGACATGATGTTCTTGTACGACATCCTCAACAATAAATTTGACTGCAACACATTTTTAGAGCAAATTAATTTTAGTGTTCCTTCGCGCCGTACCCGACATACATCATTACTCGCAACCCCATCTGCAACAACGAACTACATCAAAATGACACCATTCATCCGTATTCCACATATATACAATATCGGTTTCTCATCTCTGGATCCCTTTAACACTCCCCGAAATTCGTACAAAAATAAAATTATTCAGATTTTGTCCCAAGCACAAGAATTGCCACAAAAACATACCATCACACTTTGAACATCCCACACACGCTATACAAACACCACTCACCACATTCACTTACACACACTACTCCACATTCACTTACACACACCACTCCACATACCAACAACATTATTGCTATCTGTGTAGCTATATTTGAGATGCACTGTTTTAGGTATATTCATACAGAATTGTTTACTCTTGCTGTGTATTTACCTTCAATTAATTGTCTACTTCGTAATTGGCGTATTGTTCGACTATTATTATGTAAAATATATACTGTCAGCTGTGAAGAACCTAAGTATTAAATAAATAAATAAATAAAAAAAAAAAGGGTTTGTGTCAAGCTTTCCTTCTCTTTGCAGTGCTGTTGTCCTGCGTAGTTTTTCCCTTAGTCGGCTCTTACTACACCCACGGGATGAATAGGGGTGGCAACACTCCGTATTCTTAATCCGTCACCACACGAACCATTTTTCACTTCATATATTGCTATATTATACGTCATCACTCAAACATTTAAATATTACGTTAAATATTACTTTATTTTCGTTAAACAGTTTACAATTTGAACGGTTACATTATAGTTTTGATACTAATCAATTTGTGTGGGTACTTTTTTATGGTCAACGTGTAACATTACAAAGGGTTTTGTTGATTATTTTTTTATGTCTGGTTTCTGGTTGGTGTTTTACGCATGCGGAGGGATGAGGAAAATGTGGCGAAGAAAGTTTTAGGTATGGGAGTAAGGGTACAAGAGAAGAGGCAGACCGAAGAAAAGGTGGATGGACTGTGTGAGGGAGGATATGGCTAGGAAGGGAGTAAACAGTGAGATGACGCATGACAGAGTAGAATGGAAAAATTATACAAACTGCGCCGACCCCAAATGAAATTGGGAAAAGGGTAGGCAGACGATTCTGGTTGGTGTTTTAATATAAGGTTATTTGAAGTAGAGAAAATGGATGGGACGAAGGAGCTAGGTCAAGGAATACTGCAACTACTGCAAGTCTCGAATGAGAAAATCATGGGGACAATAAATTTTTGTTAAAAATGTGCTTATTATTACAACACTCAATGAGCAAAGCAGATTGTAAAACTTTGTAATCGGATAATTTCATGTCTTGTTCATTTATTCGTGAAGCGCGTTTTCTTTTTTTACCTGCTTTGAGACTACAGTTTCAACTTGTTACTAGCTAAACCGTTTACATTATCATTATGTTTAATTCACTCTTGTTATCAAACTTTTCTAGTTTATAGATGTACATTCTGGAATTCTCTGTGTGGTAACGGATTAAGAATACGGAGTGACACCACCCCTATTCATCCCGTGGGTGTCGTAAGAGCCGACTAAGGGAGGCAAACTACGCAGGATAACAGCACTGCAAAGAGAAGGAAAACTTGAACCAAACCCTATACCAGCGTGGTATAGTAGGGCAAAACCTCCTTTCTAAAGAGAGGCCTAGGTCCAGCAGTGGACTACTAAAGGCTGTGATGATGTGATGTGATGATGGAATGTCTTAATAATCTTAAAGTATATTTTTACCGAAAATAATTTTACACATTGAGTTCTTGGAGAAATTATATAATTCTTGCTTTTTTTTTAAACACAATACAATATAAATAAACTCAGTTTTTGCATATCGGTTTTTGTGTTAGTAACATATGATCGACTTTTCAAAAAGGACTTTAATGCTCTTATCTCCTGATGAATTAAAGTAAACTATCTGTATCATTTCTTAGTTTTCGACCCTTAAGTGTGGTATTTTTCGTTCAGAAGTATTGTACAAATAAAAAAACTCAATTTAAAGCACACTACTATTACAAAGGCGAAAGTTTGTGTGTGTGTTTGTATATTTGTTACTTCTGCACGCTCAAACGATTAGACCAATTTTGATAAAATTATTGCGGAGGTAGCTGACACTTTGGACTAACATAATGGCTACTTTTAGTCAGAGGAAAAGTAATATTCCCGTTGAATGAGCAAGGAATTGAAACCGCGGGTGACACCGCAGGTCGCACCTAGTCGGTTCATAAATGATAAAATTCACAAGTAACAAATATAAAAAAATTCAAGCGATTTGAGAACCTCTTCCTTTTTTAGGCTATGTTAAAAATAAACAATATAAAAAAACGGTTTACGTCAATCACAGAGTATATTACTCTAAAATATAACGACACCTCTCTATAACAACAAATATAAAAACTTCCTGATCATGAATTCATGCGTAGGTCAACTCGTGCGTGTGCGCAGGCTTTAGCACTGGTCGTATTATTTCAAGGGCAACATTTACCTCTTCAATTATCAAGTGTTGCCATTCGTCGCAGTTTCACCACTAATATTTATAATAACTACACCTCTTCTAAGGGTTATATCCTGATATAATATAGTCTCTATCCGTGTGGTGACAGATTACGAATACGGAATGTCACCACCCCTATATATCCCGTGGGTGTCGTAAGAGCCGACTGCGGGAATAAACTACGCAGGACTTCAGCAATGCAAAGAGAAGGAAAACTTGAAACAAACCCTATAGCAACCCGTGTAGCCAGCGTGATATAGCAGACCAAAACCTCCTTTCCAAGGAGAGGCATATGTCCAGCAGTGGACAGTTAAGGCTTTTGTTGATAAATAAAATCTCTCCGAGAGTTTAGAAGTGAAAGTGATACTGTGGTTCCACATAAAACCGATCTTTAGCAATCTTTCGTTGCTGTTTATCGAGTGAGGGGTTTACCGGAGTGAATACCACCCCTACACCTGGATATTGGGGTAACCCATGGCTCTCAGGAGCTGGATCGAAGACGGTTGTCACTTACCTTCAGAAGACTCGTCTGCTCGTTTATCCCCTACACCAAAAAGCACTATGATAGCTGTAGCTGGAAAGCTATTATGTTTACTGGAAGATAAGAATCTGGTTCCAGAAAACCTTTATAGTACTGTAATTTGCTTAAGCAATATCAACATGGTCACTAAACTGATGGTTATTCCTCATGATTTTTCAATTTCTTTCAAAAACTGGAATATTAACGGCTGTTATTTTAAAATATTTCCAGATTGAACAGGTGGGTTTAATCTAACTGACATGATACCCCTCCCTTAATGCGGTTTGCATTAGCATTAAGCTCAAAAGGTTACTGTACTGGACTCTCTCAGGCAGTATACTGTATTTTATTAAATAGAAGTAATATTCTATTCCTGATTAATTCCAGCTTTCACCAGTAGTAAGAGATGTTCAAATCAATGAAGTATCGCAATCTTCCTGAATAATTATACAGTCATCGTGTCACATCGATTTGGTGCCATATCTTAAAGAATTTCCATCTAACGCCTCACCCACCTCAGCTCCTAACACTACTTTGCCAATTAAACATGACCTTCCTAGATATTGTGGAATATTTTTGTGAAAATCATTCTATGAACTGGTCCTGCAATAGAAGTTTTACTGGTACCTCTCTAAATAGCAATTCACCATCTTATTATTTGTAAGATAAAAGTTAAAATTGATTGTACAATTATTGTACGCATAATGCTAACTTTTATACTTCAACGAACAATCTTTCTCAAGAGCTGTGGTAAACGTTGATTCGTTATTGGATTTATTTATTGATTGTAGCTGTAGTTCACTTAAAGGGAGGTTATACAAATATGGGAGGAACGGCGAGTTTTTTTACACGCTTTATATTAGCTTCACTTGTATGTTTGTTTGTATGTTTGTAACCGACTCCTTTGGGCGTGATTTTGACTGACTTTAAACGGTCAGAATTCGTTCAAACTTTGCAGATATATCGAGGACCGATGACAATATACTAATTTAAAACAAAAATTAAAAAAAAATGTTTTAAAAAACTAATAAAACATAAAAAACTAATAAAACACATAAAAAAAACTATAATTTTTTATTTTTTTTATGTAATGAGAGTGGTTTAGTGGCGAGTTACAATGTTACAAATCATTTATTTTATAAGAAATTAAAAGATTGTATAAACCAAGTTAATATATTGAGGTTTTTCTGCACGAATGGGCCGGCTCGATCGGAGTGATACCACGGCCTCACAGCAAACCGGTGTTAAGCAATTATTTCGTTGCCTTTTACTGAGCAAGTGAGGTTATCGGAGCCCAAATCCCCCCTCTCGCTGACTCGAGCGGGAGGGACTCCAAGGGTAGCACCGCACTTGTGACTTTTGAGTTGTGGGTGTCCATGGGCGGCGGTAGTTGCTTAACATCAGGTGATCCGACTGCTCGTTTGCCCTCTTATACCATAAAAAAACTATAACTGAAAAAGTAATTCAATTTTTTGTAAAATTAAATGACATTTTTGATAATTACCATGCATTATGTCAGTGTTGAAGCTTATTATTTACCTCAGCTGTGAAGTATGATTTTAACTAAAGTAAAGAAGATAAAATATAATCGTGGCTGGACGTAATCGCTTATGTACCCATCAGAGTGGATTATTATTCAGTTAGCAAGTTAGCTGGGGAATGGTTACCCAGAGTTCACTCCCGTGACTATTGAGTTTTCGGTGTCTACGGGCAGCGATAGTCAGGGACCCGAGTTTGTTTGCCCTCCTATATTGTAGTAAAATTAAATAGGTATATTCATAATTCCATACTAATATTTTAATGTGAAAGTGAGTCTGTCTGCCTGCCTGTCTGTCAACTCTTCATGCTTAAACCGCTAAACCGATTTAGATGAAAATTGGTATAAAGATAGTTTAAGTCCTGTGAAAGGACATCTCACGTGTTGGAATATATGATACTTACTTATATCCCCGAAATCAATCCCGAAATCAATCATCATACTAGTTTATCTTTTACAACAAATAGTGCTCGGCAAAAAATGAAACTAAGAAACGCTACCCATCTTGTAACTCGACCACCCAGAACGAACTATGGAAAGAAGAATATTGAATTTGAAGGAGTAAAGATATACAATAAATTACCATTAAATATAAAACATGCTACTACATTGACTACATTTAAAAAAACATTGAAGAAACACATAGCAGCTACTTATTAGTTAATACATTATTATTGTACTAAAACATTCACAATCAAATAAACTAATAAGGATAAAAAAAAAATTCTATATGCACATAATATTCGTGTGTGTGCGTATGTGTGTGTGTGTAAGTGCATGCAGGGTATGTGCATGCATGTGTGTGTGTGTATGTATATGTATGTGTATATGTACGTCTATGCATATGAGTATGTTTTTATATTTACAAATATAAATCTTAATAAATAAATCAAAAAAAAACTAAAAAAAATAAAAAATAAAACAAAATCTCAAGTCTCAATCAAGTATCAAAAAAAAAAAAAGAAAAAAAGAATTCAGTAATAAAAATAGAAGAGTGTACTTACCATCTGGATGCCACATCTAGTTAATAATTTCAAGTTACATCTTTGGTTCAGTTGCTTGGATTCCCATTGTTTTCTGTGTTCGAGTGTTTTGCAAGTTCGTAATCTTACGCAAAATATATTTGACTACCCACTTTTATTTTATATTATATTCAAACGCTCATTGGATTTATTTTGTTTACTTTTATGTATGTTTTCTCAGTAAGTGAATTTTGTAAATTCTTTTGAGAAATAAAGATTCTTAAACCAGAAATCATTTTTCAAGGGGGTGAAAGTTTGTATGGGAAATCAATAACTGCTGAACCGATTCAGATGCAATTTGGTATTGAGGTATTTTGATTCTTGATGAGGGACATACGTGATTACCGAAATATGTACTCGTACATGCGTGCGGAGCCACGGGCAAAAGTGAGTATGTTTGTTACGTTTTTACGCCTAAACTACTAAACCGATTTCAAAAATTCTTTCAACAATGGAAAGCTACATTATCAGCGAGTAGCACAGGTTACTCTTTATCTCGATAACCGACATACACGCGAGCGGAGCCACGAGCAAAACCAAGTTATAAACACAATTTGGGTACAACCAGCAACTAGCGTGTCCGTGTGGTGACGGATTAAGAATACAAATTGTCACCACCCCAATTCATCCCGTGGGTGTCGTAAGAGGCGACTAAGGGAGCAAACTAAGCAGGACAACAGCACTGCAAAGAGAAGGAAAACTTGAAACAAACCCTATACCAACCCGTCTGGCCAGCGTGGTATAGTAGGCCAAAACCTCCTTTCTAAGGAGAGGCCTATGTACAGCAGTGGACTAGTATAGGCTGTTGATGATGATGATGAATTGATGACAGCAACTAGCTTACATGCTTAGTATATGGTAATAAGATACTCGTATATTGTAAAATTATTTAGATATGTAAGTGATCGCAATAGGTAGCGTAAGCCTATCAGGCGTAGTTGATATTCCATTACAAAACTATGACTGGTTGGTTTATGTAAAAACTTGATATTAACAGCCTCGAAATACGACCCGAAACATATGTATTGTATAACGAAATATTCAGTGAGACATTCTTCATCAACAGCTTTTAAAAGTCAACTGCTGGACATAGGCCTCTCCTTAGAAAGGAGGTTTTGGCCTACTATACCACGCTGGGCAGACGGGTTCGTGTAGGGTTTGTGCCAAGTTTTCCTTCTCTCTGCAGTGCAGATGCAGTGGGATGAATAGGGATTATGACACTCCGTATTCTTAGTCCGTCACCACACGGATATTCTTCGATGTAATTAATGATAATAACTTGATCACATCCCAAACTAAGCAGGGACTGCGTTAACCAGACAGCAAAATTTCGGTCAAAATTCAGTTCTAATAAACGCTCGATCTAACAACTGACATAAAACGTATTTTCTTAGTAAAGTATTAAACATTCAACGTTGACTGTAAGGTGATTATATCGTATTGTAACCGAAAATTGAATCGGTAATCTGTTAACCTTAGTAATACTTTAATTACTTTACTACGAAAATACCTTTTATGATAGTTGCGAGACTGAGAGTTAATTGGAACTGAATTATGGCCGAACTTTTATTACGAGAATTGCCCTTCTGATAATCTCATTCACTTGTTGCAAAGCAACTTAAAGCTTAGCACCGGTTTTGCTGTGATGCTCTGATATCACTCCGGTTGAGGCCCCCACTTATGCCGAAGTGTGACTCTTCCACAAATACGTAGTATGCAGGGAAAAAAGTTGTTGTCTAATTTGTGCATATTTGCCACTAAACTCATTTTTATTTTTACTATTTATATATATTTTATAATAATGATACATTATGTATAGTATATTGGGTGGTTTAAATGAAAGTAGCTGGGCGACTGAGTTTTACTTCCTTACATCATTACATCATTTCAACAGCCTTTAGTAGTCACCTGCTGGACATAGGTCTCTCATTAGAAAGGAGGTTTTGGCCACGCTGGCCAGACGGGTGGGTATAGGGTTTGTGTCAGGTTGTCCTTCTATTTGCAGTGCTGTTGTCCTGCGTCGTTTTGCTCCCTTTGTCGGCTCTTACGACACCCACGGGATGAATAGGGGTAGTGACACTCCGTATATAGTAATCAGTCACTACACGGACGAGTTATACTCAGAAAATAACTTTTTTGATCGGCTTTAAAAAAGCAAGTGGTTCTTAATTTTATTGAATTTTTTTCATGTTATTTTATGTTCACCGTTATTAGTGAACCGATTTAAAAAATTCTTTTTTGTTTGCGAGAGTAAACTTCCGTTACGTTTGGTCTCATATAAATTTGATGAAAATAACCACATAATAAAGAATTAACCGAATTCAATGGTTATTTTACTTAATAGTTATTCGTTTTCTTGCTTGTGTTACACCAAGCTAAGTTCAACACACGCGATAAAACATCTAATGTAAAATCTAAAAACAAACCCTGACTGCTAAACCGGAGGTCGTGGGTTCGATTCCCACCCAGAACAAATATTGTGTGATGAGCACGGTGATTTGTTCTGTGTCTGGGTATAATTTATCTATATTAAAAAAATATTTAAGTATGTTTATCAGCAGTCTGGTTACCTGTACTCTGCCTAGTTTGGGATCAGTTGGCCGTGTATGAGTATGTGAGATATATATTATTATGTTAAAGCTTTCGCTGGTAGTATTTTAGTGACATTTACGGACAAAGTCAAGTAAATGCCACGGGTTCTTGGGCGAAGTTTATTTCGTCTATTGCATTGTGTATTTGTTCATCTATTTGCAGAAATTTTCTTTCGATTCTGCAAGTTATTATTATTATTAATGTACCATTCATCATACTTAACTTTCAACCAGACACAACCTCATCATTGATAAAGGCAGTTCATTACTTCACACCAAGCAGAGCCATACCTATTCAGTTATTGTGTAATGATTACACAATAAATGGCGGAAGTTAAACAACTTGTTAATAAGAAAGGGTTATGAGTTGCCATTGTATAGGGTAATAGTTCGTTGGTGTGACTTTGTGTTGTGATACTCTGTTACGAGGATTTTTATTACTAGTTAAGTGTTGCCTGCGGATTCACTCAATCAATCAATCAATCAATCAATTTATTTTCATTGCGAACATGGGTTTACAATTAGGTGTTACAGTTTAATACATTTTTCTGCCACATCCTACCTTTAGCTTATTTAATACATCATACGAGGTCAGAATTCTATTTTATGTCAATATCAATTAAAATAACAATTACAATAATATTATTAAAAAAGAAAAAATGTCACAATCGTAATAAATAATGTATCACATTTATTAAAAAACTGTATTAATAGAGGGTATATTGTAGTTATTAAAAACATGCATTCCATTATATTTTCTACCCTCTTTTCTAGTCTCTCTCTCTCTCTCTCTTTCTACACTCGCGTGATTATATCTTATTTCGTGTCTATAACTTTGAAACTAACCAATTTCTATACAACCCGTTCATTCTTAATTTAACCCCTTTGGGAAATTTCCACAAATTCTTTCTTTCTTTTTTTATGGAATAGGGGGCAAACGAGCAGACGGGTCACCTGATGGAAAGCGACTCTCGCCGCACATGAACACCTGCAACTCAGGAGGCGCGTTGGCAGCCTTTGAGGAAGTAGTATGCTCTTTTCTTGAAGGTTTTAAGGTCGTAACGGTTCTTAATGGACTTGCAACATACAAAGCATTATCAGCCAATATATAAAGTTTCTGGCCCCAGCGTTTTAGGCTCTGCGTTGATAAATCTGTCAGGGTATGTAATTTTGTATGTATAGAAGATTTTACCGTGGGAGAGACTTGTTTCACTCATGGTATACCTCAGTCAGGCGACCGCACATATGCTGGAATATGCCTCTCACGCCAAAATTTCGTATTGAAATTACGAAAATCCGAATAAAAAAGCTCTTTAAAAGATTTTAGTTTTTCTCGCAGCGTTGTCAGTTTTTCTAATCTTAAAACCTCATTGGTATTATTACTAACAATTTAATCAATTATTTGCGAAATCTGATCAGCCCTTTACAATTTTTATGTTTACCAACAAACACTGTTTCTATTTTAGTTTTATATATAGATTTGTCTTTGTCCCATATATATATTATAAACCTCCTTTCTGAGGAGAGGCCTATGTCCTGCAGTGGACTAGTAAAGGCTGTTGATGATGATGACGATGACATATTATAGGTACAATAACACTAAACCCAGAAATAAATAATAATAATAATAATAACTTCACACATCTCACACACGGCAGTCTGATCCCAAACTAGGCAGAGCCTGTACTATGGTAACCAGACTGCTGATAAACATACTTATATATTTTTAAATACATACATATTATAGATAAATAACACCCAGACACAGAACAAATGATCGTGCTCATCACACAATATTTGTCCTGGGCGGGAATCGAACCCACGACCTCCGGCTTAGCAGTCAGGGTCACTAACCACTAGACCAACAGGCCCGTCAAATAAATGATCGTGCTCATTGGATGATATGTGTCCGGGTTGGGAATTGAGCCCTTGACCCCTGGCATAGCAGTCACGATTACTATCCACTAGATCACCAGGCCCGTTGAGACCGATTTTTCCAATTTCCACTTTAAATAATTAATTAACAGGCAGGTACCACACAATCAAATTATTGGTAAAGGTTTTTTTTTAAAATAGTACCTACTTCCGGAATTGTTCATTTGTTAAACGATTTTAAAAATTCTTTTTATTTAAAATTTGAAGAAAAAATCCACCGCTAATGATGAAAATTAAGGAATGAAGAATTCTGTCCATTATAATTTATCAGGATGTCAAATCAGTGATACTTTTTTAAAAAGTTAACTATTTATCTATCTACCGTGTGCGTAGTGCAACTGTATTAATGACAACATGGCAGTGCATCGAACATTAAACGTTTTAACTGCTTCATCATTAGATAACAGTTGCGCAAGCGCCTCCGACGGAGAAAGTGACATTTTTGTACTTGTTAAAGCGATTGAGAAGCGTGCCGTTACGGACGACACAAATGATTGTCGCGTACAGACAGAGACACCATCTCAAATTGGTATTATTGTAATTTATGAGTACATAGCCTCCCGGATCAGTAAGCTGAAGTGGCAGTGGGCTGGCCATATTAGCCGCAGAACCGACAACCGTTGGGGAAAACGAGTTCTTGAGTGGAGTCTCGGCAAATGTAGTGTAGGACGCCCACAGGCCAGGTGGAGTGACGATTTGCGCAAGATGGCTGGCAGGAGCTGGATGCGAGAAGCCCAAAATTGATCTAAGTGGCGTGCAATGGGAGAGGCCTATGTACAGCAATGGACTGCGATAGGCTGATGATGATGATGAGTACTTAAAATTCTGTCTCTTTATGTAATGGATAGTTGAATACATGATCTTTTTGAGCTAGAGCCTGAATTCAATCATTACTTTCTTCCTTTGTAGTTGATGGTTCATCGAACTAAATATCAGCCTAAAGCCTTGTAACATTAAATTTGCGTCAACCCCAAATAAAATTAGCACCTACTACTTTTTAGGCAACAGAGTCGGTGCTTAGTTGTTTGACTTGCTGCATTATGAGGTTACGTGAAGTGAGACCTCATTTTACCAAAGAATTTAGATTTGTTGTAATAAACATTATCGGAATATGTGATCATTGTTGTAGACAAAAATATTAAGCACCAACCTCAAACTGTAATTTCTGAGAACAAAACTAACCGTTCTCTATTGTTTTTTATGGTGTAGGGCATGAGCAGATGGGTCACTGGATTGGTAACTAACACCGCCCATAAACGCCTTTAACTCAAGAGGGTAGGGCCTCTAGGCGCATCACTATCTCACCCCCAGAACGGAGGTGGGCGCTGATTGGGCCTGGATTTATGTAGCCATTGTTATACAATTTTTCAATTTATAGAAAATTTTCTTTAATAATTTTAGATTTCTATTCTACATGTAATCATTAAGTTTTCTAAATACGACATGCTTACGTGCGCCAATGTGTTTAAAAGGGCTACAAAGTTTTTTTTTCACGTAGGTAAGTTATAGAGATGTAATGTTTTTTTAAAGTGCTGTATTTCTTTACCTTTTATTAGAACATTAGTATACATAGATATATATAAAGGATGTTTAATTAGTAAGACCGCGAACAAAGTATGCAGAATTGATTCAAAGCGCACTAACAGCCATTAGGTAACCTGTTGAGTTACTAGTGGAGTGAGTGGCCATTTATTACTAAAGGTCGGTAATGCGAGCATGTTACTTAAATGTTAAGTAAATTGCTAATAATTGAGCAAATACAAACATTTGTGTCTTTCTAAATAATATTAGTAACTTGAGACTAACACGTGTGGTCTTAAACTAGGTAGAAAATGTACTGTGGTAACCAGACTGCTGATTGACAAATACAAACATATTATAGATGCATTACAGCCAGTTATATTAGCATTAAGAGCAACCAGTCAAAAACTAACATATTGGAAAAAAGTTTTATACATAATGTCGTTAAAAAATTGACCAGTTAGTTAAAATACAGTTTGCGGAGTATTGGTAGGGTGACCTAAAGGGCGGCAAGGTACTTGTGACTCTAGCTAGAGTTGCAAGTGTTCATGGGCAGTACCAGTACCATCCGATGAAGATACCATCTCTTCGTTTGCCCCTTTACCATAAAGAAGCTATACTTAAGGTTTGTAAATATGTAGATAAATTGTCACCCAAGGTACATCAGGTTGTCCGTGTGGTGACGGATTAAGAATATGGAGTGTCACCAACCCTATTCATTAAGTGGGTATCGTAAGAACCGACTATGGGAGCAAACTCAGTTATACTCAGAGTGTAGGATTTTGACGGTGAGACAGCTCTTTATACTCCATACTATACTCCGTAAACATAGCCATCTTCAGTGTGATACAAATGTTATCAGAGGCCGTCGATACTATAAAGTTTGTCCCACCCACAAATCAAAGACTGCTGCTGCTCGGCGTCATTTCCACATTCTTGGCAACTTTCTATACAATAAAGTAAATAAGCTATGTGATATCTACCACCTCACCAAATATAGATGCAAGGTGAAAGTCTATGAGTGGCTTTACACATTGACTTATACAGAGACAGAGAACCTAATAATCCTATCAACCCTTTAGGCTATAACATCAAAAACTATTTACACGAACGGGAATAACGCACACACACACACACACACACACACACACACACACACACATACGTGCGTCAATCACACACACACACACATACACGCACGCATGCATACTCACTCTCACACACGCATGTTCTTTTTTAATTGTTGCATGTAATAGACATAGTGTCTGTCAATTGTAACCACGCTACATCTGATTGAATGTATTCCAAATGTGAGAGACCTGATACCCATAACACAAGTTAAATCTTACTTTGGGTATCAGTGTCACAACATACTGCTTACCGTGTAATATTGTGATCCTATTTAGTTTTAATTGTAAGTGGTTTATTGTACAACTTAATGCAAATAAAGATATTATTTATTTAAAAAAAAACTACGCGTGACAACAGCACTGCAAAGAGAAGGAAAACTTGAAACAAACCCTGTACCAACCCGTCTGGCCAACATGGCCAAAACCTTTCTAAGGAGAGGTCTATGTCAAGCAGTGGACTATTAAAGGCTGTTGATGATTGATGATGATGATATATTGCACAAACCTTCTAGTGAATTGATTAATTAAAGTTTAAATTATGATAAAACGTAAATGATCACAAAGAATAAAAGTAATTTCAGTATTTTGAAGGTAAATGATGATTTTTCAGTTTCTATTCCTGTTATGCTTTTCGGAGTGTATCTAAATTTAAACACAGTCTGATAGTAACATCCTAATCTCATCATCTTTGTATTTTTCTTCTTATATTCTTTCAAATTTATTTGGCGTTTTCGCAATGAGTTTTCTTCTTCCATTTTCGCTTATCACTGGTCAGTTCACTGCTAGCCATTTAATGCCGTATCCTTTTCACGTAATCCTTTTATCTTAGTTTATCTATTTTAATGTTATAAAACCCATAAAATAATATTTTTTTATATCACCTTCTCACTGTAAGACATATTTACATCTATCTTTCTAAATTATGTAGAACGGCTTTAGTGGAAAATAAAAACAAATGTTAACATTTTTTTTATTCCTATTGTTTGTTCTTGATTTTTTTAATTCATCCATCAAAATATTGTCAGTGGAGTAAACTTTTATGTAATCTAGATTTAAGTAGTAATTCATGGAGTAAGGGCAAATGAGCAGACGGGTCACCTGATGGAAAGCGAATACCGCCGCCCATGAACGCGTGCAACCCAGGAGTCACAAGTGCTTTGCTGCCCTTGGAGTCCCTCCCGCTCGGTCAGCGAGAGGGAGGATTTGGGCTCCGGTAACCTCACTCACTGGTCCCGGGTCCTTGGTCCGTGAGTGAAAACTTCTTATTAGTGACTGGGATTGCACTCCCTAATTTTACTGATGTTACTGTATTATATCAAATGCAACGTTCGAACAAGTCTCCCAACCAACCTTTTCGGTCAAATTTTGGAAGTTCAAATTCCATGCTTAGTATTGTCACTACACGTCCTAATTCTCTTTACAGAGAATTAGGACGCTATACCATAAAAGCAGGCGAAAGCGAAAAGGAGCCAGCCTTTGAGGAAGGAGTACGCTCTTTTCTTGAAGGTTTGAAGGTCGTATCGGTCCGGAAATACCACAACCGATAACTTGTTCCACAGATTGGTAGTACGAGGCAAAAAGTGTCGTGTTGTTTATTATTATTGTTGTAATTATTCTTGTTGTTATTGAGTTTCATTTGGTTTTTATGTTATTTTACTTGTAAGATTGTAATGTCAGGTGTTATCTATTGCGGTGAATGTTGTGTGTGCCTGTGATGGGAATGCATACCAGGCATTATATTATGTGTCAATATTGTAAAAGAGTGTATTATATGTATTTTGTTGGTATACCAAATAAATAAAATAATAATAACTGACCACTAAACCAACAGACGAGTCAAGGACCTATCTATTTATATATTTAACTCTGTATTTTGTACGTATTTTTCGATAAGTTAAGTTTCTTTTTGGGAAAATTTTACTATTTTTTTTTAAATTATTTAAAGATCCATACATATACGTTTACTCGTACTTTACATGTTTTTTTTGTTGAAATCACTGCTTTTTTTCTCTGTAATCATTAGGTCATTAGCCGTGACCATCAATGCGGTCACAGCTGTAATGAACAGATAAATAAATATTATGTTTATTATTTATCACATAAAACAACTTGACAGAGAAAGTTTACAAAACGACAGCTTCTGGGGAAGCCACATAGGTTTATGTTTGAGCCGTCGTGATAGACTTTAATACAATACACTTGAATTTAAGTGAATGAGAGTAGTTATATACTAAAATTTGTCCACACTAATTACAGGTACGCTAATAACGAGTATTGTGCGCTTTGAAAACATTACATAAATACAAATAATAAAATAACAATGATTTTCGGTTTTGTTCGCAGGTCTCACTGCAGTTGCGATGCCAAGTTCCGTGATTGTCTTCGAAAGACCAATTCTTTGGTTTCAGCACAGATTGGAGTAACTTACTTCAGTGTATTGGGACCACAGTGCTTTAGGAAGGCGCACCCTATCGTCAAATGCCTGAAGAGAACTAGGTGAGTAATACAATAATTGTACTTTGGAAGGTCATTTCTGAACTTCTTACAGTTGAACAGGTACCAAGAGGCAGATTTGATGCCTTTTGTGCCTGGCTTATTGGTGTAGTAGTTAATGAACCTGACTGATAAGCAGGATCGTGGGTTTGATACCCAACTAGGAAATATAATCGTATGATGAGAACAATCGTTTATTTTGTGTCTGAGTGTAATTTATTTAAAATATTTATATTTATTTACCTAGTAGTATAAATGTAAGGTGTCCAAGGTTATTTAAATAAAACACACTTTAAGGTTTTTCTTGAGGGTAGTTAGTATCAGTGGATTAACCGATAATTAGAAAGGAGGTTTTGTCCTACTATACCACGCTGGCCAGACGGTTTGCTATAGGGTTGTTTCAAGTTTTCCTTCTCATTGTAGTGCTGTTGTTTTGAGTAGTTTTGATGTGGTGATGATGATGATGACGATCTGTAAGTCGTATAGTAATTATGGCCATACTAGATTAGATTCTCTCATGTCAATTGAACTCAAAGGTGACCTAGACCGTTCACCGTCAAGGTTCCCTCTACAGCTACTGACCCTCTAGTTAGTGACCCTTGATAGTAGGTGGTTACCGTCATGTATAAAAAAATAGTAATGTTTCACTCACTCACACACGGCTGTCTTATCCTAAACTAGGCAGAGCCAGAAACAAACAAACTACCGGACTGCTGATAAACATAAACTAATAATACGCATTGTCACCACCCCAATCATCCCGTGGGTGTCGTAAGAGCCGACTAAGGGAGTAAACTACGCAGAACAACAACACCACTGAACAACAACCCATCTGGCCAGCGTGGCATAGTAGGCCAAAACCTCCTTCCTTAGGAGAGGCCTATGTCCAGCAGTGGACTGTTAAAAGCTGTTGATGAACTAGCTGATAACCATACTTATATATTTGTAAATACATACATATTTTTAATAAAGTACACCAATCATTCCAATAGTGATTCTAGTATTTTGTTCTATGTTTTTACACAACGTGTAGAAAATTATTTGTAAGATTTAAAAACTAACTAATAACTTAAATATATCCAAAATACTTTTTTTGAGAATTGCAAAAAAACATTAGACACAAAATAAATTTTGTTCATGACGCCAATTTTTTTTTTACGTACAATATGATTTTGCTTTTGAAAGATTTCATTTTTAATAGAAAAAAACATTTTTCTGGCTAACAGGATCACAGGAATGAAGTGTGAAGAATACGAATTGGACTACACCAAACCCAGGATGTGGCAGTGGTTCGACAACGAGACCTTCTAACTGAAGTCTCCTCTGCAGACCTATAAGTGGATACAGCATGGCGTTGGACGTGTGATCATGGGTCCCTCAACTGGTACCCCACTCCTTACACAAGCATTTAACTTACTGGAGGGCTCCTTTTGTATTATAGAAAAGACTTTGTCTCACCAGCTTAGTTTAGCTGCGTTATGTAGTTGACATGGTTGTTATAAATTATTTAAGCTATACATTAGAATTAAAACAATAAAAAACGATTGGCACAAGTATTTTATACACGAGTTTTAAACTGTATTTGCCCTGTAACGTCTCTTTGATAGATAAAATAGGAGTTTATCCGATACAAAATATTTATAATATACAGTACCGATTGACTACCATTCATCATCACCAGATAAACAACCTTTAAAAGTCCACTGCTGGATATAGGCCTCTCTTTAGTAAGGAAGCTTTGGCTTAAATCACCAAACTGGCTGGGTTGGTATAGGGTTTGTGTCAAGTTTTCCTTCTCTTTAGTCGGCTCTTACGACACCCAAGGGATGAATAGGGGTGGTGACGTTCTGTATTCTTAATCCGTCATCACACGGATACTACCATTAGCGCCTTCAATCAAACAAAAAAAACATTTTAGCTTTAAAATATTAGTATAGATAACAAATTGATTAAAAACTATGATTAAATTGTCAGGCTTAGAAGACAGTTATCCATTCCATGTCGACAATATATCTATGGTCTGTGATGGAGATAGAATTATTTAAGGGTCTCGATGAGATAGGAGAAAGAGTACAATGGATGGTGAGTAAAATGACAGCACGGAGGGCGTAGTGGTTTAAGTGGTCGCCACGCCGCTTCCTACTACGCTGAGTGTTGTGGGTCCGATCCCTATATGGGATGACACTTTGTGTGATCCACAAATTGTTGTTCTGAGTCTGGGTGTTGTTTGTAAAGTCCCCCGCAACACAGGATATATTCCTAGTGCGGGAGTTGTCTTTTCAAAAAGAAAGAAAAGAAAGTATGGTGAGCATTTCTTGAAAAGCCCTAATTTTTAAACGAATTACAGTTTTATGTAAGTCTAAAAACTGATAATGTATTATTATCGAGATAATAAAACAAGATATTGTATACTAAATTCAAGTCCCTAATGGAGCCCTAAGTCAGGGAGCGATACAATCGGCTGTATGGGTGTCAGTATAATCATACAGTTAAATGATTATAAATGCCGCGAATGTTAATACTCTGTGTTATTTACATAATTAGTAATAAATACGAAATTAATTGAGTAATTATTTCTTGACTAGGTCAGATATCTATTAAATAAGAAAACTAACTTAATGTTAAGAATAGAGTTATATGCCTAGGTTACAAATTAAGGTTTTATAATAAAACTCTTTAAAATTACCTTATTTCATTGTTTTTTTATGGCATGGGGGCAATAGAGCAAACGGGTCGGCTGATGGTATGCAAGTTTGCTGTTTTTGACAATGGCGTTAAAGTATTGACGATTGAAATCTTATCAACAGCCTTTATTAGTCCACTGTTGGACATAGGCCTTTCCTTAGAAAGAAGGTTTTGGCCTTCGTAGGCCGGTAGTACCACGCTGGCCAGACGGGTTGGTATAGGGTTTCTTTCAAGCGGTTACCACCGCCGGCGCCTCATGCCGCCCTGAGTGTGGCCACGGGTGGACGGGACGGGTTTTCGCCTTCACCCACCATAACGGCCAGCCGCGAGGAGGCGACGTCTGCGTGTGCCGGACGTCGCTTAAATGGAGAATGTACCAGAAGATGGTGCCCGCGCCATTGTGGCCAGCCGCTAGAAGGGGTCCGGATGTCTTAATAACAGCTGTTCCCGGATCCCTCCTATTACAGGCGCAGAGTAGCAGTGTGGTTTTAGTCGGTTCGATTCCGATACACCACCCCGCCGCAAACCACGGTGGAGGTTCCCACACGTATTTCTTTTTATCAAATACTTATTATTGAATAGTTTCAACAAATAATTCCAAATACCTAATTTGATATCGGTTATTATATTTGATCGTAGATTCCCATCTTTAGAAAATGTCCTAATAGCAATGGGGCAAACTAGAAAGTGCATCTTTTCAAATAAAAGCAGAGTCTACCGAATTTGTTCTGTTAACGTATTTAAAAAAAAAAAGAAAGAACTGAGAAAAAAAGGGAGGCCTTTAATTACATTTAGTTAAAAATAAAGGGCCTACTTTAAATTCTTTATTTAAACCTGGTGAACTAATTATTGCGCTACTCAGCAGGTCAACTAAGCCGTCTACGGAGAATTTATGCAACGTTGTGGTTTCAGACAATAGGTGTCAAAGGGAACGCTGGCTTTAAAGAAAGTAGTGAAAGTAAACAAGGCAAGAGAAAGTATAAGACAATGACAGTTAAAGATGGTGGGAAATATAAGAATATAGTTTCTATTTATTCTTTATTGTACACATTGAACACATACATATATATAAGTAACAAGGAAATGTCATGTACAAAAGCAAGCTTAACCTAAAACTGAGTTTTCTTCCAGCAAACCTTTAGCGAATAGAGGACAACAGACAAACGTAAGGGCACTGTCATGCGTACTTAGGAATCAACACAGAAAAGCATAAAAATTAAACAAATACCGACATTAATTAGGATAGTAAAATATATTATACGTATAAATACATACATATACATACATACATACATACCAAGGGTCTGATTATTGAAGGGACAGATAATAATCCCTGGTTCTCTTCCTATTAATGTGAATATAGTTGTATTATTTATACGAATTCGTGTGGTGACGGATTAAGAATACGGAGTGTCAATACTCCTATTCATCCCATGGGTGTGTTAAGAGCCGACTGAGGGATCAAACTACCCAGGATAACAGCACTGCAAAGAGAAGGAAGACACAAACCATGAGGGGGATGTGATAGTCCGTATTTTTAATCCGTCTGTCTGCCCATTGACCTTCTTCTTGAAAAATGATTACTTTCTACAAACGGTTGGCGTCAAGCATACGGCTGGTCAAACAATAAACCAGCCAGAACCCTAATCAATATTAAAGATTGCACCGACCTCAAATAACATTAGCAAAAGGTGAGGATAATAATGATGGAAGACGAAAATAAAACAACACTTCATTTATATTTATTTAATAAAACATCAGAATATATTTCAAAATTACATTTAACAACGAATAAATTACAGCACAAAAAAAAGGTGAACAAAACAAAATTACTAAGTAAAAAAGCTCTTTTCACAATGAGCTTAAAATCTGTTCAATTTATCAAATTTTGTGCGCAAAAAGTTTTCAGAAAAGTTGTGTATATCAGATATGTGATCAATTCAAATTGATATTGCAATGGAACAGTCAAATGGCGTAATATGGATGACACTACGAGGGGTAAAATATTTTATCCACTATAGAGCTCGCGGTATATAGGCTCGAAGCCTAAACGACGTCTATTTGCAAGGTTAACGAAATTTTTCAATAAAACACATAAAATACCGATAAATTTCTGTGAAGAAATCGGTCCAAAAAAAATGTGTATAATGTATGATTACCAAACAGGAACTGTAAAACCGCTGCAGTAATAATAGTGTTCCAATTTAGGGTTCCGTAGTCCTAACAAGAAATTCTTATTGATTTGTCATCAGTTCATTCAGTTCAGATCAGTATATATATATATATATATATATGTGTATATACATCAGTTGTTTAGTACCCATAGTACAAGCTCTGCTTAGTTTGGGACTAGATGGCGTTGTGTGATTGTGGTAGAATATTATTATTATTCTCTTTATTACGAAATACATTTAAAATTATAAAAAATAGTGTCCCATCGGTATCAGGTACATGGACCAAGATATCGGTGGTTAGGACTCCAGAGACAGAAACCTCCTCACAATACGCGCCGTGTCAAGAAGAACTGCTTTCTGCATTAGGCCCTTAATCCAACTGCCTACCGCGAGCCTCTGAAGATGTTGGTCGAGGCTATTAGCAACTAATCCATGGGCCGATATGACTATCGGTAAAATGATTGCCGAATCAACGTATTCATTATTATTATTATTATTTATCCGCCTGCAGCTTATAGCGACTTAGTATAAAAATAGCTATTATTTTGCTGTGGGAGTCTTTATCGTAGGATTGTTTTAAAAATATTAAGTTTGTGAAATATTCAACTTGAAGCCTCTGAAAATAAATTATTGTTGGCTATAAAAATTTTGAAAAAAAAAATCAATAGCAATCATATTAGTATAAATAACAGAATAAGTATTAAAGCAATCGTGATAGTTTTCCTTCTTAATCCGTTATTTGTGAACTAAATTATACCGCATAAAATGCCAAGTTATCCCAACTAGAATCCCGAGAAAAATATTTACATGGCGTAGCTTGGATAAAGCCGGTTATGAACTACGGAACCCTACACTGTGTAAGGCACACCATGCACTTGGCCGGTTTGTTAAAGAAACAAATTAAGTTGTTAATGCTTTAATAATAATCATCAAGGATAGTTGTTTTATTAGGATAAAAAAATAATATTTAAAAAAAATGTTATAATTATATAAAATAATTTAGTTAGTTTTTTATCGCTTGCAAATAGACTTTTTTAAATTACAATGGTAGTGTACATTATTTTCAAAAAAGTTTTAATAATATTACAAAAATGTAATAACTATTTGTAAATATTGGTGTATCGATAAACATTGTCTTCGAAATTCTTCTTAAATTGATAATATAAATTTATCTGATATTGCAAAAATATTAAAATATTTGCAAAACAAAAAAAAATACAAAAAATTATAAAATATATTTTCACAATACCAGACGTAAGACATCTAAGATATTAATTTATATTATAACACATATAAAATCCCGAATAATTTTAAAAACACACAAAATGAGATATACACGTGAAGACATTGATGCTATACATATAACTATAATATATAAAATTCTACAGTAAGCTACGCCTACTAAAACCTATGAAACTATGGGCCTTAACAAATATAGATATATTGCTTACCGTGGTCCGATGGGATTATTATAATTAGGCGTGAACTTAGTTAAGGTATATCAAGACCTACAAGGACAATGCAAAACACGAAATCTCGAAAAGATTTTTCTTTTGAAAGGTCAAGGAGTGTTAAATTGTGTGTATACAGATTGATACAAACAAAATAATGCTTCAGCTTGAAAAACTTTTTTTTTTGTTTTGGACTTAAATTAAGTAAATTTCTAGACATGATAAATTATGGAAAATAACAAAATTTTGTTTTTTTTCTTCTAATTTTTTTTTTACAGAGGGTTTTTTTAGAGAAATCTGAGCATTCGATCAATATCCTTGGTGTTAAATACCCACAGTTCCTCTTCTCGCTTTATCAGTAAATTTGAAAATATCAAAACTAACACTTTTGAAAAAAGATCTCTGAAAGATCATGAAAATAATTTGTGATTTACTTTATTTAAGGCGTCTTTTTAATGAAATCCCTAAAAGTATCTACAACCGAGCAAACAAATAATTCTTTTGATTGTAAATACGACATAATGAACCGTTTCTGTTTAAATCATATCTCACGACATTATGTTGATATTAAAAACGGCAAATAACTTAAAAAACTAATACAAAATTTCTTTGTCTTACAACAGATTTTACAGTTTTTTTTATGGTAAACGAGCAGACGGCTCACCTGATGGTAAGCAACTCAAAAGTCACAAGTGCGTTGCTGCCCTTGGAGTCCCTCCCGCTCGAGTCAGCGGGGGGATTTGGGCTCCGGTAATCTCACTCACTCAGTGAAAGGCAACGAAAGAATTGCTTAACACCGGTTTACTGTGAGGCCGTGGTATCACTCCGGTCGAGCCTGCCCATTCGTGCCGAAGCATGGCTCTCCCACGGCAAAGCGACTCAGAAATCAATAAAATTACGTGAATTTAAGAAACGAATAATGAAAATTTCTTATTAGTGTCTGGCGTTGCAGTCCCTATTTTTACTGATGTTACTGTATTATATCAAATGCAACGTTCGAACAAGTCTTCCAAAATATTTTCGGTAAAATGTTGGAAGTTCAAATTCCATGCTTAGCATTGTCACATGTAAAGAGAATTAGGGCGCTATACCATAAAAGCAAGGGAAAGGGAAAGGGAAACAGCAGTAGCTTTTAGTATTTTACTCTCAATCTGCAATTGGCCTCAAACTTTAGTCCAGATCTAGTCAGAACTATTTAATATTGAAATTGTTTAACTTGAGAAAAGCTTAGGTAATAACCTAAGCTTTTCTCAAGTAAACAATTTCTAAGATAAGTAAGATCTTAAGTTAAACAATGTCTAAGATAAGATAAGTAATAACTTAAATTTTATATAAAGCGTCTGTCCGAAATATGGATAGCGCTGTGGGTTAGAGTGAGAGAGGAGGAGCCTGCCTACCGCTGCCGTATGTGTGAAAGAAAGGTAAGCCAGACAGACTGGCGCAGTAACGCGTTACGTAACGAAGCGGTTTACCCTCCCATAAGAAGTTATCAATAATATAAAACTCAATAGTTGGTATATTTTCTGAAGTACTTCATATGTAAATGTTAATTAAAATTGAATAAGTGTTTGAATATCTCAATCTTAGTTTCAAATATAATTTACCAATCCCAAAAAATGTTGTAGTTCATTGAAACCCACTTTGACTTTGTTACTCACAGAATATGTTTTATGGTGTTTATGTTTACAATTTTTTGATATTTTTCTTTGATATTTGATTTTGTTCCTACTGTAAGCTCAAGCAACGTTCCATATCCTATTCCTAGATGATACTTTTAGAAGCAAACTGTATGATTTGCGATACTTTATTGTCGGTTCCCTGGATGTAACATTTGGTTACATTTTTTTTTCTCTAAACATTTATTATATCTTTATAAATTTAGTTGATATAATTTGTAACTTGTACAATTCCATCTATGAAATTGTACGATTTCTATTTTGATTATTAAAAAAAAACATGTTTCCAATCTATTTTTTGAAAAATCCCGATTCATTTTTGATCGGATTTCATATAAAATCTACATATTGAAGAAGTTAGAGTTGGAAATTTTATGGTAGATAAATTTTTAGTCCACTTGTCCAATACCTAAGCACCTAATGATGAGTAAAGTCTACTGCTGATCATCTAATTGATTTAGGTCTAGGATGGGCCAGGATAGTCCAAGGATGAGGTGAGATTGGTGTTTTCTTTGGACCCTGGGGTTAATATTATAATAATATTCCTTAATTGTTGGACAGGACCTTTCCAAATAAGTCCATTTTTATTTAGCTAGGGTAATTGATCGACTTTTAAATTTAAACTTTAAGTTGTTTTCAGTAAAGTGAAAAATTCTATGTGTTCGAGTCGACCAAACTACCCATGGCTAAAACATTAAAATTACAATACTGAATTACAATTTAACATCAAGTAGAGAAGTTAAAAATACATCTAAGTTATATTAACGACTAATAATTCAATATTTCCTAATATAATTTTATATAAACGTTCGTAGTTTGCGTCCTCTATAAAATGAACACCATACTAAGAAAATAAGGCAAACGGGTATCACGGAGGGACCAAATAATTATGTTATTCCGAACATCAGGCACTCAAATTGAAATCATTACCTTTTGACATAAATGGCTAAATCTAAAATCAAAATATTTTGACAGGAGATTTTGTGATATCCAAGATCAATGGCTTACAATTAATTTCAGTATTCTATAACATTTACAATAACATTATCATCGTGGAGTTAATTCTTTTTCTCCACATGGTGTGTTTATAGAGCCAAACACGCCGATATTCTGGACATCAAAAATATTTGACGCGTTACGGAGTAATAAATCCAGTAAGACTGAATGAATTTAATGCATATTAAAAAGAAGAAGGAGATTGATAATTGATATTATATATGATAAATACATTTATTAAGAACAGAGGGTTAGATAATATACATGTAGCACATGAAAAGGAAATAGGCTTAACAAACTCAAACACAAGAAAAAATATGTCTGAATCACAGGCAGCAAATATAATCGTAGTGGATGCAAGTTCGCTAGTTTGACATCGATATCATTATTAAATAACTAGTTCTCTCCGTAAGTATCACTCATCTCCTGTCCCAATATTTTAAGGTGTAAGTCAATTCTAGGGAAGAAAACTGAAAAATCTATGCGAGTTTTACTAACGCTTACGTCGAGCTGCCGTCTAATAATTTTGAGGAACATTATTTTAAGTTTCTTGATTACCTTTGGCATTGTATTTTCTGGATGGATTCGATTTAATATCTGTCTTTTGAGTTCTGTGTCCATGGTTGTATTTTATTTTCTCAAATTCGAGTTTAAAAATTTCTGTGACACTATCTCAGAATATGTTTACGGTAGTTTTCAGTCAGTAGTTTACTGTGTCCCTTTGTAAATTTAGGTGTATTATCAGTAGTTTTGGGCCCTTTTTTTAGGTTAGTGTTTGTTGTTTCACTAACCCAAATTCTGAATTGGTTTGCCAAATTTTGTCTGCAATATATTCGGTGCTGCTTCCAATTTTGAGTTCAGTATATTCTGTGTTATTGTTATTATTATACAACATTATTATTATTTATCGTTATTTTATCGTTTATTTCAAATCTATCATCTCTTTTATCGTCTTCTACATGCAACACGTGCCTATGCGCCCTGTCAGCCTCGATCATAAAGACGCTTCTACTTCTAATTTCTATCTACGATCTCCCCACACAAGCGAACTATTTCGTTACAATTAACTCTGAAGCGGTGGACCCAAACGTTTTATTGATATTCGCAATATTTTATGTTTATGTGACAATTTGGTGATCAATGTGTTTATACGAATTTAAATATAAAGCAAAAAAATGTATACACATAACAGTCCGTATACTTGGTTCTCGTCAAAGTATATATTTTATTTGTGTATAATATATTTTATTAGCTGTAGTGTTACTTAACAATCAGTAATATTTAATTATTAGAATCAAATTTAGTTGTAAAATATGTTTAGAGAGCCGTAGTCATAGTTTAGGGTCGTATGAACAGTAAATATTGAATACCTTATTTTTGTAGTAAAATTATTAAACAGAGAACAGAATTACCTGATTTTGATGAAACTTCTATTCATTAAATATTTAAAAAAAACTCTGTGATCCACATAAAAAGGTATGTTGACACATTTTCGGAAATGCTTATTTAACATACGAAATTTTTACTAAAAACACTTAATTGAAAAATAAAACGATGGAAAAAAATACAGTTAGTTTGTAACGTTGTCGAGGGAGATCGACCTCGTGGCCGTGGCCTTTAAGGTCATCCTCTCAAATATTCTGCTGCATGAGTTTGATTACGTCATAAAATGATACTATTAATGCTCCATAGACAACTTTGAGGTTCCCTCTATTTCTAGTTTTTTTTATATCAAATGACAGCTGTCAACTTGTCTACATGTTAGTGATGTAATGAATCCGTGTACAGTTTAATGATATAATTGTTACTAGTAGATTTAGTAATTTAAATTTATGAATAGCGTGAACGTCATTGTTGAAAAAATCATTACAGTAGAAACAAATTACAAAAAAAGTCTAAATTGTTGTGATAATTTACATTGGTTTTGGGGTAAATAGCGTGGAACTACCCTTTACAATTTTTTCTAATATACAATAAAAATAAAAAATAAAATTCCTTGAATTTATTATTAGTCGATTTGCAATACTGACCCTAAAATATGAAACCACTTATCTCAAACACGTTGTATTTGTAAGATAATACAAATATATATAAATAATATAAAATGTCCGTATAATGAATATTAATAATTATTTTAAATGGTATTTATAAGTACACGTACAAGGAGTGGGTACATTTAATGGAAGATTACACAATCAGGGTTGGGTTATATATTACACATTGGAGTTACAATCACTATATGTCTGATTTGTTTAATATACAATGAATATTATTTTATATTAACACCTAGTTACACAATAGTCTAATAAAAAAGCAAAAAAACCACAACGGTACTACTCCATTAGGTTAATATGATGATCCTATTATATACTACCCATAATAATGTTTGACAATTAAAAATTACACATAGTTATAAAAAATGTACTTCTATTTGGAATACAAACACTAAATTTAGGAGACACGGTGGGATCACAATATTTTTTAACATTAATTCGTTAATTAACATTTCGAATAAGCCTCGTTTTCTACATGAATAATACCATCGATTTATAAAGTTATTACTTTTTTGTCTAAAAAAATTCTAAGCCTGTCTGTGATGTGACTTGCATTTAATTTAAGTACGCTCAGATAGATGGCGTTAGTGCAATCTTTTAAATTTTGAACTTTTGATACTTTGGACATGTTATGATGACGCTTTATTCCATATTTTATTATCAGCTGAGCAGTAAAAGTCTCTAAGTGTTTTGTCTATGGTATTTTCTATATAAAAGGGAAGGAGAGCTGTCCTTTTACAATAAAATATTACAGAAGCGAAGACTTAAATAGTTTTACCTGGTAAATAAAACGCCAATAGAACATAATAAAGTCATTTTGAATGTTGACTTAAGTGAACTTTGAGATTCAACTACCAAAATTTATTGCATTGTGTGTCAAGTTTGTATTTTTTGTACAAAAAACAGTACCACTGATCTTTTTGTACGTAATTATTGACTACAATATTTCAAATATAATCTGAGGCAGTCTTCCTAGCCTTATTCACTTTCCATAACTAAGTCCTAAGCATCAAGAGCTTTTTCATATTTCTGAGTGTGACATTATGGTTTCTAGTCACCGAAATCATCACGTAACTTAACAAAAAATCCACTATTTAAATATTCGAAAACATCTACCGTAGCCACTACCATGTTTAATTTCAGTCCACATCAATTTAATTTCGCTATACGTAATAGTTAATTATTTAATTTCGTTTATCGCCGATCCGTCTGGTTCCCGAAAGTATTTGTCCATATCGAATAAGTACGTAGCAAGCCTGTTTGTGGTAACTGACAGTTTATACTACGTGTTAGTGAAAACAAAAGAAATGTAAAATGGACTTCTTGGAGAGCAGTTGCTGCAAACTAAATCTATAATAATAATCTAAATCTCAATTCCCATCCGGAATATTCAATATTGGTTACTAATATTCTGTATCTTAATTTAACGTCTCCTTTTATCCCGGTATATCTAATATGATCATGAATCTGTAGCTGGAAGAAGTATTAGAAGGTCTTAATCCCACAATCAACCGATGGGGAGGTTACACCATAACGAAGATTGTGTATCGCTGAGTTCCAAAATTCTATTTCTTATTGTCTATTTGGTTTTTCAGTTAAGATTTGTATGGTGGTCAGTAACGCAGGTTGCAAAGTGAAAAATATTTTAATTGATTTTCTAAAAGTTTTCACTAACACGTTGCACAGTAAAACAGACCGACAAATTGTAATTGTAATTTTAAAAGAGTTAAACCCATTACGATGAATTGCTTACATCGGTTTCTTATTTTAGACAAGTTCGATGTTTTGCCAAGAGATGGCGCTGCTTTATAATACATGTAGCGCCATCTGTCAGTGTTACATGTAGTTTTACGAAGTTTAGGATTTTGCTACGTAGGGTGCTATGGGATTGCTAAGGTTTTACAGTTAATGAACTGATGATTCATGGTTGGATTGCGTTTAATCGAATAAGTAAGTTACTGAGACAACATACGTTTGTAACTTAAGGTTTGTTAGAAGATATTTTCCTGACGCCATATTTAAAATTAAATTAACTTTTAGACCAAAATACAAAATCAGTTTGAATATCGCTCAAACGCAGTCCAAACCATCTACAATTCCAGTACACAATTTATGAGTAGTTAACAGCACAATCGAAGAACGGGAAGCAGGCAACGGAGTCGGCGGCCGAGTGCTAGAGCACGTGCAGATTCTCGCACGATTTTGACTTGGAGTCACGAGCCCACACACGTCCTAGTAGACCGCGAACCTGGAGTTGTAAAGGTAAAAATATAGATAGAGCTAGTTATCGTCTTCAATCTATGGGAGGACAGATATGAGGACACGAAATTCTTATCATGGTTTGTAAGAGACCCGAGACATCAATTTCCCGAGGCCCGAGGTTTGTAAGAGACCCCCAAAGTGGATTTACTGTATGTCCAACTCCTCCTATTTTCTTCTAAATAAATTCGTTAAGGGTTCCAAGACAGTTTTTTTGTTTCCTGAGACTTCCCGAGTGTCAGAACTCGGTGTGTTCTCGGTTGTGTCTGCTGTTGATCAGGGTACAGGAGTTACAGTGGTGGGCGTGTGGGAGGGATTACTCCCATTTACCCCCAGTATGATGACGAGACAACTGTGCTGCCGCATTAAACAGGAGTTACTTTCCTAGGACAGGTACATCGTAGTACTTAGTTTTAGTTTGTTCGAGTCCGGCACGCCATCTTACCGTCTAGAGGTGATAATCTAAGGATTTGCATAGGGGAAAAAAAAAAATCACCTTAACGCTGGCAGAAAGTCTGGTCCTCTTACGGGGCGTGCTAGCGGCGGAGACGCAGGGTGGCGCAGGTATCGTAGGTGGTGCCTCACTCTCGAGCGGTGAGCGCGCACGACTACGATTTTTACGCGACCCACTGCGTTTTCTATAAACATTTAATACAGCGATAGTTAAACTTTAATTTCTGCATTCCTCTGCAAATGAATGGTAGAGTATATGTATTTGTGTATGTATTACAGATTCCTTATGTATTTACTTGTATTTATATAAGTAGGTATTGCTAGGACTGACTGCTGTATATAATTGACACTACTGTTGTGCTGTGTAAATATTTTTCTTTTTGTTTTTAGTTTCCTTTACACTTTTTTCTCACCAAATCTGCCCATGAAATTACCTATTTACAGTCTATTTGTCCATCCATAGGTTGCCTGTAAGATATTGCTTTTTAGCGATAAGGCCGCTATTTGTACATGGTCATTAACTTTGAATACTATTGTATGTATAATATCCTGAATTAGTGTACAATAAAGATTATTCTATTCTATTCTATTCTAAAGACACACAATCTTTGAAGTGACTGTTTTCTGGGTTTCTTTGAACTATTAAGTAGACTTTTTTCATTGCAGTGAGTGAGGTTACAGGAACTCTAACCAACTTCCCCTGGGGGGTAGGGGAGAGGGGGGGGGGGCGGTTGACAACGCCCTTGTGGGTCTTCACTCTAGTCACTGTCCATCAGGTGACCCGTTTGCTCGTTTGCCCTCCTATGCCATAACAAAAAGAAGGCAGGTGAAAGTTCCGATAAATATTTCTGTAGGTTTTGGCAATGAGAAATCCCAACTTACCTGACTCTCTCAGCGTGCTGTTGTTTAAGTCTTATCTGTGTGAGCAGTCCGACCAGCAGTTCGTCTACATTGTGGTTGATGCCCACCGAAGTCTCGATAAACTTGCACTCGTACGATGTAGCCAAATTCTTGCCCTCTAAAACCATAAGTCATTTTATTTTATATTAATTTTAATGGAGAATATAACCAAAGTTCTAATTATGTCATGTTCTTGATCAAGTGGAATAACAGAAGAATGAAGATTTTTCCTAAGTTCAGCTACGAATTATGATTGAGTGACCACACTAAATAATGTAGGTCAATTTTGATTAGTCCAGGACAGGACCTGGATACTTGCAGCCTTAATTCGAGGAGGCAGGGGAACTTAACATCATATAGTCCGGGTCCTTCCCAAAGTTGAAAGCGTCTGAAGCCGGCCGTAGGGCTGGTTTTAAGTGGAAACAACTCCTGGATCCCGTATCAAAGCTATGGCATCCTCCGGGATCCTCCTCATCTGATAGATGGGTTGCCTGTAATTGCCAATTCAAATTGCTCCAACAGCTTTGGAAATAGTTGTTACTTTCACAACAAATATCCAAGTTTGTCCAAACCAAGAATGCCTGAAGGACAGTTATATAAGTAAACATAATTTCAGAAAGTAATCAAGAACGTAATTATACAGCCAAAACACGTTTCATTCTGAAGTGTATCAATAATTCAACCGAGTGATTTCAAATTTAAACCTGAACCAAATCAAACATTCTGTAATTATGGGGTCGGCAATTAGATACCGTATCGTGCTCAGATCAAATCCCTATGAAGGATAGCATTCAATGCTAAGGTTAAATGAATCCATACATATCAAATTTCTTGTCCTGACTAACTGATTGATTCAGGAACGCAGATCGTGCAACAGCTGGGGCTACAAACTTGATGGTAGCTGATGCTTTTTATGTTATAAGCAGTATGTCAGGATTTTTGGTAATTCCTAAGGGGTAAAATAAAGAATGAACGGACAACCGGTTTAACACTTTGGCAATTCTTCATTTTCAAAGTTAGAAACGTGAAATAAATAATAATAGCTAGCACATAATAACTTTCCTCTTAATAATCCTACAGCTTCCTCTTATCTAGCTTCACAGCTTAAACTGCTAGGTTCTGGTACTGGTGTATATGGTAATTACTACAATTGAGATCAGGATGTCAAAAAATCGTAACACGTTTAAAGCCAAAGTTCGAGAACTTTATAAGAAGCAGCTAGCAAAAATATCCTCATGACCGCGGCACTTCACTATTATTGTATTTATACTGTTGCGCCACATAATGATTATGATTAAATGGTTCGAGTGTATGTGAAATGTGGAGGACAGCGCCATCTAGTATCGACAAAAGTACATCTATTAAGATTGTGGTTAATACGAGTAGTTCTGATCCTTACAGCGCTAGATTTCGCTTCTGGAAAATTCGTGTTTGTTTCGAACTCTAAGAACTTTCTAGTTAAATCCAAAAGCGCACACACAGTTTCGTTTTACGAGGGGCGAATGAATATCGCAATGAATTTCTAATGCGACTAACAAGATATATAGTGATTCCTAGTAGTGATTGTTTGTAAATATAGTGAAATAAAGTACCTAATTAACCGATATTATTTTATTATTTATATACCCAGCTCGTAACAATATTATAAAAATTATTGTATATATTTTATTCTGTATGTATGTTACATAAATATGTATTTGTGTACTCTTCTATGTAGGTACTTTTAAGTAGCACTATTAAGTGTCATTTTATATTTGTAAATGCTTAGTTTAGCTTCGTTTCATTGTATATATTCACCTGCCATGTCCCTAACTGAACCATCTAAAGGGTAACTGGTAGATAATGCCATGTGGCATTAAGTCCGCCTCGTGCAAAATGCTTGAAAAATAATTGCTTTTGTAAATAACCACGAAAGTTACTCTAAGTAATTACGAGTATTTTAAAATTAAATAGAATTTTGCCATTAAAAATGGCTCTCAAAAAAGGTATTTATATAAAATTAAGATTTGTGTTTTTCCTTCAAGTTAAGATGATGTAATTGACAGGTCCATTATAAAAGTTCGGACTTTATTAAATTAGCCAATCTTTTGTCGTGAAATAAATTCCTCTTTTCAACTACAAAAAGACGAGTAGTAATAATGAGTTTTTACTAGGCAAAATACGTTAACACTACTATAATTCCAAAAAGCACTGTGTAAGAGAATTTATGTTGCATTTCGAATCCATCTCATCTCTCAAAGAAGTTTGATATCTAGCGTTTTATAGATCAAAAGGTGAATTCTTCCCTGCCGAAATCAGGATGTCCACAAACCGCCTTGCATTCAAGAGAAAAGTGCGCGAACTTCTTCGGAGTGAATTGGCAGAACAATCACAACGCTAGTACCCGACAGAGTATTTATATAATAGATCTTTACCTATGAAATTGCCGTTTTGCATGCAATAGGTGAAAGTACTTATTTTTTTAAACTTTTTTATTTCTGTTATTCGAAGTAATCACCCATGCAATCGACGCATCTTTGCCAACGCATTGGCAGTTTATTGATGCCCTTCTTGTAAAAATCAGCTGGACGGGAGGCAACAAACTCTTCAAAGGCATTTTGTACTGCCTCTCGGGAATTGAATTTTTTACCCACTAAAAAGTTGTCTAAATTTTGGAAAAAGTAATAGTCGGTAGGTGCAAGGTCTGGTGAGTACCAAGCAACCAGCTTTGGTCAATCGGTCGTCCTTACTGCTCCTTCACGACAACGCGCGACCCCATACTGCGCAACAGACAGTCTCCAAGCTGCAAGAGCTGGGGTTGGAAGCTCTCCCTCATCCGCCATACTCCGACATACAATTATGTAAAATTTAATATTTTATTTTGCACCTACCGCATCATATTTCTACATCACCTGAAGGTTGACTGGGAGAGAATGCCTCAAGGCATAAGGTCCGCCTTTGTACAATATGTGTATTAAGTTTAAAAAAAATTGTCGTAATAAAAAAATCGTTCAAAATTTAGTTTCGATCTACTCTGAATCTCACAAATGTCATAAATGGTATTCATAATGGTATCCTCATCATCATCATCATCAGCCTATCGCAGTCCCCTGCTGGACAAAGGCCTCTCCCATTGCATGATAATTAGATCGATTTTGGTATTCTCGTAGTAAAGTATTACTAAACTAGCAGAATATCGATTCAACTTTCCGTCACAATACGATATATTCACATTACAGTCAACTTTCGATGCTACGAGATTTTTTTTTACTTTGCTACGAGAATACCTTATATCACATTTGTGAAATCAAGAGTAGATCGGAACTGAACTGTGAACTAATTTCTATTTCGAGAACTGACCTTTAGAGTATAGAAAGTAATGGTCGCACAAACTTATAATTGGACGATACTGGGGAGCAGAGTTCAGAAGAAGAATCTTTACGCTGACTCGAATGTACCTATTTTGTTTTAAACGATTCTTCTATACTATACGGCATTGGATAAGGTATTGCCTTATAACTCCACAATCGAATAACTCTAGGCATTATCCTTACCTAAACTTTAATGTTTATTTCATACGTGACGGGCCTGTTGGTCTCGTGGTTTTCATCATCATACATCAACAGCCTTTAATAGTCCACTGCTGGACATAAGCCTCTCCTTAGAAAAGAGGTTTTGGCCTACTATACCACGCTGGCCAGACGGGTTGGTATAGGGTTTGTATCAAGTTTTCCTTCTCTTTGCAGTGCTGTTGTTCTGCGTAGTTTGTTCCCTTAGTCGGCTTACACGACACCCAGGGGATGAATAGGGGTGGTGACCCTCCGTATTCTCAATTCGTCACCACACAGACAGTGGTTTTAGTTATCCTGAATGCAGAGCCAGAGGTCGTGTGTACTATTCCCACCCAGAACAAATATCGTGTGATATAACGATCATTTGTTCTGTATCTGAGTGTAATTTATCTACAGTATGTATGCATTTAGAAATATATAAGTATGTTTATCAGCAGTTTGGTTAACAGTACAGGTTCTATCTAGTTTGGGATCAATCAATCAATTATGTGAGAGATTACTATTATTAGGCCTGGCATGCTCAAGGGATCAACATTATATTTTTCAGAAAACAGAATAAAATAAACTACCTAGTCTTCTAGAGTCTTCTAAAAAGAAGTACCTAAGGGAATAAAAATATAGCTTTAGAGGGAGCACGAATAACTGCAATAATGCAAAAAATGTGATGCATGAAATCTAATATCGGTGTATCAATATTCGAGGTTCTATTACCGTTCAGTTCAAATATTTAAGTGTAAGAAACCAAGAATAAACCTATTTATTTGCATGTAAAGTATTTTTATTCTATCTAGAAACAAAATACGAAGGCGTATTTTGGGATAGCGTTATGCTAATTTAAACCCTATCTTTGGTTATTTTCATCGGATTGATTTTTCTGCTGAACTACAGAGTAACTGCTAAAACTTACTCCGTAGTTCGCTGTTGTTGTTTCACTGTATGTAAAAGAAAATAGTTACAGTTTAGTTATTTCATCAACAGCCTTTAATAGTCCACTGCTGGACATAAGCCTCTCCTTAGAAAGGAGGTTTAGTTACTTACATTGTTATATCTGTTACATCCTAAAACAAATGATAATTTGTGAAAACATACGTGTATAAAGTTTAAAGGGAAGATTTGGTGTCAATCACAATTTTTATTTGGTCTTATCTTCCTCCGTGCCTTTCCCCAAACAAGGTTGACTTTAAGTGTAATATGATATGGCAGAACTTCGTTTCTTTTGCATAGCGACTGCCACCAGACCTCCACAACCCAAGTACAAGGCGATATCGAAGTTCTGTAAAAATAACGTTGTCGGACTCTTTAAGGTTCCAACTAGGTAACGATTTTTATGCTTTACATGCTCTCCGAGGTGCATGGCTCTCAATGTGTTAAGAATGGTCACCCATTCATAGACTGGCCTGGTTAGGATTGCTTCCCAATCCTATCACCTTTTCCTTTCACATTGAATTCCCAAATTAGCCATTTAATTCTGAAAGTTCCTAGTTGACGGCATTAGGCTCATCACTTATTACGTGGCTGCACTGCCGCTGTCTCCGAGCTTCACTGCTTCCAACTAGCGGGCTGCTGTGGACATAGCCGGTGCAGTGACTCCTCGTACCTCGACTCAACAAACAGCTGCGAGTACGGGAGTTGTTCCAAGCTTCGACCGTTGTACTCAAAAAGGTCAAAAATCGGTATTTAATCGGAATCAACACAATTTGCACTGGCAGGGGTAACTAATTCTAGTGAATAAGCCTCCACTTGTCACTAGTTCTGGAATATTGTCTTGTTTCCTAAGGAGGATTAATTTAAAAATAATACACTATTTATCTTATAACACTGGGTTGAGCAAAACAATAACGCGATTCAGGTAAAAGGAACAACGTACTCTATCGAGATTCAAACAAAATATTACATGTTCAGTTTGCAGTTTAACAGTTTGATAGAAATTATAGCGAACAAAATGTTAGCGTTTAATACGCCTTTATTTATCCATTTAGAAAAATATAGGCATGAGTTTGTGATGATTATCAATATTTCAAAAGCCGCCCGGCTTGTTTGGTTGGTGTGTAAAATAAAAAGTCTTAATTAATAACAACAAGCTCAGTTAAATAAAATTATTTATAAAAAAATTAACCGTGTCGTTACAATAGCAAAGCTTCTGTTCTCACTAATTAATGTGTACACAGAATGTTCTCTCAATTTAATTATAAAATACATAAAATTATGCTAATGAATATAATTGGAAAGATCTGGCTTCAATCACAATTTTTATTCGGTTATATAAAGCATGTATTTGCTTTTGACACGGCTGCGGTGAAGTGGAGTCTGTTCGCCTTGTATTTGCAACGTTGAATATATTTTATGTACAAATAATTTCGTATTTCCACGTAATATAATTGTTTTGGGCTTGATTAAAGCTTATGTGTTTTTGACATAATTTGTGCTAGGAAGTAACGTTATATATATCTACATGACCACCGTCCATTTCACAACATCTGTTTAAAATATGTTTGTTTAACAATTGTGTTCATTAAAGCACAATTAACCCACGATATTCGTGTAGTGACGGATAAAGAATACGAAGTGACACCACCACTATTCAACCCGTGGGTGTCGTAAGAACCGACCTAGGGAGCAAACTACGCAGAACAACAGAACTGCAAAGAGAAGGAAAACTTGACACAAACCCTATACCCGTCTGGTCAGCGTGGTATAGTAGTCCAAAACCTTCATTCTAAGGAGAGGCCTATGTCGAGCAGAAGACTATTAAATGCTGTTGATAGGATGTGATGTAATTGTATATTTCGTGAATATGATATAGGTAGTGAGCAAACGAGCAGACAGGACACCTGATAGAAAGCGACTACCGCCGCCTATGAACGCGTTGCCGGCTCTATAATATTATTTATTCCAAGCTTCATACTGAATTCAAGCTGAATTCTTTAACGTTGAGACGGCGAATGTTATTTAAATGAAGTGAATGAATTCATTAAATTGAAGTTCGTTCATTCGCGAAGGTTTAAAGTAAATTATCACTTATTAATGTTACAATTTCGAGAGTGTTCGTTTACGAAGTTTTCACTACTAAACCTTACCGATAGCGTATCGATAAGGTTTAGTAGTGATAACGGCCAAAATAACCTATCGGCGATAGGTTATTTTGCCTCCGCTACTTAATAGACTGGATAGGTTGCTTTGCCCCCTGATAAAAGGGGCCCTGTCGTGTCTCAAGGGCACATCCGAGATACATGTATTAGTATAACTGTAAATCTTTATTATCTCCATATATTTAGTAATTTCTTCCTTCTAAAGAGGCCTTTAGAAAAACGTGGTTTTATGCAAAAGTTTGTGATGATGATAAAAATCAAAGATACTCACCATCTGTAGGAACAGCTCTTGATCTTGCAAGATCAGCTTTATTGCCGACCAGGATGACAGCTCGTCTGGATGTATGGCCAGCTGCCCAGAGACTTTGAAGTCTTTTCTCCGCATCCGCAAAGCTGACTCGGTCTGCTGTTGAGTAGACCACGCAGTAACCATGTGCGCAGCCTTCAGACTTCAAAAAGAGAGCAGCAAAATATTTTTTTATTTACATTTTTTATGGTAAAGGGGGCAAATGAACACGTAATGGTAAGTGACAGCCGACACCCATGACTGTGCGCCCCCTCCCGAATTCTGAAGATTAAAACTTGATGTGAACCATGAAACTATAATTCTTGTTTCTCTATTGAAAATTAGTTTGCTAGACCTATGGGTTGATATGACTATCCTCAAATGACTGGACTATATTTGCTATGGATATTTTTAACTCAAAACTAAGGACGAGTACACACAGATCATCATCAGCAATTTCCTTGCATTTCCCAATTTTATTTATGGACAGATCATGTGCAGCGTTAGAAAAGATTATGGCGGAATTCTTTAATCTCTAAATAAATTAAGAGAAAATTCGGGTTTGGAAAACAGATAAGGCAAGGAAGCCATGGTAGAAAATACAGCAAGTCTCGTAATTTTGCTGTCCCCTTTAAGATTGAAGAAACCACTAGGACAGAAACAACACCTGGCAATACACAGTACATTTACATGATCAAGGTATAATTACCTTTATCATGTTGTACCTCTTCATCCTGTGGGTGTCGTAAGAGTCGACTAAGGGACTAAACTACGCAGGACAACAGCACTGCAATGAGAAGGAAAACTTGATACAAACTCTATACCAACCCGTCTGGCCAGCGTGGTATAATAGGCCAAAGCCTCCCTTCTAAGGAGAGGCCTATGTCCAGCAGTGGACTAGTAAAGGCTGTTGATGATGTTGGATAGTTATCCTACGTATCTCTTTACCACTAATATCAGACCCAGCATTCTCTCTCAGGAACAATGCCTTCTTTAAATAGTGTCTTGGAAAATATTTTGCCTAACTGATTCAATTCTCACGAGTATATTTACGTATTTACCAGAAATAAAAAATATTAATCATATTAGCTAACAATAAAAGAGAAATTTCTGCAACAATAATAACGTTCACAGAAATTATAAGTTAGCATTGTACTTTCCGACCCTCATCAAAATTATGTCCGAGTGACCGCTTTGAAGAGGGTTGCTTAATAAAAAATTTAATGAAACCAACACAAGTCGATATAAAATGGTTATTGTTGGTTATTGTGTGTGGTGACGGATTAAGAATAAAGAGTATCACCACCCCTATTCATCCCGTAGGTGTCGCAGGAGACGACTAAGGCAGCAAACTACGTAGGACAATAGCACTGCAGAGAGAAGGAAAACTTGACACAAACCCTATACCAACCCGTCTGGCCAGCGTGGTATAGTAGGCCAAAATCTTAATACTCAATATATTTATTGCATTCCACAATGTTTACTTAGATGGTAACTTAAATATAAGATCAGATCATGATGGACCCTGTCGGGCACAGCAATAGATGAGAGAGGGAGAGATAATACAAACTAATCATAATAATTATACTTCAGTTTTTATGTACATGCTTAATTTATTGATTGCTCAGGTATTCATTGATGCTGTAATAGCATTTTTGTAGTAGTAATTGTTTTAATTTATTTTTATATATATTTAATATGGTTTCATTTCTAATTTCTTCGGGTACTTTATTGTAAATTTTGATAGACATTACTTGAGTGCTATTTGAATGAATTTGGAGTCGGGATGAAGGTAGGTTTAGTCTAGTCCTATGGCGTAGTGTGTAGTTTTTTTGTTTATCCTCTCTTTTTATGTCGGACTTTGTATAATATGTGGTAGAATATTATTATTGTTATTATTATTTTTTGTAAACAGATGTTGATTTTTTCGTACGAATTTACATATTTCCAAAATGTAAATTGATGGCAGTGTTAGAATGTTGTGTTCTCTAAACTATGGTGTACAACAATCGGTGTCTCTATATACCTCCTTTCTAAGGAGAGGCCTATGTCGGGTAGTGGACTGTTAAAGGCTGTTGATGTGATGTGATGTTATTTCGAATATTGTAAACTGTTATTTCAAGGAACCAATTGTATTGTCGGCACAAACACTGCATCTATATCAGGCTTCAGTAAAAGTGACTTCTTTAACATAAAAAGTGTGATTCACAGCGCTTATTATTTACGATTAAATTAACTTAGAAGTTACCTCTTTTCTATCAAATAACTGTTGTATTTTATATCGTCTTTTAGGTTATATTTTAGAAACAAGTACGTGGCGGTCTCAACTTGCCGGACTAGCTTCTTTGGGCAACCACGCGCTGGGTAAGTCGTACGTTACTTCGATACTCAGTAACATCCTTGCATTTGAATTTTTTTCTGTTTACTTAACTACATAGAATAATATTAACTGACTGCACGAATGGCGTACTGGTTTAAGCGGTCGCCACGCCGCTTCCTACTACGTCGAGTGTTGTGGGTTCAAACGCCACATGGGTCGACACTTTGTGTGATCCACAAAGTGTTGTTCTGTCTGTGTGTTCTTTGTGTCCGTTTCATGTATGTTTGTAAAGTCCCCCGCAACACAGGATATATTCCTAATGCGGGAGTTGTCTTTTAAAAAAAATAATATATATCTCATACATCCCACACACGGCCGTCTGATCCCAAACTAGGCAGAGCCTGTACTATGGTAACCAGACTGCTGATAAACATACTTATATATTTTTAAATACATATTATAGATAAGTTACACCCAGATACAGAACAAATGACCGTGCTCATAACACAATATTCGTCTTGGGTGGGAATCGAACCATAGACCTCTGGCTTAGCAGTCAGGGTCACTAACCACTAGACCAACAGGCCCGTCTAGAAGCAATGATATTTTCAGGCAGATATGTTATCCTGGTTCCCCGGCTATTAGTACCCGAGACGGCGTACGGTTTTAGTCGGTTCGAGTCCGACATGCCACCGACAGGTGGTATCCGAGGGAATTTCCGCACGGAAAAAAAAGGCAGATATGTTATATCCCTACTGTATGCACAAAATATTTGTGCCGTAACTGTATATGTATACATTTATTAATGCATTTTAGAACAAAACATACATTTACCTGTAGTATATTCCTTTATCTTTATTTACCATTTTGTCATGATTTCTGCATTTTCGGAATACACAGGAAGCATATTTTGAATTTTATCGAATTAATTAGTACGTGCGTTCGCTCGCAGTGGTCCTAATTAGGACCCTCGCGTTTTGTGTGTTGGTGGCGTATCTGCCTCTTGTTTGTATGTAATATTATTGCATAGAAGGCAAATGTACTGGTATTGCTTCAATAACTGCGAAGATCTGAAAAACTATCAGATCTTCGCAGAAGCCCAATGAAATTAGTCCGGAAATTAGCTTTACACTCACATATGGAGTAGGCCTGGCCTGCTAAAAGGTATTCAATTAAAATTACGAAAAGATCTAGTCAAACACTACAACAAAATATGTTTTTTAAACTCTTAGGACGTCGCGGCGCGCGGATGACCTATGACCCTGTACTGTCGCGCCCTTGAACTAGTGACCCAGTCACAGCTGAGCGAAGTCATTATTACCTCAATATCTACGTTATTTTATAATTATATTCAATGAAATAAACATATTTGGAATCCCTGATATATATTCTTCTAAATGTTGTGACTGAGACGCTACCGCGTAAAAATTTGGTGTCACAACTGTTGTGACGGCGACGCGTCGGAGGTTAATGATTCTCTGATGGGGTTGAGACATGAAATGAATGATCTAAAAGCTTACAATTACATGATCTGGTGGAGAATCTAAGAAAGTGATTTCCGATTCCTCGCCAGCCAACAGCACGCATACCGACCGCTCGCCTGACTCGTCATCTGAAACAATATAACATGTATCAATTTTATACACCGAGGCATATTTAAAAGTCCCACGCATTATAACTATTTCTGAAATATATTTTTTGTTTTATTTTCTACGAATTCTTTTTTTAACTTATTTTTTTTAATGGTCATCAATAAAAAAAAATCTAAAATTAATTAAAATCAAAGTTCTATTATGATTCATTCAATTTTTAATTTATGACGTAATATCATTCTATTTAAAAAAAGTAAATCTCCATATTTAAAAGATTATGTTCATTCATTCATCAGTTATTAGTTAGTTTCTAACTCTTACAAATTATTTTCTACACGTTGTATAAATACATAGAACAAAATACTGGAATCATTACTGGAATGATCGTCCGTGTGGTGACGGATTAAGAATACAGAGTGTCACCACCCCTGTTCATCCCGTGGGTGTCGTAAGAGTCGACTAAGGGAGTAAACTATGTAGGACAACAACATTGCAAAGAGAAGGAAAACTTGATACAAGCCCTATATCAACCTGTCTGGCCAGCGCGGTATAGTAGGCCAAAACCTCCTTTCTAAGGAGAGGCCTATGTGGACATAGGCCTCTCCTTAGAAAGGAGGTTTTAGACTAGGAGGCAGTGGACTATTAAAGGCTGTTCATGTGATATTTCTCTATGCGTCAAAAATTTCATAAGGTAAATGTTTAAAACCCTGTTTGTGTTTATTTTAATTTAAACGTTATTTTCAGTTTTACAAGATAATAATTCTATTGACAGCGATTACGCTATAAAGAATCTAGCATCTTCGCCTTCACTCAAATCTGACAGCTCTTAAATAGAATTAAAAAATCAAAATAAAAAATGTAAGTAACATTTTGGACTTACAGAAACGAAAGTACTGATCGAAATTAAGTTATGCATACAAGTTTTCAGGCAAAATTCATAAACACAATATGACACTTATTTTACACAAAAAAAAACTCAGCTTGCACAGGAACTGAATTGTAACAAAACAAGCAATTGCAAAAGCTTGCCAATCAAATAGAAGAAGTAGAAAGAGGAAAACTCCGTCTTACCAATACTGGTGTCATAAGCATGGAGATACTCCGAGGTCATGAACTGACCGACCAGACTGGACTTGCCGACGCCAGGTGCACCCAGCACCAACACCCGGTATGAGCTAAGCCCAGCTGAAGAATCCCTGTAAAAATTTACAGGCTTAAGATATATTTCACGTTCTTGTAATGTATTTTTTCTGCTGTCCTCAAACGAGGCACATAAAAATGGTTTTAGGACTAACAATTCCTTTTGAGACATCTGAGGTTTAAAGGATCTCCTTTAAACCAAAGTTTCTCAAGATTTTTCGGATTGTTCTTTTAAACGGTTTATATGGTATAGACGGTAAGCAAGTTTCCTGATTTTAGGTAGCCCCCCATGGACACCTGCGACTCCAAGGTCATAAGTGCATTGTATAAACTAATAATTTTCATACTATCGTGACCAATCTCTTGTAGGTACTGTTGGCAAATAATCATGTACGAGTTTACTAGTAGTACCTAAAGAGTACATCCACATGCCGACTCCAATCTCAGACCACCTCAAAAACGCATCATTATATAGGTTGTGGAAGAACGGTTGTTATGTCCCTCTATCAGAAAAAGACGTTACTCCGACCAGGCGAGGTGATCATGCCTGGCGGGTCGCGGCCCTACGGTTAATGTTGGGAAGTTGTAAATATGCTAATCTGCGTGCGAATTACTCATACCGCCATACAAGATTAGTAGTTACTCCGTAGTTTGGTGTGTTTCCGATAGATGGCACTGTCGTATGATTTTGTTGCACGATATTTAGAAATCACCACAAGGTAATTGTCATCAAAACTGCGTATATGTACAAGGTTTCATTTTATTTTATTTATTTAATTGGCTCACCAACAATTGTATACACTGATTATCATTTTAAAGACATATTACAATGAGTATGAAGTGGCATAGTGTTACAATTACTTATAGGTAAGCACCTCATGTGCTGTAAACAATAATTATGTTATGCTTATACTAAATTATACAAGTAGGTTTTGGCAAAAACAGATAGAATCAAATAAAGTACCTTTTAAAAAGCATTTTGTATATTACTGCGGAATTTGGTAAGTGAGTCACCATGTATATCAACGCTGCAACTATTGAGCATTGAAATAAGATGTCTAGAACTAGGGGAAAATACTTAAAATTGAAGTCCAAGAGTTGTAACTATTGTTTTTAATTTAACTCCCGCACTAGGAATATATCCTGTGTCGCGAGGGGCTTTACAAACATACATGAAACGGACACAAAGAACACCCAGAGTTAGAACTACAATTTTTGGATCACACAAAGTTAGGATCCCATGTTAGGATCGAACCCATAACACTCAGCGCAGTAGAAAGCGACGAGGTGACCGTTTAAACCATTACACGATCTATGCAGTCATTAGATACGATACGATACAAAGCGAATAACAGCATGTTGTTAAAGTATTACTTTCAAAGTGTTTGTCTTTTACCTACGAAGGCAGTACAAAAAGAAACTCCCTCAGGTAACATTATCATTCATTTCGTACACTCATCCTTCGTGTAACCGATAAAGGAACAAACTACGTTAAACGCAACTCACGTAGGTTCAGTCACAACTCACATCGAAGACGAACTTTCAGTTTGCTTTCACATCGTTTAACTTTATAGATAGACGATCTATCACCGCGTAGATTGTAGAGCATTTGCTTAAAGAATTGCTTAAATCGAAATCTTGGGAATTTTTGGCTTTATTTTGTGATCAGTAAAAGTGCATTTAGAGGATGAAATATGATGATTGAAGTGGAAGAGGAGATAAGATCATTTCATTTTTTTCATTTAAAAAAAAACAACTCCTGCATTAGGAATATATCCTGTGTCGCGTGGGACTTTACAAACATACATGAAACGAACACAAAGAACACCCAGACTCAGAACAACAATTTGTGGATCACACATTGTGTCGTCCCATGTGGGGTTTGAACCCACAACACTCGGCGCAGTAGGAAGCGGCGTGGCGACCACTTAAACCACTACGCCGTCCGTGCAGTCGAAGTGCACGGATGGCGTCGATGGTGAGAAGAGATCAACCACTTGATAAAAAGTAATATTTATGTACTTACTTACAAGAATAAGTGGAGGGGAACGAGTTAAAGTTATGAATTGAAATATTGGTGCTAATTCTCTTGTTCGAAAACTGTCTAAACTAAACTAAAAATAAAATAAAAAATAGTTTGGTCCTGTCGAGTACTACGTTTTCAGAATAAGAAACGTTATTTGACAAGACTAAACAAATTTTTAGTGATTTTTAGTTTAGTTTAGAGAGTCTTCGAACAACAGAATTAGCACCATTATCTAATTAATTACTGTAAACCGTATTGAAATAGTTACCGTGGTTTAGGAGTGGTTAGCGGAAATACAGGCAGACGGGTAAAATTGGCTTTTTGTTACAAAAAAAAAACGAATATGGTTGATATGTAATTAATGTAGTTTAAATGATATCTCTGACCTTGATGAGGCTAACGAGCACGGCGCAGATGCCCTCGTAACGGCTTCTGTGCTGGACGCGCTGGAGGCCACTGAGGTGTTGGATCGAGAGCGTCTTGACCTAAGCGAGTCACCACGGTTCACCACACCTTTACCTGCAAAGAAATAGTACGGTTAATATCGTTTATGATACTGTTGTTGCATTTGAAAGACTGGATTAGTGAAGTTGGCAAAATTTTGAAGATACTTTTTGCCTCGCACAACCAACCTGTCATCATCATCAACAGCCTCTAACAGTCCACTGCTGGACATAGGCCTCTCCTTAGAAAGGACTACTATACCACGCTGGCCAAACAGGTTGGTATAGGGTTTGTGTCAAGTTTTCCTTGTCTTCGCAGTTTTGATGTCCTGCAGAGTTTGCTCCCTCAGTCGGCTCTTACGACACCCACGGGATGAATGGATACAAAATACTAATACAAAACTTGAGGTAGGTTCCTTTCGAATAATGATGTCAGACTTAGTCACGTGACCACCACGTTTCAGTTGCTTATTTTTAATTTTAATTAAAAATATCCCTTCTTTATTTTATTTAAAGTTAAAATAATTAATTAATTATAAAACTTTACGGATATTATTTCAGACACATGTAGCGTTGAAAATTATTAGTTGTTACCATTATTTGTTGCCCGGATTAATTATTTACCCGTGTCTTCTGTTGGACGAATTTTCTTTCTTAGTAAGTTAGCACGTGTCAATCAAAAGTGAATAAAATTAATACTTATCGATATCAAAAAGAACATGATTAAGTACTCGTATCATATCATTTCTGAAACCATCAAACTTAAAAACAAGAGCAACGATGCAGATATATCTATACATATAAAATTATTCGCCTTGGCTGACTGATTCATACACGCCAAAACCGTTGGGGTTATAAAGTTGAAGTTATGGCAGCTAATGCTTTTTTATGTTGTAACTAGCTGAGACCCGCGTTTGTTGGTATATATAACAATAGTAGAAAAAGTGAAAAAAAATCGGTTGTCTGTAAAGTTGGTTTACTGACGATAGTTGAACGTGACAACGTCATAAGAAAATACTGATGGAATGGTTGCTTTTTTCAAAAATGTATTATTGTATACGAGTAGCAGCTGTCCACGCGGACGCATCGCTCACTCAAGTTCCTACTTGAGAGAGACAGAACGCTGCCGAACGCGGAGGCCGATTGTGTCTCTTTGTCACTCGTTCCGCGCTCTCGCTTGCACTTCAAGCCTTAAATGGAACGCCTCAGAGCGAGGTAACGCCGCATGAGTCATGTTTTTTCGTGCGTGCAGCCGGCTCCATCGAATTATAAGACGTTGTCACGTCAAAAAGGAAAAAAAAATGAGCTTATACAAGAAATTTACAACAGGAATAAATTTCCAACTACGTAAAAATTAAAAATAGCTCTGCAAGTGTGTAAGTCAGAAACGGTTTTTAGCTCGGCTCAGCTTCAAGAAAGTAGCGGTGGTATTCAACACCTAACCTACATTTTATATAAGCAAGAATATGGTGTCTCGTTCGTTAACACTTTTATAAACGTAATGCCAAAGCGGGAAATTTTTCCCTCCTTTTCTTTGATGTAAAATGAAGTGTGCTTACAGAATGAGATGGAAATGAGGGCGTACTTGGGTAAAAGGTGTAGTACAATATAATTGCGACCCTGTTCGCTGTTACACGCAAAGAATTTTGGTCTTTTTAATTAAAATTAATTTGTATTTTATGTTATAATTGCATTGTTAGTATTAAAAGTTTGAAACAATTTAAAAAAGTGTTGTACTTAATATATGTATATGTGCTGTATTTGTACAACATTTTTTTTTACGTGTGTAAACCCCCCGGGCCGTCATCCCACCGCAAACCCCGGTGGGATGACTAAAACTACTGTGCCACTCTGTGCTTGTAGTAGGAGGGATCCGGGAACTGCTGTTATTAGGACAACCAGACCCCTCCTAGCACCTGCCCGCAACGGCCCGGTTCATTCTCTATTTAGGTGACGTCCGGCACACACGGATTTCGCCTCCTTGCGGCTGGCCGTTATGGCGGGTGTAAGGAAAAACCCATCTCGTCCACCCGTGACCACACTCAGGGCGGCATAAGGCGATGGTAAGTGCGCCTTCGCAATATCCTCTAAGGGCGCCAGAGGCGTGCCCTATTCTGAGCGGTCAGAGCCGACGCCCATACCGGTGCACCGTGCAGTGCCATTGCCAGTGCAGTGTATATGCACACAACTGCTGCACAAATACAACATGCAGCAGGTTTTATGCAGCCTGATGTATTTTTGAGGACGTATGAGTTGATTTGTTACTGTTACATAATACTTACATAATACTACACTAAGAGAGCAAACTACACAGCACAACAGCCCTGCAAAGAGAAGGAAAGCTTGAAACAAACCCCATACCAACCTGTCTGGCCATATGGCATATGTGCGGGTTTTTATTCATTTGCATTGCGCATTGCGGGCCTCGCACAGGGATTGAAAATTTCAATGCCCATGCTCGCCCCGCACAAACGAGGACCTGTCTATTTTAATTTATGTTATGTTTATTCACTTAAAAAAATATTTGTTTAGTAATATTGCCATATTTTTATTATTTTTTTAAAACTAAGTTTTTAAAACTAAGTTAATACTTCTCTTTGGAACCAACTTTTAAATTGTAAGTAATAAATCAAACATATATGTAACACAAAAATCATCAATTTTTATTAAATTGTTAAATTAAAAATCAAATTATAAATGTTAGTAATATAAATAACTGAGGAAAATAGCTGGCAGTGGATGGATGCGGACTACCCAAGACCAAAAAAATAATACACCATTCGAAAAACCAACACTTGCACGATAATTTTATGTTTCTTGAGCGGGAGGCCGCAAAACACGCAGCGCGATTCCCTCAGTGAGACCGCACACCGACCGATATCGAATTCAACCGTCATGGTCCGCAAATACGCGGGGCTGGCCCCCCGCACAAGCACATATGCAGAGTTAGCAGCTAAGTTGTTAAAAGTTTTTGATGATGATGTGATGATGATGCAGATATAAAAATGATTAATTCGCTGCAGACTCGGTCATAAACCATCGAAGCGAGATTACTATATTGCCCAGCAGTCAGGGTCACTAGACCACCAAACCAGTCAATTAATTCCTAATATTACTGTTACCAAGTAGCTTTGAGTTCTAAAACCAACAAAAGACGAACCCTTTAAACACACTATCTTAATATTTAAACAGGTCTTGAGACCTTGTCTCTTTACACAGTTTCAATGCAATGACCCGTAAACCCTTTCACAACACTACAAAGGGCTTCAAACTTACATATTAATTATTCTAATTTATATACTAGATTCGACCAAATTCGACCAAGATAAACTTTATGGCAGAACCAACAGTGTATTATTAAAACAACTCAATATATACGAAGTGATTTTAAAGGGTCAGAGCATAAGGCAGCATGAGCTTTTGTAATTTGTTAACTTTAACAATGGACATTGTTACATGTTTATATAAAGTTAATATAAAGTGTGCCCAAAAGGGGAAACTTGGATTTGTCATGATTGATTCCGACATACGAACCTTTGCATACAAATAAAAGATTGAAACACAAAATTTATCAAAATCCCAACATTCAATGGTCTACTGTCTCTTCCAGTATTCACATTCGTGCTTGTATCATCCAACGGAAAAGTATTTAATAAATCGAAGATGAGCATTACATACAAACACACACATACACACTCGTGCACACACACACACATATACAAGTATCCTAGTGCAGATTTCAGCCTCTCACACAGAATATTTATTACTCGTATTGGATTGTCTCGGCTGTCCGTGTGGTGACGGATTTAGCATACAAAGTGTCACCACCCCTATTCATCCCGTGGGTGCCGTAAGAGGCGACTAAGGGAGCGAAATACGCAGGACAACAGCACTGCAGAGAGAAGGAAAACTTGACACAAACCCTTTTTTTTTCATTTTTATTTTTTTTAATGTTTTTTTTTTTTGTTACGTGTGGAAATCCCCTCGGACCGTCACCCCGCCGGGGCTCTCGTTCGGCGGGGCGGTGTGTCGGACACGAACCGACTAAAACCACACGGTGTGCCCTCTTTGCGCTTCCAGTTTAGGAGGGGTCCAGGTAGTTATCGCCTTCTGGACAACTTGACACAAACCCTATACCAACCCGTCTGGTGAGCGTGGTATAGTAGGCCAAAACCTCCTTCAATCTATAGCCCTCACACGCCGTTTTTGTTTAAGATATGCTGTTCTAATATATTATTAATTATGATTGTAAAGTGTGTGAGAGAAAACAATAAAGTAATTTGCGATTGTTATTAAAGTGAAAACTTCTTTGGCGGCGTTGTACACTTTCTAATGGATAAAAAAATGTTAAACTCGCGTCAGGACACGTGACCTGATTGAAAATTTGTAAGGCGGATGGAGAGTAGACGCGGCGCGGCGTAGGAGAGGAAGTAACCCCCTCTCTTTCTACGGCGCGGCGAAAATGTATGCCTGCGCCTGCTGTTTCGTTAAGGCGGCACAGGGCGCTTGCGCGAATGTTCGTTTTTCTGAGAGATAAACTTTTTAATGTAATATAAATTGTCATGTTTGTGTACGATAGCGCAATAAATAAATATTGTATTCTACCACATAAATTATAGTACTTTTATACTGATTAACCATTCCAAAATATCAAAAATGCACAACGTTAATATTCAAGTTTTCACTTCTGCCGGCACTCCCGGAGTGCAACCCGTCTTTTTTATTATTACTCTGAGCCACATCACCAGGGCCAGTCAGTTGCAGGAGTCTACGGGCGGCGGTAGTCATTTACCTTAGGTAATCCATTTGTTCATTACCCGTTTTGCTCGTAGTAGGTCGCCGGGGAACTTTCTTCCTCTTAGTCTCACCGCACTGAAGCAAACTTGAATATATAAGCTTTCAAAAATATACTTTATTCCTTTGCTGATAGAATGCAAAAATCAATATCTAAGTCGTTTTCCGCAGTTTTCCTGAGGTACGTGTATACTCGCACAATTGCGTTCGCCCGTAACAATTAATTAAAATTTCCTTTTTTTTAATTATACGAAACTTTTAATTATGAACACAGTTTTGCTTTTGTCGCTCCACTCATTGTTAGGGTTGTCAAATTTAGACCATCAGGCCGGTCAAAATTGTTATTACTATTATTAATTTAGTGGTCTTTAAATTTCAGTAACAAATTGGATACCCAAAATTCCCTCCAACCAAATTAACCTCTCCAATGGAAGTAAATAATTTAAATAATTATTTTATTGACTTGTGACTTTTGTGCCATTGGAGAGGCCTATGCTAAGCAGTGGACTGCGACAGGCTGATGATGATGATGATATAATTTGTATAATACATTCACGCAAAGCCATCTAGTCCCAAACTAAGCAGAGCTTGTACTATGGGTACTAGACAACTGATATAAATACAAATATAGTTTTTTTTGTAAATACATACATATTATACATAGAAACACCCAGACCAAATCAAACATTAAGTGTTCATATACACAAATGTTGGACTTGAGCGGGAATCGAATCCACGACCTTTGGAATAGCAGTCCGTTACACAAACCACTACGCCATCCGGTCGTCAAATCAATTAATAATTAACTTTATCCTACGTTTTTTAATTACCTATTATTAAACCCTTTTTAATTATACTAATGTACGCGTTGGTAGAGATTTTTTAAATTTAGTAGAGATCGCCTGTGTAAGCTGTCACTGTATAGACTATCGTATACTGGACTGGATGCAGTTTCATTTCCTAATCGCATCCGGAATTGAAAACACACACTCACTATGCAGCTTTTATTTAAAAATCTTAATTTTAATATACATACTAAATAGTAAACAACCCTAGAGAGTCCAAACATTGTTTGGTCAGAATTTACTCGTTAACGGAATAAGAAAGTTTTAATTTTATAATATAGTTTCTCGTTTAAAAACTCTTGAAGTTTTTGGCGCATTAATATTTAGGTATACGACTATATACTATTATCTTAAAACTGAATTGTAGCCATTGAAACATATGGTATTTAACGTATTATTTACACGTTATAAATACAAACAGTGTTATTTAGAAGATCCCGCTGGCGCTCCCACTTTATCCATGTATGTATTTATAATAAATAGTCGATAAGATAAGCCCTAATTAAAGTATATTGTGTTACAGTAAATGCAGAAATATCAATCGTACTCCCGCAGTTGCGAACATCAGATCTACTAATCTACTTGATACATGAATTAAAATGAATGCTCTGTACATTGTTATAAGTTGTACTTTGATTGTCAACTCTTTCTTGTCGGTACTGTGTTGTGTAGTTTTGGTGATAAGTTGGTGTCTATTGCCACGATGGCGAACATTACAGAACTATATATGTGTCAACCAGATTGTAGCGGGGACGATAGAACTGATCTGTGATACAGTATTACTATTAACGGAAATTCATGAAGAATTGTTTACCCCTAAAACTTTCATCGTTACTTTGAGTTCTGTTTATTATCTGAAACTATATTTTTATACATTGACGATGTGTTGGTCTTTGTGCGCATCGCTGCACGCATATGTTAGGCTGGTGCTGCAGTACACAAGGAAATTGAGTTATGAAAAGAGAATATACACCGTGTTCACACATTTGACTGTGATCCTGCTTTACATAGTGACTGATGTCCTGGAGAATCTTGATTTAAAAAATTCCCATTGCCTTCCTTTTGCATACTTTTTGCCAAAACTAATGATTTGGACACTAATATTTGCATTTTATGTAAGCGTTATTATATCTATCCTTCCATGTGGTAACAGAAGACTATCAAGAAGGAACATGAAGCATGTGTGGTCTTTGATCGGAGTTGCTGTAATGTGCGACTCGTTGAAGATTCTGGTTGTGATAAAACAGTTAATAGTGGATCTACAGTTCTCAGGACCAGGATTAGTGATAGATATTTACATTTTTCTTGACATGGGATTTGCCATGTTTTCCTGTAGATGGATTTTGCAAACAATGTTCGTGCTATTGAGAAGAACATCTCGGAGGCACTGGAAGATGTATTTACGAAAGTGGAGAAGACGAAATGTGAATAATTTTGAACTTGGTTAGTTGTAAATAATTGATTTACATCGAGTGTTCACGAATTGATTCAGGATACATCTGTTAAAAGTCAATTATTGATGGAATACATAACACAATTTCTGCTTTTCTTTATTTTCCAATTAAAGTTGGTGGGCTTTGGATTCCCGGCAATAGGCAGTTCGAGCTATGGGTATCTGCTAAATCCTTTCATTTGCTAATTAACTCCTAATTTTCCTATTTTCAAAGTTTTATAGGCGTAACTGTGTGTATATTGGAAATTTACGGGTAAGGGAGTGATCCTGTCATTTGGAATTAAAACGAACGATAGCCGTGCCACTCATTACTGGAAGTTACTCAGGAAGTTTTCAACCCTCTGTATATTAGTTGTGAATAAAACTAGAAGAAATAATAATATAGGTATACCCCTAAATATCATTGAATATGATTTTATTGTTGAAAAACTCTTTCAAATCTTTTTTTTTCACAATTAAATGTAAGTCATCTTGATTTCTTAAATAAATAAAAGCTCTGAACTCATTACTAATAATGTTTATGCATAAAGTTTATTAATATTTTACTAACACTGTCAAGAAAATTATGAATTATCGGTTCTTTTGCTAGCTATTGTTTGAAGAGTTTACAATTTATTTCTTGTATTTACTCCATGTTGTTTTTGCTTGCGATGAATAAATTATTTTTAGTGGTGAATCTGATAAAATCATATTGTGCTATTACTTTATTCAAAATTAAAATTTCAATTATAAAACAAGTCACGAAACATTCAAATACAGTAAAATATTGCCATGTACTAAAAATTGCCTGCCAACAAATACATGTTTATGGCAAAGAAAACAAATAGACCTAAAAATAATATTTTTTTCAAAGTATTTAAATTTTTAATATTCATAAATTCAATGAGTTAAACTGTTAAAGAAAAGGGACAGCTCTATTGCAACACTGCACCACAGTTATTTTTACAGTAATTGTCGTCGACTGCAAGCGTTGCTGGTGGCTATGAAACAAAGGAAACTTGAATTTAAGTGCAAGAAGTGAGACGCCAGATAGCAAGTATTTTTTGACTTGCCTGTTGGTCTAGTGGTTAGTGACCTTGACTGCTTCGTCAGAGGTCGTGGGTTCGATTCCCACCCAGGACAAATATTGTGTGATGATCACGGTCATTAGTTCTGTTTGTGTGTACTATATCTATATGTATGTATTTAGCAATATATAAGTATGTTTATCACCAGTCTCGTTACCATAGAACAGGCTCTGTCTAGTTTGGAATCAGGCGGCCGTGTGTGAGATGTGTGAAAACATTATTATTATAATTAAATGTATGTTCGTAGTAACAGTGTAGGATGATCTACATTCAGGACTTCACGATGGTATCATCATCACCATCATCTCAGTCAAAAGACGTCCACTGCTGGGCATAGGCGTCCCCCAAATTTCGCCATAACAACCGACCGATGCTGCCCGCATCCAACGAAGAACCCATGGCACATAAAAAATAATATCGTTAGATGTATTTTTTGCGAAAATACTGAATACATGAGTTTCCGATAAGATAAGCGTCCATTAATTAGTACTAGTATAATGTATGTTCTAGTTAATATGGAAATATTTATTTGAATTCCCGCAGTTGTGAACAACAAATCGAGTAATTAACTTGACTTTTCAAAATGTTCAGAAAATATTGTTACATTTTCATAAGATGTACTTTTATTGTCAACGCTTGCTTGTCGGTACTGTGTTGTGTAGTTTTGGTGATAAGTTGGTGTCTATTGCCACGATGGCGAACACTACAGAACTATATGTGTGTCAACCAAATCGTAGCGGGAACGATAGAACTGATCTGTGATACAGTATTACTATTAGTAAAAATTTATGAAGAATATTTCAACTCTGAATCTTTTACCAGTACTGTAGCTACTGTTTATTATCTAAAATTATATTTTTATACATTGACGATGTGTTGGTCTCTGTGCGCGTCATTGCACGCACATGTTAAGCTGGTGCTGAAGTACATGAGGAAATTTAGTTATGAAAAGAGGATATACACCGTGTTCACATATTTGACTGCCATGCTCCTTTACACAGTGACTAAAGTTCTGGAGGATCTTCCTTTACAAAGATCTCATTGCCTTCCTCTTGCATACTTTTTGCCAAAACTAATGATTTGGATACTAATAGTTGCATTGTATGTAAGCGTTATTATATCTATTCTTCCATGTGTTAACAGAAGACTGTCAAGAAGGAACATGAGGCATGTGTGGTCCTTGATCGGAGTTGCTGTAATGTGCGACTCGTTGAAGATTCTGGTTGTGATAAAACAGTTGATAGTGGATCTACAGTTATCAGGACCAGGAATAGTAATAGAAATTTACATTTTGCTTGAGATAGGATCAGCCATGTTTTCCTGTAGATGGATTTTGCAAACAATGTTCGTGTTATTGAGAAGAACATCTCGGAGACACTGGAAGATGTATTTACGAAAGTGGAGAAGTCGAAATGTGGATAATTTTGAACTTGGTTAGTTGTAAATCACTAATTTATGAATTTCCTCGAGGAGAAAAATACTTGAAACAATGCGATAAGACCGCCACTTGCATTAGCAGTATAATATTGCTGATTTCTCACTCTGTGTTATTTATTGTGTGCAGTAAAGACATCGATATATTATTTATATTTAATATTAATAATTTTGAAGCTTTTTCTTTTCATCTTTTTCCTATAGTGATAATATCATCTTTTATTTTTTGGTTAATTTAACAGATATACGAGCTGCAAATGATATTGTTTTGATTTTGTGGCAAAAGGCAGATCATGGCACATTACCATGGACCCAGTATGATACCCTGTGATAATCCAAATGCATTATGTCTCTAAATAGGTCACTATATAAGATTTGAGATGCTCAAAACTTGAAAATGGACTGATCTGTGTCATATATTATTAAAAGGCAAAATTTATTTGGAAATCTTGACTTGTTTTTGTTCCCAACCATAAAAGATAAAATAAAAGACTAGTTTTTTTTCAAGTGCCTAAGAAACGGTGGATGCCTACGAATCAGCCATTTTTGGCCTATCGGAGGAAGACTGGAATAAGTGTTTCCAAGATTGGTTTAGGCGGATGGAAATTTGTATGGATAGTGATGGAGAGCATTTTGAAAAAAATATAACATAAATTGCAAGAATATATTATTATTATTATGTTTCTTTCTTTATAAAAGACAGCTCCCGCATTAGGAATACATTCTTGTGTCGTGGGGGACTTTACAAACATACATGAAACGGACACAAAGAACACCCAGACTCAGAACAACAATTTGTGGATCACACTAAGTGTCGTCCCATGTGGGGTTTGAACCCACAACACTCGGCGTAGTAGGAAGCGGCGAGGTGACCGCTTAAACCACTACGCCATCCGTGCAGTCAACATTTGCATTGCATTATTTGTTTGTTTGTTGTGACCTACGTATTTGGTATGTAATGCATATTATAGAGAAACTAAACCTCTTTGAACTTGACTAAAATTACTTATTTATAGCTTTACTAAAGTGTTTTAATGTTATCACATATAAAATTACCCTTACTTACCCTGACTCACTGATTCATCAACGCAGAGTCTAAGTTAAGTGAAGTCTAAGCCGCTGGGGTTATAAACTTGAAAGGAGTTGCCCAACTTGTGCCCCAGAGTATACAAAGATCGTGTTTTTACAATTGATATAAATAAAATAAATGATGAATTTTGAATAGCTTCATAAAGTCCGTGGCAGATTTTGAGAAAAGTTCATAAAAAAAAATATTTTAAACAATGCCAGCTATTTGAGAATTCATAAGGTCACGGCCATATGGATACGTCATATGGCGATTAAAACTTTGAAGGTATTTTAATCGCCATATGACGTAAATATGAAGCGAAATAAGGTAAAATGTTCAAGCAACACTTGCGTTCTATTTCAAAATCTAATTTTATTGCACTAACGTGAAATTCGTATAGTATTTTTATTATTACATTATCCGTTAATCGAAATCAGTAATTAATCCAAAATAACGAATAACACTTAGTAATAGAAATACTTTAATTTAATCAATGGCAACACTAAATAAACCTGTCAATCAGACACTAGTAATCACTAATTTAATTTAATTTAAAATTTATAAAAGCTACCCTATGTCCTTTCCCGGTACTTGGGCTATCGCTATACCAAACTTCATCTAAATCGGTTCAGCGGTTTAAGCGTGAATAGGTAACAAACAGGCAGACAGACAGACTAACACACTTTGGCATTTACTATATTAGTATGGATACTAACTGGCGTGTCTACTTCGTCTTGTGCGACTGTTCCGATATTACACTACTGACGTTATACTGGCTAGCTTAAATTAAATATATTACCACCTGCGTAGGTAATACTCAATCGTCCGCTGGCGCAAAGTGACAATTCGACATTTGTTTTGCCTCTTTAGGAACTTTTAATGGTGTTATGGTGTACCTCATAATGGTGTAAATTACTATCTCCCTTATATTTTGAAGGAACTTACCAGTAATACTGAAGTGTCTGAGCCGGTAGTACTCCTCCTCGACGCCAGTGTTGGGCATGGACGCCACCCTGGCGCGCTGTTGTGGTAGCCCTAGTAGCTGCCTTTCACCGGTACGGGAGCGACCCGCTTTGACTGATTGAGACCTGGAGTGGTGGGGGCTGCCGTACCTGTTGAAGTAAAGATCTTTTAGGCGTATATGGCTGACATGGCGATAAATTCAATTACAATTTTTGAAGCAATAACTTCTATAGGCGCGTTGGGCATTTCTGAAGAACAAACAAAGTAATGTATTTTATGAAAAAAAAACATTGAACTTGCGACATTGTTACCGTTACCGACACCTCTGTTGAAGTGAAAACTTCTTTAGGGGCGTTAGGTTTTTTGAGTTGGAAAAAACCATTGTATTTGCGACACTATTACCGTTACCGCTACTGACACCTCTGTACTGTCGGAGTGCCACTATTTTATTCTGTTTCATGTTATCGAGTCAGTGAGCTTATCGGAGGTCCAAACCCCTCTCGATCGAGGGCGGGGTGATATATAGGACGGCAACACGCTTGTGACTCCTGAGATGCACGTGTTCATAGGCTGCGGTAGTCGCTTACTATCAGGCACCCCGTCTGCTCGTTCGCCCCCTATACCAAGAAAAGCACAGTATTTTCATAACAAAAATACAACGCTACTTTAAATTTACTTACCTAACGTCGGATCTACGTCTAAATTTGTAACAAAAAACGACAGATTAAGTTAAGTAAAACCGGATACTTTTAAATTTGTGATGTTGTTACAATCTATATATAGTCTTTTCATCGACACTTCTCCTCAACAAAATGACATCAGTATCCATCGGCGCTAACAATGGCAGACGTCGATCAGATTTCTCCATTGAGCGAGTATTGAACATTAATTTTATAAATCAGTCGTTCATTGAATGTGGAGTTTGGTTGAGTGGGTGATATTAAGGGAATTGAGAGAATGTCTACATTTCACAATTGCAGAGTGATGTAAGGATAAATTTGATCATTTCTATTTAAGAAGATCCATATGCGTACCACACACCAAGAATGTCGATGCAATATGATTTAAAAGTACAGCAGCAAAAACAACAATATTCCGTTACCTATTCTTCTTACACGCGTTTCCCTTTCCCAAAATCCATTGCCCAAAATACTCCAAAATATCAGACCAATAATTCTCAAAACACACGGGTCAAGGTACAAACTGGGTAACGGTAACAGGCTTGACTCGCGATTGATTTCATAATCAATCGTGAGTCAGGGTAAAATTTGTTGGCAAAATGTAGGTGTCAAAAACACCTCTGCACATCTCTTTGTCAATAGACGCGTGGATGTAAAAACCCATTTAATACCGTTCCACACAAAGAACGATTTAAAACCGACGTCCAGTCGTTGAGTCTATTGTTATAAAAACTGGTACAGCTGCGTCAGAATTCAGGTCATCTTTTATAAGCGGATTACACTGATACCGTCTATTTACAGTGAGTTTATGAAATAGTTTTTAACACGCTTTTATAAGCTTCACCTGTATGCATATAACGGAATCTTTGAGCTCAATTATCTAAAGGTCAGATTAATTCGAGATTTTTTACACTTGTCAAGGACAGATGACAAAACAATATTTAATAAGTTTGTCTGATGAGGATCTTCAGGAATTACGCCTTAATGACTAGGCGACGTAGGCGACGTAGTGCCTTGTGAAACGTATTAAGGCATGTACCAAAATATAATTATGTGACATAATTACTTGTAACTTTCATAGTATTTAATGAGGGAAGAAATCATAACTGTAGACTAAAAAAGTTAAAAATGGGTAATTAAAAAAATATATCGTAAAAACGTTTGGGTAAACGAGTTCTTGAGTGGAGACAGCATCTCGTCAAACGTAGTGCAGAACGCCCACAGGTTAGGTGGATTGACGATTTGCGTAAGACGGCTGGCATCAGCTGGATGCGAGAAGCCGAATACCGATCGAAGTGGCGAGCAATAGGAGATGCCCATGTCCAGCAGTGGACTGCGATAGGCTGATGATGAGGATGATGTAAAAAACGTGGGGTGTTTTTTAAGATATTTTACAATATAATAACAATTTTTTTCGGCTCCTGTATCCCCAAGAAGCCTATGATCCAAAGGGATTTTCTACGGGGTGGAAAATGAAAGATTGGATTACAAGACTTAAAAAAGTTACGTATTACATCTGATAATGAGCGCTTGACAAAACTGACATAACCAAGGGCGTCAAAAGTCAATTAAAACTGAAATAATAAAGCCCAAGGGCTAAGGCACGTGTAAAGTGGATCACGTTACACGTGCCTTTAAAGGATCACGTGATTCTGTTAGCGCCCTACATTCATGGGCGGTAGCGGTTTGATGGACAAAATATGATATTCATAACACTAATACGAGTATTTAGAGGCTTTACGAGTTTTAGCCGTGGGAGAAGTGTGCGTTTGCATATTTTGGCCGGCTCGATGTAACCGGTACCATGGCCTCGCAAAAGTTGAAAAGCAATTCTTTCGTTGCTAATCAACGAGTGAGTGAGGCTATCCCGGTGGCCCAAACACCCTCCTACCACTCTGGGATAACCGCACTTGTGTTTGTTAATGCAGGTTCTTACAACTTAATAAAAATTACTAACATTAGTAGTGTATGTGTATAGATAGTGTTTGTATGTATGTATTTACAAAAAAAGTAAGTATTCTAACAGTCAATCTAGCTTTCATAGCACGAAAATATGAAATTTTCATAGTTTGAAACTAGATGGCGTTGTGTGTCCTAAATGGCGTTGTGTAAATTGAATAGGTTATTGCTTTGTTTTAAGTCTAGTAATTGTTTTTGTACGAATAAAGAGGTGAAAGAGAGCCATTCTTCGAAACAAATGGACCGTCTCGTCCGGAGTGATGTGGTTGCACTCCGGTCGAGCCAGCCTCACGGAAAACCGGTGTTAAGCCGGGGGATGGCGACTCTTTGTGCTTTTAATCCGTCACCACTCGGCCAAAAAGGGATTATGCCAAAACCTTCAGCAATTGTACTCATAAACACTGGACTCAGAATTAAATAGACTGCACGAATGGCGTAGTAGTTTAAGTGTTCACCAAGCCGCTTCCACCTGCGATGAGTGTGTGGGTTTAATTCCCGCATCGGACAACACTTTGTGTGATGCACAAGTTGTTGTTCTGAGTCAGCGTGTTCTTTGTGTCCGTTTCAATGTATATTTATAAAGTCCCATGCGATACAAGATATATTCCTAGTGCAAGAGTTGTCTTTTAAAATAATAATATAAAAAGAATTCCCGACCCGAATATTATAATTTATAATTGTTAGTCGTCTTACGCGAGTCATACCAACTATGAGATGTATAATCCTGTACACTAGTCACAAATGAATACTGTCACAATGAGTGATCCAGCAACGCCTTGATCAAACGACCAGCTAAAATGCGAATCAGCTAGACAGGTCGTTGTCACGTTTTTCAATCCTCGAAACAGGATTTTACGAGAATATTTGTGAAAGACTTCAAATAAAAGACAATGCGATTATGGTGAAATTCATTAAATTTTCACTCAAAACCTTTTCTCTTGGAATTCTTGGACTGTCTAAACAAATTCCCCTTGGTGTGCTTAATTAATTTTAAAATGAATTAAGATCCATTTGCCCTAGTTTTGAATACAAACCAAGTGTCTTAGATCAACATTAACTCCCTTATAACTTATTTAAACATTTGCTGAACAAACTACACACTCGTATGTTTGAATTTTAATGATAAGGAGACCACATAGATTTTCTACTTAAAACTACGTTAGACATACAATGATGTAAATGCTGGAAATTAGACTCGAGAGCAATAAATCCGGGTTACTTAGGAATCCGTGATTAGCCGTGGGAGAGCCATGCTTCGGCACGAATGGTCCGGCTCGACCGGAGTGATACCACGGCTTCACAGAAAACCGGTGTTAAGCAATTCTTTCGTTGCCTTTCACTCAGTGAGTGAGGTTAATGGAGCCCAAATCTCGCTCGAGTCAGCGGGAGGGATTCCAAGGGCTTTGCTTACTTTAGTTACTTACCATCAGGTGAACCCTCTGCTCGTTTGCCCCTTTATACCATAAAAAAACCCTGAAAATTTCGAACTCTAACAATAATAAAAACTTAGTAAAATAGGTTATGTTTAATACGCAATTAAATCCTTAAATGAAAGTAATAAAATGTATTAATCATTTTGTACTATTCTAAAAATATTTTTATAAAAATCACATCTTAAAACAAAAATAAAAACATTATTTTGATAAAACTTCATTATTTTCACATATTTTAAAACATTTTGTTACTTTCACGTACTGCCACCAAGTTTCTTATTTATTTAATATATTTTACCATTCTCTCTTTATCTGAAAATGGCTCTCGTAAAGAGCTATTTTCAGTTCTAAAAGCTTGAATGGGGGAGTTGTTTATTCTCCCACGCATCGCCCGAGCTCGTCCTAAGCTCACTATAATATACATATTTCACACATCTCACACACGGCTGTCTGATCCCATACTAGGCAGAGCCTGTACTATGGTAACCAGACTGCTGATAAACATACTTAAATGTATTTTAAATACATACATATTATAGATAAATAACACCCAGACAGAACAAATGACCGTACTCATGACACAATATTTGTCCTTGGTGTGTATCGAACCCTTGACCTCTGGCATAGCAGTCAAGGTCACTAACCACTAGACCAATATTCCTGTCAAAAATATTTGCTATCTGGCGTCTCACTTCTTGCACTTAAATTCGTGTGTCCTTCGTTACATAGACACCAGCAAAGCTTGCGTTGCGTACTGGGTACATACAGTTAATTTTTGCCGATACCCTTTCAAACCCAACCCAAAGTCATTGCTACCGAGTGTACTACACAGAAAATAATTAGTTAAACAAGAAAAATAATTTAAAGTTTAATATCACACCTTTAAACGGTCGCTTTTACCTACTTTTCCCAAAGTGGTCGATATCCCTCTTACCCCTTGGGGTCGAAATCGATTTCTCAGGGGTCGACATAAACGAAAACTGATTTTGGGAGTCGACTAGGTCGAAAAATCGACGACTATTATGAACAGAAGTTTATTAATTACTTACTATATAAGATACTGTATAAGTTGCGTGTATTAATTATTATTAGCGTTTTGTAATGTAACGTTATTTGTATTAAAAATTATTAATTACACTTGATAATTACTACTTCTCCGTGTGGTGACGGATTAAGAATACAGAGTGTCACCATCCCTGTTCATCCCGTGGGTGTCGTAAGAGCCGACTAAGGGAAAAAAACTACGCAGAACAACAGCAGGAGAGAGAAGGAAAACTTGACACAAACCCTATACCAATCCGTCTGGCCAGCGTGGTATAGTAGGCCAAAACCTACTTTCTAAAGAGAGGCTAATGTCCAGCAGTGGACTATTGAAGGCTGTTGATGATGATGATGATAATTACTAAATTTTATATCTATTTATGTTGTTAAATTTTGATGAGAAAATAGGTAAATATTAAGGTATTAAGACAAAGTTTCCAAATAGGTAAATATTTTGTATTAATAGGGAAAAAAATTATAGATCATTTTTAAAGTAATTTGGCTATGGGGATCTGCGATATCCGTTCATTTTGGAAAAGGAGAGACTCCTTTTCCAAAACTTTTGGACTCTTTTTGCCCAAAAAAGTTTAGGAATCCCTGTTCAACTGACACTATACATTACAGTGCCACGCCTTAACTAGGTATATAAAAGATTATTATAAAATTTATTTAAGTTATATACAACGTAGTCAGTGGTACAAAAAAGTACATGATTGACTTTGGCAAAAACATAATTACGAAAACAAGTAAAATATATATTTAATAACTTCCAATTGACATAACTCGGATATAAACTTATGACTCAAATGTCACTTTTACAAACTTTGGTACGTTTCGTAACCGATGATGGCGGAATAATGACAGCTTCGGCGGAGGAACTTTGAGCATCTATCAATCTCGGGACGGATGCTGAGAACGAAATACGATTGGAGTGGCAGCAGGCAGACAGTTTAATATTTACATGTGATAAACGAACCATAAATATGATTATTTTTGGAAGTAAACTGTAAAGGTAATTAAATTGTAGTGCAGGGTGTGTAGCAACTGTTTAGAGATACTTCTGAATAGATTTATCATTTCAATGTTAGTACCACATTTTTAGTATAGTATACTCAAGAAGAAGAAGAAAATAGAATCCCAAAATCGATCTTAGTGGCGTGCAATGGGAGAGGCCTATGTCCAGCAGTGGACTGCGATAGGCTGATGATGATGATGATGATGATACTCAAGACCCACAAGTCTGGTAACCTCACTTGTTAAGGAAACAGAAACACTAAATATTGTAAATATAATAATAGATTTCTGTTATCCCGTTTGAAAGGGAGCAAACTACGCAGCACAACAATTCTGCAATGAGAAGGAAAACTTGACACAAGCCCTATACCAACCCGTCTGGCCAGCGTGGTATAGTAGGCCAAAACCTCCTTTCTAAGGAGAGGCCTATGTCCAGCAGTGGACTGCTAAAGGCTGGTGATGATCCCGTTTGATACTAGATGGCGCTTATCGGCTAATGCAAGGTAGCAATTTTCCTTACCTTTGAGTTTAGTTGTATATATTTTGTGGGTCTCTAGATGGTGCTAATCGAATTAAATTCGAGGTATGGTGTGATTGCAAAGGAGTGTTTATAGAATTCTTTTGGATTAAATGTAATGCCCAGAAGTACATGTGTTTTAATTACTTGCAGTGGTGACTTTTGGTATTCTTGGACTTACCCTGGAAGCGGATACATCACTGACTCGGTTAAAAGCAGAAAAAGGACGGCTAAATACCGATTTTCTCTAAGTCCCTTGGATTACTCCAGTCGAGCTGCCCAATATGATTTGAAGTATTTTAGAGTTTGTTATAGAATTCAGACCTGTACTTTTTTCAGTATTAAAACATATCCGACAGCTCCCGCACTAGGAATATATCCTGGACTTTAGAAACATACATGGAAACAGACACAAAGAACACCCAGACTCAGAACAACAATTTGTAGATCACACAAAGTGTTGTCCCGTGTGGGGATCGGACCTACAACACTCAGCGCAGTAGTAAGCGGCGATGACCGCTTAAACCACTACGCCATGCGTGAAGTAATTACTCGTGACAATGTGTTCAAAATATCAAAATGATCGTGTTTTACTTTGTAAGACTTGAAGCTATAACTAACAAGCTAACCCACATTCTAATTTTAATCTCCTAATTAATTATAAAATACTAGCTGACCCGCGCAACTTCGTCTGCGTCTCTCAATAGTAATAAATTTTCGCCGTTTTTGAAACATTCTTCATTGGTGCTCCGCTCCTATTGGTCTTAGCGTGATGATATATAGCCTATAGCCTTCCTCGATAAATGGGCTATCTAACAATGAAAGAATTTTTCAAATCGGACCAGTAGTTCCTGAGATTAGCGCGTTCAAACAAACAAACAAACTCTTCAGCTTTATAATATTAGTATAGATGACAATTGCAAAGAAGAAATCAAGGTTACTCAATTATTACTCAAAGAGACTAATAGTTCAATTTTCTGGTTCTTCGATGTACTTATAAGGTACTATGCCTTTCAACTGACTCCGTGATTTTTGATCAACAACCTTCACAAGCGTAAAGTTGAAAAACGAAAATTAATGACATCACTGTTTGTGTTTGACCTGAACTCGGACAAGTTGTTCCAAAACATCCGGGCTTTCATTTATATACCTTCTACCCAATTGTAAACAACCTTTTGTGAGTTCTGAACTAATTTGTCATGTTGAATGTTGGGAATACAGGAGATTGGTTGGACAGTAATTAGCATTATTTTTTGGGTGATGATGGTGTAACATTATTTTTGGTTTGGCATTGTCTTTAACAGCAAAATCATCTCTAAACACAAATTCTAGATTTCTGAGATCAGTAGATTAATCACAAAATTGTAACCAAACTGTTTCTGCGAAAAATTGTTAACTGTTCAAGCTGTTTGTTTGTGGACTGCACTGTAGGTAAGAAAAATGAAGTTAAAGTTACGAAAGTAATCGTTGTTTATAACTAACTAATCCACCGTGTCCGTGTAGTGGCGGATTAAAAATACAGAATGTCACCACCCCTATTCATCTCGTGGGTGTCGTACGCCTAAGGGAGCAAACTATGCAGGACCACAGCACTGCGAAGAGAAGGTAAACTTTACACAAACCCTTTTTTTTTTTTTTTTTTTACGTGTGGAAATCCCCTCGGACCGTCACCCCGCCGGGGCTCTCGTTCGGCGGGGCGGTGTGTCGGACTCGAACCGACTAAAACCACACGGTGTGCCCTCTTTGCGCTTCCAGTTTAGGAGGGGTCCAGGTAGTTATCGCCTTCTGGACCCCCCCAGCGCCGGCCCGCTCCTGTTGCGGGCCCCGTCTCTGATCTTTCCTCTCTTTAGGCGACGTCCGGCACACCCGGACGCCGCCCCCTCGCGGCTGGCCAACTAATGCGGGTGGAGGGGAGAACCCATCCCGTCCACCCGCGGCCGGGCCGAATCCTCACTGCAGTCGCAGTGGTGGCAGGCGGGACTTGATTCCCTCCTAGCGACCGAGTACAGGTACTTTCCGAAGCAACCGTGCCCGGAAAGCACCTGCGTCAGCCGGAAGGAAAGGGTCCCGTGCTGCCGCCCCGCCCACTCGGCGATGACCGGCTGGAGAGCCTCCACGGCGGCGAAGCCAGCGCGTGGAGTCTCCAGCCGGAACGACCATCTCACCATGGTGGCTCGGCGAGAGGCTTCGCGCCACTCGCGCACGTCTTCGGGCGGAGGGCGAAATCCGCTCTCCGCCCGGAAGTCAGCCACTCGCCGATAAACTTCGGCGAGCACTTCCGCCTCCAAATCCCACGGGGGTGTTCCGGCCAAGGCGCAAGCCGCCTCGGTGGACACCGTGCGGTATCCGCGTATGGCTCTGACCGCCAATATCCTCTGGGGGCGCCAGAGGCGCGCCCTATTCGGGGCGGTCAGAGCCGCCACCCACACCGGTGCACCATAAAGCGCCATGGACCTGACAACCCCCGCGTACAGCCGCCTCGTGGGAACACTGGCCCCGCCCAAATTGGGCAAAAGTCGCCCTAGGGCGGAGGCAGTGCACCAGCTTCGGACCAAGCTGTCGGAAGTGCTCGTCGAAGAGCCACCTACCGTCTAGGACCAGACCCAGGTACCTCATCTGGGCCCGGACCGGTACGAGGACCGAGCCGACCTCGATTGAGGCGCCGGCGGGTGGACCACGACGGGGCCCATGAAATAATAGGGCCTCCGTCTTATCCAGGGCCACCCGCAAACCCAACGCCTCAATGCGCCCGACCACCAGGGAAACTCCCGTGGCGGCCAGGCGCGCCGCCTCCTGGAAGTTAGCCCCCCGGGCCGTGAGCAAGGTATCATCCGCGTAGCAGATTACACCCAGCCCGGGGGGGAGACGCCCTCGTAGGGCCCAGTCGTACCCGATGTTCCACAGGAGAGGTCCTAGGACAGACCCCTGCGGAACACCGCACGACATGGCCCTGCGTCTCAAGACGCCATCTCGGTCCTCGTACATGACGGTTCGCTCCTCAAGATAGTCTGCCACCAGCCGCCTCAGGTACTCCGGCACTCCGTGGTAGCGGAGCGCTTCCCTGATGCAGCTGAATGGCAGACTATTGAAGGCGTTGGCGATGTCCAAGGACACCGCCAACACCACTCCGCCGCAGCTCACGGCCTCCTCGGTCACGGCCCTAAGGCGCATTACGGCATCGATCGTCGAACGCCCCTCTCGGAAACCGAATTGGGCGTCCGACAGATCGGGGCCAACCTCGCAAAAACTTTACACAAACCCTATACCAACCCGTCTGGCCAGCGTGGTATAGTTAGCCAAAACCTCCTTTCTAAGGAGAGGCCTATGTCCAGCAGTGGACTATTATAAGCTGTTGTTGATGATGATTAACTAATCAACCATCGCCATCGCCGCCCATGAACGTCTGCAAGTGAGGAGTCACAAACGCGTTGCCGGCCTTTTAGGAAGAAGTACGCTCTTTTCTTGAATGTTTGAAGGTCGTATCGGTCCGGAAATACCGCAGACGATAACCCGTTCCACAGATTGGTTGTGCGGGGCAAAAATTGTCTCGAAAAGTGCACAGTAGTGGAGCGCCAACTATCCAGGTAAAAAGCATGAAAATTTTGACGTGTGGAACGACGGCGGAAATTTGCGACTGGTATTAGTCCAAACAATTCCTCGGAGCACTCTCCATAGTATATGCGATAGAGAATGCAGAGTGAAGCTACATCTTTACGTAACGCCAACGAATCGAGCCGGTCGCAATCTTTTGGCAATCGACGATTCGAGTCGCTCTTCGTTGGATGCGGTCCAGAGGGAGAAGCTGATGCTGGTATATTAATGTATAAAGAAAATTCTTCTTACTCCTTTTGAAATAAATATGATGGACGGAACTTTATCATGTTTGGAATACTGAAAGTGTACATATATGTAGAATAGAAATATTCCGTGTACTGACGGATTAAGAATACGGAATGTCACCACCCCTGTTCATCTCGTGGGTGTCGTAAGAGCCTCCCAATAATCTCTATACTAACACGTGTGGGTAGCGTGGTATAATAGGCCAAAACCTTATTTCCAAGAAAAGGCTTAAGTCTAGTAGGCTGTTGATGATGATGATTTAAGTAGAAGAAGTGAACGAAGTTAATTTTCAAACAATATGTGGTATAAAGCTACATAAACGATAGGATCATTCACGCTACAATAATTTACACAACGACAGTTGAAATTATACTGGTTAATGAAACAAATCAAGACATTATAAACAGACGAAAATCGACCTTCAGAAAATCTCTGGCTCACATAAAGACGAAATAAAAGACTCTTTTACAAAAGCCGTATAACTACACACTTACGGAAGACAATATTATTATTTAAATAGAAAGGTTCCCTAGGGATGAGTTAACCTTTGTGCTAACGCATTTAATAGCTTGTTCAGAGTGCTTTTATTTATGAAGCCGTAGAACGTCAGCACTGCGCAGTTATTATTGAATAATATACTTTTTTTGGGAACCGTGAGATATTAGATTGAAATCTAATGGATGGTAGAGCTAGGGTTGTCGCTGATCAAATATAAATGTCATAATAGGAAAAATAATAAATAATAATATTCTATCACATGCACACAACGCCATCTAGTCCCAAACTAAGCAAAGCTGTACTATGGGTACTAGACAAACTGATATAAATACATCTATATTTTTTTTTTGGTAAATACATACTTATCAAACATTAAATTTTCATGCACACAAATGTTTGACTTGAGCGGGAATCGAATCCGCGACTTTTGGAATAGCAGTCCGTTACACAAACCACTGCGCCATTCGGGCGTCATCATAATCAATCAAATAAAAAGCTGGGATATAAATACAGCATGGAAAAGAACACCAAACGTTGATTTCGTGGGTCCATCTAAGTAACCAGATGTGTATAAGGTACGATTTTAAAGAGTTTTATAATAAATTTAGTACATTAAATCAGTCATAATCATTCAGTCATTCATTAAATCAGTCATAATCATTCAGTCATTCATTAAATCAGTCATAATCACTCAGTCATTCATTAAATCAGTCATAATCATTCAGTCATTCATTAAATCAGTCATAATCATTCAGTCATTCATTAAATCAGTCAATCAAATTGTCAGAACAGTGAGAGCAGTAAAAAGATTAGCGTCCAATTATTGGCCACTAAGTTCCTACCCGCTGTCGTGCTGTTTTCAGCTTTTTTGCGATTACTACGAATGTCACATTTTGCTTTGAGAAATTGAGTGTGATTTAAGACCGGCGAAAAAAAATATGTCACTTGGAAAAACTGGCATAATTCTTCGGTAATGGAAATAGACCCCGATACGAGAACGACGAGAAATAGACGGATCCCTCGGTATGTGGGGCAGACTCGCATTTACCTGCTTTAAAAAAAAAAGAGTATATGTAAACAACTTATCTAAAAACGTAACACATATCATATCAAAATCCTTGAACAGCAGACAAGTCAAAATAAATTATAGTTTAAAAAAACTAAAAAACCCGCTTTTGTTACTAGCCGAACTAAAAATTAGAAAATAATTTTCTATAGGTTCAAAAATTTTATTCTTTATATTACTATTTTTGCTTTTTAGTCGTTAATGATGATTATTTTATCATTAAAGACTAAAAACGTAAGTATGTCACATATGCTTCAGCAATCGCCTCTTAGTACACAGCAAGACACTACCGATGGGTCAAAATCACGTTCGAAGATTTCGTTACATGCATATACATACCAAGATAATAAAAGCGTGTTAAGATACGTTGCAAGCCTTTAACCCTTTTAAAAACATTTTTCCAATAACGGTAGACACTGAAATCCCTGACGAATATCGTTTTTGATTCAATTACCTACAATTGAATAAAACCCCAGATACATTTATAAAAGCCACATTAAGAAAGTTGGACGAACGCCCCGCAAAGCGAATTACCCTCACAAAGGGATGGTTCCTTTCATCTTTTATCTTTTTAAAGAGAATGTCACAAAAGAGTCGTTTTTACGCGCCGTCTGAGAAGATCTCGCCGTATTTTGTGAACAGCTAAAACTTGGACTGGCGACAATTGCTACACTTTGGTTGTATTGTCCTCATTTCTATGAGAATAATAGTTTTTATTGCCGAGATTAGCCGGCCAGTAGGTCGTTTTCAACAAGACCAAAATAATATACTTAAGGATGATGCATGACGCATGAAATTGTGAGGACTAACACATTTGACGAAAAATGTACTTTTACGAAGTAACTTCTAATCCTGCATCGCACTATTCAAGTTCTAGCGCTATTTAGTATACACCACCTTCATTAGAAGGTTGTGTATACTAACCACCCGCGATCCAACGGTTGATATTAATCAACCTGGGCTGCGAGGCATGATTGGGAGGTCCATAAAACCAGTTTCTCTACAAAGCGTTTATATAATAAGTATTGTAAGTATAGTTGTAAATGTATTAAACCGTAATTGCACCGCTTCTAAGGGTCAACTTCTACCTTCCTTAATGGATACTATATCCAAAACTAAGTAAATCATTGAAATCTGACTAGCCTCTCCAGAGATTAACGCGGTTTAAACAAATTGACAACCAAAACGATGCACAGACACTTCTGTCTCTGTATGTACTTAATCCTTAATGATCGAAATAAATTTACTACTACAAATTATATAATGAATATATCCATTAAAACTCACCGTTTATCAAACTCGTGAAGGTCTTCAGACGTGAACTGGCTTGTCACATCTAGTAACTGCTGTATATGATCACTGCAGATCCTGGATTTGCGTCTTTCATCATCTCTAACCAGGATGGTGGCACAACCTCCGTAGTCCAAGGATAGTGAGGGTTGTTGAACTACGATGGTGGTGCGACCAGATGGAATGGTGCTGGCTGCGGAGTCCAACGGGTTCGCTGTCACGTGGACTTGCGCCGCTGCATGTAACAAATAGAATACTTAAAAAAAACAATAATTATGTTGTTTGAGTCGAGATATCTTAATTTGAAATTATTCAGACATTAGAAGGTACTGAGTTCAGTTTAACAATGGACTCAACTAAGGCCAAATCGTGGGCCGTAATCCCTCCCGCTTATAGCCGAGAGCGCTGGACGTCCAACCGGAACCGCCTCTCTATAGCGCTCAGAAGTAAGCTATAGTAGGATGTAGAAGTTTGAAAAAACGGACGTGGAGTACAAATCATAATTCATGTAACGGTCATCCAGGGAAATCCGGGAAACCAGGTCATCCCTATTGGTAGACTACCAATAGGGATGACCTGGTTTTGACAGCTCATAGCGGCCATGTTTGATAATGGATCTTTGATGTCTCTTGACATTTGTGTTCAGTAAGGTTTGCCATTTTATTATGTCACGTTTCACTTTAAACCAACGCTTGGAAATTGTCCAAAACTTCTTTGAAAGTGACGAAGGAAACCCTGTTACTGTGAATGGCGAGCGCTATAACTCGATGTTAACCGATATTTCTTTCCGGTATTTAGCACTTTAAGGCACGTATCTTGTGGGATGAACAAGAGTTGATGAATAAATAAGTTGTTTTTGCCATCCAATGATAGTTCAGTTAATACTGGTAATTTAAAGCCCAATTTGTGTGACAAAAAAATGAATTATGGTTGAAACTCGACTACCAGGCGGCCTTTAGTTTGGAATAAAACCATGAATCAGAGGAACGACCTGTTGATCGACTGTCGTGATTGATAGCCATAAATCAAGTTAATGAATTTGTAACTTGATAAGGTACTGGAGATCAGGCTGTTCTAAGAATGAAATTCAAATTTGATAGTTTGGGCGTTAAGTCATCTACAAAAAACTTGTTTTCATCAATGCCAATTAATACACCTACATAAACCTAGACCTAAAAGTAGTTAATTAATTAAGTTTGACGCCCTTAATACGAGTAATGCCCATTTTCACCAACATCCCCTAAATTTTAAGGGCCACCTAGAGCAAGTTAGGTCCCTTAGTGATATTTTCGTTTTCACCAACCTTTAGAGGACACCTGAGTGCTTAGGTGTCTCTTAAAACTTAGGGGCCCAAATGTTGACCACCTAACTAACCCTAAGAGTTTTATTTTGGAGAAGAAAAACTTTGCAATGACGAACAATTTTAAGCAAAAATTTGTCTCCAGATTTCCATATTGCTGTGCTTGATTCATAATCTGTTTTTTGAAGATATTATCGATATTATTGAAAAGTTATTTTGAGTCCATAGACGCTGTTCGCCTCCTCATGTAAATACATTAACATATTAGCTATAAAATGAACTTCAAGTAACGCAACCCACACAGAAATTCGTATGTACCAAAGTTAAAAGACAGCTTCTCATTGTATATTTATAAATATTTGATATACGAGTATAACGTGTTTGTTTATAGTGTTTTAAGATCAAATTCATTTTTGAATGTCTCTTTAGAATCCAGTAAGAGATTGTTATATCTGGAAATAATTAATAGTTCTAATTCAAATAAACTACTAACTAAAAACTAATTCATAAGGCTGTTAATAATAATCTATATAAATATAATGTCTAAACTACCTGTGCTCTGTCTTCTCGAAGAAACAGGTGGGACAGAGTGCTGATGAGCGGACGATCGCCTTCTTGACGTCGTAAAAACTTCAGTTCCTTCCAACTGCCTTCTCAGTTTTGCGACCTCATCTTTATAGTACTCCTTCTCTTTTTGCTTATTCTTTACTCTTGGCTCACTCACTCTCCTCTTTGTTGTCTCAGGTTCAAATTTGAAATGCGTCTCATATTTTATTTGATTGGCTTTTGGACTTTTTGGTGGATCCATCTTAGGATCGTACGGAATTTGAATAGATGAAGATGCTACTGTCGTTTGGCTAACGTGTGTCCTATTCCTCGGCTTGTCCTGTCTTCTGGTTTGAGACATTGGATCTGGGAGAGGAACATCGAAAACGAATCTTGCTGGTCCCGGCCTCGGCGAGTCTAAAACATCAGTCGCTGATTGTGGTTTTGTGTAAGCTGGTGATTCAATATCAGAACTGTTTTGAGGTCTGTGGTAATGGGGTGGGGCTGTCGAAGGGGGATTATGGGGGATATTAGGATCATCCATGAGATTAGGCTCAGATGGTTCAGGGGGATCGGGCTCAGCGTCCATGGAGTCGTCTGTGCCTGTAATTGAGGTAAGCGCTGTGGCTGCAGAGTCTGTGCTTGTATTGATTGTCTTGTCAGATGTGGTACTGCTGCCCATAACGACCACCTGCGAAAGATAGAGAACATTAAGTTATTAGAAATACATGAGTCCAGGGATACAAGATCACAAAGTACTCGTATGTATATTAGTTATTATTATATTGCAAAATTAAGAAGAATATTGCTTGTAACTCCTAAGACTTTACAAGTATTATAAAGTAAATATTTACTAGCTATATTAAAATGTTCAATTAAATTTTTGTTTTTTTTTTTTTACATCTTCATGCACTCATGTACATCGGCGGACTTAATGCCCTGGGCATTCTCTACCAGTCAACCTTTAGGTGGTGTAGAAATCTTGTAGGGTAGGTGCACCGAGGTTACGATTGTAATCAATGATAATATTTTTTTTTTTATCTAAAACTAAGCAAATTCTACAAATATTATACATATAAGTTATAATGTAATACAAATATAATTACACATATATATAGAAATAAATATAGATTTAAATACATAGATATTATTTATGTTTGTACACTGTAAATGCTTGAATTTAGGAGGTGTACCATTTGTTAAGTCACTTCCGTCATCATTATTCTCATCTCAATTTTAAAATCAAGTCATTTACAAAATAGGAAACGTATTATAAACCATTTCGATCACAATCCCATTTTTTTATTGACAATATCACACCAATTAATTGATTTACATTTTCGACTTAAATTATCTTCGGATCAGCAATCCGAAGATAATTTTACGATAGATATTTATAGATATTTAACGATGCCTCGGCTTTCTGGATAAAAATTGGTAAACGATAAATTATGTACGATGTGCATTTAAAAATAAACAGAATCAAGTATGGTATTATTTTCTATCTGGATATTGCACTGATAAGACGTAATCTTTTAACAGTGCATAAAGATGATAAGTGCATCATCAGATTATGGCTGATGGTAAAATGATTTAAGAAAAGAACAGGGTAAGGGAGCTAGGGAAAGAGATATCGCGAGTCTTTGATGGGGAAATGAGATTGAGATTGCCGTAGCTAGAGAAGCTGAAGTCGCGTTGACGTCTATCCGTCCTCAACGTCCTGTGATTAGAGTGACTACTAGCACCAGGAGATAAACTCTGAAGAAGGCCATTCTAATTGCTTAAGGTATTTAATTAAAAATAAGCATTATCTATGTTATCTATGTAATCCGTGTAGTGACGGATTAAGAATAAGGAATGTCACTACCCCAATTCATTCCGTGGGTGTTGTAAGAGCCGTCTAAGAGAGCAAACTACGCAGGACAACTGCACTGCAAAAAGAAGAAAAACTTTAAACAAATCCTATATCAACCCATCTATGTAGCATGATATAGTAGGCCAAAAACCTTTTTCTAATGAAAGGCCTATGTCCAGCAGTGGACTATTAAAGGCTGTTGATGTGATGTGATGATGTGACTATCTATGTTTATGAGCAGAGTATCTTAAATCCATCATTAGGTACTTATTTTATTAACTACTAGTTATTTCTACATAACCTTTCGTGCAATCCAATCTGTCAGACTTTCATTCTGATTTGAAGTAACCTTTCCACCATGTCATGTGAAATATGTTTTTGTAAATAAATAATATCTACTGTAATAAATAATCGTGTACCAAAATCACTTGCGTACGACGTAGGTCGCCATAATTAAATATACAAGGTATAGAGTATAGCTGGATGAAATCGATAGCTGAGTCAATGTTCATGGTTATTTAAGATGGTGGATTGGATTGGTCCAACATCAAGTGTGTCATGCGTCACACATACTGAGTCTTTAACTTGGGCATCTCCGAATGAGTAAAATCGTTTCATCAGCAGCCTGTAATGTCCACTGCTGGACATAGGCCTCTCCTTAGAAAGGAGGTTTTAGCCTACTATACCACGCTGGCCAGACGGGTTGGTATAGGGTTTATTTCAAGTTTTCCTTCTTTTCGCAGTGTTGTTGTCTTGTGTAGTTTGTTCCCTTAGTCGGCTCTTACGACACCCACGGGATGAATAGGGGTGGTGACATTTCGTATTTTAAATCCGTCACAACACGGATTGTGTATCGTTTATCTTTGAAAAATAAAATTTATGTAAAAGGTTTCCTTTCTTCCTTTATAAATATGAATACCATACAGCCAAAGTTTTATACATAGTGTTTTTATTTTTATCCAGTTTAAATAAACAAATCAGTGTATTAAATTCAGAGTGAGCTCATCTAATGCTAGTTTTATAAATACATTATATTTTTGAATCAAATAGTTGTTTTCTAAAATTATTACTGTGAACATTTTTTCGTTTGACTGTACTATTTTTTGGCTTGAAAAAGATTTTGTATTTATTAATGGCGGTGGTCCCAGTTGCCGTCAGAAAAATATTTAAATTAAACGATTCGGAAAATGGGACCCCGGTCCTATTTAATTGCGGTCCAAATCGCCAGAACCCTCCACATCTGCACGGATGGCATTGTGGTTTAAGCGGTCACCTCGCCGCTTTCTACTGCGCTGAGTATTGTGGGTTCGATCGGCACATGGGACCATACTTTGTGCGATCCACAAATTGGTGTTCTGAGTTTGGGAATTATTTGTGTTAGTTTCACGTTCGTTTGCAAAGTCCTCTGCGGCATAGGATATATCCTAGTTTCTTTTAAAAAAAAAGAGCACATATCTACCAAGGATACGTTATTTTCTGATGGTATATGTTATATAAAGCCCGATTTTCGCTCTGACCAATATGGGCATGTAGGTTTTATTGCTTTTCTCTATGACCAGACATAAGGATAAATATTTACCTTTACAGACAAAATTACATGCCCTGACTGAAATAACAAAATCATAAAATTTTGGCAGCTAATGCTTTTTATGTTATAACCGTTGCATGTGATCGAGTTTCAGCTAGCCCAGTTCACAATATGCTTGCTCTCTGTTACGTTAGTGGAACTAAAATTATAGTTGACACAATGTGGGCGTCTAATACAATTCTACCTATCCCATCGGGACTACACGTGAGCGTATGATGTTATCTTAAAAATTAAAACATTACATTATCATAGCTGTCATTACTGAAAATATTACCGACCCAGACATTACAAACAATAAAATGTCAAACACCATTTTATGTTCAAGATATTGAGTGTGCAAGAAACTTACTGACGATAAAGAAGTTTGGAAAGAACTGCATACAGACACGAATAGTAAAAGTTATTTTATGTGCAGCACGACTCTTGCACTCACACAAGTATTTGGCGCAGAGACGGTCTAGAGTTTTATATAAATTCAGTAACTTTTAACTTCGTAGAAGTAACTGTTCGATTTGTCGATAAATTTAGGTACGTCTCGGAGTTTTTTTTGTTTGTGGTTATTTTCTTGCAGATTTAAAAGTCGTGTCCGTTCAGAAACAGCGCAGGTGAATGTTTGTTCCACTAATTTCACAGATAAGGTTTTAGTTTCTTCTGTAGAGGTGATCAACAAGTTAAATGTATGTAGGTATCTCGTCTGTCCATCATCAATAGGTTCACTTTTGGCTTAGTAACTCAATCGGTAGGGTGACCCTACACGTATTGTAGGATATTGTTGTCCTATTTCTATTGTACGAGAGCAATTTTGAGCTCTCAAAGCGTAATCTGGACAGTGTTTCATAGTCTGTGTGCAAATCCATACAGTTAATGTTTACCTCTTAAATATAGTAATTTACTATCCGACCGCGATCCATTGTTAACGACTGTATTACGAGTACTACATGTATGAAGAACCTGTACATTACTTACAAATGTGAAACAATTTCTCATTTGTACATTTAATATACGTAAATGTTTTTTGCAATCAGAGTTCTTTTTATAAGAATATTAAATTTTACGCATCGATTCCCATCTTTGAACTCGATTATTGCTAATATTCAATGGTTCTGTAATACAATTGATTTATTACTTTATTTAACTACGTTTTGCGGTTTGGAATTTGTACTTGCTGTGTTTTATTTATTGTTATCTTTGAGTATTTTTACCGAATATAAAGTATAAAAGTTAGGTACCTTGTAAGTTGTTTATGATTTATTTTATATAATGTCAGTTGGTGTCTTCTGCTAGGCTCTCTACAATCATAGCACCGACAACAGAGTGCGTGACCCTAATTTGTTAAAATTACTGAACTTTCTGGCTCATTTCTTCCTCGCCAGCCCTATCCGTTCTCGTCACAATTTACCTTCTTCCTTTGTTTCGCCTGATAAAGATAACATACCCAAGGAGGGTTGGCGTCTGGAGGGCAGCTGGCCATAAATAACTAGCCAATACCTATAGCGATATTATATATTGTGCCGAAGAAAAGTGGCGAATATGATGACGATGGGGACTATGCACATAGATTCCTGGAACGTTTAATTGTTTTCTTTTATAGTAAACCTCACTCAAATAAATAGAACTAAGATAGTACCACACTATAATAATAATAATATTTTTCTTACTCAAAGGTTAACTTAAAATCTATCATCATCATCATCAGTCTATCGCAGTCCACTGCTGTACATATGCCTCTCCCATTGCACGCGATTAAGATCGATTTTGTGCTTCTCGCATCCAGTTCCTGCTAGCCATCTTACGCAAATCGTTACTCCACCTGGACTGTGAGCGTCCTACACTACGTCAAATCTATGATATATTATAAAGTATTTGTTTATTGCTGACCTTTGTGAGATACTGATATCTGAACTAGGAAGATCTTTTCAGACAGATTACCAGGCTTCCCATTTACATTAAGTCTCAGACAGTATGGACACTATGAGCCTGAACTACTTTGCAAATACTATATGTATTAAAAGAAAGAGAAAATAAAAATATATAGAAACAAATACATTTAGTACTTTAGTACTACGAGTACATCCTAAAATGGTTGTCTATTTAACCTGTCATATTAAATTCATTCTGTTGATGTATTGTGAAGTAACTGAAATTAATAATTCATGTGATAAGAGTAATATATAAGAAGAATGTTAACTTAAATGTAGATTGAGCTCAGAATCTGCTCATGAATAACATTTTGCATTTGATCAACTGCATATATTGCTTTGAGCCCCAGCTCAGGATTACATTATTAAACCGATTTAAACACGAAATGTAAACGATTTGTTCAAATAAATAAGAACAATAAACCGAAATTAACAATTTATCTCTCTGATATTCGCTTGTACCTAGTTTTAGCTTTTATTCGCACTTGTTTAATAGCTGAACTACAGAACTAGAATGTCACATCAACAGCCTTTAATAGTCCACTGCTGGATTTAGGCCTCTCCTTAGAAAGGAGGTTCTGGCCTACTATACCACGCTGGCCAGACGGGTTGGTATAGGGATTGTATCAAGTTTTCCTTCTTTTTGCAGTGCTGGTGTCCTGCGTAGTTTTGCGCCCTTAGTCGCCTCTTACGACACCCACGAGATGAATTGGGGTAGTGACATTCCGTATTCTTAATCCGTCACTACACGGGATTTAGAATGTGTCCATTACAAATCTCGGCCCCCTTTATAGTACGATCTTATCTAATAGAAAATTTCAGAAGGTTAGTGAAATTCCCCGTAATAACTCGACTGACTCGACATATTTCTTTAAATTTCTAGAATATCGTGGAAAAAACAGAAATCTTCGAACTTTAAGAGACGAAGGTAGGTAAAAGAAAACTGTATAAAATTGTTATTGTGAAGGGGAGTTAACTGTTTTGTCTTCACTTTTGACGTGACAACGTCTAATAATTCGATGGAGCCGGCTGCACGCACGAAAAAACATGACTCATGCGGCGTTACCTCGCTCTGAGGCGTTCCATTTAAGGCTTGAAGTGCAAGCGAGAGCGCGGAACGAGCGACAAAGAGGCACAATCGGCCTTCGGCAGCGTTTGACATCTGTCTCTCTCCTACTTGAGTGAGCGATGCATCCGCGTGGACAGCTGCTATACAATAATACATTTACATGTTTTCGTAAAATGCAACTATTCCATCAGTATTTTCTTATGACGTTGTCACGTTCAACTATCGTCAGTAAACCGACTTTACAGACAACCGATTTTTTTTTTATGTTAGAGTGGGCAGACGGGTCACCTGATGGAAAGTGACCATCGCCGCCCATGAACGTCTGCCACTCAGGAGTCACAAACGCGTTGCCGGCCTTTTAGGAAGGAGTACTCACTTACTCGTATATTAAAATTAAGGACGTTGACAATGTAAATTTTTTACTTGGTTTCAATAACCTAGAAATTGAAATAAGGGTTTTTGAAAGTGAAAATTTGTAAACGTGTATGTTAGATATAAATGATTATAATATTGATAAAATTCATAGCTTTACTAGAAACCAATAAAAATATTCTCTCTATTTTAGGTAACTGTAAGTTAACGTAATTAAACTTAACTAATTTCTTGATAGCGAAAATCTTAACGGATCTTAATTTGATGGTAAGCATCCCCCGACATTAATAATTTAATTTACAAGGAAGCGGCGTCAAATGAAAGTTATATTAATGATGAATTGGATTAAGGACTTGTTGGTGAAGATGGAGTGAATAGTTTGTAGCTAACTGTTAGCTGAAGAGTGTAGAATAGAGACATTAACAGGGACATCATTCGACCAATTGCAGTCTTACTTCAGTTTCTGAACCGAGGCTTGCGTTATTTCTTAATCCATTTTGTCTCTTTCTTTGATCCAATCGACAATTCATTGACAAAAACAAATATTGTTGAAATCTTAGTTCAAAATTTTGTTTTTAAGAAGCGTTGCTGCATTGCTGGTTAAAGCCTACAAATAGTTCTGAACCTGGGAGTGAAAATACCTCAGAACATAATTATATCGAATATTTCTGCATAACCTGCATTTCCAGAGTAAAATTAACAAACATTTTATGTTTTCACTAGCTACTGCCAGCGGTTTCGCACGCAGGATTATTTCTTATTTTGTGTTTCTAGGTTTGAAATTGATGAATTTCCCCGTTCATCCCCTATTTTATTCCAGTCAGTGATAAAATTTCCAAAAATTCTTTCGTAATGGATGCTTACAACATAAAAAGCATCGGCGGCAAGTTTATAGCTACAGCAGTTTAGACTCTGCGTTGATGAATCAGTCAGCCAGGGCCAGGCCATAGATCGGGAAATCACACTCTTACTTATACTGACATATTGAAGTGCTGTGCTATCAAAGAACGTTTATGTTGTAAAATTATAACTGACTTTACCAGTTATATCACAAAGAAGTCGAGGTGTTAGTTTGCTGCAAACTATTTGTGTAATACGAACTAAAGGAACCCACAAGTTAAGATGATGGATTGGCTAAAATAATTTTACGTGAAAGGTTTTGATTATAATACGGTTAGTAAAACTTGCCAGGGGAAGGGGTAAACCCTTCCCATGTAAGTTGGAATCTCATCATATATTTTCAACCCAACACGAACAATGGTATTTTTTTATGATTTAGGAGAAAAACGAACAGATGAATCATGTGGTGGTATGTGACCATCTTCATCTTTGGACACCTTTTTTTTTTTTTCTTCAAGAGTCATAAATGAGTTGCCGCTCTTGCTTACCAAGAACTAGGACAAAGGGAGGTTGGAGCTTCCGGCTACCTCACTCACTCAGTGAAAAGCAACGAAAAACTTGTTGTGCTGTGTGTGTGTATGTCTGTGTGTTGTTGACGTTGAACTTGTTGTGGTTGTTGACGTTGTCATACAACAGAGCAGGTTACTTCTTATTTTTTTTCGTTTTTAGCATATTTTTTCATCTTAATACAGTTTTGTTTCGCAAAATTCAAATTGTTTTTTTTTTAAATACAAAATACGTAATGTAAAAATTACTTTTTCTTTAAAATATAGGTTTTTTTGGGATAAAATATGTATTAAAGTATATAATTAACCAAGTTTTCAAATTGAGTCAACTAGCCTATTGTAACTATGTAAACAAATGTTTTCTGTGTAAACAAATGTTTCTCGCGTGTTTTCTGTTAGTTTTATAAATTACGCTACGCTTAACGTTATCGATTTTTTAACACGCTTTTTATTAGCTCGGTTAATATGTATGTATTGTAACTGTAACGGAATCTTTGATCGTGATTTTGACAAACTTTAAAACGTGGAACAAGTTATCGGCTGCGGTATTTCCGGACCGATACGACTTTCAAACCTTCAAGAAAAGTACGCTCTTTTCTTGAAGGTTTGAAGGAACCCACTGAACTAAACTAAAGGAACCCAAAAGTTAAGATGATAGATTAGCTGAAATAATTTTACGTGTTTTTTTTTTATTATAATACGGTTAACAAAACTTGCAACTTCAAGAAAAGAGCGTACTCCTTCCTCAAAGGCTGTCAACGCGCTTGTAACTCCTGAGTTGCAGGCGTTCATGGGCAGCGGTAGTCGCTTTCCATCAGGTGACCCGTCTGCTCGTTTGCCCCTTCCATAAAAAATAATAATTTTGCGATTACCGACGAAAATTATTTTCTACTTTTTAGTTCGTCTAGTTGCAAAAACGTGTTTTTTGGTTTTTTAAACTATAATTTATTTTTTAGTTTTATTTTACAAATAAGAATAAGAATTATTCAACAGGATTGTAGTGCGCCCACTGGCTAGGTGGAGTGAGGATTTGCGCTAGGTGGCGGGCAGGAGTTGGATGCAAGCGTGCAATGTTAGAGACCTATGTCCAGCGTCGTAGACTGCGATAAGCTGATAATGAAATCTAGCAATGGTGACATTTTTGCCTTTTTCAGACATGTCCATAAACCAGACGAGAGTGACAAGAAGTAACTGTGGCAAAAGGCCCTCATGCACGCTCTGGTTGGTGAAAACATTGTGCTGTGCGGTGAAACGCCATAAGTGTTGAGACTGCTTTAATATATGTAACTTTATTGTAATAACATTCTTAATCAGACTATAGATCAGTAGGAGGAGCTAAAAAGGCTCAGCAGGCGTTGATTGAAATTAAATTGTGTATATCTTGTACTTATTCAAAATCTTAAAAGTCAAGGAGGTCAACTTTTTGAGTTTAAGTAAAGTATATTCCTAAAAACAGTCCTATGTTCACACTACTTACATAAGATAACAAAAAAAATATTTGTTTATTTACGTTTTCAGTTTCTTACGTCTTACGGAGGAGAAGTAAGATTTAGTAGGCAACAGCCTATACTAGTCCACTGCTGGACATAGGCCTGAAGGACCTGGTGAAAATCGGTTAATGTTGTACAGATGCAAAAACATTTGTGACACCAGTAGTACTGTTAATTTCCACCATTTCTTCTTCTTTTCCTGCCTATTCGAAAATCCTGTACGAAAATCCTGTACGAATTACCATCATATTTTTTGTATAAATGGCTATCTTTATATTAGGTATATATAAATCATCTGTGCGTGTGTATATGACTGAACTCCTCCTAAACGATTTTGATGATTTCTTTTATGTGCGTTCAAGTGGGTTCGAGCATAGTTAAGATTGGAAAATGGATACACTATAAAATGTTTTTTTTTTTAGTTTAAGACGTGTGTATAGGACAACGTCTATCGGGTTCGCTAGTATCGATATAACAGATGAAATATGAATTTGTGTTTTCTAATCTATAGCTAAAACTCTTGTCCCCTTTCTATTTCTATTATGTTATTTGTGTTATTGTTGTTATGTTATTCTACTCTCACAATACCTTCGTAATAAGGATGTCAAGTAACTGCTTGACATATCAAATGTACACACTCCAGATAAACCTATAAATCTTCTACCTATTCGAAGGGTTACAAATAAAATCGAATGGTATTTCTCATTTATCCTTCAGTAAAGGAAAGTTCTTTATATATAAATTATTTTTATAAGAACTATTTTCATCTAACTTCTGAACATAAATGAATCACACAACTTTTATTCCTTCTCTCAGACGTCTTTCAGACGAATTGCCAGCTAATCGCTGACAGCTCCCAAAAGGAACTTCAGCGATCTTGAATGAGTAATATTCGACTCATTCATTCTTCATTCAATACCTTCGTGTAAGGTCTGGTTTATCGTTATTTCATTCATTAATAATTTTGATTGACATTCTAGGATATTTACCTGACTGCGCCACAAGGAGAGTTATGTTTTTCGAGAGTATGTATGTATAATTGTTAGGCACGCTCTGCGGCCTGAACGGCTCTATGGATTTTAGCTTGAGCGTGTCGTTACATTCGTATTTACTGTGAGTGTGAGAGTGTATATTAAAATCAAAAATAAAACAAAATGGCGGTATTTTGGCGCCAAATTCAAATGTTTGACACGTTCTGCAGCCTGAACGACTCTATGAATTTTTTCACGCTGTCAGGTGTTTTGTTTTTTAATAATTTTAAATTGTTTTGTGTTTTTGATGTAGAAATTCTTTATGGTCGGGTCGATAATGTATGTCATCAATTTTTGGCTTAGTACTGTACAAAATTACAATACTATCGATGTAAGATCTTGCCCATCCATCATGACACCGAACGTCCTGTGGTCTTTGATGTCCAATGAGCTTATTTGTTGGGCGGTTCCCAAACAAATGTTTTGGATTTACATACGTCTCATCTTCTCTTTGACATTGTTTTGGATACTATGCTCTGCAGCTAAGTAAGACCAAAACCGCACGCCGTCTCCAGGTACCAGTAACGGGGTAAGGAAAGGAAAGCCTTGGTACAACGACGTACCTCGGGCCATCTACGGCTTATAGATGACCCTCTCCTGTGTGGGAACCCCGATGTTCCCTTCCTGGCCCCAAGGAGCGTGTGTGCTAAGTAGCGCATCGCGCCGTCACCATCCCCGGCCTACTTCTGCTAGGTTGACAGATGGCTTCATCTGTCACCTCCAGGCCTGCGATTATGGACGGCAGAGTCCGTTCTGCGACCTTCGGCGCCTGAGTAGTCTGCAGCACCTGGCCCGTTCCCGGGCCTTGCGGGCGGGAGAGTCCTAAACCTCTCCCAGTCCCGCTCCCCCATCTTCTTCGCAAGCATAACTTGCTCGCAGAAGAGACGGGCGGAGTTCCACGCAGTTTCGCTTCGTACCATGGCGGCAATCATTTTACCTAGCGAGAGAATTCCCACTCCGACGACATCGAGAGATCTGCTCCACCCACGCTGGGCATTCTGCCAGCGTGTGGAGCGCCTATATCTTGTATCAGAAGGGGTACTTAGGGATGCCTTAGACAATGTGTCTGCAAAATTGCCCTTGGTCTGCCCCTTGGTCATGTCAATAAAAATATACAATAAGTTGCCAGAGTCCATAAAAAATAAGAACAAATCAACATTTTTGTTAATAAACTAAAAAAAATTCTAGTGAGTAAAAGCTACTACAGCATACAAGAATACTTAGATGATAAACAATAATTACAAACCATTGACAGAATCCACGATAATAATTTCCAAATGCATATTTCATTAAACAATGATCGAGACCAACAGGCCCGACGACTCTGGCAAGACTGACCGACTAAGAAGTGATATATAGAGCCTCTTGTTACAATGAAGTTTTGGGTGGTGTTAAGGAAAACACTCACTTTTGTAATATACTATAATACTTTAATGTGAAAGTGTCGACAATTCCTGACTAAAAAAATGTATAGCCCCCTTTGAGACTCTTAACACCGAATTGCAATTTTGTCCTGGTGACATCTATCGGTGAATAACTCAAACACAAGTTACGATATTGGGACCAAGCGCCATCTATTAGTGTTTCGTCACAACAGGTGGTCTTGGCTGGATGGCGCAAAAGTACAGGTCCAAAGTTTTGCCTAAACGATGTTATCAATAACTGCACGACTGCACGAATGGCGTAGTGGTTTAAGCGGTTGCCACGCCGCTTCCTACTACGCCGAGTGTTGTGGGTTCAAACCCCACATGGGACGACACTTTGTGTGATCCACAAATTGTTGTTCTGAGTCTGGGTGTCCCTTGTCACCTTGTGTTTCATGTAATTTTGTAAAGTCCTCCGCGACACAGGATATATTCCTAATGTGGCAGTTGCCTTTTTAAAGAAGAAAAGAAGAAGAAATATCTCTTTTATAATTGAATCTGTAGTAATACTTTCATAAACTATAGTTAAACCGCCGTAAGCTTGGCCCTCCTGATGGTTTGGGGGCCGCGGGGCGGGGGTGCATTCAACCAATTAGCTAGTGCGTCGCTGTCCGCCGGCAGTGACTGACGTGAAAGTATGGCCGTGCGTGTTATTTTTCTTAAGACTGCTACACACGGTATTATTTTGCAACATGGATAATCTGCCGACTCTGCGTCACAAAAAGATTTAAAAACTTGAAGTTCGGCTTACAGAGGTTCTACTGTTAAAGTTCTAATAAAGAATATTTATTATTTCACTTAATTTTTAAATTGTATCTGAATATAATTTACATGATGAAGATAAGGTGATTTTATTAAAATTATTTTACAGTATTAAATTTTACAATTAATCATAAAAACTTACAATACACTGACATTATAATACATGGAAATAAATTCGATTTTTATTACATCGTGTGTAGATTAAATCTCAAACAAATAAATCTGAAGATATCGAGTTAGTACATCGTGTCATGTATAGCCGAGCGCAACACCCGCCCCGCGTCCCGCAAACCATCAGGAGGGCCAAGCTTACGGCGGTTTAACTATAGTCAGTATTAATTTCTTCTTATTACATTAATCTTAATCATATTATAAAAAACATCAACTTTAAGAAATCAGAAATGAGTTTTATATCAAAACTCCTCATCTTAGTCTTAGGTTTCAAGTTACAAGGACAAATAATTGTGTGATGAGCACGATTATTTGTACTGCATCTGGGAGTTTTTGATAATTTAATAATATTTCAGACATCTGACACACAACGCCATCTAGTTTCAAACTAAGTAGAGCTTGTACTATGAAAGCTAGATTGACTGATATAATACTTTTATACTTCTTTTTTGTAAATACATACATAGAATACATAGAAAACATTCAAACTCCGAAATAAATATTTGCAGCTCATACAAACCCTTGGTCCGACCCAGGAATCGATCCCAAAACCTCACCACAGCAGTCGCATACACTACCACTGCGCCACCGAGGCAGTTGATCTATAATGTGTAGGTATGTATTTAGAAAATTTGTAATATGTTTATCAGCATTCTGGTTACCATAATACAAGCTCTGCCTACGTTTGGATCAGACTACCCTGTGTAAGATCTGATTCGCATCATGATATCTGAAGTACAGGAAAAAAGACTTTGTATATTTTGTGAGAAAATCGGGAATCCTAAATGATGAAAAAATATAAATTATTCAGAAGACAGTCCTGAATAAAATGCAGGTCCTTGAGATCGTCAGAGAATCTGAAGTTAAAAATGCCCAGGCACACCACACAATTTACTGACAAATCGTTCTCAGTGCAAGCAGTTCGACTGTGGAATAATCTACCGGAAGTAATTAGGCAAGCCAAATCACTGCAAACATTTAAAAAGCTAGTCACAAATCATTACTTGGCATCATAGAGGAATTTGTGTATTTATGTAACTCTGTTTGTATGTTTTTATATAAGTTGTATGTATTTAAATATATAATATACTGTAAACGTATATATTAGTAACCTTGTGTTTCTTATATATATTATTATATGTATTATTTAGTATAGTATTTATATTATATATTATTTAGTATTTTTTATTTAGTTTTTCAATTTGTTGTAATTGTACATCCCAGGCTACCCTAATTTTGTTGACAATATCCGTATAAAGGTTGTCTGTAAGAGATCGCCGTGAGCGATAAGACCGCCTATTGTTATACCGAAATGTATTTAATATCTGTATATATAATACTTCCATGGTGTACAATAAAGAGATAAATAAATAAAAATAAATAAAATAAAAATGCTGTCCAATGCTGTGGAATGTATTTAATCAAAACTTCGTTTATTTCATTTGTACTGCACGGAGTCACGCAGATCTATTTACCGTGTTTGATCTGTCACGTAATATATTAATGTTTGGATGCGATTCCATTATGCTGCAGTACCACTAATGGTACCACTTAGTATATTTTTAGTTATACCTATTGTTAACCCCTTTTTTCTGTAAAATCCCCTCGTATACCACCTACCGGTGCAGGTATCATTTTGGGTACCAGTTACCAGGGAACCCGGTGTACCCTAGAACGGTACCCCGACGTAGCTCGGGCCATCTACGGCGTGTAGATGACCCCCGCCTGTGTGGGAACCCCCCTGTCCCCTTTTTGCTCAAGAAAGGGTCTGCTTCTGCTAGGGTTACAGATAGCCTCACCTGTCAACCCCAGGCCTGCGCTTGCACTGCGGCGCCTGAGTCATATGTGGCACTTGGCCCGTTCCCGGGCATGGCAGGACGGACCTTTTGTTAACCCCTGACCCAAAAATTATCTATAAGGAACATATACAATAAAAACAATACTTGCTCTGAATGAATCATTCATCAACGCAGATAGTTAAGTCTAGGGTATTTCATTTTTAAAATCTCCTTGCAATTAAATATAAATAGTACTAATGAATCTGAGGTTGTACGATTAGAATTTAAACAATTAAAATACGGAAAAGTTTTTCATTGTAAAAAGTGTGGTCTAAAGAGAGATCTGAGCTAGTTTTTAAACTCATCTACTAACGCTTTTATACTAATAATATTTAGATTACTATCGGACCCGCGTAACTACTACGTCTGCGGTTCTCAAATAACAATTTTTCCTCGTCTTCATAACATTTTTCATAGATGCTTGGCTCCTATGGGCCGTGAGACTTGGGCACCCATGCAGTAGCAAACCAATGCTAAGATGAATGTGCGGCGGAACCAGGGTAGATAAGATCCGAAATAAGTACATATGAGAAAGCCTGGGAGTCCTTGACATTGCGGAGAAGCTGCTAGAGGGTAGGATGAAGTGGTAGGGTCATGTCAAGACAAAACCATCTGATTATATTGGAAACCGGTTACTAGAACTGTTCATTCCCGGGGCATGCTCTTGAGGAAGATCTAAGACTACATGGACAGATCTGTTGAGAAGAGACTGGAAGGCATGCAATGTCTCAGAAGATGACGTCAGGGACCGGGCGAAGTGAAAGGTGTATACGAAGAGGGTTGACCCCACCACCATGTAGTACAGATAGTCAGGCAGAGAGAAAGAGAGAGAGCTCCAATACTATTGGTCAGCGCATGATGTTATTTCGCTTATAGCCTTTCTCGATAAATGAGCTATGGAATACTAAAATTATTTTTCATTTCGAACCAGTAGTTCCTTGGATTAGCGCGTTCAACAAAGCAAACACACCAACTTTTCAGCTTTAGAATATTCATTATTTATTATTTCTTTTCTCTTAAAGGGCTTAACTTTTAATTTAAATATTAAACTAATTCCACTGTTAATTGTTTAAATGATTCTAGCAATATTTAGATGTATACTAGCTGACCCGGCAAACGTTGTATTGCAAAACAAAAAAAAAATTAGGGATGGGTCACCCTTACCATTTAGGGGTATGAAAAATAGATGTTGGCCGATTCTCAGACCTACCCGATGTGCACACAAAATTTCATGAGAATCGGTCAAGCCGTTTCGGAGGAGTACGGGAACGAACATTGTGACACGAGAATTTTATATATAAGATAAAATGTTGTGACGACAAAAAAAATGGCTGTTTGTGTAATTTATCCGGTGTTTGTAATAGTAGTATACAGTGCCTAGTATATATTCCAAAATAACGTTGTTTTGAAGTTATTAATCTATGCTAATATTATAAAGGTAAAACTTGTTTGTATTTAGCGATAATCTTTAAACTACATCCTGAATAGAAAGGGTCAATAACATGGCGCTGCTATCAACTCCTGGCAAAACTATTATTGATGGCCCGCGGAACCTGATGTTGTTCTTCCATTGTGATTGATTAGGAAGTGAGTGTTTGACGTCTTCATATTAATCTCCGTCTACCCTCTAATTACAGCTTAAATCAACAGAATTAATGTGTTATATAAATTCAATTTGTAGTACGCGTGCAGTGGTTTAGACGCGTACACTTAGTCGAATTAGTAATAACTTTGTGTCGATATTACTAATTACTATTTAGTCTGGCCTTATTACAAACATAAAAATATTACAAAAGTCAATTTAGATACAATTTTATTCAGGGTGGAGTCCCGGAGGCTTTGATAAGGGTGGCGGCCGTACTTTGTCGAGAACGCTTAACTAGGGTGCAGCACGGAGCCAATAGAGACCCCGTTGCGCTTGTCTGTCGGTATGTCCTGGTGAAAAGGCGAATGGGGTCGCGTAAGACGCGTCTGACCCATGACTCGGACTTCTTTGCTAAAAGTCTACATTATATGTAAATATATTAAATCCTAAATATAACCACACATGTTTATTACATGATGTATGTGTCATGCAAATAAACATACATATAGATTAGTAGATATATTTATGTGGTCAGCAGTCTATTACAGTACAGGCTCTGCTTAGTTTTTTTTATTTAAGGTATAGGGGGCAAACGAGCACACGGGTCACCTGATGGAAAACGACTACCGCCGCCCATGAACGTCTGTAACTCAGTAGTCACAGGCGTGTTGCCAGCCTTTGACGAAGGAGTACGCTCTTTTCTTGAAGGTTTGAAGGACGTATCGGTCCGGAAATACCACAGCCGTTAATTTACCGTACCGTACCGTACCGTACCGTACCGTACCGTACCGTACCGTACAGACTGTAGGCGCTGTCCGTCGCAAACTGTTACAAGGCCAACGACTTGCACTGATATTCTTGTGTAAGGCATATAGGACGGTTAGCACTGAGGCTTTGCCGGTGTTGGCGGGTGTGCTTCCGGTCGATCTCGAGGTGCAGAGACGTGCAGCCATGTACTATTCAAGACAACAAAACATGGAATGCGATTTTTTGGGCGCGCGGGATCGCGGTAAAATTACAAGATTGCTTCAACAGCAGCCCGATGTCTATAATGACCTCATAGACGAATGGCAACAACGCTGGGATGAATCATCCAAGGGGCGCCATCTTTACCAATTCTTTCCATCTGTTCGCGAACGGTTGTCGAGGATATGGCTTGAGGTGGATCACTGTGTCGCTCAATTTCTTACGGGTCATGGTAACTTTAAGAGCAAGCTTTATTCATTTAAAGCTTGCTCGAATTTAGTCGAGTCACCATTGTGTCAATGCTCAACACCTTACTCTCACTATGAACAGTCTGCTCATCATATCCTCTGGGAATGTAGTCTTTGGTATATTGAACGTAATATAATGCTGAATAGCTTGCAGGTGACATCTGGGGCGGTATACTATGGGGATCTTGTGTCAACTAGGGTGAATTTCCGTGCGTTTAGGCGATTCTGCCATACATATTATAAAAATCAAACATAGCTCACGTAGGACCCGTAATATTTGTGGACGTGGTGCTTCCCTGTTTAAAAGGGTGTATGCCCATTTTACTTCATTTTGTCTCCCGCTTTGCTAAGGAGGGAAGTGGATTTACTGTATTTCCAACTCCTCCAATTTTCTTCTGATTAATTTCGTTGCGGGTTCCAAGACAGTTTAATTTCTCCCTGGGACTTCCCGAGTGTCATAACTCGGTGTGTTCGTGGGTCACTGCTGTGGATCCTGGTGTACAGCAGTTACAGTGGTGGGCGTGAAGGTGGGATTAGCCCCATTGTAGCCGTTAATTTGTTCCACAGGTTGGTAGTGCGAGGTAAAAAGTGTCTTGAATAGCGCACAGTGGTGGAGCGCTGATTATTCAAGTGGTGGGGATAAAAATTTTGCCGTGTGTAAAATGTGTGAGGCTGTTAAGTATGTTTACTTTATCGTACTTAAAACTCTTGTTTTCTTACTACAGACAGTTTAAGAGGAATATTTTGTCAGAAAAAAAAACAAAAGTTGAACGACTAGTACCTACCCTTGTTTTTTTTTTATGTTGACGGGGTGGAAAATACCTTCGGATCTCCTGCTCCTCGGGGACTCAGGAGCCAGGAGTATGTGGTGATTCCACTAAAAACCACCCCTTCGGCCGGCCTTAGGTGTCCTACTCTGGGGAGGACCCGGACCATGTTATTTCAGGTCCTCCCCCAATTGACACCATGCCTAATCAGGCCCTATCCCAGGGGAGAACACTTCCTCCTTCAATCGCGGCATGGCGGCCCGATCGCATCTTAATGCAATCAGGCCGGCCATTCCATCCCCTACCGCAGCAATCAATCTGCCACCAGAGGTCCCCACTCTCTGGCGGCCCGCGGCAAACGGCTTGTACCCTAGCTTTTATAAAATCCTACAAGGAGTAAATGGCTATCAATTCGCACTGAGATCCGTTTGCAAGACAACGTGATATAAATAACGTAGCTACCTATTGAGGGGGACGACATCCTGCCTTTATCAAATAAAATCTGATTGTTCATACGTGAATGTAATACGGTTATATGTATATGTCACTTAGAACGCGTCGTTTCATAATAAAAAAAAAAGACGTGTGGTGTCGTGGGACACCCGATAGGAACGAAGTTGTGACGATCAAGTAAAACTGATTAGACACGATTTTAATTACAACGCCATCTATGAAAGCGGCTATTACCTACATATTTTTTAGTTGGTTTCTAATTAAAACAATTTATACATTGGTAAAATCTTCTTGAGAAATGATTTCCTATCTATTCGATAGATGGCGCTGAATGACTGACAAGTGACAATTCAAAATAAATACTGAGATGAAAAGTAATGATTTCCTATCTATTCGATAGATGGCGCTGAATGACTGACATAAAAAGTGTCGTTACAACTTTTCGTGAGATTTTTTTCCGTCGATTTCGATTCCGTCCGTCGATTTCGATTCCGATTGTTTTCCCCATTTCACAACGCGCGATAAGGAACTTCGTTCCAATAAATTAGAAAAGTATTATGAGCTTTTTTAGGAAATGCGCAATCATGAATGAATATATGTGGAAGTGTGTGTGAATATATGACTGGCTGATAAATTAAAAATAACATCAGAATAATAACTGGGTTACATTTTGTATATGATTTTCATCTAATAGTCATTAGATTATTATAAAAAGTTTGTTACAAAAGCTAACATAAAACTAGTATATGACTATCCTAAAATGTGCAAGATTGAATATAAAGAGGTAAAAACAAAATATTAAAACTTCTTTTGCAAACGGCCTGAGCTAGGTGTGAGACCTGTGTTTCAGACAGTCGCTTGACTATGTTAGTTACAGGATGTTCATATGTTAAAGTTCTAATAGATTGATAATGTAAATTACTTCAGACTGGTTTCAACAATCATCATCATCAACAATAGCCATTACTAGTCCACTGCTGAACATAGGCCTCTCCTTAGAAATGAGGATTTGGCCTACTATACCACGCTGACCTGGGTTGGTATAGGGTTTGTTTCAAGTTTTTCTTCTCTTTGCAGTGCTGTTGTTCTGCGTAGTTTGTTCCCTTAGTCGGCTCTTACGACACCCACGGGATGAATAGGGGTGATGACATTCCGTATTCTTAATCCGTCACCACACTGACACTGGAGACGGAGACTGGTTTGTATACACAAATATATATTTCTTTTTGTTTAATAACAAGAAAGATATAGCAAATAGAGCATTATTCCTTTTTACATTTTCGTTGCGTAACTTTAATAGTTTACGCAGCGCACGCAAGGGTAGCTCTCAATATGCATAAAATTTTATTGTTATTGCAACATTTTTTATTGATGCTCCGTTCCTATTGGTTGTAACGTGATGTTGTATGCCCTATGGCCTTCCTCGATGAATTGGTTATCTAACTTTACAAGAAATTATCATACAACTACTTACATACATATTTACATAAATACTTACATACAAGACGGGCCTGTTGGTCTAGTGGTTAGTGACTGCTAAACCGGAGGTCATGGGTTCGATTCCCACCCAGGACAAATATTGTGTGATGAGCACGGTCATTGGTTCTGTGTCTGGGTGTTATTTATCTATAATATGTATGTATTTAAAAATATATATGTATGTTTATCAGCAGTCTGGTTACCATAGTACAGGCTCAGCCTAGTTTGGGATCAGACGGCCGTGTGTGAGATGTGTGAGATATATTATATTATATTATTATATATCATTGACTACTTATACAGGGTATGTTGCTTGTGAACCCCACATTGTGATACCTTTTTAGAGTCTATACAAACTAGACATGTTTTTTAAATAATGGGAAACTTTTGCACCATACTTTTTTTTTCACGATTAATGGTTGAAATAATAAGAAGTAAAAAAATAATAAAAATAGCTTCTAACGCATTTTCCAACAAGTTAAGCATTAATAATGCTAAAATAATATTACGATGAGTAAAAACATGTATCAAGAAATAAGATGCAAAGAAGTAAACTTGAAACAAACCATATACCAACCCGTCTGGCCAACGTGGTATTTGGTCATTTCTAAGGAGAGGCCTATGTCCAGCAGTGGACCGTTAAAGGTTGATGATGATGATGTCTTACTGAAAACCCCGGTCCTGGCGACGGCGTCTCACTGATTTGCAATTATTATTGTGCCTCAAATAGCTCATAAATTTATAGTTCTGAGTGTACCCAGACAGGAAGAAGTAGTAATGCTAACAGATTCAGTTATAGTACAGGAAATATGCTTTGGGTATCATACATTTAGTTATTATAAGCAAAGGGTTTGTGAATAGAACCGGATGTCTTGTAAATCGACGCCTCGGGTACAGGAAGTGACGTATCAAACGTCTGAGCGCGGCGGCGGATGTGATCTCATCAGTAAATAGGTTAGCAAAATAGGCTTGTATTATAATTATTCATGTGAACGTTTATAGTTATTTTAAGATGATTATGTTTTTAAAATTACTTGACTAAAAACTTGTTATTACAGCGGCTGATGCTTTTTTACACGCTTTTAATTAGATTCACCTTTATGTTTGTTTCTTTGTAACCGACCATTGGGGGTGATTTTGAATGACATTAAACGATCAGAATTCGTTCAAACTTTGTAGATATATCGAGGACTGATGACAATACACTAATTTAAAATAAAAATAAACGTTGTAAAAAAAATAGTTTAAAATAAAACGCTTAACGTTTTTTGTGTGGTGCTTTTTAAGATATTACTTAAGGGGGGAGGAGAGGTGGGGACAAAAATATTTTATTGACAGATGAGTAGGATTATCATTTCGATATTATTTAAAAAAAAAAGAATTATTTCTATTTTTTAGTTCGGTTTTCAATAAAAAGCGTGTTGTTTAGTTTTTTAAACTATTATTATTGTGTTGAAACTACCCACTAAAAAAGTAGTTTTGGAAATTTCGAGTAGAATAGAAACACCAACTAAGAAATTATAATGGGAGCGAACCCGGGGCTATAGCTAGTGTTTAAATAAAAATTATTGATATTATTGACGATGAACTGACTACTGGAAAAAAGTGTCTGGCAGCGGATGTGGTCTGACCAAGACTGTGATGGTTGGCGCACCTTGGTAGAGGCCTTCATCCAGCAGTAGACGGTGATAGGCTGATGATGATAAAGAAATAATTTGAAAATAAAAAAAGGAAAAAAAACAAGTGACCTTTAAAGTTTCGAGTGATACAACTCGTGTCTTCTACACGAATACGTCACGAAACAATAAAATGGCAGTGTTCCATACAGTAGCATAATATTATATTATGTACTAGCAGAGACCCGCGGTGTTACCCGCGTTTGTTGTTATAACCGTGGGCAACGCCGCGGGGCGAAGCTGGTCTAGAAAAAGTAGCCTAAGTTACTCCTTATGTCATCAGCTATCTGCCAGTGAAAGTCCCGTCGAAATCGGTCCAGCCGTTCCAGAGATTACCCGGAACAAACAGACAGACAGACAGGCAAAAATTGTAAAAAATGTTATTTTGGCATATGTACCGTGTAAACATACATATGCATTTAGTAAAAAGCGGTTATTTTAATATTACAAACAGACACTCCAATTTTATTTATTTGTATAGATGTTACAAATATTCTGATGTAAGCAGCAAATAGGTATCATATTCTTTTTTACCACATTCACACAACGCAATCTAGTCCAAAGTAAGCAGAGCTTGTACTATGGGTACTAGACAACTGATATAAATATACCTATATACTTTTTTTGTAAATACATATATTTTATACATAGAAACACCCATACCAAATAAAACATTAAATGTTCATGCACACAAATGTTTGACTTGAGCGGAATCGACGATCGACCTTTGGAATAGCGGTCCGTTACACAAACCGGTAGGCCATCCGGTCGAAATGACAACTTGTTTATCGGTCGATAACGTAACAGATCTGGGCCTCAATTCTGCTATTTTATGTTTACGCCAAGCCACTGTCAGACCACTGACACGCTATTGAGGTTAAGCTATCATGTTGAAGCTGAAGCATTTTAGTCAATAGGTAAAATCTTGGGAATAATATAAGTGCATACCTGACCATTTGAGACCATTTTATCCGCTTTGCACTTGTTACAAAATGCGTAGTTAGTTTGTAACAAGTGTCTCATGTATGCCTATTTAACTTCATTTTGTCTCCCGCTTTGCTAAGGAGGGAAGTGGATTTACTGTATTTCCAACTCCTCCAATTTTCTTCCGATTAATTTCGTTGCGAGTTCCAAGACAGTTTAATTTATTCCTGGGACTTCATGAGTGTAATAACTCGGTGTGTTCGTAGGTCACTGCTGTGGAACTTGGTGTACAGGAGTTACAGTGGTGGGCGTGTGGGTGGGATTAGTCCCAAAGTGTCTCACGTGCGCTCAACTTTGAAAGTAACAGAGTGAACTGCGTATATTCATTATTAGGAATATTGTGTAAATAGTCTAATGTTTGTTACTAATGCTAACGTTAAATTGATTTCGTATTTTTGTAAAACAATGTCAGTCATTTAAAAAAAAGCGAATTATTCTGCCGCATAAAATGAATACGAGAGCGTTCAACGTCGTTTGGTAATCTGTGAAATGTGTTTATCGTTCATGCGATAAACATTGTCAGTCTACCGTAATGTATATTTGATTTTAAATTCACAACTGAATTTTACCATAAATTGCAGCATGGAGATTGTGGCATTTAAATAAATTATGTCGATGATGTAATCATGGTGAGTAGGACTTAACTCAGTTATTATATTGTAAACAACATGGTTCTCTGTCTGTATTTCTGTGTGAGCTGTAATGCGGCTGATTCTAATGAATGAATGTTCTATAGTAATCAGGCTGCTGATAAAAATACAAATCAAATCAAATCAATACTCCTCATCGCGCAATATTTGTTCTAGGTGTCCCATATTTGTCTCTGGCTTAGCAGTCAGGGTCAAATGATCAACAGGTCAGTCAAATATTTTGAATTGACAGATTTTATGTTACACAGGCTGTGGTCACGCGGTGATTGGAGCGCGTTTACAAATCTACCCGCATCTTTTCATGAACCATCACATACACCCAACAGTCACGTCACAGTCCGAAGGCATGTAGTAATAATTAATACTTGTAATTATAAATATATACTTGTATATAATTATATATCGTGGGACTTCTGGGATATTTGAATGGAAAATCGATTTTCAACGCAAAGCTGTTTTAACTCATACTTTGAATGTGAATCAGACCATATCTCTAATAGTTAATATTCAAAATACGTTGGCCTTTTTTGGCAAAAAGTAGCACTTTCTAGACCCTAGTCAATCTTGTAATTATAGACTCTAAAACACGAAAATACCGCACACATTTTTTGAAGTGATCACTTCTTATGGGAGGGTAAACCGATTCGTTACGTAACGCGTTACGGCACCAGTCTGTCTGGCTACCCTTTCTCTCACGCATACGGCAGCGGTAGGCAGGCTCCTCCTCTCTCACTCTAACCCACAGCGCTAGCCTTCTTTCGGACAGACGCTTTAGATAAAATTTAAGTAATAACCTAAGCTTTTCTCAATTTAAACAATTTTAATATTAAATAGTTCAACTTAGTTATCAATTACAATAATATATATGTATTAAGTTTTCAATTCTGTCGGGCGTCCCGAGACGCACACGTTTTTTTTAAAATAGGTATTTAAAAAAAAACGTGTTTGTTACACGTGATATAAATATCCACACCAAAGTAAAGGGGCAAATCATTGTCATCGTTTCAATAAGACCTGACTGAGACTGCACGGATGGCGTAGTGGTTTAAGCGGTCACCTTGCCGCTTCCTACTGCGCCGAGTGTTGTGGGCTCGATCCCCACGTGGGACGACACTTTGTGTGATCCACAAATTTCTGAGTCTGGGTGTCTTTTGTGTCCGTTTCATGTATGTTTTATGAATGTTTGTAAAGTCCCTGGCACAAGATATATTCCAAGTGTGAGAGTTATCTTTAAAAACGAATTATTAATGGATTGAATAAATATGAATTTTTAAATAAGATTTAAACAGGATTTATTCCTAGTGCGGTTGTTGTAAAATATATGTGTGAATTATTGTCATCGCCATTTCAATGACTATAGAATGAACCATAGATCTGAATCGAAAGACCAAAAGAAGGAGTTATTTGGATTTTAAATGAAACTCGAACATCTTTGATACTATTTATGGATATATTCAATATAAATTTATATAAAAGAGAAGGTTTGGATAAACCAGTAACTTGTGTTCTACATGCATCAATTGTAGGTGAAAGAAAACCGAAAGACACCGCGCAATTCTTAATTTGATGTACACAGAAATATCATTGCACACATTAAAACGGCGTCGACATGCATACATACAAATATTTTTTGCTTAAAGGAGAATCGAACCCGCGACACCCGATGTGGACACCAAACTCCAGCTATTTCTTACTCTCAAATCCGTTCATATAAGTAATATCTCTTTCCTATCATTGCTTTTCCCTTCTTATCGACCTTTCCTTTTAATATACTTCCAATCTTCCTCCTTTTTCCCAAACTAGGTTAGGTTAGTCTACTAGGAGGGAATTGAGTCCCGCCTGTCACCACTGCGATTGCAGTGAGGACTCGGCTCAGCACACGCTGTCAATTTGCCCGGCTTGGGCGCCGCAGCACCGGGTCCTCATCGCAGTCATCGGGGGGGATCTCTCGCTACCGGCCGTCATACGCTCCATGGCCGGTAGTGACAGATGTTTTACCGCGGTCGCATCCTTCTGGGAAGACGTCATGTGTGTGTGTGTGGTCATTCTCCCCTCCACCCGCCATAACGGCCAGCCGCGAGGTGACGTCCGCGTGTGCCGGACGTTGCCTAAATAGAGAATGTACCCGAAGGTGGTGCCCGCACCGTTGCGGGCAGGCGCTAGGAGGGTCCGGAGGTCCTAATAACAGCAGTTCCCGGATCCCTCCTAATACAGGCGCAGAGTGGCACATCGTGTGGTTTTAGTCGTTCCGATTCCTACACACCACCCCGCCGTAAACCCTGGTGGGGTGACGGCCCGAAGGGGTTTAAACACGTTAAGTCTACTACAAAACGACTAAACAATTGTTTTTTTTTACGCGGAGCGCCTGCCATCAGACCTCCACAATCCAAGTAGGTGATATCGAAGGTCTGTAGAAAGACTGTTGTCGCACTCTTTAAGGATTACCACAGATGTTCATATGGCAACCGGGACCAACGGCTCAACGTGCTCTTCGAGGCACGGAGGGGTCTCAACGTGTTAAGGAATGGTCACCCATCCGTAGACTGACCTGGATTGGTTAACTATTCAACGTGTCAACCTATCCTGTTACTACTTAGTCATGAGCCTTTTGTCTTCTAATATACTGCCAACGTTCCCATCTAATAAATAAATTGCCTGATAGACCGCAGTTTGCTCACCCCTTCTAGGAATAAAATGATTGTGGTCATCAAGGCGTCAACATATCATTAAAAACAGATTTACTATCCTCTACTAACTAGAGTAATCACTTACTCGTATATTTAAATTCATACTATGATAACAAATCAATTTCAACTGACTAAAATATTGTAATACCAAGCTCTGAAAGTTTTAAAAAATGCTTTTACTGCTAAGTGAGATAGACACGTTACCTCCACACCATTAAGCTTTGAGACACTTTTTTTATAATTCTCAAAAGCTGTTTACCTCAAATATAATTTTTCCCATCAAACGAAATTAAATTATTTTGCCGTGAAAATGTATTTCTTCACAACGATGACGAGACATGAAACGTATATAAATTTCATGGGAATTCGACGTAATAACGTGTTAGGAATATTAAAGAGAATTTCAAACTCGATACTCGATAAAAATTATGCTAAAGAGTTCAATCGATAAAACGATGATATAATTAGCTAGTACAAATTGTATGTATTGTGTATTAAAATTTGTTAAGAAAATGAATCTGCTTTTAGTGGGCATGTTGTTCAAAACCGTCCCATGATTAAATACTTAAGGAACACGAAAATATAGAAAATACAACTCATTACAATAAGTTATATTAAAATATACTTTTGTTATTATAACATGACACTCCCAGAACATATGGGCAGTATCAAGCAAACGATTTGTTATATATTACTGAGAACACGCCCAAACCACAGCTAGCAACCTACATTTTACGAGCAACCATTATTTTATGTTGTTCTATTAGGGATTACGTCTAAGCCCGGCTCGATACGGGCACAAATCTTTTATTTATAAAGTATTTAAGAAGGCTTTACATTGCTGGTATCTGATTGAAACTTATTGAAAAGATAATATTTGAATGATAGAATTCAAAAACAAAGAAATTGTTGACAATGAATTGGTTTAATTTAAATGTCAATTTGCTTCAATCAAAGAGCTTAAGAATTTATAGATTTATTCCAAATGTATTTTCATAAATTGGTATTGGAAGTATTTACTTAAAATTTCGTAAGTAAAAGTTATAGAATAAAGCATGGTAAGTCCGATGGTCGCTGGAGCCAACATGTGCTAGAATGGATACCGTGATTAGGCAAACGTAGTGTAGGGCGCCCTGCAGCATGATGGGCCGACGACTCCAGGAAAATAACTGACAGTTATTTTCGGATGCGGATTGCCCAAGACCGGGATAGTTGGCGTTCCTTGAGGTAGGCCTTATAACGAAGTGTTCGTGAGGTCTTTCGATTTAAGGGTCAGAAAACCATGTACCATGATACTGTCAATATATCGGAGATTTGGTTATATACTGCTTTTTGGAACAAAGTTCCTTATCGCGCGTTGTGAAAGGGGGCTAGACGGAAAAAAAAATCACGAAAAGTTGTAACGACACTTTTTATTTTGAATTGTCACTTGTCAGTCATTCAGCGCCATCTATCGAATAGATAGGAAATTATTACTTTTCATCTCAGTAAAATTAAAATTTATGTTCTTAGGTTGAGCAAAAAATATTGTATTCGACATCATTTCTCAAGGAGATTTTACCAATGTATAAATTGTTTTAATTAGAAACCAACTGAAAAATATGTAGGTAATAGCCGCTTTCATAGATGGCGTTGTAATTAAAATCATGTCGAATCAGTTTTACTCGATTGTCACAACTTCGTTCCTATCGGGTGTCCCACGACACCACACAGCTTTTTTTTAAAGTATAATTACAGCGGGAGAGCCATGGGAGATACAACGGCCAACTTTCAGACGACATTTGGATTTGGATCTGCCTAGGTCCCTTCGATTGAAGCGTCCTGGAACCATTTCAGATTATGTAATAAATATGAACGGCAGTCATGAAAACTTTTATATTACGTATAATATTTTGTAATCTGTCAGGATAGTTAATTAAAAAAAAAAATTGGTTCTTGTAATAGGATGGTGGCTTAAAACAAATTATATTTACATTTCTTATTGAGATAAACATTAAATAAGAATTTTCGCAATAAGATTCATAATTATTTCTCATGTTTGTAATTATTTTTTATTATTGAGCAGTTAATTACTTAACGGTACCAAATTATAGAATGAAGGTTGTTTTTTTGACGTTTTATTGCGATTTGACTTTACAGTTTATTAACATACCTTTTACATAGCAAAAGACGACGTCAAAAATACCAACTAGACCTCTCGGTGGTCTATCCTGATCGTTTTTTAACCCATCGCAATCTTTTAGAGTATTTTAAAGAATTTATTTTATCAGTTATCTCTTGGAAAGAGAAGGTAACCGGCAACCCTCGTGGCAGTCGAATGCTCTAACGCCGCGCGGTGACAGTTTACATCAAAACAACTACGAATTTGGTGAACCATTACATTGTGATGATGAGCCATGCGTCGGCACAAATAGGCTGGCTCGGACGGAGTGATACCACGGCTTCATGTAAAACCGGTGTTAAAAAAATCATTACTTTTTACTGGAGCCCAAATACCTCCCCACACTTGTGACGCACTTGTGATTCTTGAGTTACAGATGTGAATACGCGGCGGTAGTCACTTCCATACAGAGTGTCACCATCCCTATTCGGATGAATAAGGATGGTGACACTCTGTATACGGGATCGTGGGTGTCGTAAGAGCCGACTAAGGGAAAAAACTAAGCAGAACACAGCACAGCAGAGGGAAGGAAAACTTGACACAAACCCTATACCAACGTCTGGCCAGCGTGGTATAGTGGGCCCAAACCTCCTTTCTAAGGAGAGGCTTATGTCCAGCAGTGGACTTTTAAAGGCTGTTGATGATGAGTCACTTCCTATCAGGTGACCCATTGTTCATAAACAAGAGCTTGCTCATCCAAAGTTTTACACGTAGTTCACTTAGTTAACTTTTCTCCTGAGCCATAAGCACTTTACATACAAATCACTAAATAAATTGGAGAGAACTCAATCAATAATCCACGCCGATCTCAGTTAGATGTAAGTACTGTTGTAGTCTACCTCTTTCAATACTAGAATTGGGTCCCCTTCCAAATACCTCAGAGCGTCTCAAAATCCATCAGACCGTAAAACCTTTTACGGTATCCATTGCAATTACTTTGGGGCACTTGATCCCACTGTTACTGGTCGCATTGAATTGATCGAGTTTTTCTTCAGACCTTGGGATACCTATAAATAACAGGCTTTTTATTTTATTGACAACGTAGGGAAACGTCAGCTTTTTAGGTTGTTTAGGCAACGTCGTCGTTTAGGCTATTTAAGGCATTTTTGATTCCTTTGAAGTTTAAAGTAATATAAAATACTCGTTTGTACTAGACTATGATAATGTCAGAATTAAATTTATTTTTATATTTCCAGCGCTGCCCTACGTTCGTAATTAGGTTTTACTTTATAATTTGAACCAGTCATTTTATAATGTAGGTACCGTTTTTGATCTAGATTCAGGAAAATCTTTGTGTGACGATAATAGCATGGAGTAATGGCAGAGCAAATGAAAGCAAAAAGGTCAGATCAAAGTTGAGTAGAACACAACTGAGAAGAAAAAGGAAGCAAGACAAAACAATGTAGACTAACTCACTGAAAGCTTATTGGCATATGGATCAAAATATTTTGACTGCACGGATGGCGTATTGGTTTAAGCGGTCGCCACGCCGGCCACCACTCCACCACACTCGGCGTTGTAGACGCCGAGTGTGGTGGGCTTAAAGCCCACATTTGTGTGACTCACAAATTGCTGTTCTGAGTCTGGGTGTTCTTTGTGTCCGTTTCATGTATGTTTTTACAGTCCCCCAAAACACACCATATATTCCTAATGCGGGAGTTGTCTAAAAAAAAGAAAAGAAAGAATTAGAGCAACCAAACCGATGGTATTTATCAAAGGCGTATGATGATTAGTTAGTTGTGTATGTAATTAAAATATATAATGCTCAAAGTAAAGGAGAAAGTGGGAGTCGTGGCCTACCAAGAGGTGAAACAGATCGCAGAAAATAGAGTGAGAATTGCTGTACTGACAAGAGTTCGGCCGTTAAATTGTGAGAGAGAAAGAATGCTGAAAGTTCGTGCTATATGTTTATAGAGCACGAACTTGTTGGTTCTGGTGGCAAACTTTAAAACAGGAGGAGTGAACGAAACAAATACTATATCATCTATTTCTGTAGTGATCTTTAGTTCATCCGTTTTAAAAAGGTAAGTAAATTTACTAAAGTTCAATATTAAGACACTTTGATATTGGAGAAGAGTCTCGCAAATATTTACATAAACTTTTCCAGCTTTACAAGAATCGGCTTGTTTGGGTTACCAATCCAGAAACTTATTCAACGAAGACAAACATGCGTTCAGATCGCAAGAATTTAACAACAAGGCCACAGCGACGCAAAAACACAATTGATAGAATAATAAAAGAAAGTATTAGCCTTATATTTTAACCGACTTTAAGAACATGATGAGGTTCTCAAATGGGTTGTATTTTTAACCTACTTCAAAAGCACAAAAGAGGTTATCAATTTGGCTGTTCTTTTTTGTGTCTTTGTTACGCGATGTCTAACCGATTCTCAAAAAATATTTTCTTAATCGAAAGGGTATTCTCCCAAGGTGGTCCCATTAACACCAAATCAAGATCTGATAATAGGATCCTAGAGAAATCGAGGGAAACCCTTAAATTTTATAGCCCGGACAATGTGTTTTAGCTTGATTCTCTAGCTATACATGCCTTCAGTAGTTGTTATTTCTTATTGCGGAGCTGATGGTGGAAGGATCCTTGACCTTTAGGAGTTAGGGGATAATTATTTGGAAAATGCCGTCATTTAAGAACCGATTAGGAAAATTCTATCTATCCCATTCAAATTTGGAGAAAAAAAATATCAACTTATAATATTAAGAAAAGTTAGAACCATATAACAAATATAAACCTAATACTGTCCTAAGCAATGAAACTGTGAAACTTTACTGGGAGCGAGACATAATTACTGACAAAACTACTCCAAAACAATAGACCGGACATCACAGTTACATAAAAAATGAAAAAATTACATATTTAACAGATATTTCAATCCCAAATACAGAATATCTAAAGAAAAAATACCTAGAAAAGATACAAACAACATACGACAGATGTGGGATCAACATACCGTTAAAATCATACCAAGCATTATTTCATCGACAGGCCTCATTCCGAAATCATTACACACCTCACATAAAGAAATGGGAAATCTTTTTTTTTTTCTCCACATTCACACAACGCAATCTAGTCCCAAACTAAGCAGAGCTTGTACTATGGGTACTAGACAACTGATATAAATACATGTATACTTTTTTTTTGTATGTACATATCTATATATATAAAAGAAAGTCGTGTTAGTTACACTATTTATAACTCAAGAACGGCTTTATCGATCTGGCTGAAAATTGGTGGGGAAATTGCTTAGAGCCAGGAGACGGACATAGGATACTATTTATTCCGTTCGACACTGTTTTTTTTTTTTTGTTTTTTACGAACTTTGCTTTACTCGGAGATGCCACGTTATTATACTTGGAATGCTTTGAATTTTCAAAGACGGAAGTAAGGCGATGCGGTTCCTGGGTATCCGGATGTGCGTTCTACTGATGCTCTTGGTCGTATGTACACAGTTCATCCAAAGAATGATGAATGTTTCTAATTGCGGTTGTTGCTGGTAAATGTGCGTGGGCCAACGTCATTTGAGACACTACGGACTGTTAATGGTGTAATATTCCCAACATATCGTGCTGCATGTGAAGAACTGAACTTATTAGAAAACGATACCCATTGGGATACGACAATCGCTGAAGCCATTATCTCTGCATCTCCAAGTCAGATACGCACATTATTCGCTATCATAATTTGGACATGCTTTCCATCAAACCCATGTAACCTGTGGCACAAATATAAGGATAATATGTCAGAAGATATTTTACATCAAATTCGTATCACTTCCAGAAATCACGATGTAGAGATGAATGAGGAGATACATAATCGTGCTTTACTCTTGATCGAAGATATGTGTTACCTCATGTGTGGTAGTTTATTAATCAGGTTAAGAATGCCAGCGCCCAATCGTGAAATGAATGACGCATTTAATCGAGAATTGGAACGGGAACGTGAATATGATCACCAGGAATTAGATTTAGTAGTTCAAACGAATGTACCCCTGTTGAATTCCCAACAAAAGGAAGTTTATGATACTTTAATGAAGGCAATCGATGATGGAAATGGTGGTTTATATTTCCTAGATGCCCCTGGTGGAACAGGTAAGACATTCCTCATGTCAGTAGTTTAAGCCACTGTTCGGGCGAGATCCAACATAGCGGTTGCAGTTGCTTCTTCTGGAATAGCAGCCACATTGTTAAAAGGATGCCGTACGGCTCATTCAGCATTAAAATTACCGTTAAATCTTCAAACTATTGAAGAACCAACGTGTAATATTACGAAAAATTCAGCAATGGCCAAAGTTTTATCAGCATCGAAAATCATCATCTGAGACGAATGCACAATGGCGCATAAACGTGCATTAGAAGCACTTAACCAAACATTGAAAGATTTACGGAATGACTCGAGATGTTTTGGAGGAGCAATAATTTTACTGTCTGGCGATTTCCGCCAAACACTGCCAGTAATTCCAAGATCTACGGCTGCCGACGAAATAAACGCTTGCCTCAAATCGTCGAATCTATGGCGCTATGTGAAGAAACTGCAGCTGACAACAAACATGAGTGTTGCATTGCTTAATGATACGTCTGCTGAAGATTTCTCTGAGCAATTGCTGACTATCGGTAATGGTCAAGTACCTGTCGATGAATCGAGCGGATTGATATCATTTCCAAATAATTTCTTTAATTTTGTCTCATGAAAAGACGAACTTATCAACAATGTATTTAAAGACATTATTTCTAACTACAAAAATAATTAATGGTTGAGTGAGCGAGCAATTTTAGCGGCCAAGAATAAAGATGTAGACGACCTGAACTATATAATTCAAAATAAGATCATTGAAACAATGCATTCATTCAAATCTATTGACTGCGTCACAAATGAAGATGAAGCCACCAACTATCCAATTGAATTTTTAAACTCCTTGGATGTGTCTGGCTTACCACCGCAAAATTTACGCCTAAAGGTTGGCTCCGTAGTAATCATGCTTCGAAACATAAACCAACCAAAACTGTGCAACGGTACGCGTTTGGTGGTTAAAAAATTGATGAAAAATGTAATTTACGCGACGATATTGAAAGGAAAATTCAAAGGTGAGGAAGTTCTCATTTCGATGATCCCAACCGATTTGCCGTTTGAATTTAAAAGACTTCAATTTCCGATCCGTCTTGCATTTTCCATGACCATCAACAAATCACAAGGCCAATCCTTAAAAGTTTGTGGTTTGAATCTAGAACATCCATGTTTTTCCCATGGTCAATTATATGTGGCATGTTCACGGGTCGGAAGACCATCTGCTTTGTTTGTTTTTGCGCCTGATAAGAAAACAAAAAATGTCGTGTATCACAAGGTACTTAAGTGAAGAGCAACCTATGTACTGAAATGCAGAAACAATAATAAATGATTGATGTACTTCATTTTTTTTTCTAAGAAATAAATTAACTTACTAAATTCGAAAATCGGCTTATTTATTGCCTTTAAGGCGGAACAGAGTTCGCCGGGTCAGCTAGTATATTATACATAGAAACACCCAGACCAAATCAAACATGTTCATGCACACAAATGTTTGACTTGAGCGGGAATCTAACCCGCGACCTTTGGAATAGCAGTCCGTTACACCAACCACTACGCCATCCGGTTGTACAAAAAACCAAATTTAATTGCAAAGATCTGTTATAATCGACACATGTTCCACAGTTCGACGATTCCTCACTTGAACTACACTAACACCTACAGTAATTGCTAATGAACCAACCCACTTGTGAGCCTGTGTTAAGTTCGCATTGACTAGCGTCACAGCTAAGACATTAATGATATAATAATATTATTAGCAGTCCAGTTACATGTTATTATAATATCAGTGAAAGCTACACTGCGGCTATCGAACAAAGGCAATTTTATACTTTGAGGGTAGAAAATTAAGGAATTAAGAATAATTTATTATAACTCACCATGACGCAGGCACTTTGAAGTCGGGCCCTTATAAAAGAAATAAATGTTTATTTCCACCACAAACGACACAATGTACAGTGATTTATAAAAATTAGTGCAAAAATAAAAGTTGTAGTTTGAGGTGGACTGGAGCATAAACTAGGTCAATACCTGTATTTCAGGACTCCAGAATTCACACCCGCGCGCTCGTTTAAGTTAGTCGATGTTTTGTGGTGCGTTTGAGTGTGTGTGCGTGTGTAGGCATGTGTGTGTTAGTGTGTGCGTGTGTGTGTGTGTGCGTGCGTGTGTAGGCATATGTGTGTTAGTGTGTGCGTGTGTGTGTGTGTGTGCGTGTGTGTGCGTGTCAGTGTGTGTGTGTGTGTGTGTGTGTGTGTGTGTGTGTGAGTAAAGTTTTGTGTTTGTTAGCGTGAAGTTTGCGTCACTTATTTATAGTGCTTCTGTGTATACTGAATTAAAAATATTTATATGAACATTATAAATTTTATCGCGGAATGCGAATAAAAAAAAGGTTATTCCAAAGTAAGCTATTACAAATATTTTTACAATTTATATTACAACTTCTAGACTAGTTAACTAAACATTCTCAATATAATTACAATGTACATAACGTAAACTTAATTAAGACAGCACTTAGTAAACTGAATTAGAAAACGATTGAATAATAAAACTGTCTCGTCAATTCAATTATTTGTGCACAATAATTGAAATAGTTGAGATAGATTATGTGTTTGCAGGCAGGTGTGACATGTGTCTATCTGTGTCTTTAATGTGACCCACGCTTTCTTATTGGTGTTACAACGGGTTAGAGAGGTTTTATTTTTTTTATGTTAGAGGGGGCAGACGAGCAGACGGTTCACCTGATGGAAAGTGACTATCGCCGCCCCTGAACGTCTGCAACTCAGGAGTCACAAACGCATTGCCTGCCTTTTAGGAACGAGTACGCTCTTTTCTTGAAGATTTGAGAGTCGTATCGGTCCGGAAATACCGCAGACGATAACCCGTTCCACAGATTGGTTGTGCGAGGTAAAATTCAAACTAATCAGAGCTTGTGATATAAAAGTTAGATTGCCTGATAAAAAACTTATATACTTTCTTTTTTGTAAAAACATACATATTATACATGGAAAACACCCAAACTCCGAAACAAATATTTGCAGATCATACAAACATTTGGTTCGAACCGGGAATCGAACCCGAGACCTCAGCACAGCAGTCGCATACGATTCCACTGCCTTCCGAGGCAGAATGTTTCATTTTATTATATTATTCAGGATTAGTTGGCACTAACCATCATCATCATCATCAACAGCCTTTACTAGTCCACTGCTAGAATAGGCCTCTCCTTAGAAAGGAGGTTTTGTCCTACTCCACGCTGGCCAGACGGGTTGCTATAGGGTTTGTGTCAAGTTTGCCTTCTTTTTGCAGTGCTGGTGTTCTGCGTTGTTTTGCGCCCTTAGTCGGTTCTTACGACACCCACGGGATGAATTGGGGTAGTGACATTGCGTATTCTTAATCCGTCACTACACGGACAACGGCACTGACCACTGGCTGCAAAGTATTGGGAATGGGATTAGAATGGGAAAGTGTGCAGTATGTTTCTAACTGAAGATACCAAGTTTTGAGCCTTCAGGCAGTTGCACCATACAGCTGATCATAACTGCTTGAGTTTACATTACTTTGTGTGGATGAATGTTAAAACAGATTTTCGTAAATACAGCTTTGGAAGTAAAACTTAGACTATAGTCGTTGTGATATGAAACTTGATGAAGCGAAAATGCGTCACGATAAAGAAACAAACACATAAATGTATAGGATTAAGTCGGCGAGAGAATGAGATACAATACATTACACATTATTTTTAATAAAATATTTTAAGTGTGAATATTTTTTCCTTTTTATTTAATACTAGCTGGTACCCGCGATTTCGTTCGCGTGGAATTTGAAAAACGCTGCCTCAGTGGGTTCGATTCACGGGCCCGGCAAATTTTTATAGTGTTTTTCTGAGATAAAAAATATTAAAAACGAGTTTCACTTCTGCCATGTATGAATTTCACACACACTCACCGGCTAACGAACAGACAGGTCACCTGAAGGTAGCCACCTATAATCAGGTACCCTGGCTGTTCGTTAGCCCCTCGATACCATAAAAAGTAAAAATCGTGAACATATTACTGAAAGAATAATATTATACCTTCATTAATATCTGACTTGGGGTGAAATATTTCTCCCCAAGTGAGGAATGAAGCATGCTCTACCAATTAAGGAGTGACTTATCGCCTGTCTCGTACTCGCGACATTGTCACATTTCTTTAAGATTTTGCAATTTACCCCACGTTCAATGACACAAGTCGTTTGTCAACGAGTTTGCGGTATTTTTGTATAACTCCGATGAATAGACTTCAATTTTTATGTCATTAGTGGTATAAAAAAATGTAAGAGTCAGAATTTTTTTTTGTTTAGGTCGAAGGTTTTTATGTTTAAATTAGGGCTAACCTACAGGAAACTTACACACAAGTAAGCATAACATAACCAACTGTACTAGAAAAGTAGTGTCTCCAAAAGATGTAAATTAAAAACGGCTTGAAAAAATGACTGCACGCATGGCGTAGTAGTTTAAGCGGTTCCCACGCCGCTTACTACTGCGCTAAGTGATGTGGGTCCGATCCCCACACGGAACGACAATTTGTGTGATCCACAAATTGTTATTCTGAATAAAATGTTTAAGCTAAAATATACCCTTAAATTATCATTTTTTTAATTAATCCAATTGTTTTAACTATCCCAATGACAGCTGTCAAATTTGACAGCTTTTACATAATTTACTTCGCCGTAAAAAGTTCTTCAGTTTAATGTATAAATAACATTATATGATGTTAGTTAATGATAAACTAGAAATATTTGGAGTTCAAGTAAATACGCGTAAATATGTTTGAAACAAAATCGATCTAAGTGGCGTGCAATGGGAGAGGCCTATGTCCAGCAGTGGACTGCGATAGGCTGATGATGATGATGATGTTTGAAACAACTTGTTGACTTACAGGTTAATAGATCACACAAAATCAATTAGCAGAAACAAGACGATTAAAATTAAATGTCGCTACGCCGCTTACTACTACGCTAAGTGTTGTGGGTCCGATCCCCACACGGAACGACAATTTGTGTGATCCACAAATTGTTGTTCTGAGTCTGGGTGTTCTTTGTGTCCGTTTCATGTATGTTTGTAAAGTCCCCGCGATACAGGATATATTCCAAATGCGGGAGTTGTCTTTTTAAAATAGAAAAAAAATAAAACGTAACTAGTCTTTTCTCAACTAAAACGTATTTTTTTCAAAATGTAGTTTTTTTTTATAAATTATGATGGAGAGGATTTCGCGTCACCGTCACTGAGTCAAAACAGTTTGAAATTTTGACATCGACAGAACATACATACATAAAAAGTAGAATAAAGATGATATGTACAAATACGTACTCTGTGATATATATTAATTTTTCAAATCATTAATATACGACAAAAATATATAAAATCACTTCCAAAATCAAAACTAAGGACCTTTTTTAATAAAGTCGATTTAAATATTATTCAGCCATAGTTCTTAACCACATTAAATACTGAAGCAATATTAAGGTCACACCTTAATGAATTTGTAGAACCCTCAACAAGATTTATAGACGGAAGGGTGTCCCACCAGGTATGTACAAAGACCTTGAATAAAATTTATGACATCGGTCAGTAGGTGAACAGGTAGCTGTTAACATTACTGTTAAGGTGATCGTGTTACGTAACGTGTTACGTAACACAGGCACGGGGATTCTTTATAAACAAATATGGTAATAATCAAATCAAATCCAATCTTAATTTGCCAACCAAGTGTATATTAATGGTCTTATAATAGTAATTTGTCTCAACTTAGTAGCCTTTTCCAGGCATTGCATACATTCTGCGAGTAAGTTATGCTCGCGAAGGAGACGGCGGAGCGGGACCGGGAGAGGTTTAGGACTCTCCCGGCCCGCCAGGCCCGGGAACGGGCCAGGTACCGCAGGCGACTCAGGCGCCTTAGGTCGCAGAATGACCTCCGTCCTCCATAAGCGCAGGCCTGGGGGTGACAGGTGAGGCCATCTGTCAGTCTAGCAGATGCAGGCCGGGGTGGCGGCGAGCGCGTTGCGAAGCGCGCTCGCTTCCAGGGAGCACAGGGAACATGGCGTTACCACACGGGGGGGGTCGTCTACTCGTCCGTAGATGACCCGAGGTATGTCGGGGCACCAGGGACTTCCTTTCTAGGGTATACCTGGTTCCCCGGCTATAAGAACCCGAGACGGCGTGCGGTTTTAGTCGGTTCGAGTCCGACATGCCACCGATAGGTGGTATCCGAGGGGATTTCCGCACGGAAAAAAAAAGAAGGCATTGCATACAAGAGAATAACATAATATAATAATATAATATTCTACCACATTCACACAACGCCATCTAGTCCCAAACTAAGCAGAGCTTGTACTATGGGTACTAGACAACTGATATAAATACATGTATATTTTTTTTGTAAATACATACATATTATACACAGAAACACCCAGACCAAATCAAACATTAAAAATTCATGCACATAAATGTTTGACTAGAGCGGGAATCGAACCCGCGACCTTTAGAATAGCAGTCGTTACACAAACCACTACGCCATCCAGTCGTCAAAATATTTTTTTATATGAGTACAAGCATTAAATTTCAGAACAATATAAGTTTAGTGACTCAATAGTACAGAATAACAATTGAACAAATTCATGCAAAATATAAAGGCATTTGACATGTCCATTCGTGTAGTGACGGATTAAGAATACGGAATGTCACTACCCCAATTCATCCCGCGGGTGTTGTAAGAGCCGACTAAGGGCGCAAAACAACGCAGGACGCCAGCACCTTAAAAAGAAGGAAAACTTGATACAAACACAATACCAACCCGTCTGGCCAGCGTGGTATAGTAGGCCACAACCTCCTTTCTAAGGAGATGCATATGTCCAGCAGTGGACCAGTAAAGGCTGTTGATGATGTTAATATGAAGACCCTACACCTGAAGTCTGTTCGAGCATGATCTAAAATAAATAGTGGTCAAACGAACAGATGGAGTACCTGATAGTCAGTAATAACTCCCTACCCCGAATAAGGAGTAAAGGGGAGAAAATTAGGATCCGGTAGCATTGTTCATCCGGTGAAAAGTATGGAGCTGCTTAACAATGCTTTTCTGTAAGCCCTGGTATCACTGCGGTGTAGTCAGACCATTTGTGGCGAAGCATTACTCTATTACGGATACTTATACTTTACTAGCTGACCCGGTAAACGTTGTTTTGCCATATACATTATTTCAACTTAATTGTCAAAAAAAAAAAATTGGTGTATGAAAAATTGATGTTGACCGATTCTCAGACCTACCCGATATGCACACAAAATTTCACGAAAATCGGTCGAGCTGTTTCGGAGGAGTTCAACCAAACACACCGTGACACGAGAATTTTATATATTGGATTTAAGTTCTTATATCTTACATATGATATATTTCACTGTCGTCTGAATTTGTATGTGCTCGACTCAATAGATCCTTTTCAAGGAGAGAAACTTCCTGTCGCGTCGTTGTTCAGTTTCACGCATGATTGGCGACGCTGTCAACAGTTCCTTGCCGATCTATGTAATTTGAAACTGGGTGTATCAATTGGGTATGTACAACACACGTACAATGAAACTGCGTTGTCAGTCAATACGTCATCTCAAAATGTCAACAATATTTAGAAGTAAAAATGGCGAATTGTGTTGTGAAAGGGTGTATTGCATTTCACACATAAGTAAGCGTAGAAAGCAATATTTTAACATAACAAAATATGATGGCAGCACCGGCGTCATTTAGTTCTTCGCAAAGTGCCATATTAACTTTTTTATTTGATCTGAGATCTCTACTTTTCTTTATCCAAATTGAATCGTATTAAAATGCAATAAGAGTCAGCTCCCACCACCGGTAAGGGATCCACTCCCTCCCTTTGTAATAAAGAATGGACGTGTTCATTGTTAGTCGAAATTAAATTCCGGCCTTGCATTGATATGCGTGCTAAAAATATGAAAGTCAGACCTAAATACATAAATAGTTCAGGCTTATTTTTAGTGGAAATATGTGTATTTTCAGAATCTTATCGTACTCAACCGTCAGCAACTGTGTATGTCTCCAATAAGAATTAATATTTAAAGCTAAAATATACCCTTAAATTATTATTTTTTCAATTAATTCAATTATTTTAACAATCCCAATGACAGCTGTCAAATTTGACAGCTTTTACATAATTTACTACGCCGCAAAAAGTTTTTTAGTTTAATTTATAAATTACATTAAATGATGTTAGTTAATGATAAACTAGAAATATTTGGAGTTTAAGTAAATACGCGTAAACATTTTTGAAACAACTTCTTAATTTACAGGTTAATACATCACACGAAATCAATTAGCAGAAACAAAACGGTTAAAATTAACAGCCGCCATCTTTATTGTCTCTGCGCTATCAGGGCCAATAAACTAACACATTATTGTCACCGACAAAGCAAAAACCATTTGAAGACATTTGATGGACGAGACAGCGTCCAACAAAGAGGATTTAATTAAAATAAAGTAACCAATTACGGTTCTTAATGACGATGTTGAACACCTAAGGGAGCCTTTAGCGTTAATGGTGAGTTCAGTTACGAGCATTTCAGGAAAATATATAAAGTAGATTTAGAGCCGCAGTAAAACAATGTAATATTGAACCGTTCAGTTATCATTTTACTACAACTCTTCCTCTTAATATTTTATCAATTTATTTGTTTTGTCTGCTGTTTGGCGCAATGAGTTCTGATATCCATTCTTCTCTTTACTTTTCAGTTCAGATCATTGCTTACTGCCTCTCTAGACTCTCTACACTTCCTTCATTTTACTATTTTCTGTACATCTGTATTCATTACTATTATCATGTATTCAAAACTTAAAATGATAATAATTTGACACGTCTCACATACGACTGTCTGATCCCAAACTAGGCAGAGTCTGTACTACGGTAACCAGACTGCTGATAAACATAAATACAAAATACACAGACACAGAACAAAATGATCTAGGTCATCACACAATTATTTGTCCTCGGTGGCAATCGAACTCACACCCTGTGGTAAAGCAATTAGAATCACTAACGATTTTAACAACAGGCCCGCCAGAAAACTATGAAACAGAACATTATTTTGCAGATATTCAAATTGGAGAATTACCTTGTTTCTCTCTAACACCTGTTTTTTAGTAATTAAGTTACTAAATTAGTATTTCAGGAAGTTCATAAACTAAGACGACGTGGATTACGATGAAATCGTGTCGTGTTGTGCAGCAACTAAACGTATCTGCTGCTTCAGTTTTATTTAATCTGTCTCCGTTCGCGCGGTTTTTATGAGTTTTGAAATAAGATGCTTAGCATGGCGGAATCTTGTTAAAGTAATGGAGTAAGAAATTTATTGCATTCTACTCCGATCGTGAGTATTCTATTTGTGTAGAAATGAATTTCCGCTGGAAATTAAAGATTTCGTTTAAGGATTATTTGCCGAACATTAAAAATTAGTCGTTTGTATTATAATTGTCTATGTAAATAGATGTCAGGTAAGAAATATAACAGGTTTAAAAAAATATTTTGATTTAAAGCAAATGGCTCACAGATAATATCATTAATTAACAAGTTTGTGACCACAACGTCTTCTGCAAATAATAAGCATTTTCGATAGTTTATATTTTTCTTAAAGCTTTCATCACTGTTTAAAATCACTAGTTAAATTTTGAAATGAATAATTACCTAAATAATAGAGACATACGTAATTATGTCTTAAATAATTAACAAAGTTTGTGACTAAACGTATATTGTATGTTAGACTATCAATCAGCCTTTAATATCTGAAACTTTTAAGTACAGTCACCGGCTAAGTTAATAACTGGTTTATAAACGACGTTGGTGTAATCTGTCGTCCACTCCGCTGCTCTGACGCGCTGAGCACTAAACTATCGTACATCTATCATTCACTCTTTCACGCCGTGTATCACACAGAACTGTGACAGCGAACATGTTCCTTTGTTCTCCTCATTTTATTTACAGAAAAAGTTTACGCGATGATTCTGGGAAATCAAAAGTCTTTGTTCTGATCTTTAATGGTGAAAGTCAAAATAGCCAAAAATGTTTTTTATTTAAATCAATACCCTAAGAATGCCTTTAATCAATGCCTTAAGAAACTGTAGGAACCAGCATATAGTGTAAACAATTATGTTTTAAAAAGCCAAAGAAATAAAAAAAATAGAGAAGTGGAACTAACTGGATGTATGGCAAAAAGATCGATCCCATTTGCGTGGCCAGGAATATTTATTAATAAATAAATATTCAACAAATATCTATCATATACATTTAAAGAAAGCATAAGATGAAGAGAGAACGAATCAGGAATTCTTGGAGACTGCAAATGCTACAGAGATCATCATAGATAGGACTACTGTAGAGAAAATAACTCATATTGTTGGAATAAGATTGATGGACGCGGCTGAGATATTACTGCATATATCGCTATACCTTATGACGAGAACATTCAACCGTTGGAGGACCACCATGCTTTAGAACAGAAAGGCGGCTCAACTTAAGTGAAATTGGTATCACTTACAATGACTTAACATCAGTTTTCAATAGTTACCAGAAAAGTTGTGAAATGTTAATGTTAAGATGTGAGGTTACCAATTAACCCAATTCTGATTGCGGAACTCTAAGGTCGTTTACGCACTTTTGAATCTGAGTCAATAGGCAGCGGTAATGACTCATCAAGAGATGATAGGTCTGCTATGGTCTATTTGCCCTTCATAATACAAAAAAAATCGTAACCAAATACTCCCTGTATTTGGTTTTACAGAGAACATCACATGTACATCTAATCACAGAAATATCTGTGGGTAAAACCACTTTAGATTCTCATTTGAAATGTGGTGAACCTCAAACAATGCTGGTTTTCATTCAAATTTACTTTAAGGACGTTCCTTTTCCTAAGTTTCCAGAAAAAAATCGGTTCAAATCACGATGCCGTTCGGTGTAACTGAATTTCAGATAGTCCAGGATTCATTTTACGGCGTATTTAGATGCTGTAAAATATTATACAGACGGAGAGAGTATTAAACTAGTTTAATGTCATATCCTAAGGAGGATAAAAGTTCTAAGTTAGTAATGGATGGAGAACGTCGTATAAACCATTCTCTTTATGATAGCTGAATGGAGATCTGGAGCTAGCGAGCTGACCAAAATCTATATCCAACTGTGTGGATAGATACTACGGAGAAGATACATAATATATGTCCATACAAAAAAATACTTGCGATGACTGACTGCTTGATCAAAGGAAAGCCTAAACTGCTAGACCCAGAAACTTGAAATTTTGGGAGCTCATACTTTTTTATGTTCTAAGGCCTACCTACTAACTCAACTTCAACCCATTTTTATTGTTGACGGGGTGGAAAATCCCTTCGGATGTCCTGCTCCTCGGGGACTCAGGTGCCACAGCGTCTGGGCATTCTACGGCTTGTAGATGACCCCTTCGTGTGTGGGAACCACGATGTTCTCATTCTACTTCCTAAAGTGCGCCCGCTTCTGCTAGGATGACAGATGGCATTAACTATCACCACTAGGCCTGCGCTTATTGAGAACATACTGTGAGATGCGACCGACCTAAGTCGTAACAACTCCAAGGGGGTAGCCCTTGGAGTTGTTACGACTCAGGTCGGTCGGATCAGCGCTCATGAGACAAAAACTTTAGAACAGATAAATAACGAAATATCCTAATTATTCATCTGTTTACACTTTGTATAGAATTAATAAGCATCTCAGGTAACTTCAATAGATGAAGAGATTACCATAAAACGATTACCTTTTGGAAGGTAATCACTTTTCTTTCAATCTGACATATCGAGGCTTAAGACGCCCAAGTTAATAAATTACCTCATCATTAAAACATTATGTCAGATAGCATCAATTCCGTCTTCTTAAGCTTCAGAATATTCATTCAAAACTTATCCAGACATTAATTGGTTTCGATGTTCTTGTTTTTTTCTTTCTTTAATTTTATTTCGTTCTACTAAAATAAAAACTGATGACCATTATTCCACCACCCCTATTCATCCCGTCGTATGAATGTCGTAAGAAGCGACTAAGGGGGACTACGCAGGACAACAGCACTGCAGAGAAGGAAAACTTGACAGCAACCAACCCGTCTGGCCAGCGTGGTATAGTAGGCCAAAACCTCCTTTCTAAGGAGAGGCCTATGTCCAGCAGTGGACTAGTAAAGGTTGTTGATGATGATGAGAGCAATTTTATTGTAAATTATTTACAGGGATGATAGGTCCCAAGTATTTGACATTAATTTTGCGTACGTCTCATATGACTGAGAAAAAAGTATTGATAAACAAATAGACCACTAAGTAATCTAAGTCTACTACACTAAGTCCTACCAGTTACTATTTTGTAATTATCACTTTTTTTTATATTCATATAGATGCTACATTGATTTCCTCTTCTAATCTACTCGTATTTTCTTAGTACACCAGTCACTACCCTACACCTCCTTGCCTTTATGTTTTTCTCTCCATAAGAAGGTTGCCTGTAAGAGATTGCCTCTGAGCGATAAGGCCGCCATTTGTACCTGTCTAACCTAGCTTAAGTTAATCTTTATATGTTTATACCTGGTGTACAATAAAGAGATTTATTATTATTATTATAATCTTATACGAGTAAAAGTTCTAATTTTTCGTTTGAATTGGAATCGAACAATCCAGATTCCGTACTAAAGCAATTGAAAAATACTTAGTTATCAGGTTGCATACCTTTTTGTACCTTCCCATTAAACTAAAATCTTCATTATTACGAAGTCAATTTTCGTCCTTGACCTTGGAAATTAAACCCCATAGACACAGGCAAATCATCTGATGTAATTTTTTTATGTATTTTGTTAGAGGGCTCGAGATTTCCAACAACAGCCAGTTCTACCTACAGGTACGTGATTCTACTTTCCTTACAAAAAAAAAGTATGTAAGTATTCTATCAGTCAATCTAGCTTTCATATTCAAGCTTCTGCTTAGTTTGAAACTAGATGGCGTTGTGAGTCAATGTCCGAAAATATTATTATACTATTATTGACAAATTCAGGAAACTACCTTCATAAAATTTCGTTGAGACGGCTCATTTAGCTACATTTGGTGAATGAACACCTGCAATCGTATTCCATTTGCTTTATCATTTTAATATGACGATAAAGTCTACGTGATCGTTCCCGTAACGACTGCGGTCATTTACGTAATGTCGGAGAAGGGGCTTGAGTTGTGGCTTTTGATTCGGTTCAAGATACAACTCACATTATCTCATGTTCTTCAGCTCTTCGTACTTTGGGATCAGAAGCCGTGTTTCAAATGTGCGAGGTTATTATTATTAAAGAGAAGGAAAACTTGAAACAAACCCTATACCAACCCGTCTCGCCAGCGTGGTATAGTAGGCCAAAACCTCCTTTCTAAGGAGAGGCCTATGTCTAGCAGTGGACTAGTATAGGCTGTTGATGATGTTGATGATTATTATTATTAATACCTGCACTTGTCTCCAAAATTAAGCTATGTAACGATCAATATTAGAATTATAAATGATACATACATATTATGCTTATATTAGTATCCACAAGGGCTAGGTAGAGATGATTAATTGTCGACATTTCACCAAATATAATGCCTCAGGATAAATATCAAACCGCTTTTCGAAACCTTATTATCCGACTGCGCTAGAGGGTTATGTTGTTCGAGTGTATTTATGTCACATCACAACTCACATCAACAGCCTTTCATAGTCCACAGCTGGATATAGATCTCTCCTTAGAAAGGGTGTTTTGGCCTGTTATACCACGCTGGCTAGACAGGTCGGTATAGGGTTTGTTTCAAGTTTGCCTTCTATTTGCAGTGATATTGTTCTGCGTAGTTCTTTAGTCGGCTCTTACGACACTCAGGGGAGGGGACACTCCGTTTTCTCAATCCGTCACCACACGGATGGTGTAATTATGTGTTTCTTTTTTTGACACGCTCTGTGACCTAAACGGCTTCGTGGATTTTGTCGTTTGAAGTATCATTAGAATCGTCTTAAGTGAGAGTAACACTGGGTATATGCAACGAATTATCCCTTTATTTGTGCTGTAAGACGTTTCTTTTCGTCAAGTTTTTGCGAAAATTGAAATTTGCCCATATCTTTTTATCGTGTTGACCTAGGACCTTGATTTTCATACACCTAATAGGGACCATAGACCTTAGTATCTGGTATAAATTTTAAACTTGCTAGGTCTACCCGTTCCTGAGAAAATCGGTGGTGACACACGGACAGACGGACAAGAAAGTGATCTTATAAGGGTTCCTTTTTGACCTTTTGAGGTACAGAACCTTAAAAATGAAATCGCCTCTTTGTAACTTTTAAGCATACATTTTATTTCATTTTGCAATAATTAGTTTGTTACTATTTATGTACTCGCTCTGCTAATCTCCTCAGATAAATAATTTAAGATGTTACATTAATAAAATAAAATTGACACTTTATACAACTTGAAGATTGAATAATTAGTCCCTAACAGGTTTTAAGTCTATTATCCTTTGTTGAAATAGTTTCACGGCCCAATTTGAGTACCATTATACAATAATTGAATTCTAAATATTAGATTATCTTGCGGAGGGACGTGTTCTAAGTGATTGTGCGTACGATAGCAAACTGCATTACATACTATATATTATATCGTACGTGAGTGACAGTAGATTAAATTACCACAGTCTAGGTGTATTGATTTCAATAGATTTATTCATCATCAACAGCCTTTAATAGTCCACTACTGGGTATAGACCTCTCCTTAGAATGGACGTTTTGACCTTCTTTACTACGCTAGCCAGACGAGTAGGTATAGGATTTGTGTCGTTTCCCTGAGTGCTGGAAAAGCGGGAAGCTGGTCTTATTGAAAAAGCCAGGCAGGCCTGCCGATTCGGTCGCGGCCTACGGGCCCATCGTGTTGTTGGACGTGGCGGGTAAATTGTTTGATAGGGTTCTGTCTACCCGCATCGTCCGGCACCTCTGCGAGGTGGGCTTCGAACTGTCAGATGCTCAATTCGGTTTTCGAGCGGGACGTTCGACGGTCGGCACTATGCTGCGCTGAGAGCCGTGACCGAAGAGGCGGTGAGCTGTGGCGGCGTGCTGTTGGCGGTGTCATTGGACATCGCCAACGCATTCAATAGTCTGCCATTCAGCTGCAACTGGCAATTTCGCCTGCTTCTATCACTACCTAACAAAGGATAATCTCCACTCGGACCCAATTCGCCGCCGACGAACCGGGCGGTGGAAGCGTGCTTACCAGCGCCTCATACCGCCCTGAGTGTTGCCGCGGGTGGACGAGACGGGTTTCCGTCTCCACCCGTCATAACGGCTAGCCGCGAGGAGGTGACGTCCCCGTGTGCCGAACGTCTTCTAAATAGAGAATGTACCCGAAGGTAGTGCCCTCGCCGTTGCGGGTACACGCTAGGAGGGGTCCCAATGTCTTAATAACAGCAGTTGCCGGATCCCTCCAATTACAGGCGCAGAGTGGCACACCGTGTGGTTTTAGTCGGTACGATTCTGACACACCACCGCAAACCCCGGTGGGCTCAAGTACGGCCCAAGGGGGTAACCACACGTTAAAAAAAGAGGTTTTGTGTCGAGTTTTCATTCTCTTTGCAGTGCTGTTGTCTTGCGTAGTTTAACATAGGTTTTCTCTGACTCTTATGTATCACTCTGGACGAGTCGACACATTTTTTATTGCGTAATTTGGTATTATAGTATAGAATTTATGTCAAACTATCGGTAATATTAATAAAATAGTTTTAGACTTTACGTATATACGATAAAGTACGTTATTTTATTACCGTATGATAAAAGTTTATTATGTAGGATAGTGCACTTATATGACCAGTTAAAACATGTTCGTTATCTAGCAGATGTGATAAAAAACGTTTTACAATAGATTAATAAAAAAAAAAGGTGTATTTTCAATGGATGCACGGATGGCGTAGTGGTTTAAGCGGTCGCCACGCCGCTTCTTACTACGCTGAGTGTTGTGGGTTAAACCCCACATGACGACACTTTGTGTGATCCACAGATTGTTGTTTTAAATCTGGGTGTTCTTTGTGTCCGTTTCATGTATGTTTGTAAAGTCCCCCGCGACACAGGATATATTCCTAGTGCGGGAGTTGTCTTCTAAAAAAAAAAAACAGTTTATTGCAATAAAGTATACAAAGAATACCAAAGGTTACAATATGAATATAAAAGTTCTCCGTATTTTCAGCTTCGTTTATGGTTATGGCCTACAACCTTTATCAAGAAGGCTATCAAATGCTAAAAAGGCCCTTTAGAGTTCGTACTTAAGATTAGTGAGTTCAGTTGAGAAATCAATCTTTTTTTAATCCTATTCATATCATCGTAGAGTTCAAATTGAAACAAATATAAATTTTAATAGTCAGTGAATGTATCCTTGAAACAATTTTTTGCAATAAATTCTTTCAATTCGAAAACAAATATATATACTCGTACAATAGCTAAACGAAACATTACTTAGCTTTCATTCGACTTAATTTGCGAATTTCAATAAAAATGCTTGCGATATTTAGTAGCAAATTTTTATTTTTATTTTTTATGTCATAGGAGGCAGACGAGCAGACACTGTCACCTGATGGAAAGTCACCATCGCCGCCAATGAACGTCTGCAACTCAGGAGTCACAAACGCGTTGCCGGCCTTTTAGGAAGGAGTACGCTCTTTTCCTGAAGATTTGAAGGTCGGATCGGTCCGGAAATACCGCAGACGTTAACCCGTTGCACAGGTTGGTTGTGCGGGGGTTAAACCTATTACTAAGTTATATCCATCGTAGGCTATACCATGGATTTACCATGCGGGTGGCGGTTCTATCGCGTGATAAACGGAGACAACCAGGAACACGATACGCGACTGCGACAGTGCCTATAATTTGCGTTTGCGACACAACAAAACACACTAATTTAAAAAAATTGGACGAAAACTTAATGATTTGATGTATTAATTCTATTAAGAAAGACAACTCCCGCACTAGGAATAATGTAAATATATTAACAAAACAATAACAATAAAATAAATAAATAAACAATACATCATCAACAGCCTATAACAGTCCACTGTTGGACATAGGAAACTTAGAAAGGAGGTTTTGGCCTACTATACCACGCTGGCCAGACGAGTTGATATAGGGTTTGTTTCAAGTTTTCTTTCTCTTTGCAGTGCTGTTGCCCTTCGTACTTTGCTCCCTTAGTCAGCTCAACAAACAGTTCACAAGCAATGTAAAATTATTTTTCTGTATATAGGTGATATTACATATGTATATTTAACAGAAAATAGTATCTAACAAAACCCATACTAGTAGTTGTAGACACTGTATGAAACTGTGTAGTATGTCTCAGAATTATATGACTGCACGGCTGGCGTAGTGGTTTAAGCGGTCGCCACGCCGCTCACTACTACCACGGTACTATTATAATTGTACCGTGCTACTACGCTTAGTGTTGTGGGTCCGATCCCCACATGGGACGCCACTTTGTTTAGTTCACAAATTGTTGTTCTGTGTCTGGGTATTCTTTGTGTCCGTTTCATATATGTTTGTAAAGTCACCCGCGACACAGAATTTATTCCTAGTGCGGGAGTTGCCTTTTAAAAACAAAAAAAAAACTATTACTTTATTAAGGAATACCCTCTGCTACTTAAGACTTACTCTCTATATTATATTTGTCATGGGTGGGAACCGAACTCACGACCTGTGGCTTATCAACAGGCCTGTCGTTCTATATCTAATCTTTCTCAAGGCTTTGTATTGTTATACCAGCGTTGCTAAATAAATAACAATATTACATATGTTTAAAATCTGACCTATCTAGAGATTGCACTTTACCGTCAAAATTTAAATTTGAATTATTATTGTTTATTTACTTGGCCAGTATAACTTGAACTACCTACCGACTATTACTTTTTCCAAAATTTAGACAACTTTTTAGTGGGTAAAAAATTCAATTCCCGAGAGGCAGTACAAAATGCCTTTGAAGAGTTTGTTGCCTCCCGTCCAGCTGATTTTTACAAGAAGGGCATCAATAAACTGCCAATGCGTTGGCAAAGATGCGTCGATTGCATGGGTGATTACTTCGAATAACAGAAATAAAAAAGTTTGAAAAAATAAGTACTTTCACTTATTGCATACAAAACGGAAATTTCATAGGTAAAGACCTATTGTTAATTTGTCAAGTCAAATCAAATCAAATAAATTATGGTCTGAATACACTATTTCAGTATTCGTTACGATGTCCCTTACACCCTGTAAACTATTCTCTGATTCGTTTCTCCTTTTTGTTTATTTACTTTTTCTATAGCTGTCACATCTAGCATTTTAAAAACTATAAGACATAATACATGAACATCTTCTGGCTATTTAAATACATGTGTTGCATTAAATTGGGCGTCAATAAACAACGATAAAACCAGAACTTGTCGTCAATTAAACAATTTCTTAGCTAAAGTGTTTTTGAATTTAAAAACACTGGTACCATATATTTTATTGGAAAAGGTGTGCAAAGAAATGTCGGGTCACCTGATGGTAAATAGCTACCGTCGACCATGGACTCCTGCAACCCACGAGTCAGCAGTGCGTTGAGTCCCCCCGAGAACCTTAGGAGGCTGCGGTACCCTCACTTGGTGAAAAGCAACAAAGGAATTGCTTAACTGCTGTTTTCTATGAAACCATGTTACTCTGGTTGAGCTGGCCCATTTGTGTTGTCATGGCTCTCCCACGGCAAAAGATCCATTCCCAGTCTTTAAGACAACTTTTAATCCGCAATTTTAGCCCCGTCTTGTATGAAAATATGCAAAACACGGTTCGGACACGTCACGGTCTCACATCCTACAGTACTTTACATAGTAATTACACAGTTCTTTCTCAAACTACGCCCTCATTCTTCTCCCACTTTAATATTGGTTCTGTTTACTTCAGAATTTAGTACTTTTCTAATAAACTGAAGTATAAAGCCTTGCCTATATGTTGTCCGTGTGGTGGCGGATTAAGAATACAGTGTCACTACCCCTATTCATCCCATGTGTGTCGTAAGAGCCGACTAAGGGAGCAAACTACGCAAGACAACAGCACTGCAAAGAGAAGGAAAACTTGAAACAAACACTTTTTTTTTTTTTTAACGTGTGGAAATCCCCTCGAACCGTCACCCCACCGGGGTTTGAATATATAAATATGAAAGTCAGACCTAAATACATAAATAGTTGAGGCTTATTTTTAGTGGACATATGTGTATTTTCAGAATCTTATCGTACTCAACCGTCAGCAACTGTGTATGTCTCCAATAAGAATTAATATTTAAAGCTAAAATATACCCTTAAATTATTACTTTTTCAATTAATTCAATTATTTTAACAATCCAAATGACAGCTGTCAAATTTGACAGCTTTTACATAATTTACTACGCCGCAAAAAGTTCTTCAGTTTAATTTATAAATTACATTATATGATGTTAGTTAATGATAAACTAGAAATATTTGGAATTAAAGTAGATACGCGTAAACATTTTTGAAACAACTTCTTAATTTACAGGTTAATACATCACACGAAATCAATTAGCAGAAACAAAACGGTTAAAATTAACTGCCGCCATCTTTATTGTCTCTGCGCTATCAGGGCCAATAAACTAACACATTATTGTCACCGACAAAGCAAAAACCATTTGAAGACATTTGATGGACGAGACAGCGTCCAACAAAGAGGATTTAATTAAAATAAAGTAACCAATTACGGTTCTTAATGACGATGTTGAACACCTAAGGGAGCCTTTAGCGTTAATGGTGAGTTCAGTTACGAGCATTTCAGGAAAATATATAAAGTAGATTTAGAGCCGCAGTAAAACAATGTAATATTGAACCGTTCATTTATCATTTTACTACAACTCTTCCTCTTAATATTTTATCAATTTATTTGTTTTGTCTGCTGTTTGGCGCAATGAGTTCTGATATCCATTCTTCTCTTTACTTTTCAGATCATTGCTTACTGCCTCTCTAGACTCTCTCTGCACTCCCTTCATTTTACTATTTTCTGTACATCTGTATTCATCACCTACTATGTATTCAAAACTAAAAATAGTTTTACACATCTCACACTCGGCTGTCTGATCTCAAACTAGGCAGAATCTGTACTACGGTAACCAGTCTGCTGATAAACATTTCTGAATACAGAACACAAAGACACAGAACAAAATGATCTAGGTCATCACACAATTATTTGTCCTCGGTGGCAATCGAACTCACACCCTCTGGTAAAGCGGTTAGAATCACTAACGATTTTAACAACAGGCCCGCCAGAAAACTATCAAACAGAACATTATTTTTCAGATGTTCAAATTGGAGAATTACCTTGTTTCTCTCTAACACCTGTTTTTTAGTAATTAAGTTACTAAATTTGTATTTCAGGAAGTTCATAAACTAAGACGTCGTGGATTACGATGAAATCGTGTCGTGATGTGCAGCAACTAAACGTATCTGCTGCTTCAGTTTTATTTAATCTGTGTCTCCGTTCGCGCGGTTTTTATGAGTTTTGAAATAAGATGCTTAGCATGGCGGAATCTTGTTAAAGTAATGGAGTAAGAAATTTATTGCATTCTACTCCGATCGTGAGTATTCTATTTGTGTAGAAATGAATTTCCGCTGGCAATTAAATATTTCGTTTAAGGATTATTTGCCGAACATTAAAAATGAGTCGTTTGTATTATAATTGTCTATGTAAATAGGTGTCAGGGTAAGAAATATAACTGTTTTGATTTAAAGAAAATGGCTTACAGATACTATCATTAATTAACAAGTTTGTGAACGCAACGTCTTCTGCAAATAATAAGCATTTTGGATAGTTTATATTTTTTCTTCAAGCTTTCATCACAGTTTAAAATCATTAGTTAAATTTTGAAATGAAAAATTAAGTAAATAATAGAGACATACGTAATTATGTCTTAAATAATTAACAAAGTTTGTGACTCAACGTATATTGTATGTTAGACTATCAATCAGCCTTTAATAGCTGAAACTTTTAAGTACAGTCACCGGCTAAGTTAATTACTGGTTTATAAACGACGTTGGTGTAATCTGTCGTCCACTCCGCTGCTCTGACGCGCTGAGCACTAAACTATCGTACATCTATCATTCACTCTTTCATGCCGTGTAATCACACAGAACTGTGACAGCGAACATGTTCCTTTGTTCTCCTCATTTTATTTACAGAAAAAGTTTACGCAATGATTCTGGGAAATCAAAAGTCCTTGTTCTGATCTTTAACGGTGAAAGTCAAAATAGCCAAAAATGTTTTTTATTTAAATCAATACCTTAAGAATGCCTTTAATCAATGCGCTAAGAAACTGTAGGAACCAGCATATAGTGTAAACAATTATGTTTTAAAAAGACAAAGAAATAAAAAAAAGACAGAAGTGGAACTAACTGGATGTATGGCAAAAAGATCGATCCCATTTGCGTGGCCTGGAATATACTTAACAAATATCTATCATATACATTTGAAGAAGGCATAAGATGAAGAGAGGACGAATCAGGAATTTTTGGAGACTGCAAATGCTACAGAGATCATCATAGATAGGACTACTGTAGAGAAAAGAACTCATATTGTTGGAATAAGATTGATGGACGCGGCTGAGATATTACTGCATATATCGCTATACCTTATGACGAGAACATTCAACCGTTGGAGGACCACCATGCTTTAGAACAGAAAGGTGGCTCAACTTAAGTGAAATTGGTATCACTTACAATGACTTAACATCAGTTTTCAATAGTTTCCAGAAAAGTTGTAAAATGTTAATGTTAAGATGTGAGGTTACCAATTAACCCAATTCTGATTGCGGAACTCTAAGGTCGTTTACGCACTTTTGAATCTGAGTCAATAGGCAGCGGTAATGACTCATCAACAGATGATAGGTCAGCCTATTTGCCCTTCATAATACAAAAAAATCGTAACCAAATACTCCCTGAATTTGGTTGTACAGAGAACATCACATGTACATCTAATCACAGAAATATCTGTGGGTAAACCCCTTTAGATTCTCATTTGAAATGTGGTGAACCTCAAAAAATGCTAATTTTTTTTCAAATTTACTTTAATGATGTTCCTTTTCCTAAGTTTCCAGAAAAAAATCGGTTCAAATCACGATACCGTTCGGTGTAACTGGATTTCAGATAGTCCAGGATTCATTTTACGGCGTATTTAGATGCTGTAAAATATTATACAGACAGAGAGAGTATTAAACTAGTTTAATGTCATCTCCTAAGGAGGATAAGGGTTCTAAGGAAGTAATGGATGGAGAACGTCGAATAAACCATTTTCTTTATGATAGCTGAAGGGAGAAATGGAGCTAGCAAGTTGACCAAAATCTAGATCCAACTGTGTGGATAGATACTACGGAGAAGATACATAATATATGTCCATACAAAAAAATACTTGCGATGACTGACTGCTTGATAAAAGGAAAGCCTAAACTGCTAGACCCAGAAACTTGAAATTTTGGGAGCTTATACTTTTTTATGTTCTAAGGGTTATTTATCTGTTCTAAAGTTTTTGTCTCATGAGCGCTGATCCGACCGACCTGAGTCGTAACAACTCCAAGGGCTACTCCTTGGAGTTGTTACGACTTAGGTCGGTCGCATCGCACAGTATGTTCTCAATAAGCGCAGGCCTAGGGGTGATAGTTAATGCCATCTGTCATCCTAGCAGAAGCGGGCGCACTTTAGGAAGTAGAATGAGAACATCGTGGTTCCCACACACGAAGGGGTCATCAACAAGCCGTAGAATGCCCAGACGCTGTGGCACCTGAGTCCCCGAGGAGCAGGACATCAGAAGGGATTTTCCACCCCGTCAACAATAAAAATGGGTTGAAGTTGAGTTAGTAGGTAGGCCTTCATCATCATCATCATCAACAGCCTTTCATAGTCCACAGCTGGATATACACCTCTCCTTAGAAAGGATGTTTTGGCCTATTATACCACGCTGGCTAGACGGGTCGGTATAGGGTTTGTTTCAAGTTTTCCTTCTCTTTGCAGTGCTACTGTTCTAAGTAGTTCCTTAGTTAGCTCTTACGACACTCAGGGGAGGGGACACTACGTTTGCTCAATTCGTCACCACACGGATGGTGTATTTATGTGTTTCTTTTTTTGACACGCTCTGTGACCTAAACGGCTTCGTAGATTTTGTCGTTTGAAGTATCATTAGAATCGTCTTAAGTGAAAGTAACACTGGGTATATGCAACGAATTATTCCTTTATTTGTGCTGTAAGACGTTTCTTTTCGTCAAGTTTTTGCGAAAATTGAAATTTGCCCATATCTTTTTATCGTGTTGACCTAGGACCTTGATTTTCATACACCTAATAGGGACCATAGACCTTAGTATCTGGTATAAATTTTAAACTTGCTAGGTCTACCCGTTCCTGAGAAAATCGGTGGTGACACACGGACAGACGGACAAGAAAGTGATCTTATAAGGGTTCCTTTTTGACCTTTTGAGGTACAGAACCTCAAAAATGAAATCGCCTCTTTGTAACTTTTAAGCATACATTTTATTTTCATTTTGCAATAATTAGTTTGTTACTATTTATGTACTCGCTCTGCTAATCTCCTCAGATAAATAATTTAAGATGTTACATTAATAAAATAAAATTGACACTTTATACAACTTGAAGATTGAATAATTAGTCCCTAACAGGTTTTAAGTCTATTATCCTTTGTTGAAATAGTTTCACGGGCCAATTTGAGTACCATTATACAATAATTGAATTCTAAATATTAGATTATCTTGCGGAGGGACGTGTTCTAAGTGATTGTGCGTACGATAGCAAACTGCATTACATACTATATATTATATCGTACGTGAGTGACAGTAGATTAAATTACCACAGTCTAGGTGTATTGATTTCAATAGATTTATTCATCATCAACAGCCTTTAATAGTCCACTACTGGATATAGACCTCTCCTTAGAATGGACGTTTTGACCTTCTTTACCACGCTAGCCAGACGAGTAGGTATAGGATTTGTGTCGTTTCCCTGAGTGCTGGAAAAGCGGGAAGCTGGTCTTATTGAAAAAGCCGGGAAGGCCTGCCGATTCGGTCGTGGCCTACAGGCCCATAGTGTTGCTGGACGTGGCGAGTAAATTGTTTGATAGGGTTCTGTCTGCCCGCATCGTCCGGCACCTCTGCCAGAATGGCTTCGAACTACCTACCTAGTACTACTTCGAACCGTTCGACGGTCGGCACTGTGCTGCGCTTGAGAGCCGTGACCGAAGAGGCGGTGAGCTGTGGCGGTGTGCTGTTGGCGGTGTCATTGGACATCGCCAACGCATTCAATAGTCTGCCATTCAGCTGCATCTGGCAATTTCGCCTCCTTCTATCACTACCTAATAAAGGATAATCTCCACTCGGACCCAATTCGCCGCCGACGAACCGGGCGGTGGAAGCGTGCTTACCAGCGCCTCATACCGCCCTGAGTGTGGCCGCGGGTGGACGGGACGTGTTTCCGTCTCCACCCGTCATAACGGCCAGCCGCGAGGAGGTGACGTCACACGCGCCGGACGTCTTCTAAATAGAGAATGTACCCGAAGGTACTACCCGCGCCGTTGCGGGCAGGCGCTAGGAGGGGTCCGGATGTCTTAATAACAGCAGTTCCCGGATCCCTACTATTACAGGCGCAGAGTGGCACACCGTGTGGTTTTAGTCGGTACGATTCTGACCCAAACCCCCCGCCACAAACCCCGGTGGGGCCCAAGTACGGCCCAGCGGGGTAACCACACGTTAAAAAAAAGAGGTTTTGTGTCGAGTTTTCCTTCTCTTTGCAGTGCTGTTGTCTTGCGTAGTTTAACATAGGTTTTCTCTGACTCTTATGTATCACTCTGGACGAGTCGACACATTTTTTATTGCGTAATTTGATTTTGGTATTATAGTATAGAATTTATGTCAAACTATCGGTAATATTAATAAAATAGTTTTAGACTTTACGTATATACGATAAAGTACGTTATTTTATTACCGTATGATAAAAGTTTATTATGTAGGATAGTGCACTTATATGACCAGTTAAAACATGTTCGTTATCTAGCAGATGTGATAAAAAAGTTTTACAATAGATTAATAAAAAAAAAGGTGTATTTTCAATGGATGCACGGATGGCGTAGTGGTTTAAGCGGTCGCTACGCCGCTTCCTACTACGTGGGACGACACTTTGTGTGATCCACAAATTGTTGTTCTGAGTCTGGGTGTTCTTTGTGTCCGTTTCATGTATGTTTGTAAAGTCCCCCGCGACACAGGATATATTCCTAGTGCGGGAGTTGACTTCTAAAAAAAAAAACAGTCTTTTGCAATAAAGTATACAAAAGGTTTGCATAATGAATATAAAAGTTCCCCGTATTTTCAGCTTCGTTTATGGTTATGGCCGATAACCTTTATCAAGAAGGCTATCAAATGCTAAAAAGGCCCTTTAAAGTTCGACTGGTACTTAAGATTAGTGAGTTCAGTTGAGAAATCAATCTTTTTTTAATCCTATTCATATCACTGTAGAGTTCAAATTGAAACAAAGATAAATTTTAATAGTCAGTGAATGTATATATTAAGTAGCAAATTTTTATTTTTTTATTTTTTATGTCATAGGAGGCAGACGAGCGGACACCGTCACCTGACGGAAAGTCACCATCGCCGCCAATGAACGTCTGCAACTCAGGAGTCACAAACGCCTTGCCGGCCTTTTAGGAAGGAGTTCGCTCTTTTCTTGAAGGTTTGAAGGTCGTATCGGTCCGGAAATACCGCAGATGATAACCCGTTCCACAGGTTGGTTGTGCGGGGGTTAAACCTATTACTAAGTTATATCCATGGTAGGCTATACCATGGATTTACCATGCGGGTGGCGGTTCTATCGCGTGATAAACGGAGACAACCAGGGACACGATACGCGACTGTGACAGTGCCTTTTTTTTTTTTTTTTTTCCGTGCGGAAATCCCCTCGGATACCACCTGTCGGTGGCATGTCGGACTCGAACCGACTAAAACCGCACGCCGTCGCCGGGTACTAATAGCCGGGGAACCAGGTATACCCTGGAAAGGAAGTCCCTGGTGCCCCGACATACCTCGGGTCATCTACAGACGAGTAGACGACCCCCCCCGTGTGGGAACCCCATGTTCCCTGTGCTCCCTGGAAGCGAGCGCGCTTCGCAACGCGCTCGCCGCCACCCCGGCCTGCTTCTGCTAGAGTGACAGATGGCCTCACCTGTCACCCCCAGGCCTGCGCTTATGGAGGACGGAGGTCGTTCTGCGACCTCCGGCGCCTGAGTCGCCTGCGGCGCCTGGCCCGTGCCCGGGCCTGGCGGGCCGGGAGAGTTCTAAACCTCTCCCGGTCCCGCTCCGCCGTCTCCTTCGCGAGCATAACTTGCTCGCAGAAGGAGACGGCAGAGTTCCACGCACTCTCGCTCCGCACGATAGCCGCAATCAGGCTATCGAGCGAGAGAACTCCCACTCCGATGGCCGCCACGAGGTCTCGCCTCTGCTCAACCCACGCCGGGCACTCTGCCAGCGTGTGGAGAGCTGTGTCCACGGTCTGGCCATCGCAGTGGTGGCACTCAGGCGTTGGCTCCTTGCGGATCAGACACAGGTGATCTCCGAAACATCCCTTCCCAGTGATCACCTGCGTCAATCGGTATGAGAGGGTCCCGTGACGCCTCTCGAGCCAATCCTCCATAACGGGTCTTACCGCCGCAATGACGGCGTGCCCGACTGTGACAGTGCCTAGAATTTGCGTTTGCGACACAACAAAAACACACAAATTAAAAAAATTGGACGAAAACTAAATAATTTGATGTATTAATTCTATTAAGAAAGACAACTCCCGCACTAGGAATATGTCCTGTGTCCGTACGTACGTAAAGACCTATTGTTAATTTGTCAAGTCAAATCAAATCAAATAAATGATGGTCTGAATACACTATTTCAGTATTCGTTACGATGTCCCTTACACCCTGTATACTATTCTCTGATTCGTTTCTTCTTTTTGTTTATTTACTTTTTCTATAGCTATCACATTTAGCATTTAGAAAACTATAAGACAATACATGAACATCTTCTGGCTATTAGAAATACATGTGTAGCATTAAATTGGGCGTCAATAAACAACGATATAACCAGCACTTGTCGTCAATTAAACAATTTCTTAGCTAAAATGTTTTTGAATTTAAAAACACTGGTACCATATATTTTACTGGTAAAGGTGTGCAAAGAAATGTCGGGTCACCTGATGGTAAATAGCTACCGTCGACCATGGACTCCTGCAACCCACGAGTCAGAAGTGCGTTGAGTCCCCCCGAGAACCTTAGGAGGCTGCGGTACCCTCACTTGGTGAAAAGCAACAAAGGAATTGCTTAACAGCTGTTTTCTATGAAACCATGTTACTCTGGTTGAGCAGGCCCATTTGTGTTGTCATGGCTCTCCCACGGCAAAAGATCCATTCCCAGTCTTTAAGACAACTTTTAATCCGCAATTTTAGCCCCGTCTTGTATAAAAATATGCAAAACACGTTCGGACACGTCACGGTCACACATTCTACAGTACTTTACATAGTAATTACACAGTTCTTTCTCAAACTACGCCCTCATTCTTCTCCCACTTTAATATTGGTTCTGTTTACTTCAGAATTTAGTACTTTTCTAATAAACTGAAGTATAAAGCCTTGCCTTTATATTGTCCGTGTGGTGACGGATTAAGAATACGGAATGTCACCACCCCTATTCATCCCGTGGGTGCCGTAAGAGCCGACTAAGGGAGCAAACTACGCAAGACAACAACACTGCAAAGAGAAGGAAAACTTGAAACAAACCCTATATCAACCCGTCTGGCCAGCGTGGTATGGTAGGCCAAAACCTCCTTTCTAAGGAGAGGCCTATGTCCAGCAGTGGACTGTTATAGGCTGTTGATGTGATGTGATGTAATATTGGTACTATAGTGGGTACACCTAATTTTTTAAATAATATTGTGTTTACTTGTAGCTGTCGTCGCCCAGAGATCGGTACAAAACCGTAATAAATAAAATTATTTATACCAATAAAAGTATGATGAAGGTTGAAAAAAAACTTTTCCCATTAATTTTCCGGGCAAGTGCGTAAATCGCTCACAGAGAGGTCTGTATAACCTTGTGTATAGATATTAACTCATAAACTTAAAATTTGTATATTACTTTTGGCTTGCCTGACGTTTCGACTGCACGGATAGCGCAGTGGTTTAAGCGGTCGCCACGCCGCTTCTTACTGCACCTAGTGTTGTGAATTTCAAGCCTACATGGGACGACACTTTGTGTGATCCACAAATTGTTGTTCTGAGTATAGGTGTTCTTTGTGTCCGTTGTATTCTCCCCCGTTGTATGTATGTTTGTATTGTCCCCCGCGACACATAAATGTATTTCTAGTGCGGGAGTTGTCTTCTTAAAAACAAAAAAAAAACGATCAGGTTTCGCTAGGCTTGATCACTTACGGACTTTATCTATTCAGACGTACGAGTATATAATAGCGTGACACGTGATCGTGTTAGTTCTTAAGTATAACAAATAACTTTAATGATAACTATTTACTGTTTTTAGAACTATGTGTTGTTGTTTATGTTAAGAATACACTTTATTAAGTTGGCAACATTGCGTCTGCAGCGCCATTTTGAACAATAAAACTGCTGTGCGCGAGCGTAACACTCTTAAAAACTTTGTACTGTTAAACAGTTTGAAACACGGAGTGAAGATTAAATTTATTGCTACAACATTACTAATAAAAATATCTTCATTTATTAAAACATATTTTAATGTAATAATGTGATGATTTGATTCAAACAAGTTTTAGTTTACATTTCAGAAGTGGGAATGATTCAAACTGTACTATACTACTACTCTGTAACTGTACTCGTACCAAGAAAATATGTTATTTAACAAATTCGATCACAGGTTTGGGATCAGACGACTGCGTATTCGTCTACGCAGTCCCAAACTAGGCAAAGCCTGTACTATGGTTGCCACACTACTGATAAACATACCTAAATACATACCTAATAAAGATAAATTACATTCAAACACAGAATATGATCACGCTTATAACACAAATATTTGATCTTGGTACAAATAGTATTTACAACCTTTACCTATCAGTCTGAATTATTAGCGACTAAACTAACAGGACAATCAGAAACCCCAATTGTTCTTTATTCATACATGGTTGTTCTAGACCAACAACAACACGGTGCGATCAAACGCATAAGTCAAAAATGTTAGTTACTTTTTCGTTCCCTAGATGGAGCTGTTACAAAACTTAGATCGCGCTATGGTTGTGTTACACGCGTTAGTATATAAGGCCTACAAACATCTTATATGTCAGATCAAGACTTGAGTTTAGTTCACGGCCATTGCCAATTAAACCGTGAAGTCTTACGAACCCATAGTACAGTGCACAGTGGTTTTATTTAAATCCCTACTCACTCACCCAGTCCAAAGATACCACGCCTGGTATCAAACATGGTAAAAACATGATTTCCCATAATATTTTATGGGATATGAATAAAAAATGATATTGCTTCGTATTACGGCAACCTATTGAACCAAATGTTTTGAAAGTTCAAAATAATGAGGGACTGGCAATATTTCTGTTATACTGAGGTTGTGTTATGAATGAATAACTTCGAATTTACTCATCCTTAACATCAAATAAATTTGGGCTGCTTTCGAGTGTGTGGTGAATCCGTAATAAATGGAGGCACTCGAAGCCTCATCATGAGTGCTTCCAAGTCTTAGTTAAAAATTTCATAATTATTTATTAAAGGAATTGAGAGCAACCCAAATCGTTTAAAAAATATTTAAGAGTTTTTTACTTTCTTTGAACTGGTAAAACGTCAAGTACACGCTGATCTATTCAGGTTTGTCAAATTGACCAAAACCAACCAAAAGGTAGGCCAAAACCTCCTTTCTAAGGAGAGGCCTATGTCCAGCAGTGGACTATTAAAGGCTGTTGATGTGATGTGTGATGAAATTGATGGTGGTCAAATTTATTAATATTGTTTTACTATAGGACTTTTACTATATGTTTCGGTACATATAGGCCGACCGGAGTTATACCACAGCTTCACAGAAAATTGGCGTTAAACAGTTCTTTCGATGTTTTTTATTGAGTAAGTAAGTATTTTAACGAGGTCGGGTTTTTCCTTTTATGATAACTTACATTTCCATACTTCAAAAGAATACAAATGAATCCTTATTGTATAATTTTGTAATCAAAACTTTTTGTCAGTGAGTGAGAAGAGTATTTTTGCAAGAGGTTTGTCTTTTAATTCTTGACTTGATCTATTTACAAATTTGTACGGAACTTGCAGATTGTGTCATAATATTATATGACAAATATATCCGTGTGGTGACGGATTAAAAATACAGAGTGTCACCACCCCTATTCATACCGTGGGTGTCGTAACAGGCGCCTAAGGGAACAAACTACGCAGGACCACAGCACTGCAGAGAGAAAGAAAACTTGAAACGAACCCTATAACAACCCGTCTGGCCAGCGTGGTATAGTAGGCCAAAACCTCCTTTCTAAGGAGAGGCCTATGTCCAGAAGTGGACTAGTAAAGGCTGTTGATGATGATGATGTATGGAATTAGAATCAATACTCTACAAACTACATTAATGTTTGGATGACATAAGAGGCAAACTGAAAAGATCAGATGGGGATCTGATCTTAAATCTTAAAATTAACATATCGGCGATTTTAATTTTTATAAATTTTCCATGTCACACAATTTTCTTAAAGCTGTTTATTAATAAATATATACACAAACACTCCCAAAATGTAACAATCCTTCTAGGGCAGTCGAAACAGGTAATAACAACGCTAAAAATCAATACCTTAAATATAATACTTTCGCCTTAATAATAGTAAGTATAAATTAGTACGGATTCCTCTAATCACTAATTATCTACATAGACAAGTGAAAATCTAATCAATTTGCACCCAAATCAGCTTTGTTATTGTTTGTCAAAGACATCGTTGTAAAACTGCTAAAGTTCATAAATTTTGTAATTGAATCTTATTCATTACTTTGTAATAGTTTCCAATAAATTAATAACTAAAACAATGATCAACTGTTTTTTATTAAAATGTATATAAATCTCGTATTTATTAACACTCCAACTAATTTAAATTTAATATAACTTTTACAACAGGTTGGTAATATTTATCACGAGTTGGTTGTTAGAATCGTCGACCGTAGCTTTAGAATCAGTTTAAATAAAAGGTATTATGATAATATTATAACTTTGATAGCAAAATTATTTCATTCAAATATTGGATTCATGGACCATAAAAGACATCATACTATTTAATTAATTTCTGTCTTTATCCTTTACCTGTCTTTCTCCGTATACTTTTTAGGGTCATGGCAATGTGTCACAAAGGCTGTAGTTTGTTTATTTCAGGGGATACATTTTTTTTTGTTATGGAAAAGGGATAAACGAGCAGATGGTTCACCTGATGGAAAGTGAATACAGCTGCCTATAAACGCCTACAACTCAGAAGTCACAACCGCTTTGCCTGAATGACGCTCTTTTCTTCAAGGACGCTCGTATCGCTAATGCAGACGATAACTTGTTCCAAAGATTGGTTGTGCGAAGTAAATTGTGTCTTGAAAAGTGAACAGTGGTGGAGTACCAATTATCCAAATGATGGGGATGAACATTTTGGCGAGTGGAACGATGGCGGAAAGTTGCGGCTGGTATTAGTGCGAGCACTTCCTCGGAGGACTCTCCACGATATATACGATAGAGAATGCAGAGTGAAGCTACATTTCTATGTTACGCCAAGGGATCGAGTCGGTCGGAGATCTTTTGGCGATCGACGATTTGAGTTGCTCTTCGTTGGATGCGGTCGGAATAAAATGGATGTATTTACAAAAAAAGTATGTAAGTATTGTATCAGTCAATCTAGCTTTCATAGTACAAGATCCGCTTAGTTTGAAAATGGCGTTGTGTGTCAGATGTCCGAAATATTATTATTATAAAATAAATATTCTCCGTGTAGTGACGGATTAAGAATACGGAATGTCACTACCCCAATTCATCCCGTGGGTGTCGTAAGAACCGACTAAGGGCGCAAAACAACGCAGGACACTAGCACTGCAAAAAGACGGAAAACTTGACACAAACCCTATACCAACCCGCCTGGCCAGCGTGGTATAGTAGGCTAAAACCTTCTTTCTAAGGAGAGGCCTATGTCCAGCAGTGGACTATTAAAGGCTGTTGATGTGATGATGTGAAAATAAATATACTGGTATATACCTAAGCCATTTTACGTTGAATGCCAATGGCGTTGAATGGTTAAAATAAAACACACGTTACGGTAGAGCGACCGCTTTTATCGCATGAACGATAAACACATTTCCCAGATTACCATAGAGTGTTTTATAACGTGTTACGCGTCGGGAAATATATTTATTTTTAGTTCGCCGACATCGTTTTACACACAAAACGACACAATATGCAAGTGCTCTGAGTTTTAGGATAGAATTTAAGAAAAAGCATTTTTGTTACATCTCATTTTGTAGATATGTGTGTTTTACGTATTTACAAAACCGTGTCCGTGTGGTGACGGATTAAGAATACAAATTGTCACCAACCCAATTCATCCCGTGGGTGTCGTAAGAGCCGACTAAGGGAGCAAACTAAGCAGGACAACAGCACTGCAAAGAGAAGGAAAACTTGAAACAAACCCTATACCAACCCGTCTGGCCAGCGTGGTATAGTAGGCCAAAACCTCCTTTCTAAGGAGAGGCCTATGTCCAGCAGTGGACTAGTATAGGCTGTTGATGTGATGATGATGACAAATCCGTGATTGGGAGAGAATATAAATATGTGGAATAGATTCTAATTAAAAAAGAATTTGACAAATTGTACAAAAGAAAAAACATATTGTATTTGAAGTAATAATAAGAAAAAAAGTCAATTTAAGATTTATTCTTAAGTAATTAAAACTTAACTTAATTAAAAGTGTAGTCACTATCATCTGCCTGTATTTCTCCTTCACACAAACATTTGGTCCGACCCGGAAATCGAACTCGAGACCTAAGCACAGCAGTCGTATACGCTACCACTGTACCACCGAGGCAGGCCGTAATCTATCAGTCAAACTTGCTTTCGTAGTACAAGCTCTGCTTAGTTTGAAACTAGATGGCGTTGACTGCCAGATGTCCGAAATATTATTAAAAATATATTATTATTAAGTTTCTAGTGACTGTGTGTATATTATATATATATCTGATTATTTTTAACACACGTTTCCAAAACTATTAAACGATTTTTTATGTAGTTTTCAAGAGTGGATAGACTTATAATTGGGCACAAAGGCTTTATAAAAAAAAGTTTATCGTGCAAAAAAAACTCATCGTTTTAAGATATTGGCAATTTGATTTAAACTTCAGTTTTAATTTTACAACAAAGTTCGCTTGAAAACACTTTGTGAAACAACACACGCAGACGCTGTCACCTCGTCGGACCTCGAACGATGGGGTGGTGTCGATATTAATAGGTTTCTATTTATTTTTCCATCGGGGTGGCTGATGGCATATACTGGATTTCAGTGTTTGGTCATTCATTCGTTACTAGATCATTGTAGAGCAAGTGGTGGACATTAAAAGTGTTCTGATAGATATTAATTATTGTTTTTGTCAAAGTAAAGCGGTTTTACTCAAGTATGTTTCTTAGGGGATGCTTAAATACTTTCGGGTCTAGTGGGGAACCTGGTGTTACATTGCATTGCATATACCCGTAGGTGACACACATAAATATAAAGTAAATTTACTTTCACCATGAACAATATTTATGTATATATTTAATTAATATTTCATCATCATCATCATCAGCCTTTAACAGTCCACTGCTGGACATAAGACTCTCCTTAGAAAGGAGGTTTTGGCCTTCTATGCCACGCTGGCCACACGGGTTGGTATAGGGTTTGTGTCAAGATTTCCTTCTCTCTGAAGTGCTGGTGTTCTGCCTAGTTTTTTCCCTTTGTCGGCTCTTACGACACCCAAGGGATGAATAGGGGTGGTGACACTCTGTATTCTTAATCCGTCACCACACGGACAAATTATAATAGTTACATTATACAATATTACAATTTATAATTCAACATAGGTTATAAACAAACAAATATTACATTACTATAACTAATAGTATTCATTCACCAACACTTTTTACACATCCAACGATATTACAAAATTTAGGTAGACGTGTAGAATATATTTTTCGTTACACCTGCCACCAGTCACAGCTTGCTACCGCCGCGATTTGTATTCGGTGCCCTGCGCTAAATATATTGTGATAACTATTATAATATCCTATATAGTTATTTATACAGTGTTAATCGTATGTGTATTCTTTCTGTTGTGTTCTATGTACTCGTTACCGTTCTAACTATTCTATTGTGCCTTCTAAGTAAACTGTAATCTTTGTGTCGTTTGTGTAGTGTGAATATTTAATCTATACGGATGAAAAGTAACATTACACCCTAAAGACCAAATACCTATGGATGAGATCGCTTCACTTCTTTAAAAAGGTCCCCCCGCCGGGTGGGAAACTAGTCAAGCATCCCCAAATACGTGAGTAAAACCGTTTATTCTTTATAAATATACTCGTAAATACCATTGGTGAAAATTTTTAGTCCACTATATCATTCTGGTTCGTGTGGTGACGGATTAAGAATACAGAGTGTCACCACCACTATTCATCCCGTGGGTGTCGTAAGAGCCGACTAAGGGAGAAAACTACGCAGAACAGCATTGCAGAGAGAAGGAAAACTTGACACAAACCCTATACCAACCTGTCTGGCCAGCGTGGTATAGTAGGCCAAAACCTTCTGTTAAAGGCTGTTGATGTGGTCATAATGATATTCTGGGTGATATTAACCAGGCCAAGACAGATTTATCCATAGTAGATAGTTCTACTACGGACAACTAATTATAATTCAGACTCTATGAGTTGACTCAAACTAACAAACATTAAAAATAAGAGTTTGTAAAAGTACAAACGCGAGAACTGACACATTTCTATAAATAATTGCACCTCATCATCAACATCCTTTACTAGTCTACTGCTGGACATAGGCCTCTCCTTAGAAAGGAGGTTTTGGCCTACTTTGGGACACTGTATTCTCAATCCATCACCCCACGGACCTAATGCTGCTAATATCTTTCAAAGAACATTTGCATGATCAAAAGTGCAATGTTTTGGGAAATCTTGAAATTCATGCAACATATTGTTGAAGTTAAATTGAAGCAAATCCGAAAACATTTTATAAAAAGTATGGTAGCGTATGAACTTACATATTTTGCAATTAACCGTAAGATTTTGGATTTTGTAAAAGAAATAAATATAGACGAAAAGTATGTAAAATAAAAGAAACGAAGACAGTAAAAAGTGGAAAGAAAACCCAACTCGCCCTGAGAATAAATGACAGATAATTGTAGGCAATAATGATATAATTTTCTGTTCAGGGTAGCCATTTCTACCCTGTAGCAACATGCACCTGTTCTAATTAGAACAGTGTCTGTAAATTATATGTGAGTCTACTATTATTGGAAAAGAATTAAGACTCTGCGACTCATTGTTCTTTATGTTACATAGTTTTTTTGTAAATACATACATATTATACATAGAAAACACCCAAACTCCGAATCAAATATTTGCAGAGCATACAAATATTTGGTCCGACCCGGGAATCGAACTCGAAACCTCAGAACAGCAGTCGCATACGTTACCACTGCGCTACCGAGGCAGTCAGGATCCTCCGATCAGGCTAGGTAATCATGTCTGGCGGGCCGCGGCCTATCGATTGATGTTGGGAAGTTGTATATATGCTAATAGACGAGAGAATTCTTCATATCGCGATACAGGTTTAGCCCCTCAGAATCAGGGGAAGGAGAGAGGTTTGGCTTCCGGGACCCTCACTCACTCAGTGAAAAGGAATGAAAAAACTGCTTAACACCAGTTTTCTATGAGGCTGTGGTATCACTCCGGTCGATTTTCCTGTCCTTTTCTCATTTTTTTTTAATCAGCGAATATTTTATCATGTCAATGGCATGGTGGTTTGTTTTAATACCGACCTTATGCCAATATTGTTAAGGAATGTTTTGGAATGAAGTTCCTTATCGCGCGTTCTGAGCGGATAGAAGCGAAACCGAAAAATGTGTAACAAGACTTTCTTCCGACACTTCTTGCGGAACTTCGTTCCGACTGGGAGTCCATAGAACCCTCATGCCGTTTTTTAGACAGAACAAAGGAATTAATTACATTCAAGAAAGAGAAACGGATGGAGCGATGGCTCTAGGGTAAGGAATACCGCAAATTTTTATAGTGGGAGAGCCATGGGAAAATGAATCCTAAGTCCCTATAAGTTGAACCAATGGTTCCACTAATAATCATTTAGGAACGAATGAACTCCATTAAGTTAATTCTATTTATTTAAAAGAACGCAATAGTCGCCCATTTTGGCTTGTATTACAGTTACACAACAATTTTAAATTTAGGCTTACCTTATTTTCATCCATTTTGTATCCATATTTGACAAAAAACTTTGGAACAACTTCACTTCACATAAACAACTTACTACTGAACCAACAAAATACAACTTATCATAGGAACATTGTTAATTCATTAATTAAAGTGTTATAATAACGATTTTATTCAATTTCAGAACGCGCACGATCACCAACGAAGTTTCTCGACATTTGCCGAAGTTTAAATTTTACTTTTAAACGGATCCGCCTAATTGGTCAGTTCGCCACAAACACTTTGATTGGATTCTATTCGTCGCAAGTTAAGCAGTAATGAGGGTTGTTTAATTACACAGTCTGTGACTCGAGCTTGTAATTTTATAAAATTGGTCTTCCATTATCATCATCAACAACATTTAATAGTCCACTGCTGGACATAGGCCTCTCGTTAGAGAGGAGGTTTTGGCCTACTACACCACGCTGGCCAGACGGGTCTCTTTGCAGTGCTGTTGTCCTGCGTAGTTTACTCCTTTAGTCGGCTCTTACTCCACCCACGGGATGAATAGGGGTGATGACACTCTGTATTCTAAATCCGTTACCACACTAACACACGTCCGTCTTCCATTATACTACGCAATAACTTTTTATAAGGATAATCGATGATATTAATTGCCCGTCACTTTTAAAATCACACAAATTGAACAAAGATATTCTTTATTCAAAACTATCTAAACTTCTTTTTTACTTGAATTGTTTCTTATCTTTGATACAAATGTCAAAACTTTTTTGAGCAATAAAAAAGAAAAATTCAAATTCTAAATCGAATGTCATTTCGAATGAAAGTTTTTCAGTTTGTAGGTGCGACAGGCGCGCGGCGGTCGCAACGAGTGGCTGACCGGCGGCTATTTCTCACCCTTGCTTTTTAGGGTGTCGTGAATGATGCGATTTATGGGCGGTAGCGATTTATACACCGTTATTTGAGTCCTTATTGTTGTTTGTTACATTAAAAGGGCACACACATTAGCAATTTTACCGAAAAATTTAGAAGAAAGTTGTAATAATAATACAATTGCCTTAATAATTTGTAAGATTGGAAAGAGTTTTGGCTGTTTTTTTCGTGATTTTCAAACTGGACAAAGGAAGAAAGTGAAGTGGTATGAAGAAAACCGTCAAGGGCGAGGGACCTAGGGTAAGGGATATAATTTATACGCGAGTTTCAGTTTGGGATAAAAGCAGAGCATATTAAAAAATAAATTACCGTTTGCCTAAATTAGACAATTATGCCATGTATTACTTAAAAACAAGGCCAAGTGTACAGCGGTGTCCAAGATACAGTATTTTCCTAAACCGCTATTACTCATGACTCGTCCCCAACATGTGCGTCACTCGACGTACAGCTGTTTCTCTAGAACAATATTGTTGATTGGTAGGTCAATCGTCTCGTGACGTCACCGACACCACCCCTACCGGAACTGATTGTTAGATATGTAGTAATTCGATAAAAAAGTAGATTTTGCTGTCAATTACGCTAACATAAAAGTTTCTTTTTTCAGGGAAAGTTTTTTTGTACATTTTACAAACTTATGGCCATGTTTTGTCACAAAAAGGTTTTTGTATTTTGTTATGGGTCTGCAAATGAGAATGCCCATTCATGGTTTAACTTTGGGTTCTACATGGTTTTTACATTTATGTCTGTGGTGCTTTCCTGTTTAAAAGGGTGTATGCGTATTTTTACTTCATTTTGTCTTGCTTTGTTAAGGATGGAAATGGCTTTATTGTATTTCCAACTCCCCAAATTTTCTTTTGGTTAAGTTCCAAGGCAGTTTAATTTTTCCTGGAACTTCTCCGGTGAACTCTTAGTTTGTCACTGCTGTTGATCCTGGTGTACAGAAGTTACAGTGGTGGACGAGTGGGAGAGATCAGCTCAATAATTTCCAAAGATTTAAAAATCTTTAGTAACTAACACACTTACATTTAATTTGTAAATTAGCTTTATCCTGCGGCTACGCTCGAGATAATTTTAATTTTGTCAACCCATTTTTTATGTAACTAAAAACTATGTTCTATCTCTATGTAATATTTCATCTAGAACCGTTCAGCCGTTCCAGCATGACTGATAACAAACCTACATCCATATAACTCACATTCCCAATTGTTGATGATGACCTGCTGTATTATCTTACCTGAAACAAAAAAAAAATATATTACAGAGAGCTTTAGTTCTTGATTTGTTTATTTAACATTATCACTCAACATGTCAACATTAAAAAAATTGACATTTTTTAAAGTGACGTTTCGTTGGTACAGCGTGTTACGTTCAGAAAAGCATGAAAGTATTTTTACGACCAAAATCAGGTGGCCCGTCTGTTCGTCTGCCCCCTCTAAACATGAAAACAAAAATCAAACGTCCCCCTTTGTCTCGATCGCTTGTGCCCACCGGTGTGTTAGAAAGATGAGAAAATCTCCTGAGCGACCCCGGCCATAACCATGTTGTAGCTGGTGATCATCTAAGTACCGGAGGAGCTGGCAGTTGATTATGCATTCCATAATCTTAGAGAACAAGGGAATAATAGCTCTAGGCCTTTAGTTGAACTGGTCTCTATAAATTTTTGTTAAAGACAATTCCCGCATTAGGAATATATCCTGTGTCGCGGGGGACTTTACAAACATACATGAAACGGACACAAAGAACACCCAGACTCAGAACAACAATTTGTGGATCACACAAAGTGTCGTCCCATGTGGGGATTGGACCCACAACACTCGGCGTAGTAGTGTGTGTACTACTTAAACCACTACGCCATCCGAGCATCCGTGCATTGTTTTAGTTAAAACGAACATTTATTTAGTTCTGCGAATTCACTGCAAAAAGTTATTTACACTTTTAAATTAAATGTAGCCATATTTAAATAAACTCTTAAACGTGGCTGAGAAATTGTAAAAGAATCTAATGTTATTTTTCCACCCAACTTTTTGCTGACTCTTAGTCTGTTTTTCAAGAGATTTATCAACTGAGAATTTTATCGTTGCCTGACAGACCTAAGATCCTAAGATATGTCTGATTATACTGCGTCCTGCCCTCCTTAAAATGGGTAGATAGTGACTCTGTATTGCACACTATGATTAGGAAACATACAATGACGTAGTGGTTTATTTACACATCATTTTTTTATGTAAAGGGGGGGCAGACGAGCAGACGTGTCAACTGATGGAAAGTCATTTACCGTCGATCGGGTCTGGCATAAGGCGCTTCTCTCGAAGCTCCCTTCCTATGGGTTTCAAGAGAAATTATGTAACTGGGTCACCAGTTTCCTTCCAAAAAATAAATAAGATTATCTTTCGTTTATATTATTTTAGGCTTTCTGTCAATAGATCTATGTAAGTCAACAGTTATATCCAATATTAAAACATACCGTCAACTTGCGGATTGCTCGAACAAGAAGACTACTCAAGGAAAATCCTTTTAGTAATTATCTTTCGGTAATAAATAGGTATGAACAACACTTATATATATTTGCCCGAAGTTTATTCTGTAAAACAAACTTCGCTAACAATAAAACCATCCTAGCCTCCATTTTTTCTCGCTTATCGATTTCTTAAGGGTTCTCGCTTAAGGGTTTCCACTTCAACTCCTTTATTAATACTTTTTTGTTGAAGCTTAATTAGAAAGCTTTTCACCTTGCTTGCTTCAAAGTATCATAAGTTTGTAGTGCTTTTAGTTCAATAACAAATTGTATTATTCATTGATTGGGCACGAAAATTAGATTAAACGGGAAAAAAACTCTCACCCGTAGCCTTACATTAAAGTAATTATTGTACTACCCGTAGTTTGTGTCTATTTCTGTACTACTAACAACCTGTATCCAAAATTTCCTAAATGTGACAAACAAACTAATTTTTGGCTGTATAATTTTAATTAGGTCCGTGTGTTGACGGATTAGGAATACAGAGTGTCACTATCCCTATTCATCCCGTGGGTGTCGTAAGAGCCGACTAAGGGAGAAAACTACGCAGAAAACCAGCACTGCAGAGAGAAGGAAAACTTGAAACAAACCCTTTACCAACCCGTCTGCCCAGCGTGGTATAGTAGGCCAAAACCTCCTTTCTAAGGAGAGGCTTATGTCCAGCAATGGACTATTAAAGGCTGTTGGTAATGATGATGATAATTATTAGCCAGCAGTGGACTATTAAAGGCTGTTGATAATGATGATGATAATTATTAGCCAGCAGTGGACTATTAAAGGCTGTTGATAATGATGATAATAATTATTAGCCAGCAGTGGACTATTAAAGGCTGTTGATAATGATGATGATAATTATTAGCCAGCAGTGCACTATTTAAGGCTGTTGATAATGATGATGATAATTATTAGCCAGCAGTGGACTTTTAAGGCTGTTGATAATGATGATGATAATTATTAGCCAGCAGTGGACTATTAAAGGCTGTTGATAATGATGATGATAATTATTAGCCAGCAGTGGACTATTAAAGGCTGTTGATAATGATGATGATAATTATTAGCCAGCAGTGGACTATTAAATGCTGTTGATAATGATGATGATAATTATTAGCCAGCAGTGGACTATTAAATGCTGTTGATAATGATGATGATAATTATTAGCCAGCAGTGGACTATTAAAGGCTGTTGATAATGATGATTATTATAAAGAATGGGCCCGACTTACTAAGTTAGAACAAATATTTCTATGAAGACGACGCTAAACAATTATCAACGCGAAAGAGATGTATCCATTCTGCTCCAAAAGTTATCTTGAGAGATATCTATCTTGAGAGATATCTCAAGATAACTTTTGGAGCTGAGTTATCTCGAGTAGTAATAACGTAAAGAATTTCTCTTACTGCACTCATGTAGCGAGTTTAAAAATATCTCAAAATTAATAAAAGCGAACACTCAAAAAACCGGGGATATCATTCATCATGTGACAACACTCTTTTTATTAAATTGGTACAAATTTTACTTTCTAGACCCAAAACTATGCGTTATTTGTAGATACTATAATTCTCTATGATATGTTGTATCCGTGTGGTAGCGGATTAAGAATACAGAGTGGCACCACCCCTATTCATCCCGTGGGTGTCGTATTCAGTCGTAGTCCCGTTCGTGTCGAGCCGACTTAGGGAGCAAACTACACAGGACAACAACACTGCAAGAGAAGGAAAACTTGAGACAAACCCTATTCCGAACCGTCTAGCTAGCGTGGTATGGTAAGATAGGCCTATATCCAGCAGTGAACTACTAAATGCTATTGACGTGTGATATGACTATGATTCGTCTTGGCGATTGATTGACATGACGACCGTATGGCGTAGTGGATTTGTGTAACGGACTGCTATTCCAGAGGTCGCGGGTTCGATTCCCGCTCAAGTCAAACATTTGTGTGCATGAACATTTAATGTTTGATTTGGTCTGGGTGTTTCTTTGTATAATAAGTATGTATTTACAAAAAAAAAGTATGTATGTATTTATATCAGTTGTCTAGTACCCATAGTACAAGCTCTGCTTAGTTTGGGACTAGATGGCGTTGTGTGTATGTTGTAGATTATTATTATTATTCTAGAACAATGATAAGTAGCACCAGTGTGCATACATATACACACTCATAGTTTATTATTAATGTTGCTTCTTCTTCAGTACATTACAAATCTGGTATTTGGTATGTCTTTCGATTCCTGATTGCACCGGCTCGCTATCCCGGCATTCTCTGATTGTAGGAGATATATTCATTAACCTTGAAAACAGTATTTCAAATGAAAGTTTCAATCTAATATATAAAATTCTCGTGTCGTGCGTGGTTGAACTCCTCCGAAACGGCTCGACCGATTTTAGTAAAATTTTGTGTGCGTATCGGGTAGGTCTGAGAATCGGCCAACATCTATTTTTCATACCCCTAATTTTTTTTTGACAAAAGTTTTTGAAATAATGTATATGGTAAAACAACGTTTGCCGAGTCATCTAGTATCTCTATAATAAGATGGTTGGATAAGACCTTGTTGTCCAAAGTTATGTACTCAGATAACAAGACAATTGTCAATCAATATCAACTGGATTATACTGCTTGGACTTAGGTTAGCATGTCCAAATCCCTTTGTGTTCCACAGACAATGTAGCAGTTCTGTCCAGTTGCTGTCAATCTCAGTGAACATAATTACATTACAGACATTGTTTAGGTACTTAAAAACAAATATTGTTGCGCAAGTGGTAACTCTGGGTAGTTGCCACTTTGGCAACAATATTTGTTTTTGTCTTCTTAGGCTGTACAATGACCTAAACTATATATAACTTATAATTACTATATATAATATATGGATTAAGAATACGCATTGTCACCACCCCTATTCATCCCGTGGGTGTCGTAAAAGTCGACTAAGGGAGCAAACTACGCACGACAACAGCACTGCAAAGAGAAGGAAAACTTGAAACAAACCCTATACCAACCCGTCTGGCCGGTGTGGTATAGTAGGCCAAAACCTCCTTGGCCTTGGCTCCTTGGCCTCCAAGGCCTATGTCTAGCAGTGGACTATTAAATGCCGTTGATTGCTGAAAGACAGTCCACCTAGAAACATGTACTGGAAAGAGCCGTTTTATTTGAACTTCCGCCCAAAGAGATGGACTTGTAAGTAAGCTAGACATGAAAATTGAACTTACTAACTCCGTATTATTAATTCGCCACCACACGGATGACCTTCTTTACCCTCACATTATTCTTAAAGGCGGATTCCTGTAGGCTCTTACGGTGTCAAATTTTACTAAATCCAGATCTCAATAATAGATTGGAATTTAAGTTCTAATTTTCAGCATTCCACAATAACGTATGAATCAAACAAAGCCTGAATATTTCTGCTCGAAATAAAATATGTGAACACAAAAATATTCTTTAGAACTTCAATATTCTTTAGAAGTAAATTTCAAATGGTGCTGTATTCTCTCGCTACTCACGACGATAATACCGCTTCGACAAATATGTCGAGTTTCTGCACAATAAACAGTCCAATAAATGCCGTGTGGAAGTCCAAGTATTCAATTGTGTTAGAAGAAAATATTGAGGCCACTAGCTTAAATCAAATATTTGAAAAAAAAAAACTATAGGCTTTATGCGTAAAGTATATATTTTAGGATCCTAATTCTTGTGCAGGATCAACAGAATTCCATAAGAAATATCTAAATGGGTGAATCTATAATGGTCCGTGTAGTGACGGATTAAAAATACGGAATGTCACTACCCCAATTCATCCCGTGGGTGTCGTGAGAGGCGACTAAGGGCGCAAAATAACGCAGGACACCAGCACTGCAAAAAGAAGGAAAACTTGACACAAACCCTTTTTTTTTTTTTTTTTTTTTTAACGTGTGGAAATCCCCTCGGACCGTCACCCCTCCGGGGTTTGCGGCGGGGTGGTGTGTCGGACTCGGACCGACTAAAACCACACGGTGTGCCACTCTGCGCCTGTAACAGGAGGGATCCGGGAACAGCTGTTGTTAAGACATCCGGACCCCTCCTAGCGCCAGCCCGCTCCTGGTGCGGGCTCCGTCTCGATATTTTCCTCTCTTTTTAGGCGACGTCCGGCACACGCGGACGCCGCCCCCTCGCGGCTGGCCAAACTAATGCGGGTGGAGGGGAAACCCACCCCGTCCACCCGCGGCCACACTCAGGGCGGCATGAGGCTGTGGTAGGCGGGCCTCCGCCGCCCGGTTCGCCGGCGGCGGATCGGGTCCGAGTGGAGGTCGTCCTTCCGGGCCCTCTCCGCCGCCTCCTTCCGCGAGATTACTACCTCGCAGAAGGTTGCGACCGCGGTAAAACAACTGTCGCTACCGGCCATGGAGCGTACTACGGCCGGTAGCGAGAGATCCACTCCGATGACTGCAGTGAGGGCCCGGCGCTGCGCCGCCCATGCGGGGCAGACCGCCAGCGTGTGCTGGGCCGAGTCCTCACTGCAGTCGCAGTGGTGTCAGGCGGGACTCAGTTCCCTCCTAGCGACCGTGTGCAGGTACTTTCCGAAGCAACCGTGCCCGGAAAGCACCTGCGTCAGTCGGAAGGAAAGGGTCCCGTGCTGCCGCCCTGCCCACTCGGCGATGACCGGCTGGAGAGCCTCCACGGCGGCGAAGCCAGCGCGTGGAGTCTCCAGCCGGAACGACCAACGAGCCATCGTGGCTCGGCGAGGCGGCTTCGCGCCACTCGCGCACATCCTCGGGCGGAGGGCGAAATCCGCTCTCCGCCCGGGAGTCAGCCACTCGCCGATAAACTTCGGCGAGCACTTCCGCCTCCAAATCCCACGGGGGAGTTCCGGCCAACGCGCATGCCACCTCCGTAGAAACGGTGCGGTAACCGCGTATGGCTCTGACCGCCATTACCCTCTGAGGGCGCCAGAGGCGTACCCTATTCTGGGCGGTCAGAGCCGCCGCCCACACCGGTGCACCGTACAGCGCCATTGACCGGACAACCCCCGTGTACAGCCGTCTTGTCGCGACGCTGGGTCCACCCATATTGGGCAAAAGTCGCCCTAGGGCAGACGCAGCGCCGACCAGCTTTGAAGCAAGCTGTCGGAAGTGCTCGTCGAAGAGCCACCTCCGGTCGAGGATCAGGCCCAGATATTTCATCTGGGCCCGAACCGGTACGAGGACCGAGTTGACCACGATTGAGGCGCCAGGGGGTGGACCACGACGGGGCCCATGAAATAACAGGGCCTCCGTCTTATCTAGGGCCACCCGTAAGCCCAGCGCCTCAATGCGCCCGACCACCAGGGAGACTCCCCCTGTGGCCAGGCGCGCCGCCTCTTGGAAGTTTGCCCCCCGGGCTGTCACGAGGGTATCGTCTGCGTAACAGATTACACCCAGCCCGGGGGGGAAATCGGCGCGAAGGGCCCAGTCGTACCCTATGTTCCACAAGAGGGGTCCAAGAACAGACCCCTGTGGAACACCGCACGACATGGGCCGACTCCTCAAATTACCTTCTCGGTCCTCGTACACGACGGTACGCTCCTCTAAGTAGTCTGCCACCAGCCGCCTCAGGTACTTTGGCACCCCATGATAGTGGAGTGCTTCCCTGATGCAGCTGAATGGCAGACTATTGAATGCGTTGGCGATGTCTAATGACACCGCCAACAGCACGCCGCCACAGCTCACTGCCTCTTCGGTCACGGCCCTCAGGCGCAACACGGCGTCGACTGTCGAACGCCCCGCCCGAAAACCAAATTGGGCGTCCGACAGATCGGGGCCCACCTCGCAGAGGTGCCGGACGATGCGGGCAGAAAGAACCCTCTCAAACAATTTGCCCGCCTCGTCCAGCAGCACGATGGGCCTATAGGCCGCGACCGAATCGGCAGGCCGTCCCGGCTTCCTCAATAGGACCAGCTTCCCGCTCTTCCAGCACTCAGGGAAGCGTCCCGACGCCAAGCTAGCGTCGAACACCTCCCCGAGGCGGTCTGCCATGTGGTTGAGGGCCAGGGCCAGCACTCGGGCCGGTACCCCGTCTGGCCCAGGGGCGGTGTTCTTGGAACGAATCCGTAGAACAGCCGCCCCTACCTCCGAATCCCGGACGGGCGGAACATTGTCCTCCCCGTGCTCCCCGTCGTCTCCGGCCAGGGAGGCCATCGCCGGGGGAGTGTGTTCCGCTCGTTGCGGGAAAAGGCCCTCAACCACTTCTCGCAGGAAGCTGGGCTGGAGAGTCTCCGTAAGGGGGGGGCCCGACGCGCGGAGCTTTTGTCGCACCGCGCGGTAAGGGCGACCCCAGGGGTCACGATTAAGACCCTCCAGCATCTCCTGTCTTTTTTCTTCTTTGGCGCGGCTAATGGCCAGCTTCAGAGTTTTCCGCGCCCGTCGGTACTCCTCATGAAGCCGGTCCTCCTCACCGTCTCCACGGTGACGCCGCCGACTGCGCGTGTAGGACCTCCGGGCACGTGTACAGGCCGCACGGAGGTCCGCCAGCTCCTGGGACCACCAGTAGACCTCCTTCCTTGGAGGCCGACGACCTCGAACGCGGGGCATGGCCGCATCGCATACATGCGTAATCGCATCGCGAAAGCGGCCAGCCCCCACGTCGACCTCTTCGGTCGGAGCCTGAGGAGACAGCCACGAGTGAATTATGGCTGCCTCCTCTAGTAGGTCCCGGTTCAGCCTGGCAACAGCCCACCGCGGAAAGCGGGATAAACGCCGCGCCACGTGACCCCTACTGGAGTCCTGGGTCCGGGAGAGCTCAAATCGGATATACACAAACCCTATACCAACCTGTCTGGCCAGCGTGGTATGGCAGGCCAAAACCTCCATTCTAAGGAGAGGCCTATGTAGAACAGTGGAATATTAAAGGCTGTTTATGTGATGTGATAATTCCGTGTCCTACTTGGAACACCTCTATTTTTTGATGTTCCGAAACTCTCAGACATGACTGTCAATACTATGGCTCAACAACAACCTTCCTCATCAGGTGTCCTTTAAATAAAACAACTTCGCCTAAATATATAAATCCCATCCTAAACCAGCTTCAGTAGTGACCCCTGAGACTATAAATTTCAGCAGGAAAGTCATAACTAAAAGGCTAAGTATATCAAGGCATTTATTCCATTACTCCACTGAAAATTACCTAAAGACAAGGCTACCTTTACGGTGGATATTAAGGATAATAAAAGATAAAACAGGGGATTACCAGCGTGATAAATGATTCCCTTTCTTTCCACTAACTATGAATTACGTTTAGTCAACTCGAGTCGTAGTTTAGAATGTCGCGGCTAAATAACCGCATCCCTGTTAGAAGTAGGCTGTTCTGCAGGTTAGTTATTTAAATTATTTAGGTTAGTTATTGACTGCACGGATGGCGTAGTGGTTTAAGCGGTCGCCACGCCGCTCACTACTACGCCAAGTGTTGTGGGTTCAAACCCCACATGGGTCCTCCACTTTGTGTGATACACAAATAGTTGGTCTGAGTCTGGGTGTTCTTTGTGTCCGTTTTATGTATGTTTGTGAAGTCCCCCGTGACACAGGATATATCCCTAATGCGTGAGCTGTCTTTAAAAAAAAAAGAGAAAGCCTGTATTAAGGAAGCGGCCACTTTTTATGCATTTGAAGATATTTTTAACAAGATTTTTTTAGCCTTGCTACATCTAGTAGCAAAATTCTAGAAACAAGATGTTTATTAGTTTATAAATACACTAGCTGACCCTGCAAACGTTGTTTTGCTATTTACATTATTTAATTTTTTTTTTTGAATTTCTTAAAATCCGTTCTTAGCTGACCTTTACTCGGTAAAAAGAATATTCCTACCAAATTTCAAGTCTTTAGTTCTAATGGTTCCAGAGATATCGTGATGAGTGACTATATACGTGGAAATCTCTTATATATATATATATATATATATATATATAGATTATTAAAAATGTAATTGACTTTAATTGCATCTGAATGACAGTAAAAACTATTTGTTAAGTAAGCACATAGAATCTATTAAATGTAAAAAGAAAAATATTGCTTTGGTTTATGACTTACTCTTTCTTAAAACGATTAGGAATTAGATTTTCTTCTTCTCTTTCTTCTTTTTATATTCTTATAAATGTATTACCTACACACAGTCACAGATATAAATGGGCAGTCATAGGCACTAACCATTAGATAACCCGTCTGCTTGTTTGCCACTACCTCATTAAAAAAATAAGTAGAAGTAGAGAACGCTACAATTGAATTGAGACTTAGCAAGAGAATGGAAGAGCTTATTGACAGACATTAGCACACATCATCATCATCATCAACAGCCTTTAATAGTCCACTGCTGGATATAGGCCTCTCCTTAGAAAGAAGGTTTTGGCCTACTGACATACGCACACAAACATATTAATTACACGCTTATTTATTTAAGTGCATTAAATACCTGCATTTGTCTAACTGCCTTTGAGAATTAAAGATGAGATAATTTGGCCTATCTTGAAAGAGATATTGATAATATGGATGGATTGCAGGAAGTGATTTTGTGTGCATTTCAAGACACTTTTTGCCTCGCACTACCAATCTGTGGAACAGTTTTCGGCTGCGGTATTTCCGGGCCGATACGACCTTCAAACCTTCAAGAAAAGAGCGTACTCCTTCCTCAAAGGTTGGTAACGCGCTTGTGACTCCTGAGTTGCAGGCGTTCATGGGCGGCGGTAGTCGCTTTTCATCAGGCAACCCGTCTGCTTCTTTGCCACCTACTCCATTAAAAAAATGTGAAAGTCCTTTCACAAGCAGAACATTTCAGAACAGGGCCGAATACCAGTAATACGAACTCTTCTGACAGTGAAAATACTTCCATACAAAACATTCCACATAAAAATGTAAAAGTGAGTTTTTTTTCTTTGTTTGTTACGCTTTCACGCCTAAACCACTAAACCAATTTTAAAAATTCTTTCACCAATCGAAAGCTATATTATCAGTGAGTAACATAGGCTACTTTTAACCGCGATAACCGACATACACGCGGGCGGAGCTGCGATCAAAAGCTAGTTTAAAATTAATTGTTGAAAAAGATCAATCATCATCATCATCAACAACAGCCTTTAACAGTCCACTGGTGGACATAGGCCTCTCCTTAAAAAGGAGGTTTTGGCCTACTTTATCACGCTGGCCATACGGGTTGGTATAAGGTTTGTGTCAAGTTTTCCTTCTCTCTGCAGTGCTGTTGTCCTGCGTATTTCGCTCCCTTAGTCGCCTCTTACGACACCCACGGGATGAATAGGGATGGTGACACTCTGTATTCTTAATCCGTCATCACACGGACAAAAGATCAATGCTGTCACCAAACTCGTAACCTCGTAACCGCTCTACATAAAGTGTACAAAAATGTTAATTTATGTTGAATATAAAGAAAAATATTTGACTTGTAACGAAATTTTTTTAAAATAAATGACAGAGCCAAATCATTTATATTTCCGGTTACGCTTCAGCTTATAAGCTTAATATATTATGTGTTTAGGACTGCGGTAAGAACCAGGATTAGGAACAATGTCAAAATTGCTGGTGATAAAATATAAGCTAAAATTAAAACACTTCATTGGCTTTTCTTTATTTTGTGAGCGTCCATAGGCAGTAATACTTTTATTTTAAACATTGTAACATTCTAGAAGAAGTCTTCCCAGCTCCTAAAAATTCTCAAGAGCACAATTTATCTATTTATTTACAACTGTATGCTCTTGTGTAGATCGGCGGACTTAATGTCTGGGTATTCTCTTCCAGCTAACTTTTGGGTGGTATAGAAATCTGGTGACGTAGGTGTACTTGTAGTAGTAGTTACAAAGTTTTAACTAACATATACAATTACTATACTGTATACTAATATACTTTATAATAGGGGTTAAAATAGATACTTTGAATTGACATAAAACTTTCATGGTGTGAGATTTTAGTGTGAAACTTTTTTTTACAAGATGATGAGGTTGATGAGGTTCTTTATTTAAATATGGGTAACATTAGATTTTCGACTTTCGATTGTGTTTTTTATTCGTTATTTAGACGTGAAAACGGCTCGCAACATAAACACTCCGTTTGAACAGGAGACTGTTAATGAACGCACCGTGCGTTTTTGGTTTAAACGTTTTTGTAATGGAAATTTTAACTTGAAGAACGATTTACGTGAAAGACTACACAGGTAAATAACGCTCTATTGAAGGATATGGTAGAAGCCAATCCGAGAGAAACCACCCAATATTAGGTTCATGGTTTAACATTACCCTACTTACAATAGTGACTCATTTGCATCAAATCAATGAGACAAAAAATACGAAAAATGGGTGCCTTATGATTTGACTGACCTGCAGAATGAAATGCGTGTTGTAACTTGTATCGCCTTGTTGAATCGGTACAGAAATGAGAGAATATTGGTTCGAATTCGACTGCACGAATGGCGGAATGGTTTAAGCGGTCGCCACGCCGCTTCCTACTACGCCGAGTGTTGTGGGTTCAAACCCCACATGGGACGACACTTTGTGTGATCCACAAATTGTTGTTCTGAGTCTGGGTGTTCTTTGTGTCCGTTTCATGTATGTTTGTAAAGTCCCCCGCGACACAGGATATATATTCCTAATGCGGGAGTTGTCTTTTTTTAAAAGAAAAAAAAAAGAAAGAATTGTGAAATGTGACGAAAAGTAATAATAGCGAAAAATGCAATGGCCGACCCCAGGTCAAACACCGTTCCCTAAAGCAAAGCTTACCAATAATAAAGTAATATTGACTGTTTTGTGGTCTCTTCTAGTGTTATTCACTATAGCTTTCTCAGGTCTGTTCAGGCAATAACAGCAGATGTTTACTGTGCCGAACCTCGAACAATGATGGTGAAACTGGCAGTGAAACAGCCCCGACTCGATCTTTACCATTATTGCTTCATGATAACTCAAGACAGTTAGAAACCATACGTCATCCTCTGTACTCGCAAGACCTTGCTCCAACGGACTAACATTTTTTTCGTGATTTAGACAATTTTCTACGTGATAAATATTTTTTTTTCCAGGAGGTAGTACAAAATGCTTTCACACAGTTTGTCGAATCTAGACCCTAGATTTCTATCGTAAAGGCATAAATGAACTTCCGTTGAGATGGCAGCAATGTATAGATAATGAGGGTAAATATTTTGATTAAATAAATATGTTACATCTTAGAAAAAAACGAGATTCAATTTTTTAGTTCAAATCGGCAATTTCATACTTTAACCCCTAATATTCGTACACTGTAAATAAGGAGGGGTACTATTGATTAGGTAATTCCGCCATCTCAAGAAGGTTATGTACATTATTTTTAAATGTGAAACGGTTTGTGGACATCTTGATTTTAAATGCGAGCACATTCCAGAGCGGTACTTCTTGCACATAGAACGAAGGGATCACGAAGTCGGAATTGTGGGTCCCTCTAGGAAAGGAGAAGCAAATTATTTGTTGAGCGAAGCTTTCTGTTGTGATTTGCGATCAGAATCTAAGAAAGAACTCAAACGCCTACACAATTTTGAACGGCAATTCTGTTATCTTCGTTATTTTCTATTTTAGAATTTAATTTCTTACTAAACATGGCATATTTATTTATAGTTGATATTTGTTAACAAATTACTAACTTTTGCATTCGAACTATATTTATATGGAAAGAAAGTAAGGAAGAAACGTTTATTTTGGCAATAACACAACACTTTTGACAATTTTGCAGCTTGAATTAGCACTGATGCCAAAAACGGACACAATTCAGCTTTATGTCAGATGAAAGCCTGATGCTGGTTTACTGAAATAGTGTTTTCAGACCATGATTCTAAGTCGAAAATGATTGGCATTTTCTGCAGGAAAATTCATCAATTTCTTTTTTTAATTTTCCATTTTTCTAGTTAAAAATGATACCACAATGAGTAGACAGAACATTTTACCATTATCAAACAATATTGCCATTGGTAATACTGATTGCCCTATTCGTCTAGTAGTTAGTAATCAAGACTGCTAAGCCGGGTTCGATTCCAATCCAAGACGAATAATTGTGTGATGAGCATGACCATTAATTTTGCGTGTAATTTATATGCGTACATATACTCGTATAATATGTACACATTTAGAAATAACACAACTTTTAAAAAAAAAAATATCTTCTTTAAACAGACAACTCCCGCATTAGGAATATATATTCCTGTGTCGCGGGGGACTTTACAAACATACATGAAACGGACACAAAGAACACCCAGACTCAGAACAACAATTTGTGGATCACACAAAGTGTCGTCCCATGTGGGGTTTGAACCCACAACACTCGGCGTAGTAGGAAGCGGCGTGGCGACCACTTAAACCACTGTGTATCCACACGGATACACTGTGCCTGATACACTGTGTGGTAACGGATTAAGAATACGGAGTGTCGGTATAAAAATTGATCCAACTTAGTTCGAAGTTGAGTTTGTATCACACTGCTCACACAATGTAGTATTATACATAACACCTCATAGCGCAACAATATTGTATAATTACAACATTAATACACGTGTTTACTACTAATAATACCTAAACAGCATCCCACTGTTCACCTTGACACTTGACATACCAGACCCTTCGCACACGACTGTCTGATCCCTAACGAGGCAGGGCCTGTATTATGGTAGCCAGACTGCTGATAAACATCCTAATATCTTACAGTGAAATTAGTCTCGAGAAATTTTTGCATATGTAGTCGTGTGTATATTACTCAGATCTTAGAGCGCGTTTCCACTATATCGTTCTGGCCTATACAAAAATGTTTCGATATCCTAACATTACTATTTAATTTTATACTTATCCCTAGCAACACTCTGATTTTTGTTTTCAATAAAAACAAGTTTTTATTTTAAAGAAAAAGGTTTTGACTTTATAAAAAAAAAGGTGTGATTCACACACGATAGAAGTGAAACTTCAAAGAGGGGAGACCGATATTTAATTTCTTTTTTTTTTTGCTTTCATCTAGGTTTTTAAAACTCCGGGGGGTCTACGGGGGGGTCAAAATTTTTGTTATTTATGGCCTAGGACGCACCGTTTCCGAGATATTTCAATCTAAAGCAAAAAATCGTCACTTGATAGTGGAAAGTGGAAACACGCACAAAACCAGAATAAACCAGTTTACGCTGTCCGCTACCATACACTACTACAAACGCAAAAATTTCTCCAAGCTAATTTACCTGTACTAAATACATTAATATTTGAGAGAAATCACATCATCAATCACACTAATATATAAAATTCTCGCGTCACGGTGTGCGTGCTGGAACTCCTCCGAAACGGCTCGACCGATTTTCGTGAAATTTTGGGTGCATATCGGGTAGGTCTGAGAATCGGCCAACATCTATTTTTCATACCCTTAAATGACAAGGGTGACCCACCCCTAATTTTTTTTTCAATATTTCCTAGAAATAATGTATGTAATAACTAGCTGACCCGGCAAACGTTGTTTTGCCAGGTCAGATAGTTATTTATAGTTTATTTTAGGCATAATTGCCCATAAAGATGTTACAAGAATTAGATTAAATTAACAAAACGTTAATATATAAAAATATTAATTTAATATCTCAGCAGATAAACAGCAAAATATAACAGACACTAATTGATTACTACATCACTAATGATAGTGCTGTGTCCGCCTCTGACCTGACAGCGACCTGACAAAGAAGAATAAGGAGAATAATGATCGTGCTTACAAATTTTTGTCCTGATTGGAAATCAAACTCACGACTTGTGTTTGAGTAGACAGGATCACGGATCACTAAACCCGTAGGCTACCTTAAAGTCTTGTGAGACTCATTTTTTTTTTAAACATTTATTAAAACTTTACAGAGACTTTACAAACATTTATTCAAACGTACACAAAAAACACCTAGACTCAGAACAACAATTTGTTAATTACACAAACACTCATCGCTTTAAGAAGCGGCGAAGTGACCGCTTATACTACTACGGTGGTTGGTGGTTGCATGGGTGCAAACGAATTTACAATCTAATATTCACTTTATTAATTACCCTAATTTATATTTTAAGCACAACATAAGCTTCTGAAACGTAGATCATAAAAGAACAATGGCAGGTCCTCCATTGTTGAAAAAAATTGGAATCAAATTGCAGAAAAATATATTAAGAAATACGGCTTCTATTTTAAATTCTATGAGTTAAAGAATCAGTATTTGAGAAAGACGAGAAAATCCCTAACGTTTTCTTTATTTTATTATTTTATCTGCGGCTATCGACTCCTTAAATTGGTTCCATTGTTGTTTTACATAATTATTTGATATTTATAACTGTGTGTGTGTGTGTGCCAAATAATATAGAAAAAGTACACACTTTGTGTCAAAAAGTCAACATCATCACGGCTCGACTAGCGTAATACCACGATCCAAAAACCCGGTGTTAAACTACTTTTTCGTTACATTTCATCGTATGAGTGAGGTTAAGAGAGGTCTAAAACGCCCCCTAATTCTGGTGGAGGAGTGGACTCGTCGGCATACACTTGTGACACTTGAGGTGTCCTTCGGCGATGATAAATCACCATCAGGTACCACCTGCTCGTTTGCAGCCTAGCCCATAAAAAAGACCCAAAGATATTATCGGTCGAGAAGTGCTTATAAGAAACTCAATATTTTTTATCTGTAGTGTAGCTTATACTATAAAACATAGTTATCAAACAAGTTTATAACTTGTCGACATCGAAAAAGCGGAATGTGGTCGATGATTTAATTCAAGGGTCAATGTCAAGTCTATAAATTATTCAATAGTTATTGATGGTATTTTGCTGCAGCATTTTAAACCTAGTAAATACATAAGGACTTTGTAGTTATTCTTTATTTTTAAATGACAAAAGAATCTATTTTATGGTTTAACAAAAAAAAACTTTTGAGATGGGAAAAAACCATTGAACTCGTACCGACACCTCTGTACATAAGTATCTACATATATTGACCCCGTTTACACACGAGTTGAGTTTGGGTTGAAATACATTGATAATATAAACATATATTGTGTTTGTACGTACAACATAGATATATATATTCATGTAGGAACTTTTGGAATCGAAAAAAGCAAAAAAAGAAACAAGTTTTCCCTTCTGTCGGCGCTCCCGGGCCTCAATTCTGCTATTTTAATATTGTATCAATAGACTGCCGATGGAATGTTGTCGGAATAGTTTTGCAGTTTTCTTATTCTACTAACTATGTAAGACTAATGGCCTCCAGATGACTTGTCACTGATATAAATGTTGTTGATGCCTTTGTAATAGTTTGGTAAGCGATACATTTCAAATAATTAAAAAAATTATATATATTTAATTTTTATCATATGGCAATGTTGTTGATATCACCATTGAATACCTATATTACTATATCGACAGACTATTGACACTGTAAATGTATGTTAGTAGAATACCGATATTTTGACCGATGTCAGTGGCATCTCAATAGCGTGTCAATGGAATGGGTGGACATTTGAACTGTAGATTAAGAGTCGCAGCTGCCGTAGCCGCCTTTAAACCCCTCCACAAAATTAGGAGTGTTACGTTCTGGTGACCTTACTCCCCCAGTGGAACGGAACAAAAGCATTGCTTAACAGTGATTTTTCTTCTGTGAAGCGGTGGCGTCACTCCAGACGAGCAGGCTCATTCGCACGGCTCTACTTGATATACCTACTAATTATCAGGAACTCGAAATCCGGATAGCTCCCAGCCGTCTCTCATTTAAGATACACTTGGTCTTTAAGAATCAATAATTACCAGCTTAATTGCATACACAGTCTCTACGGTAAAAGCTATCCAGACTTAGTTTACCCATACGCCTTACCCCTCCATTTAATTAAGTAATGAACCTTTTTAATATTACACAGATAAGTAACAACGTGGTTTAAACAGTGTACTTGACTACTCTGGCAACTTGCTAACAAAATTAAATGCAGTGGTTGCATTAAGTGCAGTTTTTTCAAGGAAATGAAGTAAATGAAGGAATGAAGGTAAAGCTTAATAAAGAATTTCACTTTACTTAGAAGAACATAGAGCTTTGTACTATCAACCTGAGAGTTTAAAAAAAAATCTTATCTGTTATTGAGAGCATTTCAATTAGGTACATGAAAACAATTTCTAGAGGTTTGTTTGAGAATTCTTTTGTTTTTATAATTACTAAAACTAGCGAAAGTGTGTCTGTCTATCTATCTGTATGTCTGTTACCTCTTTACGCTTAAACCACTAAACCGATTTAGATGTTTGGTATAGAAATAGTTCGAATAAAGGACAAAGGATAGTTTTATCGCAGAAATCATCCTTTAAGGGGGTGAAAATGAGATTGAAGTTTGTATAATATAATAATATAATATAATAGTTTTACACATCTCACACACGGCCGTCTGATCCCAAACTAGGCAGAGCCTGTACTTGGGCAACCAGACTGCTAATAAATATACTTATATATTTGTAAATACTCGTACATACATATTATAGATAAATTACACCCAGACACAGAACAAATGACCATGCTCATCACACAATTAAATAATTGTGTGATGAGCATGGTCTTGGGTTTGATTTCCACCCAGGACAAATGTCCTGGGTGGAAATCGAACCCAAGACCTCTGGCGTAGCAGTCAGGGTCACTAACCACTTGACCAACAGGCCAGTCAATCAGTCCAGTGTATGGGAAATCAATAACCGATGAACCGATGACAAACATGCAGGCGGAGTCTCGGCAAAAGCAAGTTTTTGTCATAGGGGCAAACGTGTTGTGAATTCCCAAATATCTTTCGCTTTATTTGTGTAATGTTCAGGGGAGGTTACCAACGGGCTCGCCGTCATCGCGGCGGTAAGACCCGTTATGGAGGATTGGCTCGAGAGGCGTCACGGAACCCTCTCATACCGACTGACGCAGGTGATCACTGGGAAAGGATGTTTCGTGGATCACCTGTGTCTGATCCGCAAGGAGCCAACGCCTGAGTGCCACCACTACGATGGCCAGACCGCGGACACGGCTCTCCACACGCTGGCAGAGTGCCCGGCGTGGGTTGAGCAGAGGCGAGACCTCGTAGCAGCCACACGGGCTTTCCCACACGGGGGGGGGTCGTCTACTCGTCTGTAGATGACCCGAGGTATGTCGGGGCACCAGGGACTTCCTTTCTAGGGTATACCTGGTTCCCCGGCTATTAGTACCCGAGACGGCGTGCGGTTTTAGTCGGTTCGAATCCGACATGCCGGTGGTATCCGAGGGGATTTCCGCACGGAAAAAATAAAAAAATAAAAATGGGAGGTTACCAAAAACAGGCACTTTCATAATAAATAGAAGGAGTCCGTTAAAGAAGAACAGTCATTGCATTAACTCCAAATAAATTTGGGAAAGGGTAGAAAAATAATGATGATGAGGGGACAAGCGGATATTCTGATGGTCAGCGAATACCGCCGTCTGGACATCTACAACTCTTTAGTGACCTTTTAATATACACTAACAAATACTCAGAGGTTCAAAGAGTTTTAACCAAAAGTTAGCGTATATTTAAAGGATTAAAAAAATATAGTTAACATTCTCGCTGCATAAAAAACAAAAACTAAAACGATAGCGTGGCATTCGGTGGCCGAACACGGAAAATGTACTCGCAAATTGAATCAGTCACTCGACCGAAAAACATCAAAGTTTAAGCTTCGAATATGTTTACGAAGGTTATTTCATGTGAAGTAATACCTTCGAAAAACCTTGTAAATTTAAACGAGCTATTTTGTAGAGATTCAGCTCCGTCGATCTCTGTATTAAGTCACTGCTTGAGTTTGAGAACCACAGACAGGCGTGGGAGAGCCACACTTAGGCACATGTGTGATGAAATATGGCTTTCCTAGCTGTGACACCACGGCCTCACAGAAAAGCCGTGTTCAGCAATTCTTCCGAGTAAGTGAGGTAAGGAGGCCAACCCCCACTAATTCTTGAGGGCATTTAAAGGGTGGTAATGTCTTTGTCTTTTGAGCTTCAGGTGTCCATGAGTGGCTCTCACTTACCATCAGGAGACCCTTACCCATCTGCTGGTTTGCATAAATGTTGACTTTCTTGTCTCCAATTTATATACAATAAGCTTCATGTAAAAAATAAAACCTCAGTGTGTTATTTAGGATTAGTTTTAGAAAAAAACTTTTCATTTATCGAACGTACTAAAATAGTTAATGAAAAGTCTAAATAGAGTTTCTGTGCATTGACAAGGATATCAACTGCGATATGGGGTCTATCATTTAATATATTAAAGATCCGGCCGATAGGGCGACCGTAGGCGCTGTCCGTCGCAAACTATTATAAGGCCAACGACGTGCACTGATATTCTTGTGCAAGGCATATAGGACGGTTAGCACTGAGGCTTTGCCGGTGTTGGCGGGTGTGGTTCCGGTCGATCTCGAGGTGCAGAGACGTGCAGCCATATACTATTCAAGACAACAAAACATGGAATGCGATTTTTTGGGCGCGCGGGATCGCGGTTAAATTACAAGATTGCTTCAACAGCAGTCCGATGTCTATAATTACGAATGGCAACAACGCTGGGAAGAATCATCCAAGGGGCGCCATCTTTACCAATTCTTTCCATCTGTTCGCGAACGGTTGCCGAGGACATGGCTTGAGGTGGATCACTGTGTCGCTCAATTTCTTACGGGTCATGGTAACTTTAAGAGCAAGCTGTATTCATTTAAATTAGTCGAGTCACCATTGTGTCAATGCTCAACACCTAACTCTCACTATGCATAGTGTGCTCATCATATCCTCTGGGAATGTAGTCTTTGGTATAATGAACGTAATATAAAGCTGAATAACTTTCAGGTGACATATCTAGGGTGAATTTCCGTGCGTTTAGGCGATTTTGCCATACATATTATAGATATCAAATTTAGCTCACCTAGGACCCGTAATATTTTGTGGCCGGGGTGCTTCCCTGTTTAAAAGGGTGTATGCCTATTTGACTTCATTTTGTCTCCCGCTTTGCTAAGGAGGGAAGTGGATTCACTGTATTTGGAAATACAGTAAATCCTTCAATTTTCTTCTGATTAATTTCGTTGCGGGTTCCAAAACAGTTTCATTTCTTCCTGGGACTGCCCGAGTGTCATAACTCGGTGTGTTCGTGGGGCACTGCTGTGGATCCTGGTGTACAGGAGTTACAGTGGTGGGATTAGTCCCAATTAAAAAAAAAATGAAAAAAAAAGCTTCCACCCACAGCTTCATTTTTAAGATTTTTTTTTACGACCTCTCTAACATTAATCGGTATATTTTCGTCAATTTACATAAACCATCATAAATTATATATCTAAACCTTCTTCAGGAATCACACTATCTATTCGTGAAAACCGTACAAAAACCGGTTCTGTTGTTTTTGAGTTTATCGCGCTTATACAGACAGACAAACGCTGCCGAGGGACTCCATTTTATAATATGTAAGGTATCTGGGGAGTCACATTTTAACGACCCATTGTGTTCATTTACACGCATTATCAAAGTTTTTACCAATAAAATTATAATAACCTTAAACATCTCATCACGCAATTGGTGGTTGGAAATTGAACCTGTGACCTTTCTTAGCAGTCAAGATCACTATCCACTAGACCAATAACCCCTAAGTTTTGAGGTTTAGGTTTCAGACCTGAAAATGACATTAGTTGTAAAATGCTGTTAAAATATTTTAAAAGTTTCGGGCAATAAATTGCGGTTTGGACAAATTATAAACTTTAAACAATGAGTTTTAATTAATAAAACAAAGTTGGTAGGGCTTTTTACGTGTTCTGTAAAATGCACATTAATTTATAGACTTTAAAGTTTAAGGATTATTTTGAGCTGGTAATGTTTTGATAACTTCTCTGTATCATTCAAAGGTTGGCCGAATTGAATACCTTAGCCATTGAAACCGCCTGTGTACCGCTAGAAAAGCTTGAAGTTAATAATTACGAGTGACTTTTACAGTAGCCGCAGTACAGTACTTCATACACTTTTACATAGTATAAATAAAGTCACTTTTTTGTGTTGTACGCTTAGATCTTTTAAACTAAGCAACGGATTTAAATGCGGTTTTCACCAATAGAGAGAGTGATTCAAGAGGAAGGTTTATATGTAAAATACATGGATTTTATAGTAGAGAAAAGCCGAGAATTCCAAAGATTTGTTGTAACTAACACGTTTTGTGCGTTTACATCGCAAACCCTGGCTAAACCTTACGAGATAGACCAAAATAATGTACTACGGAACTGTATATATTAAAAAAATCTACGCAACAAAGCGTTAGTATATGTCTATCTCCTAAGGATAACTAACAGTAACCATTTTTATCTTTTAAATATTACAAAAAAATAATGGGTTATTTACGAAGCTATTTTAAACAATTAATTATTATTCGTTATCCAATTAAATACAATAGAAACGTTTTGCATGTAATGTAAATTAAAATTGCTTTTTACATCTTATCATTAAACTGAATATTTTAATATTACAGGTTTAAAATGCCAGAGCCCAACGACCGCCGAGCTGTACACCGGTGTCGGGTGGCAGCGGCCGGCAGGATCGCAGCCGGCCAATAAACATTGTATTTAAAGATGTCCTGTAGTATAGTCCTAATAATAGTATAATTAATTAGTCCACACTGACACCGCATTAGTAGTATTAGTAGTGTCTATATTGCACCCGTGCGAAGCCGGGGCGGATCGCTAGTATATTATAAAGGTTAAATAGAGTTTGCTTGTTACGCTTTTACGCCTAAACCATTAAACCGATTTGAAAATTCTTCCACTAATGGAAAGCTTCATTATCAGCGAGTAACATATGTAGGTTTTTACCGCGAATGCCGACACTCAGCGTGGTAGGACGCGGTTGCCACGCCGCTCTCTACTACGCTAAGTGTTGTGGGTCCGATCCCCACATGGGACGACACTATGTGTGATTCACAAATTGTTGTTCTGAGTCAGGGTGTCCTTTGCGTCCGTTTCATGTATGTAAAATCCCCTGCGACACAGAATGTATTCCTAGTGCGGGAGCTTTCTTTTTTTTAAGTTGTCTCTTAAGATATAAATAGTGGGATCTGGCCCTTTAAAAAAATTAAAAACATAAACCAAAAAAAATACACGACTAAAACATAAATTATATATGAAATCAATATCAGTGTATATTTGCTCCAAAAATATCATTATAATCAAGGTTATATATAGCTGACAGTAACGGAACTGTGAACGGAACCAAAAATAGTATCCAACATAAGTGAAACAAGTAATTGGAAGTTATTCAGGAAATATACGAGTATGTAGCGGTCACTTTACAATATTTATAAAGTGCCAGTTTATATTCAACGTTTCGCAGTAAAATGTGGCCTCGACTTTTTCCTGAGCAGTTCCTCAAATATCCTTTCACGGATTTTAATCGCATTTTTACATAAGTAACCTATTTATATAAGTTTGTTTATTCTCTTATTATTGGCTTTTGTATGTATTATAAAAAAGGTATTTTTATCTGTGTTTTAAAGTCTACTACAAGCTTTGCCTAACTGTGTCCAATAAAGATGTCAAATATGTCTCAGAATATAATAATATAATTCGTCATATCATTCATCAACAGCCTTTACTAGTCCACTGCTGGACATAGGCCTGTCCTTGGTAGTTTTTCATTATTAATCTAATTTTATAATTATTCGCTTACTTTATGAGACTTTGATACAACGCGATTCAAGTTGGTAATACAATCAATGGTATTTGCCCTAAATTACTGTGAATCTGTCTATTACTTAACACTAACAAAAATAATGCTTAAGGAGTCCAATAGGGAGTCCCAAAATTGAGAGTTAGTAAATTAATTACGTCAAGTTGTTTGTTGAAATTCTGTTGTTCAACTTTATTGTTCAACTTTAACGATAACTTAACTAGCGTTCAGTTAACTTGAATAAACACTTAAAAGTTGAAAGCTAAATTGACATTGGATATTTTTGGTTTAAAAAGTTTTTTTAACAATTGAATAACCATTCTTACTTATTATAAAATGAAGTCCCCCGGCCGCGTCTGTCTGTCTGCAATAATCTCAAAAACTACCGAATAGATTTTTGTACAATTTTCACCAGTAGATAGTGTGATTCTTGAGAAAGGGTTAGGTTATAATTCATGATGGTTTTATATAAATTTACTAAAATATATCGATTAAGAATAAGTGACGGAATAAGAATACGGAGTGTCAAAACCCCTATTCATCCCGAGGGTGTCGTCAGACCCGACTAAGGGAGCACACTACGCAGAACAACAGCACTGCAAAGAGAAGGAAATTTGACACAATCCCTATACCAACCCGTCTGGCCAGCGTGGTATAGTAGGCCAATATATCCTTTCCAAGGAGAGGACTATGTAAAGGCTGTTGATGATGATGATGATATCGATTATTGTTGAAGAGGTTCAAAAATCTTATGCTACTTGAGCTACTACAGTCTCAATTCTTATTCCTATCCGTGACCTGCAGTATCCCTTGCCCTATCAACGCCCTGTTTGTTTTCCTAACCCTAATTTTAATTCTTCCGTTGTCCCGTCCGAAAATGCTTGCATTCTTCGAGGAGAAAGAGACGCTTTGCTGGCGTCCGGCCATATAAGAAACCAGCCATAAAAGAAACGAGCCATAAAATAAACCAGCCATAAAAAACAGCCACAATAGAATTTGGAAGAAGGTAGAAATGGCGATGATGATATGCATTTGTATACCTATATATACCATAGGTTTGTCTAGTCTACAAAGAGCAGTCTTTCTAGAATCTTATAAAACTAGGTAGATAATGTACCAAGGTAACATATATACATTCAAGATCATCTAATATATTACCATGAAGTTGGAAAAAAAACATCACTGTATCTTTTCACAGTAAATCTATGCTAATATTATAAAGCTGAAGAGTTTGTTTGTTTGTTTGAACGCGCTAATCTCAGGAACTACTGGTCCGATTTGAAAAATTCTTTCAGTGTTAGATAGCCCATTTATTGAGGAAGGCTATAGGCTGTATATCATCACTCTAAGACCAATAGGAGCGGAGCACCAATGAAGAATGTTTCAAAAAGGTTTGTGTAATGTCACAAATTATTGTAAATAACGATGATTAAGAATTTATAAATAACATTCGACATTTAGAGGATTTAAGAATATGTATGATACAAATGAAATTTATTTTATTGAAACGGAACTAAACGGATCAAAATGAAAGGATTTTTCTTCATCGCACAGTGGGAAAACGAGGAGACGGGTTACCTGTCGGTAAGTGACTACCGCCGCCCATGAACACTTGGACCTCAAGAGTCATAAGTTCGTTGGCACCCTTTGAATCCCACCTCCTTCATAATTAGGGAAGGGGGATGGTGTGAACTCTGGTGACTACACTCACTCTGTGAAAAGGAATCAGAGAAGTGCTTAAGAATGGTTTTCAATGAGGACGTGGTATCACTCCCACGAATAAAGCATGACTCTCCCACGAGAGGTTATTAACTGATTTCAAAAAGGAGGAGGTCATCAATTCGGATGTTTATAATTTTTTTTATGTATGTTCGGGCACAGACAGATTTCCAAAATAATTTTTTTTTGTTTGAAATGGGTTTGTTCCGAAATGGTCCCATTTAAATTTTATATAAATCTGATGATAAGTTCAGGAGATAGACAACGGACTCCTTAAAAAATGACAGTAAATCAACCACGATTGCTGCTAGGTTTTTAGTGCTCTTTGTTAGTATTGTTTGAAGTCGGTTCAACTTTTTTTAAGAAAGATTTTTTTGTTTTATTTATAGAGATGTAATTATTAAATAAAATAATCTTTAAGTCCGAGTTAAAGATGTAATAAATTGGGGTTCGTGGCTCAAGCGCCCACTGGCCGCCGAACCTGTGGTCGACACCCCGATCAGTCTAATTTGATTCGAAGTAATTTTTAACTAAATATACTGACAGATGATGTCATCTTAGTCACCGTTGTCAATACCTATAAAATTTTAAGGAAACAAGTTAACTAACGCATTCTTTAAAATAAAATCTCAGTAAAAGAGGTAAAACACGTTTGCTGTCTCAATTATAGAGGTAATTATGATTAAAAACCCCACTGCAGTTTGACTGCACGGATGGCGTAGTGGTTTAAGCCACGCCGCTTCCTACTACGCCGAGTGTTGTGGGTTCAAACCCCACATGGGACGACACTTTGTTGGACGACATTCACAAATTGTTGAAAAATACATACCTACATGAAACGGACACAACGAACACCCAGACTCAGAGGTTGTGTCCGTTTCATGTATGTTTGTAAAGTCCCCCGTGACATATGATATATTCCTGATGCGGGAGTTGTCTTTAAAATAAAAAATGTACCCAGACACAACACAGATGATCGTGCTCATCCCACAATTATTTTTCCTGGGTGGGATTCGAATCCATGACCACTGGCGTAGCAGTCACTTATAACTAAACCAATCACCCAAACTGTCATTTTCACATTATATAAAAATATGTAGGCTTGTATACTCTGCTACCTTTTCGATGCCGCGCGTTAAATAAACAAAAAAAATCCTAATGGAATTTCAGAAAGTATCGACGTAGAACAACGCGTTCGGAAACAGATTGTACACGTTATTATACTGTTAATGAACGTGTGAGGGTCGGACTTGGACGGTAATTCAACGAAGATTACAATCAGATAAGTGTCAAGAGTCGACTAATTTAAATGAATAAAGCTTGCTCTTACGGGTCATGGTAACTTTAAGAGCAAGCTTTATTCATTTAAATTAGTCGAGTCACCATTGTGTCAATGCTCAACACCTAACTCTCACTATGAACAGTCTGCTCATCATATCCTCTGGGAATGTAGTCTTTGGTATAATGAACGTAATATAATGCAGAATAGCTTGCAGGTGACATCTGGGGCGGTATACTATGGGAATCTTGTGTCAACTAGGGTGAATTTCCGTGCGTTTAGGCGATTCTGCCATACATATTATAGAAATCAAACATAGCTCACGTAGGACCCGTAATATTTGTGGCCGTGGTGATTCCCTGTTTAAAAGGGTGTATGCCCATTTTACTTCATTTTGTCTCCCGCTTTGCTAAGGGAAGTGGATTTACTGTATTTCCAACTCCTCCAATTTTCTTCTGATTAATTTCGTTGCGGGTTCCAAGACAGTTTAATTTCTTCCTGGGACTTCCCGAGTGTCATAACTCGGTGTGTTCGTGGGTCACTGTTGTGGATCCTGGTGTACAGGAGTTACAGTGGTGGGCGTGTGGGTGGGATTAGTCCCTATAAAAAAAAAAGTGTCAAGAGAAAAAAACCTTTTTAAATTTAATTTTACAGTTACCCTTATTTAAAGTTAGTCTATGGCTACAAAACAAAGCAAATAAAGAATTGACTTGCCTGTTGGTCTAGTGGTTAGTGACCTAGACTATTAAGCCAGAGGCCGTGGGTTCGATCCCCACCCAGCACACCTATACAAATAAATAAAATTGAAGTGTCTGTTTGTAATGTTAAAATTGTAGGTTTTTTCATGCTTACGCGATTATTTGCATCTACATCTCACACACGGCAGTCTGATCCCAAACTAGGCAGAGCCTGCAATTATTGTGAGATGAGCACGATCATTTTTGTTCTGTGCCTGGGTGTAGTTTATCTTCTATACAAATAAATAAAATTGGAGTGCCTGTTTGTAATATTAAAATAACCGCTTTTTACTAAATGCATGTTTCTAAATGTATGTTTACACGGTACATATGCCAAAATAACATTTTTTACAAATTTTGTCTGTCTGTTTGTTCCGGGTAATCTCTGGAACGGCTGAGCCGATTTCGAGGGGACTTTCACTGGCAGATAGCTGATGACATAAAGAGTAACTTAGGCTACTTTTTTTAGACTAGCTTCGCCCCGCGGCGTAGCCCGCGGTTATAACAACAAACGCGGGTAACACCGCGGGTCTCAGCTAGTCTAAAAAAATATTTAGACATATATAAGTACGTTTATTAGCAGGCGGTTATTATGGTACAGACGCTGTCTAGCTTGGGATCAGACGTTCGTGTGTGTGATGTGTGTAGTTATTATTTAATATTATAACACCAACCGGTATTCTTTATTTGCTTCAAATGTCACTAAGTATATCTATACGTATACTTAAAATATCTATTCTTATACAATCAAATGCCACACTTGATTGTCCAAGAATAGATATTTACGAATGTGGTCCTTTTTTAATTTTTAACACATTTTTATTAGCTTCTCTAAGTAACTATGTAAATTTTGGAATTGCATTTTAACCAATCTGTATTTGTTATATCGAATAGAATTTGGCATCTTATAATTGATCTGATGATGAAGCCAGGATATAGATACTGGAACTCATTAGTGGTTATTATGAAATGCCTCGAGTTTGAGTCATTTGAATCTATTATAAGCGTCTATAAGAGTGGAAGTAGACAGTAAAACTCTTTCTTTCTTTTTAAAAGACGACTACCGCATTAGGAATATATCCTGAGTCGCGGGGGACTTTACAAACATACATGAAACGGACACAAAGGACACCCAGACTCAGAACGATAATCTGTGGATTACACAAAGTGTCGTACCGTGTGGGGATCGTTCCCACAACACTTAGCGTAGTAGTGAGCGGCGTGGCGACCGCTTAAACCAATACGCCATCCGTGCAGTCTCTCTTTTTTCTACTTTTGATTGGATTTGCTGTAAAAGGTGTTTTTCATTTTGTTTCCTGAGTTTATTTTTCTATGATGACAGATTGATATTTAAAAAAAAACTAAATATAACCAATACTGATTTAATATCGATACTGATTTCACACGCACACTCGCTATATGAAAACAACTTAATGTACCTACATTAACGATCGAACACTGCTGCTTATGAAACAGGTTATACCTAGTATAAGTAGCAGGGCTCCGAATATAATTTTGTGAACAAAGATGCCTTACAAAGTACTAAAACAAATATTCAAAAATTATAGCGAATAAGACTAGCAAAGACGCAAGATCTGTTGTATTTACTTTATGCACTAAACTTATTATTATTTATTTATTTATCTTAATCAGTTAGTCAGATAGGGAGTCAACCGCTGTTGTGGAAATGTTTAGTGGTAGTTAGTTAACCCTTCGAATTTTAAACACATATGACTATTTTGACGAGGCTAACAGATGAGTCTGATGATTAAACCAAAAAGCAAATACGGGAACCATTTAATTGTATTTTTTCTTGTGTTATTAAACCATAATTTAGTATACAGAGTTGATAAAATATACACAATACTCATAAACATACCTATTTATCACCAAAAGTTGTTTCTGAAATCGTTACATCACGAGGCAAATTCACATTTGTACATTTAAACGATTTATGTGCCATAAAACCACAATAAATATGACAAATGCGTATATTTGTGGACAAAATAATGTCACTTACCCAAGAATCTTTACATAACCACGTCCCGAAATGAAATCCTTCGCTGACTAACAATGGGACAGACACAATACATGTCTGCTGAACGTGTAGTTGGCAAAATATTTTAATCCTGGCTGCGGGTGACCGCAAAATGGTTTTATATCTTTCTTCATAAATATATTAAACAGTTAGTATAAAAGATGATTTACTTTTAGAAATAGGCAATTAATTTTAGCAGATGTGCTGAATGAGGTCAAGTACAGTCGCTTAAAATAATAAAGATTTTAGAGTATTCTTCGAATCGTCGAAATCATAATCTTCATCAGAAGAATTTTCTTTGAGTTTATCATCCAAAGTGTTCATATCTCTTAGGTCACAGCCCCTACGTTCATTTTAGAAAGAAGTAAAAATACATATCAATGCTAGAACTTTAATTGCGTGATACAGAATCTTAACCAAAATAATCATTCCAATGTTAAACTATTGCATTTCAGTGTAGCCAGATAAATGTAGATAATCTACCCTTACTCACGTCTTTGGTTAAGTGATAAGCTGTAAAAATATGTCGTACAAGACTATTACTTTATTTATTTGGCATAAATTGGTAATAAAATAATAATGATTATTGGCTATTACATGTAAATACTCAAGATGAAAGTGGTGACACAGCTAAATGTGAGTAGGCCATTTTTGACAGCACTTGATAACAAATTTGCGGAATATAAAACCTACACATCAACCCCACTACCTCAGAACGTTTTTTTCCAACTTTCAATAAAGTGTACAGATAGTTACACACAGCAAAATGTGGTTCACCGCCATCTAGCGAAGATAAGATGAACTTCTTAGTAACAATCCTACACCGCGTAATCACAGTTTTCGTTATAGTGTTTATACAACTTCCGTGCATTAACTGTTGATGCTTCTCAGGTCGTAAGGCATGATGATTGCATGATTGGAGTTGCGTCTCTTTGAAACAAGAATTATTGGTATAGCTTGCTTTGAGTCGTTGTTTTTGATTACACAATAATCCCCTGGGTTTAAAACTGGATCTGTCCCTGAGGATACAAAACAAGACAGAACTCGGAATACTGACCAGAGAAGTCTAAAGGCAGATACGTTTGTTAAAGCTATAATTTTTAAAGCAAAACATCATTTGTGCCCAAAAAAGATTCTTCCAACCAAGGTGATTAAGAAGTAAAAACTAATGAAATCGAGAATTTTTAGTGCGCAATTTAGGATAAGTAGTTACTAAGTAGTACTGCTTATTTGCACTAGATGGCGCTGATATATATTTATTACAGTATGCTGTTAAACGGTAACTACTAGAGCCTTGAATATTAAGTACCTTGCGTTGTTACAGGATACCTCCTATTAAACACATCGCACAATAATTACTACTAAATAATTAATTGCATATACAGACGCATCCTTATCAACTTGTTATTAACGATTCTTCAATTTATGCTGTGCGTGCGATTGAGTATTTTTTTAAATACTCTTAAGGTAGCCAATTAGGGATTTTAAATTCAACGTTTTGTGTAAAATATAAAAAACTCATTTTATTTTATTATTTTACTGGTAAAATCTTTTTAAACCTATATCTCCTCTATTAGTAGGGAATCATTTGGATTAGATGACAACAGGTTGATGTTGCGTGGCCTGTCGACGACCAATTTGGGGAATTCTTCCTCCGAACAGATACAGGCCCGAGAAGCACATTATGCCGTTTGCGCTTCTAGAGGACTGCGACCGAAGGGTGATGGTCGCAATGGATGACCAGGTCTTTGGTGAGACGAGTCAATGCCTGTCGGGGGTGGCGAAAACGAAAAAATGCAAATGCGATTCTCGCTCTCCCGGCCATTGGCAAGGAGAGGAACACCGCTGTGGTTTTTATTCAGTAAGAGTCCGACAGACATCTTCGCCATCCCCCATTGGGTGAAGGACATCCATGAAGATCTTCCATAACGTAAATAACAACAAAAAAAGTTCGATGTTGCGGTCGAAAATGCTTTAGACTGATTTTGCAGGTTAAAAGTTCTTTTGACCGCTTAAGAGTTCTGACTGTAACATATTTAAAGATAAAACCTACTTAACTCCCATAAGTGACATAATTATATATTATATCATGTTTTGAATGTCATCTAATCATTGAATTAACCTATGACAGTGACAATCATGGAACCAAACGTCATCGTGACAAAACAGAACACGTAATAGTAGAAAACGCAATTGACACATGTAGATAATGTTTGACCTTTGCACACACCACAATATATGTATAAAAAACATACTATAATAGATAACTATTGTAAGAAATATAACACAACGCTGTATAGACACAAACTAAGCTGGTATTATCAGTTGTAGAGCAAGAATGTTTATACTTAGATATTCTATTTAAAACAGTTTATATCTTGGGAGAGCCATTCTGCCGCACATATTGGCCGGTTCTACCTAAGTGCCACGGGTTTACAGAAAACCGGTGATAAAGAATTTTTTGTTGCTTTTCACCGAGTGACTAATCCTTCCCACACACTGTAACTCCTGTACACCAGGATCAACAGCAGTGACACACGAACACACCGAGTTATGACACTCGGGAAGTAACATGAAAAAAATTCAACTGTTTTGAAACCCGCAACGAAACTAAACTTGGAAGAGTTGGAAATATAATAAATCCACTAACCTTAGCAAAGCAGGAGACAAAATGAACTGATTGAGCTTCACCGAGTGAGAGTAACGAAGGCCAACCCTTTTTTTTTTTTAACGTGGGGAATGCTTTTCGCACCGTACCCTCCGTTGGGGAAACGCAGGGCGTGTGTGGGACTCCCGGAGAACCGGTTTACCCACTAAACCCCGCGGCGGCCTACCTCGGCAGTCAGGAGGAGCTCCAGAAACGCATCGGCGGCTTCTGGAGTCCTCCCTGCCGTACCCCATGTCTGAGGCACATCCCGGGGTGACTGTAGTCACCCTAGGGCGGGAGGCTGCCGCGCCTTTCACTGCTCTATACAGTAGGAGGCGCAACAGCGCCCCGCCTTGGACAACAGACCCGGCCGCACCGGAGTGTCATCTGTCTCGGGTCGTTTGCAGCGGCCGCATAGCCCCAAGATGTGGCCGCAGCGAGCCTTAGGCGGCGATTGGGAAGCTAACGACCTCTGCCGCGTCCACTTCGTCGCCTCCTTCGAGGACAGTCGTCCAGCGTGTGCTGGGTGGAGTCCCAGTCAGACGCGCAATGGTGGCATTGTGCCGTGACCTCCCGTCCAATTCGATTCAGATACTCACCGAAGCAACCGTGCCCGGTGAACACCTGAGTCAATCGGTAGGTGACACTGTCGTTCCTCCCTACCCACGCTTCGAAGCTCGGCAGAACGGCTCCGACGGCGCGTTGGCTAGCACAGCCCTTGATTTCGAGCCGTGCCTGCCAGGTCCACAGAGCCTGCGTATGCGCGTTTCGCCTTAGCATTCCGGGATCATGATCTGGCGCGGCCCCTTCACCATTCCAACCGACAGAGCGAACTTGATCATAGACCATCGCGTCCATGTCTGCCAGAATGTCGAAGGGTGGATATCGCGCCAGGACCGTTGCCGCCTTAAACGAGATCGTACGATAGCCCCGTACGATCCGTATGGCCATCAACCGCTGCAGGCTTCTGAGTAGAGCCCTGCAGCGGGAGGCACCCGCCAAGTCTTTAGCCCAGACGCCCGTCTTCGCCCCATAGAGAACGAAGGCCAACCCTGATTAACTTTTGAGGGCACGCAAAGAACGTCATCACACTTTTATTTCGTAAATTTAAGGTATCCTTCGGTGTCCGTTGGGATACAAGGAATTTACTTTCCAAGTTATACCTGGTTCCTCTCCCTCCTCGCTAGCTTATTTGTGGAGGCGGGTCATCTACCATCAGGTGTCCCGTCTGCTCACTTGCCCCCATATCCATAAAAAATACATTTTCATGCATGCGTCATCATCATCAACAGCCTTTAGGAGTCTACTGCTGGACAAAGGCCTCTCCTTAGAAAGGAGGTTTTTTTTCCTGCTACATCACGCTAGCCAGACAGGTTGGTGTAGAGTTTGTTTCGAGTTTCCTTCTCTTTGCAGTGTTCTTGTCCTTTGTAGTTTACTCTTTTAGTCGGCTCTTAGAACACCTACGCGATAAAAAGTCCGTGTTCTTAATCCGTCACTACGCGGACTACTGCATAGATAGAGGACTCGGAATCAATCAGAATTTCCGTTAATAGGTCATTCGAGTTACAGTTAACACTCACATGCTCGAGCTATTACTGACAGTTCCTAATCCTCGTATAAAGCAAAATCCCTTTTCTGCCATAGTATTCCCTTCTTGTCCATCTATACTCCCAATTTAACTATCTAATTCCTAAAGTCCCCGGTTGACGTTGCTCCCTATTCCGTAAGAATGGAAATTAGATCGTTTAATACACTTCCGCCTATACCTGTGAAGTTATAAGCGTGAGTATCATTCAGGTTTTTGACCTGAGCTGGAATCGAATTGACTACTGATGACGTAGTAGAAAAACGACTGACTAACTGACTGTCCGACTGACACATAAAGTCAGTGTTGTTTAGATTTGAAAACTACTTATAATTATTTTAAAATCAATTTGACATTCAAGCAAAATAAATATAGGAATCAAACGAGTAACTATTTTTTAATATCATGGCTATATTTTAGTTTGGGAAAACATGCTTTAGTAATAAAAATTATATTGAAAAAAGTTGTCATCGTCAACCAAAGCCAAATCAAATGACCCCAAACTCAAGCAGTTCACGAGACACCCTCACTTCCAGCTCACAGCTCGCAACTTGTATATACAAAGTTTTATTTCGAAACAGCAATTAGAACGATTCAAATTGACTTCGAAAATTGTTTTGCAAAGTTATAAATGGACCTAATAATAGCGTGTTTAAATTAATGTGAAAGGCATCAAACTTGCACGGTGACTGGTATTAATAATTGACAATGTCATTGATAAGGTCATAATAACAATGTTCTTTGATAGTTATTGTAAAGTTTGTTTATCATAACGTCTAAATAAGAGAAAACAAACCTATTATGTATAACTAACTATTAGGTATAACACCTGACATCTTAACTAGAAACTGAAGTCCAATAGGGTTATTATACACCAACTGGCAAAGAAAACTCCTCTAAGATACTCGAATTTGAATAACAAAATGGACATCTAACGTATAAAAATCAATGTATAATATGTTTGTTAATATGCGGTGCATACATCCATGTCTCTCTAAATTATATAGAACAGCCATAGTGGAAAATAAAAACGAATGTTAACTTTTTTGTTTATTTTATTCCTATTGTTTTTCCTTGATTTTTTTATTCATCTATTAAAATATTGTCAGTGGAGTAACCTTATATGTCATCACATCATCAACACATCAACAGCCTATACTAGTCCACTGCTGGACATAGGCCTCTCCTTAGAAAGGAGGTTTTGGCCTACTATACCACGCTGGCCAGACGGGTTGGTATAGGGTTTGTTTCAAGTTTTCCTTCTCTTTGCAGTGCTGTTGTCCTGCTTAGTTTGTCCTGACCTATGTCATGTCAGTGTATGGAATAGGGGGCAAACGAGCAGACGGGTCACCAGAAAGAAAGCGACTACCGCCGCCCTTGAACGCCTACAACTCAGGAATCACAAGCGCGTTGCCAGCCTTTGAGGAAAGAGTACGCTCTTTTCTTGAAGGTTTGAAGGTCGTATCGGCCCGCAAATACCGCAGCCGATAACTGGTTCCAGAGGTTGGTATAATACTCGAAATCTTACCTACAAACTGACGTCTACTAGGGTTATTATACGTAATAATTGTAAAATCGTGTATTTTACTTACAAGTTGTCGTACAGAGAAGGATATAAGGTATCTTAAAACTAGAACTGTTCGTGTAGTGACGCATGTAGAAGAGGTAGTGTCACCGCTCTATTCATCCTGTGGGTGTCTTAAGAGCCGACTAAAAAAAAAACCTAAGCACGACAATAGCACTGCAAAGGGAATGAATACTTGAAACAAACCATATACCAACCCGTCTGGCCAGGGTGGTATAGTTGGCCAAAACCGCCTTTCTAAGGAGAGGTCTTTATCCATCCCGTGTGTTACTGAAGGCTGTTGATGTGATATGTGTTATTATTATCATTATATGACGTAGTGCCTTAAGCTGTTGTGGGTTCGATACCCACATGGTACAACACTTTGTGCGATCCACAAATTGTTTTTTCTGGGTGTTCTTTGTTTCTATTTTATGAATGTTATTAAAGTTCCTCTCGAAACAGGATATATTCCTAGTTCTAGAATTGTCTGTTTAAAGAGGAAACAGAGGAGGAGAGGTAAAATTGTTAAGTGAACATGAAAACAAACATTTTCCTTTAATTAACAAGCTAAGCAACAACACTAGCTAGTGAATCGTAAACATTGCGCCATGACGCTGTATAAATTAATTGCTGTACATAAACTATGTTTATATCGTAGTTCCGCTCACATATATATATTTATATTTTTGACATTTCCCGCATTGGGAATATATCCTGTGTCGTGCGGGACTTTACAAACATACATGAAACGGACACAAAGAACACCCAGACTCAAAACAACAATTTGTGGTATCGACCTACTATAAAACGCTGGCCAGAGGGGTTGGTATAGGGTTTGTTTCAAGCTTTCCTTCTCTTTGCAGTGCTGTTGTCCTGTGTAGTTTGTTCCTTTAGTCGAGTCTTGCGACACCTACGGGATGAACACTCCGTATTCTTAATCCGTCACCACATGAATATGCCATAAAAACTGTTTTACAAGTCATGCCTACTTGTAATCAATTATTTTTTTACACTCCTCTTAAAAACAACACAATTTTTTTAAAGGTAAATATTTGTTTATTTTAATTTAATTACATACATATGTACTTATTTCTATTTACATACAGCAATATAAGTTATTCCCTAGCATTTGTATTGTATCCTGTGTAGACACGTGGGATAATTTTTATACCCGTATCCACGGGATTAAGTTCGATGAAAACAGAATTATTCAAATGTCAGACTGAAGTTAGTAGGTATTTAGCATAAATCTTCTGTCATTTTAAAGTACAACAATGAGTAATCATGTTTTTATTACTATTTATTTAATAATAATAAAATGTAATGTAACAATGAAGTAACGAATATAAAATTAATATTTTATTCATCAATTTGAACGCAAAATATTCGCTTGAGACAGCTCGAAAAAAATTTAAAAAAACTCACAGACCCTCTTTGTTAGTCCTTGAAGAATATTTATAAACTGTATCACTACATAAAAAACACTATATCAAAAAATTAATGTACTTGTATTAATATGTTATAAAACAGACAGCAAGTAAAACTACAGTTTAAAAAGTTTTATCAGCCTTTGGCAATAATAGGTTCACTCTATAAATTAAAAATATATATTCTGTAATTAAAACAACAGTAAAAGAACCTTAAAACTAATTAACGCTATAATTCGCAACATTTATAAACCTTGAAAAACAAAAACAAAAAAAGTTATATATCAAAAAAATATTTAAATGTTTAAACGTACAAAAAAAATCTACCTATTCGCGATAATTTTCCAACTCGCACCTACGCACAGGTTTGTTAAATATCTGTATACATAGGTCTGCGCCCGCGCCGCTTGGCTCAGTTGTTATCATGACTTCGAAACGGTTCAACACAAACAAAATCATTTTATTGTCTTCGACGGTCATAGTCCTTGCGTATCTGCTAAGGACCCCTTGGCTTCCTATCAAACGGGACACCAAAACCAACCTAGGATACCCAAGAGATTCCTTGCTGAATTTCACCGAGCTCACCTCCGAATATGGATACATTTCAGAAGAACATAAAGTGGTTAGCGAAGACGGATATATACTAACAATGTTTAGAATAGTAAAAGCCAGAAATTGTCATGGAAAAGTCAAGTCTCCTCCTGTGTTACTAATGCATGGATTACTTCAAAGCTCAGATTCCTGGATTGATTCCGGCCCAAGTTCTGGACTCGCTTACCTGATTTCTGATGCCTGTTACGACCTGTGGGTGGGAAACAACAGAGGGAATTATTACTCCAGGCAACATGTCCGCCTAAATCCAGACAAAGATCCCGAGTACTGGAATTTTTACAGCCATGAAATCGGGATGTATGATATTCCTGCAATGATTGATTATGTTCTGGATTATACGGAGACAGAAAAGCTGAACTACATCGGTTTTTCACAAGGAACTGGTGCGTTTTTAGTAATGTGTTCAGAAAGGCCGGAGTATTGTGATAAAGTGCAAATATTGATTGGCTTAGCACCTGCAGCAAGGCAGCTAAATACTAAATCAAAGATTTTTCGAGGACTGACGCAAGCTATAGAAAAACTAGAAAGTGTATTGACAATATATGGTGTTCAGGAAGTGCTGTCTAAGGGGGCTTTCTGTCAGGAATTTGTGGCATTCTTTTGTCAACTATCAGAAATTACGAGAAATGTGTGTGTAAAATTTATAGAAATGTTTGATTACGTGGAGTCGTTCCATTCAGGGTCAATTAATAATATTACTACCAAGGTGTTATTTGGACATTTTCCCGCGGGAACGTCAGTGCATAATATGGCAAGGTTTGGTCAGAGTATGAGAAGCAGCAATTTCGGGAAATATGATTATGGAAAAGAAAGAAACTTAGTTGTTTATGGTAGTGAGGAACCCCCAAAGTACAACTTAAGTGCCGTAACTGTACCTGTGGTGTGTATTTATGGTAAAAACGATGGTTTAGTGGATACGAAAGATGTGAAGTGGTTGGTGTCCAAGTTACCCAAGGTTATCGAATCCGTTGAAGTTCAAGATCCGTTATGGAACCATATGGACGTGACCTACAGCCAATATACTAGTGAAGTAATTTTTCCAAAAATTAGTGAATATTTATTTATGTATAGTAAAAAATGATTTTGTTTATCATTGTTCCTGATTAATTAAAAATCAATAAGATACGTCGTAAGTATCATGTATTAACCTAGTTCAATTTAAACGGTTGTAAGATGACCTTGATTATTAATTATTGTCGTGATACAAAAATAACAGAGTTATAAATACGTTCAGATGTTTTCCTATAAGTATTTTACCTTGTTAGGTAAACAAGGCTATAGTACTATTATCAATGGGAAATTACAACAACTTATAATGTATAATTAACTAAAACTAACCATAAATGGCAAATTCCTTTTGTGGTTTCTAGTACAAGTTAGAGGTTGATTTAGAATTTTTTTTTATTTTTTTTATTTATTTACACTTTATGCACAAATGTGACAAAGACGCACTTAATGCCGTAGGTATTTTCTTCCAGTCAACCTTAGGGCGATGCAGAAATTAAAAATGTGATTTTATGAAAAATATAGCATATAGAGGATATCATATACCCAGAGTACTTATATTAATTACATTAGAATATATTTTTTTATAAATAATACATTTATAAGTGATAATAATACTAACACATACAATACATAAGTATTTATGAAATAACTAAGTTAATATGTGAATATCGGCATAGGGTTATGTGTTGTGTATGTAAACATCAGACCTCAACATTGCGCACTTAGATTTTAATTAATTTAATAAAAATATCAATGTCGAGTAAGAGAGACGATTTAAAATTGTTTTTTTTTTGGGCAATTTTTTGAAGGATATGAAATTAGCATACAATATAACATATCGTACAAAATATACTGTGTTACTCGTCTTTATGAAATATTAATTTAATATAATAAAAAATATTTTATTTTATAGTGAGGTTTTCTTTTCAGACTGATAGATTTTTACTATATAAAGGGAAACGTCTGTGTGGCGTCGTTCGTGTCGTGTGATTGATCCCGCCGCTATCGTAAGAGCTGACTAAGGGAGAAAACTACGCAGGACAAGAGCACTGCAAAGAGAAGGGAAACTTGACACAAACCCTTTTTTTACGTGTGCATCACCCCACCGGGGTTTGCGGCGGGGTGGTGTGTCGGAATCGGACCGGTTAAAACCACACGGTGTGCCACTCTGCGCCTGTTGTAGGAGAGATCCGGAAACCGCTATTATTAAGACATCCGGACCCCTCCTAGCGCCTGCCCGCTGCACTGCCGCGGGCACCATCTTCGGGAATTTGAAACTAGAATGTGAATTATTTTTATAAAAAAATAAACATCTTGCAATGAAGTAAATATGTGCTTTATTTGATAAAAAAATATTAAAATATAAATCATAAAAAACAACCAGTAGGCATCCATTACCGTGGGAAAGTCATGAGTATTTAAAATAAATATTTGTTTTACTATCAATGTACCTAGTATATGAGTTTCATTTTATTACTATAATTAGTGGTAGGTTAAACCTTCCAAGATTTATTTATATAATATTGACTGAAGTATTAGTACAGTGGTTAGTGACAGTGCTAAGCCAAAGATCGTGGGTTCAATGCCCACCCAAAACAAATAATCATCTGATGAGCACGATCATTTGTTCTGTGTCTGGGTGTCCAATGTCTATAATATACATATAAGCATGTTTATCAGCAGTCTGGTTACCATGGAACCATACGCCCCGCGGTGTTACCCGCGGATGACATTTGACATTGTTATGACATTGTTATGACATTTGTGAGATCGAAAGGTGATCGGAACTGAATTGTGACCAAACTTTTTACGAGAATTAGCATTCAGGTTTCAAATGACGTCAATAAGTAATAACCAGCTTATATTAAGCAGGTATTTGTGATCTTTGATCATTTTCCTTTCGGCAAAAAATACTGACGTATTTAGATATTAATAACATTTTAGTTGCCATCATTTAGGGAGAACAAAGTGCTTATTTTGCCATCTTAATAGCTTACAACAAAAAAAATGGCGTTAGGGTTCTATGAACCCACAGTCGGAACCAAGTTTCTTTCGCTTTTAGATAGAAGTTTGCCATAGTGTCGGAAAAAGCAACCTTGTTACACATTTTTCGGTCTCGCTCTCCGCTCAGAACGCGTGATAAGGAACCTCGTTCATGAAGTTCATATCTTGTGTGTCAAATGTAGAAAAGAAAGACAATTTTTTTTTAAATATTAGTACATATGTTTATTGAGAAATATTTGTGACCCGTACACCACAATAGACTTGCCTAGTATTACGTCAGTATGACTAGAATTATATACGGCAAAATATCGGCGTTACGACTCTTTCCACCCGGGGATTTGGGGATAAGGAAGTAATAATAATAATACTTCGGACGTCTGACACAAAACAGTATCTAGTTTCAAACTAAGCAGAACTTGTACTTTGTAAGCTAGATTGGCTGGTAGAATACCTTTTTTTTTGTAAATACATAGGTAAAAAACACCCAAACTCCGAAACCAATATTTGCAGATCATACAACAATTCGGTCCGAACCGGGAATCAAACCCAAGACCTCAACACAGCAGTCGCATACGTTACCACTACACAACCGAGGCAGTCAAGAAATATGTGTATAGATGATGATCCAAAAGATTGAATAAACAAAAATAATAATCTAATTAAATTATAATATTGTGGATTTACATTATCTTTAAACACAATAACTCCGCAAATACATACTGACAGGCCTGTTGGTCTAGCGGTTAGTGACCCTGACTTCTAAGCTGAAGGTCGTGGGTTCGATCCCTACCCAGGACAAATATTGTATGTTCAGCACGGTCATTTGTTTTGTGTCTGGGTGTAATTTATCTATATTATGTATGTATTTAGAAATATAATAGGTCTTTACCTATGAAATTGCCGTTTTGTGTGCAATAAGTAAAAGTACTTATTTTTTCAAACTTTTTTATTTCTGTTATTCGAAGTAATCACCCATGCAATCGACGCATCTTTGCCAGCGCATTGGCAGTTTATTGATGCCCTTCTTGTAAAAATCAGCTGGACGGGAGGCAACAAACTCTTCAAAGGCATTTTGTACTGCCTCTCGGGAATTGAATTTGTTACCCACTAAAAAGTTGTCTAAATTTTGGAAAAAGTAATAGTCGGTAGGTGCAAGGTCTGGTGGTCACATCTGCAACCAGCTTTGGTCAATCGGTCGTCCCACTGCTCCTTCACGACAACGCGCGACCCCATACTGCGCAACAGACAGTCTCCAAGCTGCAAGAGCTGGGGTTGGAAGCTCTCCCTCATCCGCCATACTCACCTCACACATTTTTACAAGAAGGGCATCAATAAACTGCCAATGCGTTGGCAAAGATGCGTCGATTGCATGGGTGATTACTTCGAATAACAGAAATAAAAAAGTTTGAAAAAATAAGTACTTTCACTTATTGCATACAAAACGGCAATTTCATAGGTAAATACCTATTATATGTATGTTTATCAACAGTCTGGTTACCATTGTACAGGCTCTGTCTAGTTTGGGATCAGACGGCCGTGTGTGAGATGTGTGAGGTATATTATTATTATACTGCTACTCCTCTTACATAATTACTGGCCTTAGTGTGACCACCAGTATTGGAAGATTGGAGGAGATTGGTGTACAGATAACTCACAACTTATTTAATAATCCCTTAGATTTTGAAGTTGTTAACTAAATGTACTGTTCATCAACAGCCTTTAACAGTTCACTGCTGGACATAAGCCTGTCCTTAGAAAGGAGGTTTTGGCCTACTATACCACGCTGGCCAGACGGGTTGGTATAGGGTTTGTTTCAAGTTTTCCTTCTCTTTGCAGTGCTGTTGTCCTGTGCAGTTTGCTTCCTTAGTCGGCTCTTACGACACCCACGGTATGAATAGGAGTGGTGACATTCCGTATTCTTAATCCGTCATCACACGGAATATACTGTTATATTTATGTTAATATATTTGAACTATGATAGCCGCATTTGTGTGACAATAGATAGTGATGACGTAAAGTAGCCAATTGGAGGTCAAATTGACTTTCGGCGACTATTGAAACAATTGAAATCATTATGTATAAATGTATAACAATACATACAAATAAATAAAATTGATTGTGTTTATCTGTTATGTTAGAATAACAAATGTTTACTAAATGTATCCGGAACTAGATAAAAATTGGACTCACTAAAATTAGACTACACTGGCCTTACGCCCAGGATTTAAACATTGTAAGTAACGAGCAGTATCAGTTGTTCCATATCTTGGTGTAGATAAATACCATAGATAAATTATTTATGATATTTATTATCTACTAGTACGTGGGTGGTTCGCAGTGGAATTTGAAAAGCGCTGCCTTAGTGGGTTCGATGCCCGGACTGGGCAAAATTTTAAAGGGTTTTTATGAGAGGAAAAATAGCTTAAGTTATTCCTTATGTAGTCAGCTACCTGGTAGTAAAATATAATCGAAATCAGTCCAGACGTTTAGAAGATTGCCGGGCACAAACAGGCAGGCAAAAAAACTGGTTCTTAGGCATAGCTATCGTGCAAATAAACGTGAGCACGGAAAAAAACTATAATTTTGACATTATAAACAGACACTTCAATTTTATTTAATTGTATAGATGAAACAACTAACAGTGTCGAATTAAGAATACGGAGTGTTAACACCCCCATTCACCCCGTGGGCGTCGTAAGAGCCGACTAAGGGAGCAAACTACGCAGGACAACAGCACTGCAAAGAGAAGGAAAACTGGACACATACACAACCCGTCTGGCCAGCGTGATATAGTAAGCCAAAACCTTTTTTCTAAGGAGATACCAATGTCCAACAGTAGACTACTAAAGGCTGGTGATAATGATAAGAAACTAAGTTTATATTGTTTATATTTAAGCTTTTACGGTTCAACAAACTAAGCAGAGCTTGTACTATGGGTGCTAGACAATTGATTTAAAATACATATGTACTTTTTTTGTAAATACATACATATTATACATAGAAACACCCATAGAAACACCCAGACCAAATTAAACATTAAATGTTCATGCACACGAATGTTTGACTTAAGCGGGAATCGAACCCGCGAGCTTTGGAATAGCAGACTTTTACACAAAACACTACGCCATCCGGTCGCCAAAGTGTGTTGTCCCGTGTGGAAATCGAAACCACAACACCCGACGCAGTAGGAAGCGGTGAGGTGACCGCTTAAACCACTACGTCATCCGTCCAAAATACCTACATATTATGGATGACATCCAGACACAGAACGAATGGTCGTGCTCATCACACAATTATTTATCCTAAGTGAGAAGGGAACCCACGATCTTTGATTCATCAACCAGGATCATTAACCACTAGTCCAGTATAACCCACAAGAAGCACTCTGTGTATGTTATAAACTTGTCAACTATATAAACATCTATCTATGATGCTACTTTGGCTGCGCCCACTGTACCTTACCTACATCAAATAAATGTTATGGCGTACTTAACCCCAACACCTATTTGCCACACACGCAAGAAACGCTATATTTTTTTATTATTAAGCTAATGTTTATTACATGATTACTTAAGTACACAACTGCACGGATGGCGTGGTGGTTTAAGCGATCACCTCGTCGCTTCTTATTGCGCTGAGTGTTGTTTTTCGATCCGGACAACACTTTCTGTAATCCAGAAATTGTTATTCTGAGTCTGGGTGTTCTTTGTGTCCGTTTTATATATGTTTGTTAAGACCCCCGCGACACAGAATATATACTTAGCGCTAGAGTCGTCTTTTATATACAGTACAGTACAGACACAGAGTACAGACTCTGCCTAGTTTGGAATCAGACAGCCGTGTGTGAGATGTGTGTAGTTATTATTATATATTTAAATTGATGGCAGGCTATGTTATGATTAGCATTTCCCTGTGGCTCAATTCGCGTCAGTCTAGCAGCTAGCTGTTGGCGGCCTTAGCCAGTGCGAGGCCCCAGGTGGGTAGATCATTGCACGGATGGCGATGGTTTTAAGCGATCACCTCGTCGCTTTCTATTGCGCTGAGTGTTGTTGATTGCGTACAACACTTTGTGTGATCCATAAATTACTAGACTAGTACTACACTAAAATAGGCAGAGCCTGTACTATGGTAACCAAATTGCTGATAAACATACTTCTATATTTATAAATACACATACATTGTTGATAAATTACACCCATATGCAAAATAAGTGATCGCACTAATTTAACAATTATTTGTCCTGGATGGGAATCGAACCCACGACCGTTGCCTTAGCAGTCAGGGCCACTAACTACTAGACCGACAGGCTCAGCAAACATGGTGATAAATATACTGACAACATAAAATGTGATATCTTTCTTGTTATTTGAGATTACAAGTTTGCTCGTTGCTAGTTTTTACAGTGATGACGCTTATAACCAGTTCAGAAACCAGTTCACAATGGTCAGTTTTTGTTACATTTGAAACAAAAAATTACATACAATAAAAAAAATGCTTTGGAACGAAGTTATATAATATCTACTAAAAAAAAACTAACTTTACGGTGCCGCGAAAATATTACTTGTTTTCTTATGGTGTTCCGACATTTTTTGCCGTACAATAATTATTTATTAATTCTGTTAACGTACTACCATTTTTCTCGTAATTGGATAATACTATTGTATTGTCGAATTGGTACGTATTTTTTTAAGTTAATTGTTTTCTTTAGGCAGTGTTACCAGTTGATAAAATGTAGTAAGAAAAAAATAATAATCCAGTATTGCCAGAGTCTTTTCATGATAACTATAAAAAAGGTACAGGCAACAATATTTGGCTTTCATCAGAAAGCTTAAATGCTTGTTTGCCTCAATAGTCGTATTAAAAAGACATTATTGCTTGTTCGTGTGGTGACGTGGACATGGTGTTGTGTGTGTAATACAGAGAGTCACCACCTCTATTCATCCCGTGGGTGTCGTAAGAGGCGACTAAGGAAGCAAACTACGCAGGACAACAGCACTGCAGAGAGAAGGAAAACTTGAAACAAACCCTGTACCAACCCGTCTGGCCAGCGTAGTATAGTAGGCCAAAACTCCTTTCCAAGGAGAGGCCTATGTTCTGCAGTGGACTAGTAAAGGCTGTTGATGCGATGATGTGATGATGATTAATTGATACCCTGAGGTGTTTTTTCAGTACACTGCTCAGTGCACGTTTGGGCCTGACCACACCCGTTCGCCACTGTTAATCATGCGCCCTTTGTTAATTCTTTTAACATACCCAAATCATAGCAGTCTCTTTTTTATGGAATAGGGGGCAAATGAGCAGACGGGTCACCTGATGGAAAGCGACCACCGCCGGCCATGAACGGCTGCAACTCAGGAGACACAAGCGCGGTGCCCGCCTTTGAGGAAGGAGCGTACTCCTTCCTCAAAGGCGGGCACCGCGGGCACCGCGGCGGCTTTTCTTGAAGGTTTGAAGGTCGTATCGGTCCGGAAATACCGCAGACGATAACTTGTTCCATAGATTGGTAGTGCGAGGCAAAAAGTGTCTTGAAGAGCGCACAGTGGTGGAGCGCTACTACATCTTCTTTCAACCCTCACCTTCTCCTTGCATTCTCGTTCCTCACTCACTTAATGAGGAATTAGGAGGTAAAAAAACGGAAGTGAATGAATTTGGTTCACATAAATGGATCCGAGTCACAGTAAAAACTCGAAATCGTCGGGTCACAGTAACAACCCGAAGATTGATAAAAGTGAAACAAAAGAGAAAACACAAAGCTTATCTTAAAACAAGAATAGTAAGACATCATATTTTGCTAAAACTTTACAATTTCCTGAGTATGGAAAGAGTTTGTTTTCAAATGTATTATTTTGAAGAAAATCTCAGATTTGAAATATAAAAGAAGTGATATAAGTGGCTGGCTGACCCTTTTATCCGGCCACTGAGGGTTGGAGTTGACCCGTGAGGCTGAAGCCACCCTTATTAAGTTATAACTTGATCCATACGGTTGAGATTGTACGGTCACGAATTCAAGTCTACGCTTAGCGGTTGATTTCTTGCGATTTTGAAAATAGAGTTAACATATCTTTTGCTTTTTTTTGTTTTGTTTCTGTGCGGAACTCCCCTCGGATACCACCTACCAGTGGTGGGTGATTACGTTGGACTCGAACCGACCAAAACCCGCACGCCGTCTCCAGGTGCCAGTAGCCGTGGAACCAGGTATACCCTAAAAAGGAAAGCCCTGGTATAGAGTTCACTGATCTATGAATATATTTTTTCAAGTTGGTTTATGTACGCTTAAAAAACTCAAAAGTACTGCACCGATTGAGCTTAAATTATGACGCAGTAAACAACCTGCTTCAAAGATGGCTTTTATCTATTTTTCAAGTTAGTTTTGTTCCTCATTCCCCATCAATTCAACCACAATGTGCACAAGGTACAGCTAGTTTTATTTTTGACTTGATACATCTTATCGTCCGTGTGGTGACGGATTAAGAATACAGAGTGTCACCACCCCTGTTCCACCCGGGGGTGTCGTAAGAGCCGACTAAAGAAGTAAGCTACGCAGGACAACAGCACTGCAAAGAGAAGGAAAACTTGAAATAAACCCTATCCCAACCTGTCTGGGCAGCGTGGTATAGTAGGCCAAAACTACCTTTCTAACTATTAAAGGCTGTATGATGACATCTAAAACTTTACTTTTATATGGCAAGGGGGCAAACGAAGAGGCGGGTCATCTGAAGTGTGACTGCAAACACCCATGAACACCTTCAAATCAAGAACCACTAGTGTGTTGAGTCCCAGAATCAGGAAGTTTGGGTTCCTCTAATCTCACTAACTCTTTGAAAAGCAACGAACGAATAGCTTAACACGGTTTTCTGTGATGCCGAGGTATCACACTGGTCATGCTGGCATATTTTTTTTATTTTGACACATCCCACACACGGCCGTCTGATTCCAAACTAGACAGACCCTGTACTATATTAACTAGACTGCTGATAAACATACTTATGTATTTCTAAATACATACTTATTAGAGATAAATTAAACCCAGACACAGAACAAATCATCGTGCTCATCACACAATTATTTGTCCTGGATGGGAATCGAACCCACGACCTCCGGCTTAGCAGTCAGGCTCACTAACCACTAAACCAACATTTGCATCTAATTTGTGCCGAATGGCTCTCCAACTAGCCAATTAAATACAGATTAAGGGTGTTATTTTAAATCCATACTTGAGTTTGTTTGTTTGTTACACTTTCACACCTAAATCATTAAGATTTGAAAAATTCTTTCCCCTATGGAAAGCGACATTCTTAGCGAGTAACATAGGCCCCGGGCATAAGTTAGTTATCTTATAAAGTGTGTGCATAAAGGATACTCGGTTCTACTCACGTGTAAAGGTTATGTGACCTTCGTCGCCTGATATCGACAAGGAAGATTGCTTCTTGATTCAGGAAGGGCCACCGTCCAAAACTAGTCAAACGATATTCTATACTATCTTTTGTTCGCGACTCTGCCCGCTTGTATGTGGGTTGTTGCGGTAAAAACCAGCCTATGCTACTCGCTGTTAATGTGGCTTCTGCTGATGTCCTACGTAGCATGTTGCTTTAGTCGGCTCTTAAGACACCCACGGGATGAATAGGACACTCCGTATTCTTATTTAATCATATGTAAAATTAAAACAATTAACAAATTAAAACAAAACAACAACATAATATAAAACCAGAAGACTACACCGGACTGATGTACAGACTTAAAGTTTTTTTATAAATTATAAGCAACTGCATCTGTCTTCACATCAACAGCCTTTAATAGTCCACTGCTGGACATAAGCCTCTCCTTAGAAAGGAGGTTTTGGCCTACTATACCACGCTGGCCAGACGGGTTGGTATAGGGTTTGAAGTTTTTTTTTTTTTTATCACCGCCTCATGCCGCCCTGAGTGGGACGGGACGGGTTTTCCCCTCCACCTGCCATAACGGCCAGCCGGGAGGAGGCGACGTCTATATAGAGAATGTACGACGTCGCCTAAATAGAGAATGTACCTGAAGGTGGTGCCCGCATCGTTGCGGGCAGGCGCTAGGAGGGGTCCGGAGGTCCTAATAACAGCAGTTCCCGGATCCCTCCTATTACAGGCGCAGAGTGGCACACCGCGTGGTTTTAGTCGGTCCGATTCCGACACACCACTTCGTCGTAAACCCCGGTGGGGTGCCGGCCGGAGGGGGTTTCCACACGTTAAAAAAAAAAAAAAGGGTTTGAAGTTTTCCTTCTCTCTGCAATGCTGTTGTTCTGCGTAGTTTTCTCACTCTTACGACACCCACGGGATGAATAGGGGTAGTGACACTCTTTATTCTTAATCCGTCAACACACATCTGTCAGATCCCATGTCAAAATGTGTTTCATATCGAAGAAGTACGCTACAATACCGTTACCGCTAAGACGTTGTGGCTACTTTCAAAGGGCGTATTTATTCCTGAAAGTAATTTCTTAGAAACAATCTTTCAATGGCCGAAACATTAATGAAAGCAGGAAGTTTATTGATGTACGAGTACATATATCTATGTATAACAACTACATATTCAAAAAAGTCCCCTACCGTCTCTCCGCGTCTGAACGCGATAATCTCCAAAAGTAGTGAACGAATTTTCATATATTTTTCACAGATGAATAGAATTTATCACAACCAAGGTTTGTGATTCATTAAGGTTTTGGATTTGATGAAATATGATGAAATTTGTTGAGAATATCGGAAAGTTGCTCAAACTCAAACTAATAAAGTTACATAAATAAAAACTATAAAGTGTGTTATAGAAATATTGTGACATATTGACTGTGTCCATCCCGTTTTACCCGGCACAAACAGACAGACAAAAAATAAACTGGTTTTTAGGCATAGGTTTCGTGCAAATAACCGTGTGAGCATAAAAAACCCCTATTATTTTGACATTACAAACAGACAATTCAATTTTATTTATTTGTATAGATTTCGTCTTACTAACTATGAAAATAACAAACTTTAATACGACCGTTCATCCCTTATTCTAACAAAATATTAAATTCAAACTCAAACAATATTTCTTCACAAATATAACTAACCTACTACGTGCCGCAGCAACATTAGTAATCAATTATTTCGATCCACCCTTAAAACAAAAGTTTAAAACTTTTAACATAGTTATTCTCTCACAAAGACCCACATATCATACAGACTAACATATCTATATATATATATATAAGAGATTTCCACGTATATAGTCACTCATCACGATATCTCTGGAACCATTAGAGCTAAAGACTTGGAATTTGGTAGGAATATTCTTTTCACCGAGTAGAGTTCAGCTAAGAACGGATTTTATGAAATTCCACCCCCAGAGGACTGTGCGGGGGCGTTGAAAATTAAAAAAAAAATGGCAAAACAACGTTTGCAGGGTCAGCTAGTAAATATATACACGTATATAAATCCACTTCATTCTACATATATAGGTTACTTGCAAACAAAACATATTTCTGTAGATGCAGTTAACGTGTTTGTTACTCGGCGTACTATAGTCAAAACAGTTTACTGCCTGGCGGGTGGTGGACTTGCGAGACGTTTTTCTTGCCACCTACCCTCTACAAATTTTATTATTATTGTATCATGTTTTGTTGCAATATATGTAACTTACTGTTTTCTGAATGTCAATGATAAAGATGCTCAAATAAATTAAGTGGTATCATAACGCTTTCGTACTGATTTTGTTACTAATATTATAATTTAAAAAAAGAACACTGGCACTCAGGTGCCGACAGAAGTGAAAACTTGTTTCTTTTTTATAATAACTGTTTTTTTTGTTCTTTTTTCGATTCGAAAAATTCCGATATGAATATAGGTATTGCTATGTTGTATATACACAATTTATGTTTATATTATAAATAGTTATACTATCAATGTATTTCAACCCAAACTCAACTCTCGTGTAAACGGGGTCAATATAATAATACATATTATGTAGATACTTATATACAGAGGTGTCGGTAATGGTAACAGTGTCGCGAATTCAATGGTTTTTTCCCTTCTCAAAATGTACATTCTTTTGTTTGTTGTTTTCACTTCAAAAAACCCCTTCAAGGAGAAATTTCTAAAAATCCTTTCTTAAAAAGCCTCGGCTGCCAACATTTCAAAAATGCGGGTTTGATACCTTTTTAATTCATATATTTGTACCAATGGCGTGTTATACCCAACCTTATAAGGCACTTATCTCGTCTTTTCTCTTCATTATCCAACATCAATAACATTTCTCTCCATTATCATTATCATGTAAATATATGTCTATGTATATATTTTCTCACACTATCGTTACAATTATTATAATTCAAATGATACTAATATTTAGCTTGTTAATTATTGCCATACATCGTACCAACCCCTAAGCTCAATGGCGGTGTTACCCCGTGTTATGAGCTCCAGTGGCCTACATAGACCGATCGATAGGTCGACGACCCGCCTCTCATCGCCAGACCGGGTCGTTGGACGATCTTATTAATCCTCTTAGTAATGGATACCAGAGCTGTTTTGATTTGGCCATGTCTAACAAGTGTTCCATGTATTTATTTGTGTTAAAAATATTATAACACGTTAATTTAGAGCGAAATACTAATCAAAGGAACTTTGTCTTGTGTCTCAGAGCTAGTATTTATTTAATACGAACAAAATATTAACTTAATAAAAGTGCAGTGGTTTACATATATGTAAATTTAAATACATGACTCAAACTACTAAGAAACAGGAACATTTCGACTTCAAACGTAAGTGAAAATCAAATCAACAGATATTAAATCTTCTGTAAACTAAAGTAAATAAAATTTTGATTCAGTTCCAGTCAGAAGTATTTCAAATTAAGTCTTCTTCGAAGAGTTGCTTATTATCAATGTTTTTAGGTGCCCCTACTGCAATTCTGTCATTAATGACATCAATGGACTGGTCAAAAACAATAACGCCTTGTTACACGACACTCACGGAACGTAGTTTCGGAAATTCAGTGTTGTCAGAGCTAAATAATAAATGCACAGAGTAGAACTTTAATTAAAGCCGGAATTCTTATAAAAATATTATTCTGATACAAAATCTGTGGTAAGAAACAAATAAATATTATAACGAAATGTCAATTCCGATGCCAAATGTAACAGTACGTCGTCACATTCGTACCTACTCAGACGACAAAACCAACTTAAATGTATAATAAATATGATGAGTTTGAAAATTTTAGACAAATATTGGAATGGAGTAAGCGAACTAACCTATAGCGATAACACAATACACCTCCTAAAGAAAATTACGTTTGATGACATTATACATAACACACACCCACAAATAGTATGAGGACTCCATCCACACCTTTGCAAAAAAAATTACTAATATTCGCATTAGAACTTCCAAAATATCTCCTTTAATTTCCACCCGTATGGAAGATTATTGGCAAGGAACAAGTACGTGGCTTTAGACAAGAAATTATCAAACAAAACAAATGGAACAACATATACACTGTATCAGGGACGTCAAAACCGTATGCAATTGGTGCACATATTTTGACCACTATTGAAGATAGGATACAAAATTTAGAAAGCAATGATATAGTAATCTTAGCCGTTGGAAACAATGATAGAAATCCTTATATGTTCTTATATATGTAATGTTCCACGCTTCATAAATTAACAAATAACAAAGTATTTGTTTTGAATGTGTAATAAATACTTAAACGTCGACTTATTGAATTACAATCTTAATATATATAAATCTCCTGTCACGATGTTTGTCCGCGATGGACTCCTAAACTACTTAACCGATTTTAAATTAAATTGGCACACCGTGAGCAGTCTGGTCCAACTTAAGAGATAGGATAGCTTAGATCTTTAATTATAGTCGCAATTTTATTTTATTGCAAATTATTGATCTATAATTACATTTTTTAATAATGTATATGGCAAAACAACGTTTGCGGGGTTAACTAGTTAAACTATATGTAAAAAAATATTCGAATTATACCTTCATTGACATATATGAAAATTTATATAAGGGGACAGATATAATATATAAATATAAACGGTTTTTGTGTTTTAAATTGAATATAGAAATTAACAACATTAATTTTCACCATTTAGTAACAAAGCCGTCCATTATCCGTGTGGTGACGGATTAACAATACGAAGTGTCACCATCCCCATTCATCCCGTGGGTGTCGTAAGAGGCGACTAAGGGAGCAAACTACGCACAACAACAGCATTGCAGAGAAGGAAAACTTGAAACAAACCCTGTACCAACCCGTCTGGCCAGCGTGGTATCCTAAGGAGAGGCTTATGTCCAGCCGTGGACAAATTAAGGCTGTTGATGAGTAACAGAGCAGTTTAAGTTAAGATGTACTCACAAAGACTTAATTAACGCAAACAATACAGCACCACCACATTTGCCAGTTTATAAGCAAAGGACTATCCCATATTATTTTAGTTAAAATCAAAAGTCAATACTGAATGCGTGGAGGTTGCTGATACAAGTAAGTCCAAGTTTTATAGAACCTGAACATAAATACACTTAATTGCACCAAAACATAGCTGGTATCCTAAATAAAAAAGAATTCCTAAAAATATCTCTAATTAAACTAACAAATGATGGGACGGATGTCAACATCATTTGTTACTCACAAGACAGAGGAATCTTATATTAAAGAATTTCAAGCTAATTTCTACCTATTGCCGGTCTCATCAACGCAGAGGAGGAACATGCATTTTGGTAAAAAGAGATAATATATAGATTGCAAACCTGCAAACCATTGATGTTCTTGAGGTTCTAGAAATCTCTAGAACATCATAGAACCTATAATGCGTCATTTTGAATATTGCGCAATATAAATAATTACTCTGAGCTTAAATATTGTGAAAAGATGTTGTGTTAATAAGCGACGTTTTTATCTCAAGTACAGACGGTCACTTTCAAACAAAAAAAAACATGTGCGTCTCGGGACGCCCGACAGAAGTGATAAATTAAACTAATCTAAGTTGAACTATTTTATATTGAAATTGTTTAACTTGAGAAAAGCTTAGGTTATTACTTACATTTTATGTAAATTAATATGATAATGTAAGCAAAAATTTTTATTAATAATTTTTTTATTGATTATAAAATATATTTTATTCTTAGTTACAATTCTTGAAAATGTTCATTACAATTTTGTGTATGTAAATTTCCTATAAAAGTAACAATTGGCTTTTATGGTAGCTATAATAAGAGGAGAGAGGAGAAGCCTGCCTACCGCTGCTGTATGCGTGAGTGAAAGGGAAGCCAGATAACGAATCGGTTTCCCCTCCCATAATAAGCTATCACTTCAATATGCACTAAAAAGCTATAACAATTATAACACAATTCTAAAGCGCTTCATTTTACAAGCTCAGAAAAATAATAACACACTTTCCTAGGTAAATCAAAAAATAAGTGTAGCTTGGAAAATACCGACAGTAGTCACAAGATGTACTTATTACAATCCTGACATGATAGCTAATGCATTTGATAATTTCTTTATAGACATGACAAATATACGCAACTCTAGTGCTATTCCAAATAATTAATATAAAACTATTCTGCCAAATGTATCTAATATTTATTTGACGCCGACCAATGACATATATATATATATATAAACAAAATTAATAATTCTTTAAATTCATCTAATTCAAGTAGATTCGACGACATTAACACTAAAATACTCAAGAGATCTAAACATTTAGCTGCTCCTTAAAGTTACATCATAAATCTTGCATTATCTGAAGAGGTTTTCCCATCAAGACTAATTTTCTATTGTAAAACCACTCCATAAAAAGGCGATAAAAGTGAAATGAAAAATTAAAGCCTCATCACTCTAGCTCCTATAATTTCTAAGATTATTGAAAAGGTTATGCATGAAAGCTTTCTCATTCGTAACTCAGTTTAATATTCTAAGGGCAGAACAATTTTAAAACTACGAGATTATCTGGACACCAAAAAACAAATGTGGTATACCCCAAGGTAGCATATTGGGGCCTCTTTTGTTCTTACTCTACATAAACTCTACAAATACCCGATTCGTAATAATCGATAAAAACTGGAATTGGAAGGCATATTGATGCTGTATGTTCTAAAATAGATAGATTTGTATAGGTTCTGTACAAAATTACGCAAGTAGCCGGTGTTGAAGCGGCACTTTGCACGTATCATGGTTACGTCTCATCAGTATAGCGGTACGGTTTGATAGTGTAGGGCAGTTCTGTTGATGTAAATAGAGCCTTTCGGGCACAAAAAAATGCATACGTGCGATCTGTAGAACGCAGCCATTCGACAGCTGTTTTCCTTTGTTCAAACGAAATAAAATACTACCGCTCCTAGCTTTATATTTATTTGAAATTTGTGTCTTCGTACATAGCCACATCAACTTATTAGAACTCCATCAAAATGTCACCAGCAGATCAGTTAGAAGAAGTTATAAGGTGCTTGTTTCAAGACAAGTTTATAAAATATGTTCCAATAATGTGTATTATATGTCCCTTCACATTTACAATAAATTGCCTGACATTTTTAAATCGTTGACTTTTCAAAGATTTAAACGCAGAGTCTTTGAACTCCTTTTACAAAAGTGTTACTATTCGTTAATTGACTTTCTGAATAAGCGATTTGACTGAAAATGTTTGACATTAAATTTGTTTTTTGACTTTGTTCTATTTAATTACTTTTATTGTTCAAATGTATTTTATGGATGTTGATTAATTCTACTATTATTTGTGTATGTTAATTAATTTATTGTATTTGATTTCATTTAACTCATTTCTTTTCGTATTTGAATTATAACCATTAAAGCACCTAAATGAAAATATTTGTACACCAGAAATGGTAGAATTTAAGAAACGAATAAATAAAACATAACACCTAATGTACTATTTTCTAACAAATAAATTTATCTCTATTTTATCTTTAGCTAATCCTAATTGTAGATGCGACGATGGAGGAATTCGAGGGTGTGGCCACACAACGGGCAAGTATCATTCCTGATACAAAATCGCTCCTAGAAGCCTGTGAACGCCCCAGGAGGCTTCTGCGCTTCTGGAAGATGTTTGTTTGGTTCACCTAGCCAACCTGTCCTCGACGCATAAAGGATCATCTTGAGTCTAAATGCGGAAACCGAAGCCCACAACCAATACCAATACCAATCCTAATTGTAGATGTGTTGATAAAGGATCGCACAACGATTATTAACAATATTAATTTGCGATACCGTGATCGTCATGCTACGTTATAGTTTACAAGCAATATGTATCAACTAGGGTGAAGTTCTGTTCGTTTAGAGGAGTCATAAATTAAGCATCACGAAGATTTCTTCTTCTTCTCTGTCGTGCCCCTTTTGGTAGAGCGGTCGTGGTCACATTGAGACGTTCACGCCGTCGGCAGAGGCGGACACAGCTCTTCGTACAATCGCCCGCCATCTCTCCCTGTTGGCAGTCTGTTGGAAACAGTCACGCGGCCTTCCATTGCGGATCTCACCTGGTTGGTGCAGCGCATAGGTCATCTGTTCCCCTCCACGTTTCCCTGCACTACCAGTCGTCGTAAAAATAGGGTACTCGTAAACACTAATATCCCGTTGTCCTTATCGTATCGTATAAAATGTGACTAAGTTATCTCTGTGTTTTTCTTTTCAGAGGGCCAAATGTGAGTTTATTTAACTTCTACTCGGTCGTCACGGTGACCGCGTTCGTCGCTACGATTGGTCCGCACTGAAAACTCCACCAATCGCAACTCACTCGCCGGCGAGAGCGAGTCGATGTCAAACAAACTTACACTCTGCCCTCTGATGGCGACGCCTCAACAAAAAATCACAACAATTCCATTCTGTACCACTAACTATAATTATATACACAGGAGTAAATATAAATGATTATCATAGAATTAATAATAATATTATAATAATAGCTTTTATTTAACAGTATCAGTGTGGTGACGGATTAAGAATACGTAATGTCCTAAAAGTCGACTAAGGGAGCAAACTACGCAGGACAACAGCACTGCAAAGAGAAGGAAAACTTGAAACAAACCCTATACCAACCCGTCTGGCCAGAGTGGTATAGTAGGCCAAAACCTCCTTTCTAAAGAGAGGCCTGTGTCCAGCAATGGACTATTATGGGTTGTTGATGATTATTGAACAGTCTTTCTTACAATATAGTTACAATATCTTATTTAATTATTTGACACCGGTACGTGAAGATTGTCTTGCTGTATAGCATAGGCCTTCCCTAGAGTTCACCATCGAATGCGATTCTGCGCTCGTCTTTCCCAATTATGTCCCACTATTTTTTTATCCCATTTACGACGTTGTCTCCCTTTCCTTCTTTTGTATTGTCTCGGCACCACTCCATTACGTCCTTAGACCATTTATCCTTATTACTTCTAATCATATGTCCTGCCCACCTTCATTTTAGCTTTTTAATACAATACGAGTAAGTAACATCTGTGACTCTAGTTTTCTTCCTTATAGTATCCAGTTTTATTTTATCTTTTAATTTGATGTTAAGAATGCTTCGTTCCATACTGTATGCATGGTTTAGTATATATAGTTTCTAATTTATGTATATTATGATTAGTTAAGCTCCAGGTTTGGCACCCATATGTCATGAAAGGCAAAATACGACGACGCTCTCAGTGGTACGAGTGGATTTTTCATTACCTCCTTGAGAGACCAGTATCTTTTCCATTCCAAAATGATTCTGTTGTCATATCATCATCATAGAATAACTTAACTTTTAAAAGTACCACCGGTTCGATAAATGCGTAAAAAACAATTTTTTGGGAATCATAACGAATTGTAATAAACTGCAGTCTTTATTTTTCCATTCTTATACTTTTATTTTTATAGGATCAAAAAGTAAGTTAGGTTATTTATTGACGGAGTTCTGAGGTTTCAAACATAAAAAATGTAGCCGAATAGAGAAGGTAATGCTTTTTTGTCAGTGTGTGTGTATGTGTGTTGATGTCGATTAAAAATGCGCTGCAACACAGAGACGAAAAGTGTGATTAAAGCTTCTTTATAGAAACATTTTAACATATAAGAATGAATACTAAACAGACAATGGTAAGAATGAATGAACGAAATGAACGTAAAAGGAAGATTGAATAATCTTTCTTTTCATTCATTTTTATGGTAATGTCCTTCGCCGTTTCTTATCCTCAGCTCATAAAAGTAACAAGATAAATATTATTTTAAAAATTTCCTGTCCTCAGAAAAATAATTTTATTACAAAGTAAATAAGGAGCTTTGAAGTCGCCATGTTTTGGTACTCTCAAGACTTTATACGTTTGCTAACATTCGCCTTTCATTAATATGTAAGTTATCTATAGATTTTTTTTCATGCCTGTAGCCCTTGCTATTCCCCTGGGAAGGTGTTTTTAAAACTTCACGATTATCGGTTAATACTTAAAGCCTGTTTTCTTTGGTGTCGGAGGAATAATCAGGACCAGCTCCTGCGTTCTCTTGGGAGCCGGGAGGAGGGCAATCTCTTTGTCTGGGGAGGACCCATGTGATGGACCAGGTACCACCGGATCAACGCCGCGACTAAGTAGACCCTGAACTTAAATCCTGAAGGTATAACCAACAGACGTACTAATTTTTGTATTTATAATGTTAATGTCAATTTCATAGATTATTATTGTATTATGATTTGGTGATGTATGTTTATAATAGCGTAAAACAAAACAGTGGTACAATGAACTTTAGTCATAATTGTTTTAACTTGTGGTGACATAATAGATATTGATTCTTGGGGGTGACAGGTGAGGCCATCTGTCACCCTAGCAGAAGCGCGCTCGCTTCCAGAGAGCAGAGGGAACATGGGGTTCCCACACGGGGGGGGGTCGTCTACTCGTCTGTAGATGGCCCGAGGTATGTCGGGGCACCAGGGACTTCCTTTCTAGGGTATACCTGGTTCCCCGGCTATTAGTACCCGAGACGGCGTGCGGTTTTAGTCGGTTCGAGTCCGACATGCCACCGATAGGTGGTATCCGAGGGGATTTCCGAACGACAAAAAAAAAAAAAAAGGTGGTGCAGTGTTAACGATTACGACTACTATGCTGAGGTTTCGGGTTCGATTCCCGGGTCGAACCAAATGTTTGTATAATCTGCAAATATTTGTTTCGGAATTTTGATGTTTTCCATGTATAATATCTTCGTAAAATATGTATATATTTACAAAAAGTATATAAGTATTCTATCAGTCAATCTAGCTTTTATAGTACAAGCTCTGCTTAGTTTGAAACTAGATGGCGTTGTGTGCCAGATGTCCAAAAATATTATTACTATTATAATTGTTTTATGGTATGGGGGCAAACGAACAGACGGGTCACTTGATGGTAAGTGACTACCGGTGCCCATGAACACTTGCACCTCAAGAGTTGCGTTGTGGCATTACCAGCCTCTGTATGGATCCCAGGGGTGAGGCGAGAAACTTCCGGTGACTTCACACACACTGACACAAGCAGATACAGTTATTACCTATTTTTTGATATCAGGGGTTAACGAACAGACGAATCCCTGAGGTTAAGTGACAACCACCGCCCATGAACGCCTGCATCTCAAGAGTCGCGCTTTTTTCCTCAAGGTTTTAATTTCGTATCAGGCCGGAAATACCGCTAGCACCATATTTTTCCAAAATATCGGTTGTGCGTCTGTGTGTGGATTTTCAATTATATATATTGAAAACAGACGATATCCAATAACTGTTAAACAATTTTATGAAACAACGATATTGAATTGATATTCGCAATTTGCTCTCTAGTTCACTAACAACAAATAGCTACCGGGTAACGGAACCCTCATTCCTTTGTGTCGTTGATAAATTGTCTCGGAGCAGCCTCCGCGCGCCCACCGTTGCCATGACAACGCCCGCTGATATTACACACCGCCCGTAATTGTGTTATTTGTTATTGAATTGTTTCTCAATTGCCAATGTGCTTAAAATGACACCATATCCAGTCACGCTTGTAACTAGCAATGGTTAAGCAGAGGTTCATACAATATATACATCATCATCAACAGCCTATACTAGTCCACTGCTGGACATAGGCCTCTCCTTAGAAAGGAGGTTTTGGCCTACTATACCACGCTGGCCAGACGGGTTGGTATAGGGTTTGTTTCAAGTTTTCCTTCTCTTTGCAGTGCTGTTGTCCTGCTTAGTTTGCTCCCTTAGTCGGCTCTTACGACACCCACGGGATGAATTGGGGTGGTGACAATTTGTATTCTTAATCCGTCACCACACGGACAAAATATATGTACAATTTGTAATATAAATATAATATATACAATTTGACAACAATAAATTGATCCATTCACGTGTTATGGGGAAGGAATGATATGACTTAAGATGAATTTGGAAGTGTGAACAATATCTTCTGCAAGTCGGTGTTGCATACTTGGAACTGGCACTTGCTGATGGCGGAAAGTCCAGACAATATTCTACCACATTCACACAACACCATCTTGTCCCAAACTAAGCAGAGCTTGTACTATGGCTACTAGACAGCTGATATAAATACATATTATATATATATTTTTTTGTTGTAAATACATACTTATTATACATAGAAACACCCAGACCAAATCAAACATTAAATGTTCATGCATACAAATGTTTGACTTCAGCGGGAATCTTACCCGCGACCTTTGGAAAAGCAGTCCGTTACACAAACCACTACGCGAATGTTTCTCTAGTCGACAAAATTCGAAATGAAACGATTTGACAGAGAACTGGAGTAACCGACATCGCACTGGGAATCTAATCTAATCTACACTGAAATGAAAGTGCATCGGTCATGTCTCCAGGCCGACTGATGGTAGCTGGAGAAGACATGTGCTAGAGTGGAGACTGAGATTGAGCAAACATAGTGTAGGGTGCCCAGCGGCACGCTGGACCGATGACTTGAGGAAAATTGCTGGCTGCAGACTGGATGGATGCAGACTGCCCAAGAACGGAATGGTTGGCGCTCTTTGCAATTGACGGAGGCAATTGGCTGAAGTAGAGTGGTTAGTCGTCTTGACAGCTGAGCCAGAGGTGGGTTTCCACGTGGGGAAGTCATGTCTTGGCAAACATGGCCCGGCTTGACCGAGCTTTTCACTGAGTGTAGTAGTCAAATACCAGCAGTTCACCCCTTGACCATAAACAAATCCGATTAGATTCAGTTAATTTTTCGTAAATCAAATCATCTAAGTCTTGAACAGATAGTTGTAATTAAAGTATGTTGTTATACCAAATAATTTACTGTATATTTTGGAATAGGATCTGTATCAAACACTGCATATATACATAACTAATTATATTTGATGACATTGCAGGAGAAACCGCAGCGTGAATGCCGACGTGGCGGCGGTGCACCAAACTATTATGAACACGATATACTCTTTGTTTGTATGCATAGACATCAATGATGAGTTATTCCAATTAAGAGGTATTTTTTAATTGTCTGATGTAAAACCAGTTGCCTGTTTCAATACAGAGATAGGATCTAAAAGGATAAACATACGAGAAAGAAGAAGAAGGAGTTACAAACATGCAGGTATTATGTTTAACTCTTAAAACGCAAAAATTGCTAAACAAATTCCAAAGAAAACGCGGCAAAAGTTAGTTAATCTTCTATACAAATAAATAAAATTGAAGTTTTTTTTATGCTCGCACTATTATTTGCACGATACCTATGCCTAAAAACCAGCTAATAAATGTATTTTTGTCTGTCTGTCGGTCTGTCTGCTTGTTCCGGGTAATCTTGAAAATGACTTGACCGACTATATCTATAAAAGAAATAACTTAGGCTATTTTTACTCTCAGAAAAACCCAAAAAAAATTGCCCAGTCCGGGAATCGAGCTACTAACGCAGCGCTTTTCAAATTCTACGCCAATCGAAGTCAAGGGTAGGTAATAATAAATATTTTTTACAATGTCATAGATAATTAGAAATTAGTTTTTTGTCGGACGAACTCATTACTATTGATCAATGAAATTCCAAGCTTGCCCGCTCCATAGCTCGCTGGGAGACTTTAAGTCTGTGGACTAGCCCTACCGTGAGTGTTAACGCATCGGCCCTGTAGATAATAACATGTAAAACGCATTTGCGTTCCATTATATTATTATATGTGTACGTAATAACACGGGAACGAATGCCATCTAATGTCCAGCCCAGTGTGAGTTTATTTTACATCAACTCGGTCGTCGACGGTATATTATTATATGATTAAAACATTTCCACCCTTCTCTCTTAACCTATTCATCTCCAGAACTCTTCCGAACGCATCATAAGCGTTTATACGTTGTAATACCATCAAACTTTAACCTGTTCTCCTTTAAATTCCGTAGTAGTGCAGTGATGTCCTTCAGAGGTTATGTTTTGTCCCTCTACAAACACACGCACCTTCACCACACATTAGACTTTGGCAGAATTGTCAATAGCAAATTGCCATAGGCAAAAAAAAACATTTTCACCCGGATTTAGGCTTCTACCCCTTGAATAATCTAATCTACAACGCAGTTACAGCTAGTTAAAATTATCTTAGAAGACTTTTAAAAAGGTGATGTATTTTTTGGTGGCAAAACCACGATAGTTTTATATCATAACTTAATTATAACAAATTCGTTTAAACAATTAAATCATTTAAAATGAAAATTATCGGCCAAAGGTTCTGTGTTCAATATAGTTCAGTTTAATCTACGGCCGGATATTAAACGGACCCTTTTCGAGGTGTAATGCCTATCTACTATTAATATATAGTACGTAGTTGTTTGTTTGACAAAGGTCAATTAAGGTTGAACCTATGTAGGTCAAGTGATCGAGCTCTGCACTGGATGGGTTTAATTTTCTGTTTGTTAGCGCATAAATAAACCGAAGTGCATTATAGATGTTTATACAAATTGTCCTCAAAGCTTTAAACTACGGTTCACTGGTTGTTTAATGATATTTCATAAATTTATTGAACTGACAGACAGAACAGCTAGTATTCAATAATTTATTTATTACTAAACTAAACACCTTTTTAAAGGAAAAAATAAAATCTTTTTTTTTACACTCAGACTCAGAACAACAATTTGTGAATCACACAAAGTGTTTTCCTATGTGTGGATCGAACCCACAACACTCAGTGCAGTAAGAAGTGGTGAGGTGGCCGCTTAAACCACTACACCATCCGTGCAGTTTTTTTAAAAGACAACTCCCGCACTAGTAATAATAATAGTAATAATAATTTCCTGTGTCGGGGGAATTTACAAACACAATCATACAAAGGACACCCAAACGCAGAACAACACACGTTAATCACGCACGCAAAGTTTTGTCCCGTGTCGAACCCAGGACACTAGCGCAGTAGCGCTTAAAACACTCTAAACTAAACCAATACAGTCATTCATAACTGACATTTCATTTACCTACCATTCTGTCTGAAACCCATAAAAACGCGATAAGAACCACAAAAGACTAAGACCCTATAAAATAATCATAAATATTATTAAAAGATCTACTTAAACGCAATAAGAGCCCTTTTAGACATCATAATCATTTAATTTTACGTTATTTTAGCGCGAAATGTCTGCATTTTACCATTAATGTGTGCTTAGGTGCTATAGAGAACCAATATTGATTGTATTATACACACAGAAACACTTTAGTGTCTACAGTATTTATAGAGTTTGTTAGGGTTCCGTACCTCAAAGGGTAAAAAAGGAAAAAAAGGAACCCTTATAAGATCACTTTCTTGTCCGTCTGTCCGAGTGTCACCACCGATTTTCTCAGGAATGGGTAGACCTAGCAAGTTGAAATTTATACCAGATACTGAGGTCTATGGTCCCTATTAGGTGTATAAAAATCAAGGTCCTGGGCTCATACTATAAAAAGATATAGGCAAATTTCGATTTTCGCGAAAACTTGTAAGTACCACAATTTACCTTAATTTTTAACTTTTTTTATTTTTCAGAATTTTCTCTTTATTTGTGCTGTAAGACCTTGCTTTTAACCAAAATTTACAATTCTAGGTCAACCGGAAGTACCCTAAAAGTTTTGGATCGAAAACCTATATGGTAGTTTCCGTTGACCTAGAATCACGAAATTTGGCAAAAAGTAACGTCTTACAGCACAAATAAAGGAATTATTCCAAAAAATAAAAAAAGTTGAAAATTAAGATAAATTTTGGTACTTACAAATTTTCGCGAAAATCTGCGTGAAATCTGGTACGGAACCCTCGGCGCACGAGTTCGACTCTTACCTGACCGGGTTTTTATTTTGTAGTAAAAATTATTTTTCCAGCGAACTGTGGGAGGGTACACCCCGCCACGCTGCGCTGTGGAACGTTGTGGTGGCATTGATGAGAAGTGAGGAACAAAACTAACGCGAAAAAGATAGATAGATCTTTAAATACAATACAATACGATACAATCTTTATAGCGGTTTGTATATCGTGTCAAAATTTGCGCACAATCGATGCAGAACTTTTTGAGTTTTTGAAGCGTACACAAAGCAACATAACATTTATAAATTCAGTTTACAGTTTTATATGTGTTCTATAAATATGTGAAATGCAAGCTGACGAGAAGGAAAACTTGAAACAAACCCTTTTTTTTTTTTTTTTTTTTTTTTTTTTTTAACGTGTGGAAATCCCCTCGGACCGTCACCCCTCCGGGGTTTGCGGCGGGGTGGTGTGTCGGACTCGGACCGACTAAAACCACACGGTGTGCCACTCTGCGCCTGTAACAGGAGGGATCCGGGAACAGCTGTTGTTAAGACATCCGGACCCCTCCTAGCGCCAGCCCGCTCCTGGTGCGGGCTCCGTCTCAATACATTTTCCTCTCTTTAGGCGACGTCCGGCACACGCGGACGCCGCCCCCTCGCGGCTGGCCAACTAATGCGGGTGGAGGGGAAACCCACCCCGTCCACCCGCGGCCACACTCAGGGCGGCATGAGGCTGTGGTAGGCGGGCCTCCGCCGCCCGGTTCGCCGGCGGCGGATCGGGTCCGAGTGGAGGTCGTCCTCCCGGGCCCTCTCCGCCGCCTCCTTCCGCGAGATTACTACCTCGCAGAAGGTTGCGACCGCGGTAAAACAACTGTCGCTACCGGCCATGGAGCGTACTACGGCCGGTAGCGAGAGATCCACTCCGATGACTGCAGTGAGGGCCCGGCGCTGCGCCGCCCATGCGGGGCAGACCGCCAGCGTGTGCTGGGCCGAGTCCTCACTGCAGTCGCAGTGGTGGCAGGCGGGACTCAGTTCCCTCCTAGCGACCGTGTGCAGGTACTTTCCGAAGCAACCATGCCCGGAAAGCACCTGCGTCAGCCGGAAGGAAAGGGTCCCGTGCTGCCGCCCTGCCCACTCGGCGATGACCGGCTGGAGAGCCTCCACGGCGGCGAAGCCAGCGCGTGGAGTCTCCAGCCGGAACGACCAACGAGCCATCGTGGCTCGGCGAGCGGCTTCGCGCCACTCGCGCACATCCTCGGGCGGAGGGCGAAATCCGCTTTCCGCCCGGAAGTCAGCCACTCGCCGATAAACTTCGGCGAGCACTTCCGCCTCCAAATCCCACGGGGGAGTTCCGGCCAATGCGCACGCCACCTCCGTCGAAACGGTGCGGTAACCGCGTATGGCTCTGACCGCCATTACCCTCTGAGGGCGCCAGAGGCGTACCCTATTCTGGGCGGTCAGAGCCGCCGCCCACACCGGTGCACCGTACAGCGCCATTGACCGGACAACCCCCGTGTACAGCCGTCTTGTCGCGACGCTGGGTCCACCCATATTGGGCAAAAGTCGCCCTAGGGCAGACGCAGCGCCGACCAGCTTTGGAGCAAGCTGTCGGAAGTGCTCGTCGAAGAGCCACCTCCCGTCGAGGATCAGGCCCAGATATTTCATCTGGGCCCGAACCGGTACGAGGACCGAGTTGACCACTATTGAGGCGCCAGGGGGTGGACCACGACGGGGCCCATGGAATAACAGGGCCTCCGTCTTATCTAGGGCCACCCGTAAGCCCAGCGCCTCAATGCGCCCGACCACCAGGGAGACTCCCCCTGTGGCCAGGCGCGCCGCCTCTTGGAAGTTTGCCCCCCGGGCTGTCACGAGAGTATCGTCTGCGTAACAGATTACACCCAGCCCGGGGGGGAAATCGGCGCGAAGGGCCCAGTCGTACCCTATGTTCCACAAGAGGGGTCCAAGAACAGACCCCTGTGGAACACCGCACGACATGGGCCGACACCTCAAATTACCTTCTCGGTCCTCGTACACGACGGTACGCTCCTCTAAATAGTCTGCCACTAGCCGCCTCAGGTACTTTGGCACCCCATGATAGTGGAGTGCTTCCCTGATGCAGCTGAATGGCAGACTATTGAATGCGTTGGCGATGTCCAGTGACACCGCCAACAGCACGCCGCCACAGCTCACGGCCTCTTCGGTCACGGCCCTCAGGCGCAACACGGCGTCGACTGTCGAACGCCCCGCCCGAAAACCAAACTGGGCGTCCGACAGATCGGGGCCCACCTCGCAGAGGTGCCGGACGATGCGGGCAGAAAGAACCCTCTCAAACAATTTGCCCGCCTCGTCCAGCAGCACGATGGGCCTATAGGCCGCGACCGAATCGGCTGGCCGTCCCGGCTTCCTCAGTAGGACCAGCTTCCCGCTCTTCCAGCACTCAGGGAAGCGTCCCGACGCCAAGCTAGCGTCGAACACCTCCCCGAGGCGGTCTGCCATGTGGTTGAGGGCCAGGGCCAGCACTCGGGCCGGTATCCCGTCTGGCCCGGGGGCGGTGTTCTTGGATCGAATCCGTAGAACAGCCGCCCCCAACTCCGATTCCCTGACGGGCGGAACATCGACCTCGCTGCCCCCGTCGTCTCCGGCTGATGCAGCCATCGACGGGGGTGTGTGCTCCGCCCGCTGCGGGAATAGGCCCTCGACCACTTCCTGCAGGAAGCTGGGCTGGAGAGTCTCCGTAAGGGGGGGGCCCGACGCGCGGAGCTTTTGTCGCACCGCGCGGTAAGGGCGACCCCAGGGGTCACGATTAAGACCCTCCAGCATCTCCTGTCTCTTTTCCTCTTTGGCGCGGCTAATGGCCAGCTTCAGAGTTTTCCGCGCCCGCCGGTACTCCTCATGAAGCCGGTCCTCCTCACCGTCTCCACGGTGACGCCGCCGACTGCGTGTGTAGGACCTCCGGGCACGTGTACAGGCCGCACGGAGGTCCGCCAGCTCCTGGGACCACCAGTAGACCTCCTTCCTTGGAGGCCGACGACCTCGAACGCGGGGCATGGCCGCATCGCATACATGCGTAATCGCATCGCGAAAGCGGCCAGCCCCCACGTCGACCTCCTCGGTCGGAGCCTGAGGAGACAGCCACGAGTGAATTATGGCTGCCTCCTCTAGTAGGTCCCGGTTCAGCCTGGCAACAGCCCACCGCGGAAAGCGGGATAAACGCCGCGCCACGTGACCCCTACTGGAGTCCTGGGTCCGGGAGAGCTCAAATCGGATATACAGGTGATCCGAGAGCGTCTCAACCTCTTCCAGGACACGCCAGTTCCTTACTCGTGCGGCGAGGGCAGGGGTAGCGAACGAGAGGTCCACTATCGACCCCCCCTGCTGTCGCACGCACGTGTTGGTGGAGCCTCTGTTTAGAAGACAGAGGCCCACCGAGGCCGCCCACTCCTCTACGGCCTCGCCCCTGGCGTCCGTCCTGGGGGAACCCCACGCAATGGACTTTGCGTTGAAGTCCCCCAGCACAAGGACGTGCCCAGACGCTAGTCGCCGTATCGAGGTCTCCAAGCTGATTAGGAAAACCTCGAAGTCGTTCAAACTCCGGTTGGGGGAGAAATAGACACCATATATGGTGATCCCCCCCCACTCGACGGCAACATATCCAGTGCCCTTGTCTCTTAGCGACAAGGGCGGGGAATGAGCCGTCGTGGAACCGACGACTGCCACGGAGCCGTCCCAGTCACCCATCCAGTTTGGACGGGGAGGGACAGAATAGGGCTCCGCGACTACGGCAACACCTATCGACCACTGTGCCATGGTTTGCAGGAAGAGATCCTGCGCCGCGGCACAGTGGTTCAGGTTCGTCTGGACCAGGAGGTTGGAGACTTGATCCATTACTGGATCGTCTCTACAACCTCCTCCATGGGCGACGACGACGACGCACGTACTACGTCGGAGGCAGCCTGGGTCGACTGGCTAGCCCCTGACGTCTGCCGAGAACTGCGGGGAGGCTTGCAGCCTCTCTGCCCCATCTGGTGATTGGCGGGCTTATTGCCCGCCGCACACGCTGGGCAGTGAGGGGCGGCAGAGCATTCTGCCGCCTTATGCCCCGGTTGACCGCAGCGGAAACACAGTCCGCCGCAGTCAAAACAACTGTCGCACTTGACGCGCGTGTGTCCCGTGGCCAGGCATTTAAAACACCTCATCGGTCTCGCCGCCAGGACTGTGATCCTGGCGCTCACGAAACCGATGAGCAGCCTGCCGGCGTCGGCCAATACTTTGGCCGACGCTACGGGACAGCTGACCCACACGGCGCCAAGCCCTCCTGGACCGGGGCGGATGGTGCCGACCCTGACGTTGTCCGCGCTGCACCCCGTCTTCTCCCGGATTACAGCGCGGACATCTTCGGCCGTCACTGAGTCGTCCAGGCCCGAGATGCGCAGTTCCGCGCACTTGGTAGGCCTGGCGACCCTGACACCATCAGTGGCCGCAAATATTCCCCGCAGCCTCTCGGCGAAGGAGTCCGCCGTCTTTGCGCCTTCAGCCCCAGGGAACTCGAGGACTCGAGCTCCCGTCTGGGCGAGGCGCATCCTGACCCCCACCGTTCCAAAGTCGCTAGCGAGGCTATCCCGGGCCTTTTTAAACACGGCCGCGTAGGACAGCCCGCCGTCCGCCGCCTCCGGGGACACGGTCACCACTACAGCCGCGGTTTTGGGCGGCTGCAGCTTCCGCGGCCTCTTTGTGGAGGCCGTTGCCACCGGTGGCGAAGGCTGGGCCTGGGCTGCTTTTTTGGCAGCCTTTTTGGCCCGCCTTCGGGACTTCTTGGAGCCCCTCGCCTCCTGCCAACCCTCGTTGGAGGGGGCAGGTGCGGAGGGGCCCGGCAGGGGTGTCGGAGTGGGGAGCGGAGGGAATGCCACTCCGCTCCTCGGCGCCGTTTTAGGCCCCGTCTTGGCCGGCGCCTGGGGATGTGCCTTGGCCGGCGCCTTAGCCGGTGCCTTGGCCGGCGCCTGGGCCGGTGCCTTGGCCCCCCTCCTCGGCTTTTGGGGAGCCGATGGAGTCGGGGCAGACGCCGCCGCCGCGTAGGAGACGCGGCCTCCCACTACGGGGAGCGCGGTCGGAGCGGCGGCCTTAGGCCGCTGTGTCGACGCGAGCGGGGGGCGCATACTCGGCGCAGGAGGCAATCTCGCCTCCAGGCCAGCCAGGCGTCCGTCCAGCATATTCCCAACTGCGATGAGGATTTCTCGCAGTTGGGAGTCAAATGCCCCTGAGTTGGTGGTAGGGGCAGGCTGGGACGCGGACGGGGCTTCCCGCTCGGGGAGGTTCGCCTGGAAGCGGGCGAACTGAGCGCTCAGCTCGTTCACCCGCTCCGTCAGCTTCTCGTTGGCCACCTGCAGGCGAGAGACGTCGCCCGCTAGGCCCTCCACGACCTCCGACAAAGCGGAGGAGGAGTCCTTAAGGGCCCTCACAAACGAGCCCTTAAGGTTCACGGATTTGGTGGCCACCTTGTTGATGACGGCCACCGCCGCTTTCGCCCTCTCCTGCACGGACACGGGAGCCTGGGGGGCATTTCCCCCCACCGGCTCCCGAACCTTGAGCAGGAGATCCGCGATCTCCTCCTCCGCTACGGCCTCGCCGTCCACTCGTACGCTCCTGTAGGACTCCGCGTTTGAGAACGCGGAGCCTGACGGGGTCGAGACCGAGGCCGAGGCCGGTTTACGCGCCCTCCCTCGGCGGCTGCTTGCCACCTTTGGTGGCATCATTTCGCCGGACGTGTCGGTCCCCTCTTCCCTGGAGCGTCCGCGTTTCCTGCTGTCGCTTCGTTCCGCCTCCATGGCCTCCGCGCCATCCGACGAAGCGGCGGATCCGGAACGCAGCCGATCCGATGCTCTTCGGCTCCCAGAGACCAGAGTCAGACTGACCTCTGGGAGCCCCATCGAGATAGGCGTTCCTGACACCATCTCACCCTCAGTGGACGACCCATCCGCTCCACTGTTCTTCTTCTCCCTCCTTGCCTTCGTTGCCGTATCCGTTTGACTTGCCTTTTTCCGTTGAGTTTGGTTTTCCGATCGTTTGTCTATATTTTTAACATGTTCCATAATAATCCCACGAGTGGGGGAGAACTAAAGGTCCACCCGGGCAGAGATCCCCCATTACCCGGGCAAGCGTAAGTTTTTAACCCAACCGAGGGGTCCGCAGGTACCTCGGCTTGGAGTGCGCTCGCGACTGAACTTCCCATCAGCCATGCATCCCCTGGCCACGCACCAGAACACGGGATTCGGGGAATTTTTTAGAGAGGTTATCTTCCTCGCGGTCCGGGCGGTTAAGCCAAGACCCTCGCCCCCGATCAGAGCCGCGAGACTTAACCACAGCGCTCTTCTCGGGATTACGATATGCCGACGGTTGACAGGGAGACTACGTCCCCCTGCCTGCTCGGTGGTAGTGTGAGTACACGCCGAGCCCGTCCTCCTTTCTCCACCGCTGTCAGCGGAGAAACTGTGGCCCCTACAGGGCCCCGCCATCAGGTTTTTTACCGAGGTTTCCTCCTCCATGCTCCGAAGAGCGAAGAGCCAGCAGGGCAACCGGCAGACACGCCCACCCTGCTGGACCAGGCCTTGCCCGAGAGCCGATGAACGGCTGCCTCTTCTGCTAGAATATTGGCCGCTGGCGATAATCCTCTCCTCCAAGAGGACAAGGAGGAAACAGTACCATCGCCAGCGTTTCCAGGGTGCACCACGAGGAGGTTTTCTAGCCCAGCACCCCTTCTCAACGCCCTTCTAATGGTAATGATATATACCTACCTATACACCTACTCGTATGTAATACAATTGTTGGTAATGTTACAATCCGTAGCTGTCTTCACAATACTTTCAGATCGGCTTACGAGTATAAAGGTATCGTAATGAAGATAATCAAAGGAATTATATGTCATAGCTGACTGTTAACATAATGTTTAAGTCATGGTATTTGTGATTTGGTGCGGTGGCTCCGTGTGGTGACGGAGTCCGTGTAGTGACGGATTAAGAATACAAATTGTCACCACCCCAATTCATCCCGTGGGTGTCGTAAGAGCCGACTAAGGTAGCAAACTAAGCAGGACAACAGCACTGCAAAGAGAAGGAAAACTTGAAACAAACCCTATACCAACCCGTCTGGCCAGCGTGGTATAGTAGGCCAAAACCTCCTTTCTAAGGCGAGGCCTATGTCCAGCAGTGGACTAGTATAGGCTGTTGATGACGATGATGATGAAGCTGACGAACCAAGAATCACGTCAATAAAATATTAAGTAAATTGTGAATGATGTTGTAAATTTTCGAATAATTTATTCCCCTCGTGTATTTTACTTAAATATAACCTGGATGGCTCCTGTGAGGCAGAAAGTAGAAATCCACCAAGAATAATTTTATTAATGATAGGATCTTTTTGCCATAAATACTGATTTTTGTACTAAAAATGTGGAATACTAGTTGCCCCGAGCAACTTCGTCTGGGAAGCAGTTTTTTTTTATGGTGTAAGGGGCAAACGAGCAGACGGGTCACCTGATGGTAAGCAACTGCCGCCGCCCATGGACACCTGCAACTCAAATTTCACAAGTGCGTTGCTGCTCTTGTAGTCCCTCCCACTCGAGTCAGCGGGAGGGGGGGATTTGGCTGAATTAAGTAAAAGCAATAAAATTGTCCTCCTCCTATTAGTCGTAGCTTAATTTAATCTATACAAATAAATAAAATTGTAGTGTCTGTTTGTAATATTAAAATAACCGCTTTTTACTAAATGCATATGTATGTTTACACGGTACATATGCCAAAATAACATTTTTTACAATTTTTGTTTGCCTGTCTGTCTGTCTGTCTGTTGGTTCCGGGTAATCTCTGGAACGGCTGGACCGATTTCGACGGGACTTTCACTGGCACATAGCTGATGACATAGGGAGTAACTTAGGCCACTTTTTTTAGACTAGCTTCGCCCCGCGGCGTTGCCCGCGGTTATAACAACAAACGCGGGTAACACCGCGGGTCTGAGCTAGTATAGAATATAACCTTTCTTGATAAATGGGCTATCCGACACTAAAAGAATTTTTCAATTCGAACCAGTAATTTGTGAGATTAGTAATTATTCAACCAACCACAAAAACTCTTTCGCTTTATAATATTAGCATGGGTTATTTTTCTTTCTTCTGTCACATGATGTTAGGTACTCATTTTGAATGTGGCAAAATTTCAAACATTTGCTACCAACATTACGTCAAAACGGTATCTGGGTTTTTATCTTTTTTTTTTTGTGGTATCCTGTGGTAACTAACTAAATATTCCCATGGAGTGGCAGATGGCAACTCAAGACAGTCAGACACTCAAAATTCGATTCAAACTATCTATTTCTGTATCGAATTTTATTCTATTTTAATTCTAACCAACATCCATCCATCAATACAAACTGTGACTTTTATATTACTGGTATAGTTTTTAGGGTTCCGTACCACAATAGGAAAAAAACTACACCCTTATAGGATCACTTTGTTTTCCGTTTATGCCGCAAAAAACGCATATTTCGACACCTTTAAGGGAATCAAAAATCATAGGGTACTTCCCGTTAACCTATAATACTATATACTTTGTACTATGGGGGGAGGGGGCTAGCAATCTGTGTGACAGGGTTCCCTAGTGCAGATGCCAGTCTCAAACAACGGCCCTGAGCAATTACTGTAATAAGCTAGTATTAAGTAATCTTTGTGGAAGAGAAAATAAATTTATATTATCTTATCTAATCTTATAACTCTGAAATTTTGCAAGTAACATCGCCTTATAACACAAGTACAGGGAAAAATCTAAAAACTATACATTTGTAAATAAATCTTAAAAAATATGGTATTTATTTTTACGTTGTCGACAACTCGAGCCTTTTTTTTTTTGGGACTAATCCCACCCACACGCCCACCACTGTAACTCCTGTACACTAGGATCCACAGCAGTGACCCACGAACACACCGAGTTATGACACTCGGGAAGTCCCAGGAAGAAATTAAACTGTCTTGGAACCTGCGGGTTCCAAGACAGTTTACGAAATTAATCAGCAGAATATATATATATATATATTATTAGATATATCATAACACATCAGAAATTTAAGTCGTCAATCTAACCTAATCACCCCATTGTTCGTTAGAGCCTCTACATTTCCCTACGACTGAAAAAACCTTTTTTTCTGTCAAGTTTAGATACCATCGCGAAGGAATCAGAGCGCGTCGTCCAACAAGATATACTGACCGCTTGACCCAATAAGATAATACCGCCATTTTCTATACAGGTCAGTTACAGAGTCCCACGGAGAACGGTGTCAAACGATCCTACTGAGTTATATAATAATACTAGCATTTGCCCGCGGCTCCGCTGGCGTGTATCACGGTTATCGCGGTAAATAGCAGCCTACGTCCTTCCTCAAGAATCAAACTATCTTAACACCAAATTTCATCTTAATCGATTCAGTGGTTTTTGATTTCCCATATAAACTTCCGTCCCAGTTTTCATCCCCTTAAAAGATGATTGCTAGGATAAAAACTATCATATTTTACAATAAATTTCAACTAAATCGGTTCAGCAGTTAAAGCGTTAACAGACAAACAGATAAACTTTGCAATTTTAACATTAGTATGCATTTATAATTGATAAATAATAAACGTTTGTGTCTGAAAACGAGATACGTAGTGTTGTTAAAAAAAGTATGGTCGTTTAGTAGATCCTATACAAATAGGTCAAAAGTAAAACAATGTAAATCATCAACAGCCTTTAATAGTCCACTGCTGGACATAAGCCTCTCCTTAGAAAGGAGGTTTTGGCCTACTATACCACGCTGGCCAGACGGGTTGGTATAGGGTTTGTGTCAAGTTTTCCTTCTCTCTGCAGTGCTGTTGTCCTGCCTAGTTTTTTTCCCTTAGTCGGCTCTTACGACACCCACGGGATGAATAGGGGTGGTGACACTCTGTATTCTTAATCCGTCACCACACGAATGTAAATAAGCTTCATGATTATTGTACTATGAAGCTTATATTTAGAAGTATTAGAGTTTGTATATGAGAATATCTGAGAGTTATGGACTAAGGGGCATACGCAGATTAGTCACCTAAATGGACTTCTGCAACTTAAGGTACACGACTTCATTGTCGCATTGCGTTGTTAGCCGCAGTCCCGACAACCACTTTGGTAAACGATCAAGGTGGTGTGCAATGGGAGAGGCCTATGTCCAGCAGTGGACTGCGATAGGCTGATGATGATGAGTTCCCCACTAGAGTTATTAGAAGGAGAGAGCAGGAGTTGTTCCTTTAATAACTTCACTCACTCGGTGAAAATCTAAATCATTGGTAAACACCGGTTTTCTATGAAGGTATCACTCCGGTCGAGCTAAGTGACGAAACATGGTAAATGACGAAAACGTTGGTAAAATGTCCGGGCTGTTATAAAAATATGTTCTGAAACTTCGTTTATTAAAATTGTGTAACATGTTGTTTAGAATTTTTCAGCTGCCACATAAAACACGTATTTCGATGAAAGGAAAGTTTTCGAACAAAAATGGTTCTATTTTTAATCGGGTTCCCAACTGTTTATACACAGTTTTAAAAAGTATATATTTGCGAATTGTGGTCCGTGTTTTTCTACTGAACTGGTAATTGAATTGCAACTATTATTTCTTTTGTAATCAAACGTGTTTGTGTATATAAGAAAACCAAAGAGTACATAGTGGGTCAATACCGTAACACTGCAAATAATTTTGACGTGACAACGTCTTATAATTCGATGGAGCCGGCTGCACGCCCGAAAAAACATGACTCATGCGGCGTTACCTCGCTCTGAGGCGTTCCATTTAAGGCGTGAAGTGCAGCGAGAGCGCGGAACGAGTGACAAAGAGGCACAATCGGCCTCCGCGTTCGGCAGCGTTCGACATCTGTCTCTCTCCTACTTGAGTGAGCGATGCGTCCCCGTGGACAGCTGCTACTCGTATACAATAATACATTTTTGAAAAATGCAACCATTCTATCAGTATTTTGTTATGACGTTGTCACGTTCAACTATCGTCAGTAAACCGACTTTACAGACAACCAATTTTAATAAGAAATACACGATAGCTTTCTCTTTAGAATTTTCACAGCAATAAAAACAGTTTAAAGCAAACTATACAACATTAATTCCATAAAATACAATATTAAATACAAGTGGCAACCCTGTACCAAAATGTATCGTTTCAGATGTGCCGTGTGACACACTTAGGCACATCGTAGCTACACTGACCACTGACAATTCACCACTCACGTGACATACGTATGACGTGGCAGCTCAGTTACAGTGATTTCATTGCTTTTCTGGGCTTTTCTGGCTATCCTAGTGTTGCGAAATCATCAACACTAGGAGATACCGTCAATGTTTGAACATCCTTGTTACCCAGTCATGATGAGGCTTAAAACGAAAGAGAGAAAGATATTCCTCAAAAGCTTGACTGCACGGATGGCGCGGTGGTTTAAGCCCCGCATGGGACGACACTTTGTGTGATCCACAAATTGTTGTTCTAAGTCTGGGTGTTTGTTTCATGTATGTTTGTAAAGTCCCCCGCGACACAGGAATATATTCCTAATTGGAAAGTTGTCTTTTAAAAAAAAAAGCAGAGTTTCTGATGATTTAATTATTGATCCAATTAATTTCAAATATACACCTTCTACACACAGCTCTGCATCACTCAAAGATTGACTGGAAGGTAATGCCTACGACATCAAGCTTACCTTATGCAATATAATTTATAGGAGTATAAATATTAAACTGGAAAATTCTATACGTAACAAATCGGCGTAGAATATGTTAACCTTGTAACAGTCTACGCCGTAGACCCTTTACAAGTTTCAAGGTCGGTTATGACATTACTAGTGACAGCCAGCCAGCGATTTCCTACGCTTAAAATACTTACGAGTACTAACAAAAACCTTTATTTTAGAACATCTTGGGGAAAACATGATTTTTGTGCTACTTTTAAGTAGCAGAAAACTGTAAAATAAGAATAATAAACCAGAAGATATTGCAACAGCAAAAGCAAACGCGTCGATAAGAAAATCCGGCCAAGTGCGAGTCGGACTCGCCCACCGAGGGTTCCGTAGAGATATATATGTACATACATATTATAAACAGTTCAGGAATCGAGTCTCGCAGTTTTTGGCGAGCTTTCCCAAAATTCAGTTTTTGAACCTATAATTATACTTAATTTATTAGATTTAATTACAAACGAATAGTTTTCAGATTTTTCTCTGTACTTGTAATATAATAGGATGTTTTGGGTCAACGGGAAGGGATGCTAAAAACAAAACAATATTTTACAGTGTTTTAAGGCTGTACTTTGGATAGTCAACTTCTCTTATGGGTAAAATTCTAAATGCCATTAATTGTTTATTTTTTAGTTTACAAAAATCAAAAGAAGACTCTTAATCTTCAAAAGAAAACACAACCTTATTTCTTTAATTAACAAGCTATATTTTGAAAAAAAACATAAACCAAACTGCGTGAGAATGTATAGGTACTTACTGAAGAATTTACAACACGGCAATTTTTTTTTTAATTTTCATACACCCAGTTTTACTCTCACAATTAGAACGAATCTAATCCTAGTCTAATGACACTCCTGACACTTCCCAAGCCAAAATCCATCAAATCCTTTAAACTGTAGAAGGTGCCAAAGAAATATACATACATACACGTGAAGAAAATAACCCTTCTTTTGGTGCAGACGGGTAGAAAATATGAAAAACGTATTAGAGTTAAGCAAACACAATCCAGTTTTCAGAAAAATAACTTGATTGTCGATATTTTCCAACCCGTTTTCTTTTAAAATTTAAGTGTTTTTAGTAACTCATAGATAAAGTGTACTTTTTATGATCAATTGAGCATTCCTAACGAATAGTCAAAGGCACTCAGGGGACCGTTATGCACGGTAGAACGAGCGAATAAGAGGAACAGTCTTGTTTGTTTATTGATGTACTTCTTTTTGATGTAGCGATTTTTGTTTGTACTGAATTTTTTAGCCAATAAAACAGATATTTGTGAGTCAATAATCTTTGATATAGGTATTGCATTCGTGTTGATTGATTATCTACACACGAGATCAAGATCTATAGATAAAAATTTAAAGCAAGTTGAGTTAAGGACATTGATAGCATATTCAATAAGGAGTATTGTACAATCTGAGCGTAAATGGATAGGAATGAACAAATAGACGAAAAAAAGTAAAAAATAAATTTTAGTTAAAAAAACTAAAACACGCTTTTGTAATTAGACGAACTAAAAAGTAGTTCATTAATGATGCTATTCTGAAGATCCTGATCAGGATAATCGGACCTTTGTCAAATTATTGTATTGTATTGTCCTTATCCTTGTATTTATTGTATTGTCCTTGATAACTGAGCGAAGTTCCAATTTAATTCGTTGTTTTAAAGTGTTTTAAAATCACGTCCCAAGATACCATTACATACATACATACCAAAAGAAGGAAAACTTGACACAAACGATATACCAACCCGTCCGCCCAGCGTGGTGTAGTATGTGGCCCATGTCCAGCCGTGGAGTGTTAAAGACTGTTGATGATGATATTGATGATACCAAGCTATTAAAAGCGTGTTAATACTCGTATATTATTTTTTATTTTCTACAATTTATCTTTTAATAAAAGAATAATTTAAATTGGTTAACAAACGACAAAAATATCACAATACAATAAAAAAAAATATTGACCCAAATTGAACTCCTTCTTCCTTTCAAAGTCGGCTAACAAATAATATTTAAAAATGCGAAATACCTGAGCCACATACTTTTCAAGGATGATCTCTGTACCAGCTTTAGTACAGTGCGATAACAATACACAACAACAAACAACAACAGCCTTTACTAGTCCACTGCTGGACATAGGCCTCTCCTTAGAAAGGAGGTTTTGACCTACTATACCACGCTGGCCAGACGGGTTCTTATAGGGTTTTTTCAAGTTTTCCTTCTCTTTGCAGTGCTGTTGTCCTGCGTAGTTTGCTCCCTTAGTCGCCTCTTACGACACCCATGGGATGAATAGGGGTGGTGACACTCCGTATTCTTAATCCGTCACCACACGGACGACAATACACACTAGAAAAGAAACTCAAAGTATTTCCTCTTATAATTTTCAAACGACATAACTTCAGATTTTTTTGATATTGTTTTTAATAACAAAAACAATTTAAAAGATTCTTCAAGAACTACTTAAATACATTTTTGTAGGCACTGCGTGATTACAGAATACATAACATAAATAGTCTCACAAAAGCATGTGAAATTTTAAGTTTTACCCCAGAGTGTAAGTTGTTATGAGTACTGCTTAGATTTTATTTCAAATTTGACCAGAAGGCCCATTCTCGTAATAAAAGTTCGGTCTCAATTCAGTTCCGATCAACTTTTGATCTCACAACTGTCACAAAAGGTATTTTCATTGTAAAATAGTAAAGTATTACTAAAACTAGCAGAATAACGATTCAAATTTCGGTTACAATGTAATATAATCACGTTGCAGTCAACGTTGGCTGTTTAATACTTTACTACGAAAATACCATTTTCAAAGTTTGACAAGAAAACGTTGACATACATTCAAATATCTCAGAAAGTCTATATAGGTCTAACTCGATGAAAAATTCTCATAAATCATAATAAAATTCTGAAATTCTTTACTGTTCTTTTCTTGACAATATGGAGGTATTTCGAAGAAAATTTTGCTTAAAAAGTACATCACAAAGAAGACGGTGTCTATAATTGGAAGTATGCCTTATCAACCCCGAAGATTCACAACGCTCTTTGAATATCTAATATGTATGTTTTACTGTAATTGTTTATTATAATTGTCAATGTTTAGCAGAAAACATAGAAAAGAAATTCTAAAACAAATTGGCTCTTACTTTTTACTAACGAAGTAACAATTTAGTTCGGTAAAACTAAACAAAAGACAAGCTTCAATACCCAACCCAAATTATAAAATAAAAAATAAAAATCTGGTGCTAAGCAATTCTTTCGTAGCCTTTCACTGAGTGAGTGAGGTTACCGGAGTCCAAATCCCTCCTCCCGCTGACTTGAGCGGGAGGGACACCAAGGGCGGCAACGCACTTGTCACTTTTGAGTTGCAGGTGTACATGGGCGGCGGTAGTTGCTTACCATCAGGTGGCCCGTCTGCTCGTTTGCCCCCTTATATCATAAAAAATAAAAAAAATAAAAATAGAGTTTCATTTGACGACCGGATGGTGTAGTGGTTTGTGTAACGGACTGCTATTCCAAAGGTCACGGGTTCGATTCCCGCTCAAGTCAAACATTTGTGTGCATGAACATTTAACGTTTCATTTGGTCTGGGTGTTTCTATGTATATTATGTATGTATTTACAAAAAAAAAGTATATATGTATTTATATCAGTTGTCTAGTACCCATAGTACAAGCTCTGCATAGTTTGGGACTAGATGGCGTTGTGTGAATGTGGTAGACTATTATTATTATTATTATTTATCTCCTGGATTCGTCATAAGCCATCGTTACAAAGCCAGTAAAGAGTTTTATAATCCATATCCAGGCTTTATACATCAGATGGTCAATTCTCAAAATTCAGTTCCGATCAACTCTTGATCTCAAAACTGTCATAAAATGATTTTTCTTAGTAAAGTATTAAATATCTAACGTTGAATGTAATGTGATTATATCGTATTGTAACCGAAACTTGAATCTGTAATTTGGCAGTCTTTATAATACTCCTATTTTACAATATAGACATAGAAAGTTAGAGTACAACAGCCAATAGCTAGATATCTATGCACCTACATCAACAGCCTTTAACAGTCCACTGCTGGACATAAGCCATGATTAATTGGCATCAATTTAATTCCCAATGTGCAATGGGAGAGGCCTATGTCCAGCAGTGGACTGCGATAGGCTGACGATGATGATGATGATGAATTTAATTCCCACCCTTAGGGCTAATCGGTTTTTACATGACGGAGTACTGAGACTAGGCTAGACTACCAGGCGAATTGAAAATCTCCTTCCTCTTTTTAACCGACTTCCAAAAAGGAGAAAGTTCTCAATTCCTCGGAATCTTTAATGTATGTTCACCGATTACTCGAAGAAGGCGTCTTCGAGTAATTGGAACCGATTTGGACAATTATTTTTTTGTTTTCAAGGATATCCTTCCCAGGTGATCCCATTAAAATTTTATTGAAATCGGCCAAGCGGTTTTAAAAAAATCAACAAAAATCTAAAAATTGTACACATCGATGATATTTTTGTTTACTTACGAAACCTTGCTCTCTTTTTATTAGGTCTTTACCTATGAAATTGCCGTTTTGTATGCAATAAGTGAAAGTACTTATTTTTTCAAACTTTTTTATTTCTGTTATTCGAAGTAATCACCCATGCAATCGACGAATCTTTGCCAACGCATTGGCAGTTTATTGATGCCCTTCTTGTAAAAATCAGCTGGACGGGAGGCAACAAACTCTTCAAAGGCATTTTGTAATGCCTCTCGGGAATTGAAATTTTCACCCACTAAAAAGTTGTCTAAATTATGGAAAAAGTAATAGTCGGTAGGTGCAAGGTCTGGTGAGTATGGCGGATGAGGGAGAGCTTCCAACCCCAGCTCTTGCAGCTTGGAGACTGTCTGTTGCGCAGTATGGGGTCGCGCGTTGTCGTGAAGGAGCAGTGGGGACGACCGATTGACCAAAGCTGGTTGCAGATGTGACCAGCAGACCTTGCACCTACCGACTATTACTTTTTCCAAAATTTAGACAACTTTTTAGTGGGTAAAAAATTCAATTCCCGAGAGACAGTACAAAATGCCTTTGAAGAGTTTGTTGCCTCCCGTCCAGCTGATTTTTACAAGAAGGGCATCAATAAACTGCCAATGCGTTGGCAAAGATGCGTCGATTGCATTGGTGATTACTTCGAATAACAGAAATAAAAAAGTTTGAAAAAATAAGTACTTTCACTTATTGCATACAAAACGGCAATTTCATAGGTAAAGACCTATTATATCTTTGTTAGTATTGTTTGAAATCGGTTCAACTTTTTTCAAAAGGATTTTTAATTAAATTAAAGTCAAATGCAGGTATTTCTCCATGCAACACGTTTTCTAGATGAAACATACCATAACGTCTTTTTATGTGCCCAGAACAACGTACATATATTTTAAAAGGCAGAGCCTGGTCAGCCAACTGCTGATAAACATATTTATAAATGACTAAATACAACATTTTTTTATAGTATAAATGGGCAAACGAGCAGACGGGTCACTAGATGGTAAGCAACTACCGCTGCCCATGGACACCTGCAACTCTAAAGTCACAAGTGCGTTGCCGCCCTTGGAGTAGGGACTTCGAGTCCGCTCGAGTCAGCGGGAGAGGGGGGGGGGGGGGGATTTGGGCTCATTAACCTCACTCACTCAGTGAAAGGCAACGAAAGAACATATATTTTTTGTTTTTTTAAAGACAACTCCCGTACTAGGAATGATTCTTGTGTCGCGGGGGACTTTACAAACATACATGAAAAGGACTCAAATTACACCCCGACTCAGAACAACAATTTATGGATTGTCGTCCCCGCACGGTACGACCTTTGTGTGATGTGTAAAAAAGCAGCGTGGCGACCGCTTAAACCAATACGCCATCTGTGCAGTCATATCTATTTTGTAAATAAATAACACTTAACATAGAACAAATCTAATGTTAATGACACAATATTTATCCAGGGAATCATCGACCTAGCCCACTTAAGTCCTCAAAGAGTTACAAATAAAGGCACATGCCCACTTATCTATCAAAGAGACTAAAATACAGCAAAACAGCATCCTCATTTTACGTAGTGAGTCAAACAAAGCAATACACAACGCAATACTTCTTTGTTTGCCACCCTCTATGACTACATCCGGCGGTTGTGATGTCCGTAATGAGTTCACGTCGCTTCCTGTCGCTCGTCATGGCCATTTCCTGTGGAGGCTGTATTAGTACGAAATAGTATTGTATAAAGGTTTTATTCAACTTGTGAGATATTACAATAAAACTTTGTTTATGTGGGTCTTTGGAGAGGTTATACCTTATTTCCCGGTCGCCATCTGAAAGGGGCTAACTCACACCATATGCCTACACAACCCTTTATAAACTTAATAGCCGACCTGAGCTATCTGCGTCTCTCAATGGGAATATTTTTTCTATTGAATAGGGGGCAAACGAGCAGACAGGTCACACCTGATGGAAAGCGACTACCGCCGCCCATGAACGCCTGCAACTCAGGAGTCACAAGCGCGTTGCCAGCCTTTGTAACATTTTTCATTGCCACTCGGCTCCTATTGATGTTAGCGCGATGCTATACCGCCTCAGCCTTCCTTGATAAATAAGGTATCCAACACTAAAATATTTTTTCATTTCGAACCAGTTGTTCCTGAGATTAGCGCGTGCAAACAAACAAACTCTTCAGCTTTAGAATATACAATATGGATGAAAACAACCACTAAGTCTTTAGCTTCTTTAAAAGTAATATAATTAACGTAGAGGTGGTATTTTTTTTCCAATTTGAATGACCAAGGGGAACTCGTATCTTCCTAAAAAAATCCAAATCGGATCTTAAATAAGGAGTTCTTAGATAACAAACATAAAACAGAATGAGTTTTCTGAGGCTTCTTCTCAGCCAGTAGCCTGTTGGAAGCCTCATTAGAAGAACAAAAACAAGATGAATAGTTAGAAGACTTTTCTGATTAGAAAGTTTTTTTTTTTTATGTTAGAGGGGGCAGACGAGCAGACGGGTCACCTGATGGAAAGTGACTATCGCCGCCCATGAACGTCTGCAATTTAAGAGTCACAAACGCGTTGCCGGCCTTTTAGGAAGGAGTACGCTCTTTTCTTTACTTTTTTTCTTTATTTTTTTTAATAAAGTTTGGTGATAGGGAAACGAATACAAATTATTATCGTCAGAATACACGAATACGGATACAAATATGACTTTTATAGGTAACGCCATGCGAGTGACAGAGAAACGACCGTGAGGACTAAATAATATATTGTATTTCAACTTGCTTTATTAATTTAAAACTTTTATTATTTAAATACAAATATCACAAACATTTGTAGTTTTATCTTGCTATTAAGATGGTCATATAGTTCCTTATAAATCCTAATAAAAAATAACATTAGATATTAAACAAAATAAATATCCAATTTTAACCGAAATAATAATGTAAAAGATCCATTCAAGATGCGCAAAGAATTACTGAACAGAGGTTTTTAGGCACTGGCGGTACCGGAGAGAGTAACAGAAGGTCTGTTACTCTCTCCGGTTCTTCCCTCGGAAATCCGCAGGTAAGGACACGTATGAATATTCGCTACAACACTAATATTTCTATTTTACAAATCTGGTTCCAAGAAAACATTTCCTTTTACTTTTCTTAATCATCAAAATTTTCTTTAATCCAACTTTGATGTTAAAACGTTTTATAATGAAGCTAATAACTGTTTTCAAAAAGTTGATTTACTTTAATTTATATAAGTAATTACTCTGAAAATTTTCTTTGATAATAAACATCTAAGAAATGTTCAAACATTTAACATTACTCGTATATGACGACATATTAGAAGCACACAGACTGCTCTTCACGCTTCGTTGTCCAATAAATTATACATTTTATTTGTCTTATTCATTTTTAGGGTCCTGTAATGATAACAAAAAAGCCTTATAGTTTCACTATGGCCGTCTGTCTGTCCATCTGAACCAACGGTCTACGGTTTAGCTTGGAGCTTGTTTATAGAAAGCTTTTGGATAAACATTGAATTACACCGACAAAGTATTAAAGTCTTGAAGAAAAAAAAATCTCCAGCATATGAAAGCTGAAGTCCGTGTGGTGACGGAAAAAGAATACAGAGTGTCACCACCCCTATTCATCCCGTGGGTGTCGTAAGAGCCGACTAAGGTAACAAACTACGCAGGACAACAGCACTGCAGAGAGAATGCAAACTTGACACAAACCCTATACCAACTCGTCTGGCCAGCGTGGTATAGTAGGCCAAAACTTTATTTCTAAGGAGAGGCCTATGTCCAGCAGTGGACTATCATAGGCTGTTAACGATGATGATGACTGTTTTAAAGTGACAGAGAAAGAGAGTGAAAGAGACACCGACAAAGTGTTAAAGTCTTAAAAAAAAATACCTCCAGCATATGACAGCTAATAACATAGTCAGTGATCCAATGGTGACATACGTACAAGGGCAGCAGTAGCCACTCTCTATCAGGTGACCCAGGTGCTCGTTAGCCCCCTATAACATGAAAAAAGAATAATAGTTTTTTAAGGCCCTTTAATATGACATGTTTAATTTTGTCGGGTTTCGCGGCCAGTGGTACAGCGGCTAAAATTTATCTTCCACTGTACCACCAAGGGTCTTCCCTTGGTGGTACAGTGGAAGACAGGCGTACACAGGAAAAGAAGGGAAACTGGTGACTAGAAAAATCTTAAAAAACATAGGAATCTATTTTTTTTTTTTTTTGTTAATTAAGATTAAGAACAAAAATTGTCACAAATTAGTTTAAATCATAAGTAACAGTCGCCTTACTTACGAAATAAATCTAATCGTAATTTCTATCAAATTTCGTACATAAATAATAAATCCTTAGAAACAAAATAATTAGATGCATTTCTTATTTATTTAAATCAGACAGTTACATACTACGGAACCTTAAAACGCGCGTGGCCCGACAAGCAATCACCCTCTTTTTATTCGCTCGTACCTTTCGTGATGGAACCTTTTAAACGTAATTCAGAGAGTCTTGAATGACTCTGAATTAAAATCTGTACCTTATATATAAGTATTTTATACTTTGACATGTTTTAAATACTTTGTAATAACATAGTTAATTGGTCATACCTACATTGCGTCTATAAATCAATTATAAATATATATATTAATTTAAGTTAATTTAAGTTCCGTACCTCAAAAGGTAAAAAAGGAACCCTTATAAAATCACTTTGTTGTCCGTCTGCCCGTCTGTCTGTGTGTCACCACCGTCCATTTTCTCAGGAACGGGTAGACCTAGCAAGTTGAAATTTATACCAGATACTGAGGTCTATGGTCCCTATTAGGTGTATAAAAATCAAGGTCCTGTCAACAAGATAGTCAACACGATAAAATGATATGGGCAAATTTCGATTTTCGCGAAAACTTGTAAGTTGAAAATTAAGATAAATTTTGGTACTTACATATTTTCGCGAAAATCTGGGTAAGTACGGAATAGTACCTGACCGGGGTTTTTTTAATTCGATATTTGATTTTGTTTCATTTGCAACACAAAGTGTAGTTCCAATTTCCGATTAGTTCATATAGGAGATATAGGGAGCGGAAAATTGTTCAAAGTGAGGGACAGCTCGATATTGCTTTTTGAGCAGGCGGGCTGGACTTGTGTGCGAGTTTTGGACAATATAGATGGAATAAAGATACTTCTGAGTTTATTTAATTAAATAATCTTAAAGTTAACTATGTAACTTAAAAACGTACATGACAACATAATTAACTTAATTAATCATCGCCTTATGTGCTTATTGTATCATGATGAATTCTCATATACCATATTTTTAATTCCTTAATTTTCTAGCCTTAGGAGTGGTTTTATTCTTGAAATTTAAATAGGACCAAACTTAAGAAAAGTAAGCTTTCCCAAATAAAATAACAATTTTCTTAATCGGTTTTTAAATCACGGTGTTCTGAGGTAACAAATACAAAAATATAATCGAATCCATTCTCTTATTAAGTCGGTTAAAAAACAAAGTGTTTGAAAAACTCTTTTGTCTTACGTTATTAAATTTTACTTTCATATTACAAGTTGAGAGACTTTACCTTATTTAAATCTTCGAACAGTTCTAAGGCGACTAAACGCCCTGAGTAAAATTTTAATGCGTCAGAATTTACATAATTTATTCCTTAAGATGGCGCTAGTGTGGAGTGCCTCACTTTAACATAGAATACAGCTTATATATCTGAACGCCATTTGTAGTTAGTTAGACATTTACGGCCTGAATCCTACGTTTTAGTACTTATACTTATAGTACTAGTACTTATGGCAGAGGGTTTCCTTTTTAAATATCAGCAGTGCATTACTTGTGATTACTGTAATACAACAACCATGAACTTATGTTTGTAAACTTTTACTTGTAAACAATAAATACATTATTATTTTTATTAATTACTATCCATTGCTTATGCCACAGACCAGTGTGTTCTGTGCCTTGTGTCGCAGCATGATGTCAGATAGTCTGCGACCGAACGTGCAAAAACAGAAATTCATATGCGTCAGTGCAACGGTGAGACTGACATATCCTGTAATTGGTTAAGTGCATACCGGACCAAGCGCATTTTAGGGTTTTGTTGTTTTACTCTGCCGTCTCCTTCTGTGAGCAAGTTATGCTCGCGAAGGAGACGGCGGAACGGGACCGGGAGAGGTTTAGATCTCTCGCGGCCCGCCAGGCCCCCGGGGACGGGCCAGGTACCGCAGGCGACTCAGGCGCCGGAGGTCGCAGAACGACCTCCGTCCTCCATAAGCGCAGGCCTGGGGGTGACAGGTGAGGCCATCTGTCACCCTAGCAGAAGCAGGCAGGGGTGGCGGCGAGCGCATTGCGAAGCGCGCTCGCTTCCAGGGAGCAGAGGGAACATGGGGTTCCCACACGGGGGGGGTCGTCTACCTATTGTTGTAGATGGCCCGAGGTATGTCGGGGCACCAGGGACTTCCTTTCTAACGTCTCGGGTACTAATAGCCGGAGAACAGGTATACCCACCTGGTTCCCCGGCTATTAGTACCCGAGACGGCGTGCGGTTTTAGTCGGTTCGAGTCCGACATGCCACCGATAGGTGGTATCCGAGGGGATTTCCGCACGGAATAAAAAAAAGGGTTTTGTTGTTTACTACAACCTGTTTTAAACAAGTACCAATTACATCAAAGTACTTTTATTGAACACCATTTTGTTCGAATTTGTCCGCCTTACGGCGATTATTACTCTCAAACAAACTTAGATAATTTAGCCGTAATAGTTTCCCTTCTTTGTCCGTTATAATATGTACTACTATTATGACATTTAAAATATTTTCAATTCAATAGTTTAGTTGGTAAAGAGGGAAGACACTTAACTTAAAAAAACTTAAATTTAGTACTTCTGATCAGTAATTGGTTTGTTTTTTTGGTTAAGACAACTCCCGCATTAGTAATATATACTGTGTCGCGGGGGACTTTAAAAACATATATGACACAAAGGATACCCAAACTCAGAACAACAATTTGTGGATCGCACAAAGTGTCGTCCTATGTAGGGACCCACAACACTCAGCGTAGCAGTGGGCGGCGTGGCGACCGCTTAAAGCAATTCTCTCCATAATTAATTTACAAGATTTATTCGGCAAAAAAATCGATCTAAGTGGCGTGTAATGGGAGAGGCCTATGTCCAATAGTGGGCTGCGGTAGGCTGATGATGATGATGGTTCGGCAACATCCCATATTTCCATTAAATATTTCATGAGATTTTATTTTACCACTATATACCTACGATCATGCAGAAACAATCACAAAATTTTCTTGTTTTAGATTACTTAAAATAATAACGACATAACGGCACGGCAGTCTGATCCCAAACCGGGCAGTGAAAATACTATGGGAACCAGACTGCCGACAAACATACTTATATATTTCTAAACACATATGTAGATAAATTACACCCAAACATAGAACAAATGATCATACTCATCACACAATTATTTGTCCTGGGTGGGAATCGAACTCACGATCTCTGGCTTGGCACTCAGTCACTCACCACTAGACCCAAAAGCCAGTCAAAATAGACATGGGAATGATTGCTACTTTTAAATAATATACTTTTGATGAAATGATTGCTTTTGGTCACTGTGATTTCACCTGTGATAAATCACGACTTAGATTTTGTTATAGACAAAGATTAATGCACTCAAAATCAATCAAACCGACCTTTTTTCTTTTTGATTTAGTCCTTTCCCGTGTCTGGCGCCGCTAGCCTAATAATAATAACTATTCCCAGTGATGTAGATGAGTCACAGGTGTAATCAAATGTGTGGTTTTATCCCATGCCTAGTTTAAAAAAACACTATATTTATCATCATTTATAAGCGACGAAGACTTAAGATAAAAGTATTGACACAGGCTTATGATATTTAAGTAGAAAGGGAAAAACACTTTTGAAACCTTTTACACGCGATTACATCATTTATTTTGATAAATTGGTTGGTGTTTCACTTGTAACAAAAAGTTTAGTGTAGGGCGTAATTAAGCATTAGGTTAAGTATAACGATAAGGGTTTTATGTAAAAAAATATGTAGTGTAACATAAACAAGGTATACTTATAAATCAACACTTTGTTAATATGAACTCCTTGTAGTACACAAGTATTTTGGAAATTTATTTTTTACTTTATCACGGCAAAAAGTAGCTTATTCGCCTGTTGGTCGTTATGGCGGGTGGAGGGGAAAACCCATCCCGTTCACCCGCGCCTACACTCACTCCGCCTCCGCTCATTTGGGTCCGAGTGGATGTCATTCTTTTAGGCCCTCTCCGCCTTTGCAGCAGGATGCGACCGCGTTAGAAGACCTGACGCTACCGGCCATGGAGCGTATAACGGTAGCGAGAGATCCACTTCGTTGACTGCAATGAAGACACGACGCTGCGACGCCCAAGCTGGGCAAATTGCTGTGCTGAGCCAAATCGCAGTAGTGACAGGCGGGACTCAATTCTCTACTAGCGACCGAGTGCAGATACTTCCCGAAGCAGCCGTACCCGGAAAGGACCTGCGTCAGTCGAAATGAAAGGATCCCGTACTGCCTGCCCACTCGACGATGAGTGGATCATTACATGCTGATTTGCACTATTTACAGATCCATTATGGACAAACAAAAAGTATCAGATATGTTAGAGATAGAAGTAGAATGAGATTGAGATTTTGAAAACAAGGTCGTCATACCGATGTGTTATAACCAATTTTACCAATTGACTGCACGGATGGCGTAGTGGTTATAGCGGTCGCCACGCCGCTTACTACTACGCTGAGTGTTGTGGGTTCGATCCCCACATAGGACGACACTTTGTGTGATCCACAAATTGTTGTTCTGAGTCTAGGTTTTCTTTGTGTCCCTTTCATGTATGTTTGTAAAGTTCCCCGCGACACAGGATATATTCCTAATGAGGGAGTCGTCTTTCAAAAAAAAAATTACAAGTGTAGCTATCTCCTTGTTTTTGCCACAGAAAAAAATCCGAATAAACCACTTTTAACTGGCCTGTTGGTCTAGTGGTTAGTGACCCTGACTGCTATGCAAGAGGTCGTGGGTTCGAGTCCCACCCAGGACAAATAATTGTGTGATGAGAACGGTAATTTGTTCTGTGTCTGGGTGTAATTTATCTATAATATGTATGTATTTAGAATATATAAGTATGTTTATCAGCAGTCTGGTTACCATAGTACAGGCTCTGCCTAGTTTGGGATCAGATAGCCGTGTGTAAGATGTGTGAAAATATTATTATTAATTAACAATTACCTTTACAGTAGTTAAAATGGACACGCTTTTAAACCCTTTCAACGCTTGTATAGATTAAAACAGATCATAATAAAACGTAAAGGTACAATATGCCTATCCAATTACTGAAAGCCGTATTAAATGAGATTAACCGAGCAAAATAATGCACAGAATTTAAAAATAACAGGTACCAGGCAATCCTGTATAAGCTATGGTTTGAACATTTTGACAAGTTTTTGTTAATGATTCCTGTTTTCTGTAAATGCTTTTTTTTATTCAGGGGTTGGCAAATATCATCTAGACATATCTTTATCAAAAAATCGGTTGTCTGTAAAGTCGGTTTACTGACGATAGTTGAACGTGACAACGTCATAAGAAAATACTGATGGAATGGTTGCATTTTTCAAAAATGTATTATTGTATACGAGTAGTAGCTGTCCACGCGGACGCATCGCTCACTCAAGTTCCTACTTGAGAGAGACTGATGTCGAACGCTGCCGAACGCGGAGGGCGATTGTGCCTCTTTGTCACTCGTTCCGCGCTCTCGCTTGCACTTCACGCCTTAAATGGAACGCCTCAGAGCGAGGTAACGCCGCATGAGTCATGTTTTTTCGTGCGTGCAGCCGGCTCTATCGAATTATAAGACGTTGTCACGTCAAAAATTACTTGTCCCAGTTGACTGATTCATGAAAGCAGAACCTAAAAAGCTGTGGCTAAAAAATTACAATTTAGGCGGCTGATGCTTTTGTATGTTGTAAGCACCAACTAAGAAAGAGTTTCTAGAAATTTTCACTCCTAAAGGGGTAAAATAAGGGATGAACGGTTGTGTGGAAGTTCGTCATTTTCGAAGTTAGCAACAAGAATTACTGTGGGAGAGCCATGCTTCGGCACGAATGGGCCGGCTCGACCGGAGTGATACCACGGCCTCACAGAAAACCGGTGTTAAGCAATTCTTTCGTTACCTTTCACTGAGTGAGTGAGGGTACCGGAGCCCAAATCCCCCCTCTCGCTCAAGCGGGAGGGACTCCAAGGGCAGCAACGCACTTGTGACTTTTGAGTTGCAGGTGGCCATGGGCGGCATTAGTTGCTTACCATCAGATGGCCCATCTGCTCGTTTGCCGTATACCATAAAAAAACACACCGGGCAATAGCTAATTATTTTATAAAGTTAGACATTATTTTTGATTAGCAACACCTTTTTTTGTGCAGTCTGTGGAAATCATGTGTAACAACACCTGACATCTCTGTAACATACAGGGTGTAAGGGACGTCGTAACGTCGTATTCACGGCAGAAAATACCAATCATTTTCCACTCATAATGATGGTCGGAATATATTTCAGTATTCGTTACGACGTCCCTTACACTCTGTATACCAATCAATCATTCCTACAATTGATTTTATTCCACTATTCAGACGTATCAAATTTTGTGAAAAGATCCAATAATGTATTATAGAAACCCGAAAAGCAGACGCTAGCTTTTTCATTTGACCGATACGTGCAGACGGTGCTGGGGTTAGCCCTCACCTATAAATTTGCACGTCTCCAAAATGCCAGAAAATGATTTATTAAACATCCACATTTCGCCAGTGACATATTTAATCCCACGTAATATGGGGCGAGTCTATTGTCGTCTACCTGACACATTTTCAGACGCTTTACGGAGAACTTAACAATAATTTGACCCGCACATTGTCGACCCTGTCAACTTTATTGTCGTAAACAAACGTTTCACAGACTTGCTTAATATTGTTACCAGACTTAATTCGTATAGTATCATTATTTAGGATTTTAATAGAATACTATTTGAGTTACAAGCAAGCCAGGCCCACTCAGCACTATAATAATATAATATTAATATCCTATATGCCTCCTATTAGCAAAGTGGAATCCGGCAGGAATGTGCCTCGGGTAACTAATAATTATGACGATAGAACAATTGAAAAACGAATACCATACTTGATGAACAGAATACCTACAGGAATGAGCCAAATAAAATTAAATTCTCAAGATTGCTTAAGGATTTATCATTAGAAACTATATGAAAAATGTAATGTACATTTAGACGTAACGTAATGTAAATGGTATGTGACTCAATTTTAAAATGGAAATCGAAAAAACTAAAATTGTATTTGAAAACGTGAGCGTTCAACACGTACCTCTTTGAGAATATAGTCGTGAATTATAAAATTGATTGTGGATTACGAAAAGGTATGGTCAGATTTACGATTATTATGTATAGCCGACAAATAGTTGAAGTAAGCCTGGAAAAATTGGATTCAGTCTCATCAATTTTTATATTAATTTCAGAGAAATTGCTTATTTATTTTATTACACGAACATTGGCCTATCCGAATTTGCAGCAATATTTTTTGGTACCATTATTTTATATAGCAAATTACGTTACCAAACCTCACTTATTTATCTCTATCTAAAACTGTATTTTCTGTACGTTGCAGTAACAACATATTGTTAAAATCAATGGAATTCAGAACATATTTTCATAAGATATTGTTTATTAAATTGACTTACTACATTACCAAATCTAAATCACGATCGCGGTCATAAGTCCAGGCAAGGCTTTTCTCAAGGCAATTTAGGGGATGTGCTGGCTATGATTGTAATAAGTTACTTTATGATAATATAGAGGTTAAGTTTCAATCTTCTTTCTTCTGATAAAAGCAATCAAAACGGTTTACGAAAATATTACTCTTCAATGTCTTTATTTTCAAAGTTTGGTTTGTTTCAAAGGTAAATAAGAGTATAAAAAAATGATCTTATGAAAAATAATAACGTCTGATTACACGCTTTTTATTAGCTTACCTCTGGGTGTGTTTGTTTGTAACCGACTCTTTTGGACGTGATTTTGAGTGACTTTTAATGGTCAGAATTCGTTTAAACTTTGTAGATATATCGAAGACCGATGACAAAACACTAATTTGAAATGAAAAATAACAATAAATATTATTTAAAAAAAGAAAAAAAAATGCTTAAAAAAACTAAAAAACACTTTTTATAGAAAAACAAACTAAAAAATAGAAAATATCTTTATTAAATTTTGAAACAAAAGCGTTGGGTGCCAGTTGTCAATAGTAAAAAGCACCCCACCGTTTTTTTTATTATTTTTTTTATTTTTAAACTATTATTATTATTACATATTATACCCCTTTTCTCCCGTAAACTATGGTCATTTTAATAAAAAGAACTCAAAAATAAATCCTGTCATGAAAACCAAAGTACCAAAAAGACAACAGGCTCTGAGGATCGAGCCGTCACTACTCTCGAACAATAATATTAATTACACAGTATAGTTCCTTAATCGTACGATTCTGCCAAATTATCTAATGACCACTAAGATGGATTTGTAGTGTTCAGATAGATGCTGTCACCAAGAGTTCGATACGAAGAAAACCTATAAGTAAGTGTATCTTATCTAGTGTTGTGCACATGTAAATGTAACCAATCAACAACTTTCGTACACATCAGTATTGTCTAGTTGTAATGTGTGTGTGCATCGAAACATCACACACACAGACATAGGCTCAGAACCGAACCGAGAATATGAACGTTACATTGGTACTGAACTTATGACCCTTGATTGTACATTAACTATTAGAACAATCCATTAGGTAAAGGACTCTAGTAAAAGAGATGTTCTGCAATTTTTCCAAGATTGTTTAAAGCCGATTTTTTTTTGTAATCTATGTATCTTCGCCATTACAAATCTGATTCTGCTAATCACGAAATTAATTATTTTTATCTGATTGCAAGAATCTTAAAAACAGAAAGTTTATTGATTTATCTTTGACTTTTAGGATGAATTTATTTTAAATAAGATCTCATTTGATTCACTAGCCTAGTAGAGTCACTACTGAAATTATCTTCAACTCTAAATCCCGAATTTCCCTCAAAACTGTCGAGTGAGGTTCTACATTGAATAGTTTCAAATTTGATTATTAAATTAGTGAAATTTACAACTTTTAAGTTTATTAATTAGAAGTATAGAAGCAGTCGGGCTTTCATGAGCAGTTAGAGAAAGTTTTTTTTTTCTTGCAGAATAAAAGAAAACGGACCAGAGAAAAATATTTACACACACAATACAACTATTTTTACAGGTTTTGTTCTAATACACTAGTGTAGCTATTCGTTGTTAAAAACATGTATAAATAATACCTATTACATTAAGGGAAGGGAATCGAACCCCGACCCCCGGCCCACCATACCGACAGGCCTGTCTTATTACAGGTGCATATTATAACATATAACATTCAACGCCACTCTTGTGAATTCACTCAGAGCACTGCATATGGCCAGCTGACCATGATTTAATTACCAAAAACAAACAATAGAAATACTCACATATAGTACTAAACTAGTTACGATGAAAGATATTCCCTAATGATGTCTGAAGTTTTGTATAATAACCAAAGTAGCAACCAGGTCAGGTCGGGAAACGTTGAAACATCTTATCGGATGGTAGTAAATAAGTTCTGATTTATGATATTTGCCAATGGTGATTACCATTTAGAGTTACAACTTCACCAGAAACCAGGTCAGGGCTTGATAACGAAAGTTATGCGTTCGTTTACAACGACCTAACTTGAGTAATTTAAAAACAGTATGTGTAGTGAAAGGCCTACTAAATAATCTGATAATAAGTTCCCTGAAAAATATATTTAGTGAAACCTAGTTTTAAAATCTTAGATTACATAAGTAATAAATCCCAATTTTTGAAAATTCTGCTGGTGAGTGACACGAATAATGCTTATTAATATTAAATTTAGGTGTTGTGGAAATGGAAGAAAGGAAAACAAATTTATTTTGCACTTATTCATAAATGTAAACGTATCGTAACTGACGACTAATATGCTAAACAGATTTTTTTCCAACCAAGTTAGTTACTAGTAGGCTTAGTATTGGAAATACCATCTCACTTCAGTCAGTCACACTCTGATGTAAGCTCTTCGACACCATCTAATCTAAGTCTGAATCCAATCTAAATATTCATAGCAGACATTTTTTTATTCTCACTTTTGAGTTTACAAACGTATGAAATATCGATGTAGCATCTGAAAAAAACCCTAACTAAACAGAAATCAGTTATCCGTGTGGTGACGGATTAAGAATACGGGGTGTCACCACCCCTATTCATCCAGTGGGTGGTAAGAGCCGACTAAGGGAGCAAAATACGCAGGACAAAAGCACTTCAAAGAAAAGGAAAACTTGACACAAACCCTATACCGACTCGTCTGGCCCGCGTGGTATAGTAGGTCAAAACCTCTTTTCTAAGGAGAGCCCTATGTCCAGCAGTGGACTATTAAAGGCTGTTGATGATGATGATGATGAAAGAGAAATCTACTTTTTACATAAAAAACTGAATGGAAAATATATTACAATAAAACCTTAAGAAACAATAAGGAACAACTCAAGGATACATTATCTGATTTGAATCACAAATGAGCAGAAGTTGTGCAAACAGCAATACACCTTAAGCTCCACCAGCGATGCGGTATCGAAGGTTAGTGAGACGGCACTAATCACTACATCGATACATCGGAAGGTATTGCCCCTACTAGACGTTTACTCTTCATGTTATAAATGGTTACTTCGTTTTTCTAGATACATTACACCATTTGCTTTTGTGTCTGCTTCGCTCGCAATATATTTCAAACCAAAACCATATTTTTTATTTTATTTTGTTCGGAATAATTAAAGTAAAACATTATAATAATATAACAAAGAAGCTATTCACAGGTATGTGCAAATAAATTCCAAGTGTGAAACACTTTACACTAGTAATAATGCTGTATGGTTATTTTTTAACTGCATAAACTAGAGAAGCAAATCCCACCCCCACTTAACCAAGAGTTTTGCTTAGAGATAGTAGTAGTAGTAGTAGTAGTAGTAGTAGTAGTAGGAGCTGCATTGATTGATATTGATCATTATACACGCATTTATCATGCTCTCTCACCTGCCGTCCTCTAATTGATTAATGGTATACGGTGGAGTGAACATTTGAAAGCTTGTGAGAAATTAAATCATGTGTAGAGAGCGGCTCGACGTCTAATGTTTCAAGAATTTGAGAATCTAATAGAAATAAATTCTCATGCAACTATAATAGTTGAAAATATTGAAATAGAGGTGAAATACAAAACTGTCTTTGATCTTCATATTGGAGAATATAGCGTAAGGTTCCAAGCAATTGTTTCTACAGAATAAAATAATTAAACTAAAATATGAAAGCTGATTTTATTTCTTGGTAGAACGTGCATGTCTTTAGGGCTATTCGTCAATTTAATAAATTATTTTGCATAACCTAACCGATTTAATTTCCACCAATATAATTAAATAGGCTTCCATGGATTCACCGTGCGAGTGCCGGGTCCATCGCGTGATACATGGGGGCAACTCATGCGACTTCGACAGCGCCTGGGAATTGCGACCTAGGAGTAGATTTATTGAGTACTCTTTGCGATGCGTCAGCGCTCACCTCCACTGTCTGCTGTGATACCTCTTCTACCTAACCATATTTGATACGAGCCTAGCAATGCCGCTTTGGATATTCGTTCAAGAAAAGAGTTTACTGAAGCTCTTGCCAATCCAAGATCTTTGAGCAGATTATTGAGGAATTTAGCTGGTATATCCCTCGCACTCACTTCCACGACATACAACGTAACGAAATAATCTTTTTTAGTTATTTCGTTGGTTAAATCAAAGTACTTGTTTCTATTTCTTTTTTTTAATTGTTTTTTCTTTTATAATGTGTAATTCATCTATAAACTGTATATATTCAGAAGTTTAAAGTATGTGTATCTGTAATCTGTTTGCAGACATACAGGCTTTGCCTAGTTTAATATCTTTTGTGACGTGCCGTGTGTTAAGTTATTGTTACCATTGATTCACTCAAGAGGGCGGCTATTAACTGCGACTGGACATAAAGGAATTTATAAACAGTTTAGGAATTTCCCTATTTTAATGAATGAAACAGCCCTTGTTCATCATTCAATAAATGTTTATTATTGCAGATACTTAGTTTCTAATCCAACACACAAGAATGTGTATCTGTCAGTTGCGTGACAGCTTCTTAACGGATGCACTGATTTGGATTCAGTTATTTTTAATTTAAACTTTTAATTTCTCTGCTTCTTTAATTTTATAATTAAGACTTGTTTTAACTCAAAATTTGAAGAATTTCTGTAAGATCATTTTAAGAAAAACAGCAATTTTGTAATTAGTAAACGGGTTTTACAGTCACATCATTTTTTATTTCTGCTTTTACCCCCACAATGAAGTATATTTCAAACAAAATGAATCTAAATACACAGTACGATCCACAGTTAATCCTTTGTTCGTGTCAAACTACAGGAACAGAGGTGTTAGATGATGCTTCACAAAGCTTTAGCACTAACACTATAACTTACAAAACATTTCTGCACTTTCATAAGTACGTAAACACCGTAATAATTGTTTTAAATGAGAATAGTTTGTTTAATAAATAATTTATTTTTTTACAATTTTAAACCTAAACGATCGAACCGATTATGACATGAAATTTTGCACTCATTAGTTAGAAAATGACGTGGATTACTTTCACCTACAAACAAGTTATTTTAAAAAAAAAGACAAAAAACTTGATTGCCTGAAAATATATATCTATTTTAAAAAAAACTATTTAAAATCTTTTTATAATTTTCATATACTAATACTCACACATTCTTGTAATTAAGACAAAAAAAAATCGTCAAAATCGATTCAAACAAATTGCAGACTTCATAAAAATAATTTCGTATGTGTATACCTTTTTTTTCTGTGCGGAAATCCCCTCGGATACCACCCACCGGTGGGGTAGCTATGTCGGACTCAAACCGACTAAAAACCTCACGCCATCTCGGGTACCAGCAGCCAGGGAATCAGGTGTACCCCAGAAAAGAAATCCCTGGTACCCATGTATGTGTATACCTATGCAAGAGTACAACTTTGTTATACATACATGCTTTAGGCTAAGCAACAGACAGGCAACGAGCCCGGCGACAATCTAAAAACTTCTTATCAGGACTACAGAACCCTGAAGAACGAACCACATTTTAATAGCTAGCCACTGTAATTAAAAAGCCAATCACTTTATTCTTAGACTTACGATGTAGCCACATCACTGAGCTAGAATATTCAATTAAATTGAAAGATAAAAGCTCGCCTGTGTACCAGTGAGCTATGACGATAAATGAAAGCTTCATAAAAGCGCCGACTAAATTCGTTATGAGTTGGTTTTATAATAGCGGATAATGCAAGAAGCTTTCATTGCTGTACATGCATTCTCTTTGAGGGTCCAAAAGCTCTAAAAGTTTTAATAAAGCATCAGGAATACAGGATGTTATAGAATAGTATATTTTTGGAATCATCATGATCAGCCTATCGCAGTCCACCGTTGGACACAGGCCTCTCACATAGCACGCCACTTAGATCGATTTTGGGCCAGCTCCTGCCAGCCGTCTTGCGCAAATCGTCACTCCACCTGGCCTGTGGGCGTCCTACACTACGTTTGCCAAGACGCGGTCTCCATTCAAGAACTCGTTTTCCCCAACGGTTGTTGGTTCTGCGGCTAATATGGCCAGCCCACTGCCACTTCAGCTTGCTGATCCGGTAGGCAATGTCGGTACCCTGGGTTCTCTGCCGGATCACCTCATTCCTGATGCGATCCCTTAGAGAACCGCCGAGCATAGCACTTTCCATAGCACGTTGAGCGACTTTGAACTTGTGGACCAGCCGTACCGTAAGTGTCCACGTTTCGGCTCCGTATGTCATGACGGGTAGGACGCACTCATTGGGTGCAGTGGCGCGCACGACTGGAGCAGCCGCGGAATGCGCGCCAACGCGCTGTCGGTGCCGTTCTGCCTAACCTTGAAGCTTGGGTAGGTAGGGAGGGAGGTTGCGTCACCTACCGACTGACGCAGGTACTCACTGGGCATGGTTGCTTCGGGGAGTACCTGAATCGGATTGGACACGAGGAGACGGCACAATGCCAGCACTGCGCAGCCGACTGGGACTCCGCCCAGCATACGCTGGAAGACTGCCCCTCGTGGGCGTCTGAACGCGAGGTCCTGGTCGACCAAATCGGACGAGACCTGTCCCCGCCAGCAATCATTGCTGCCATGCAGGCGGGTGAGGAGGGCTGGGGCGCAGTGGTCTCTTTCTGTGAAGCTGTAATGCTCCAGAAAGAGACCGCTGAACGGGAACGGGAGAGGGCCGATCCCGAACGTAAAAGACGTCGGCGGCGATATCAGCCATCGACGGGGCCGCGGGCCGCCAGAGAGTGGGGACCTCTGGTGGCAGATTGATTGCTGCGGTAGGGAATGGAATGGCCGGCCTGATTGCATTAAGATGCGATCGGGCCGCCATGCCGTGATTGAAGGGGGAAGTGTTCTACCCTGGGATAGGGCCTGATTAGGCATGGTGTCAATTCAAGGAGGACCTGAAATAACATGGTCCGGGTCCTCCCCAGAGTAGGACACCTAAGGCCGGCCGTCGGGGTGGTTTTTAGTGGAATCACCACATACTCCTGGCTCCTGAGTCCCCGAGGAGCCGGAGATCCGAAGGGATTTTCCACCCCGTCAACGAAAAAAAAAAAAAAAAAAAAGGACGCACTCATTGAAAACTTTCGTCTTAAGGCACTATGGGATCGACGATGAAAAGACTCGACGTAACTTCCCAAACGCTACCCAACCCAACTGAATTCTTCTGTTCACCTCGTCCTCGAAGTTGTTTCTACCTAACTGTAATGTCTGCCCGAGATTGTGTAGGTATCTCGGGCAGACATTACAGTAGTAATTTTGAACAACTTCGAGAACGGCACCGTGTACCGCAATCGGTTCCGGTAGTACATGTTCGTTGAACATGACATTGGTTTTATCCGATGCGTACAAAAGAGTCAGCTAGGTCATTCATCATCTGCCGTAGGTCCTGCAACGTCTCTGCCATGATGACGATGTCGTCTGCAAATCGCAAGTAAGAGATGTATTCGCCAATGATGTTGATGCCACGCCCTTTCTAGTGCACCGTCTTGAACATGTGGAGGACATGTTCAAGACAATGTTCAATGCATTTGTGAACAATTTCGGGGAAATAACGTCCCCTTGTCTCACTCCTCGATGCAATGATAAGGGCCTTGTTTGCTGATTCTGTAGTTGGACGGACATGGTAGCGGCTTCGTAGACACATTTCATCACTTGGATGTATCGCCAATCTACTTGGTAACGCTGCAGGGACTCCAGAACATTGGTTAATTAAGTTTGGGTATATATAGGTATATTCACACATATTTTGATGTCAATTTCCACGATATTGTTTTTAACCCGCTTTTATTGGCTTGGTATGTCTGTATGTAACGGAATCTTCGAACGAGATTTTGACCCACTTCTGCACATCGAATTAAATAATATATATATATCTATATATATGCATATCTCACACATCTCACACACGGCCGTCTGATCCCAAACTAGGCAGAGCCTGTACTGTGGTAACCAGACGGCTTATAAACATACTTATATAATTTTAAATACATACATATTATAGATAAATTACACCCACACACAGAACAATTATCAAGGACCGATGATAATGCTAAAAGTTAAACCGTTTTCCCCATTATGCTGATCAGGATCTTCAAGGTTAACTTTTACCATAACCAAAAATACGGTAGTGTCTTTTTCCACGTACTATAGCGTGTACTGAAGCACTTCTCAATTTGTTAGTCTTAATAAGATAATAATTAGGAAGGGCTTAATAAGATAAATAAGGGAATTGTCATCGGTCCTCGATATATCTACAAAGATTGAACGAATTCTGACCGTTTAAAGTCAGCCAAAATCACGCCCAAAGGAGTCGATTACAAACAAACATACAAGTGAAGCTAATATAAAGCGTGTAAAAAGGACAAAAAGATTTTTCTTTTTTAAACTATAATTTATTTTTATACATCACATATAGTAATATGAATATTAGATCTCTATAGAATTAAGGAATTGTTAAATTATTGTATGTGCATATTTACTTGCACAGTTCTTTTTATGTGAGGCATATATTTATTTCTGTTTCAAGAATAACTCTGCGCTAGCGCCCCTTTGTAACCTCGCGTCCCTAGGCCTACTCTGCCTTAGGGTTAAACCGCCACTGCCAGAAGGCCAATTCTCGTAATAAAAGTTCGGTCTCAATTCAGTTCTGGTCAACTTTCGATCTCACAACTGTCTTAAAAGGTATTTTAGTAGTAAAGTAATGTGGTTATATCGTATTGAAACAGAAAATTGAATCGGTTATCTACTAGTCTCAGTAATACTTTGCTATTTTACTTTTTTGCTTTTGAATTATATTGGTAGTGTTATAAACCCATACAGTTATGGGTACTTAACAGTAGTACCAACAGTACTCCGTACTACTCGTATTCCGTAATTATCCAAAAAAATTGCATGGTATCTGACGCAATACTAACGCCATATTTACAAACCGTTGTGAAATATTATCTTAGATGATTTAAGAACCGACCGATAAGTGGCGAATATAACTCGTATATAAACATGACACACCATTGTTAGCTGGACAAGTTCAAGACGCTAACACACACGTACAATACCTATTGAAGACTAAAATTTATGTATTTTTGAACAAGAATCAGTTAAAATATAAGTGCGCTTTGAGCTATAGTGAAGTGAAAGTGGTATAATGGGAGACACAAATATGGTTGAAGGAAGCCCACCTAGTCAAGGTGACGGTCAAGGTCAGCGGCACAAAAGAGGCCCGGTAAGTTTCTTTATGATTTAAAATGTTTAGATCTAAAACTACTTCAAATAAAGAATTCGGTTTTAATAATAAACATAGATCCATACTCTGGCCAATTCTTAAAAGTAAGAAACAAGTTTAAAAAGTTTTTATGTTTTGTTTATGATGTTCTGCATGAAATATACGAACATCTGTGGTCGTTTGCGGTATTTCCGGACCGATACGACCTTCAAACCTTCAAGAAAAGAGCGTACTCCTTCCTAAAAAGCCGACAACGCGTTTGTGACTCCTGAGTTGCAGACGTTCATGGGCGGCGATGGTCCCTTGCAATCAGGTGACCCGTCTGCTCGTCTGTCCCCTCTAAACATAAAATCAAATAGCTATCTGTAGTTAGTGAATTTGAAAGTTTATATCTTGGGAATATAGTTGAAACTTGTTGGCAGAAATATTTCAAGTACGCATTAAAAAACTTTTTTTTAATATCAAGAGTTTTCTTGTATCAAAGATTAAATCACTAGATATTATTTTACTCTTATAGTTTTATTTATCTTCGTCTTATCTTATTGGTGTTATTATTATTACTTGCTGTACTAACTTTATTTTATACCAATTACGCTCTTTAAAGTCTATATTTTTGTAAAATCTTATCTGTAAATTATTATTATTATTATTTTGATTATTTTTAAAAGACAACTCCCGCATTAGGAATATATACTGTGTCGCGGGGGACTTTACAAACATACATGAAACGGACACAAATAACGTCCCTTGTGGGGATCGGACCCACAACACAGTAGTGAGCGGCGTGGCGACCGCTTAAACCACTACGCCATCCGTGCAGTCATAACGCGAAGTGCGGAAACGCTCATAGAAGATTTTATTTTGTCCTAAATTTATATTCGTCTCTTCTTACGAATTTAGATCATCCCTACAAGCTTCTTCTGCTCTTATATTCCAGTGGCATCACCGCTTTACAGAGGATGAGATACGTGTTTTCAAGGAGTGCAAACGTGAGAGCTTGCTATATAGAGCATTGCCATTAGCTGCCATCTTTGGAGCGATCACATACGCAGCTGTTGCAAAAGGTTAGTGTGATTTGTAAGTGATAGACACGGGCTTAGCATGCCCTGGTCTTATAATGTGTCCATATTTATTAAAGGTTTTACTCGTATGTGTGTTACGTGGATACTAGACAAGTTCGGATATGGACGAAAGCTCTTTCGCAAGGAGTGAAGTGCCACAGCTAATTGAAACACAATATATCCAAATCCAAAAGGAAAAAATGCCATATCGTTAGTCCGTCTTGGTTTTTCTCCATTCCAAGGAGGACCTATGCCAGGTCCTACAAAATCTGTAGTAAACTTGTGTTTCTGTCTATCTCTACTAATTTTAATTGCTGTATTCCTTTATATAAACAATTTGTACAATTGTCCGTTTACTTCCAAATGTTTATTTGTGTTATAAGGTATACACTTAAAGATATACTGATAACACTCAAGAGCCGAACGTTTGATATAATATGATATGATATATAAAAGAATTTAATCTGAACTGAATGCTATCTATTTTAATAGATAATGTCTAGTATCCTAGATTTACCCTTAGAAATTAGGCTTGCGACATGTACTATATTTAGAATATCATCAGATAGTCGCATAGTGATTTCAAGTTACGCCTCCCCCCCACCCACTTCTCAATACATCCCTGACATAAACAATACAATCCTCCTTTTATTGCCTTCCCTTCTTATCGACCTTTTCCTTCCAAATACACTTTCAATTTTCATATTTTCTCTTACTCGATTCCCAAAGTGTTTGGGTTGACATAAATATTCTTACCCCCTATTCCGTATGTAGTAAAACAAAATCATAGTCGACAAATTTAAAGAGAAGATAAACGGAGATAATGTAGCGAGTATATGTATAAGGACAGAAGGTAAGATAAAAATATAAGCTGTAAAGCAACAAAGATAATATTAAGTACTACTAGATAAAACGTATTTAATCAACGTATTAAGCGTGTTGTACACACGCTTATACGGTTTAGAAGGAACAAAATCATTTTTAATAACTGTAAAACCTATAAATATTATGTATTTAAAGTTTTTAAAGGCGCTAAATGGTGTAAACTTTCATAGATTACTTATCCAACATTATTCCGTAGTTATATAAAAACAATATATAATAGAAATATTCCTCTAAAAAATAATTAATAACTATAACAAGAATTAAAAGAGGCATATATGCTGCCGGTGTGTAGTCGAGGAAGATCGCTAGCTCTTTACAAGGTTAACGATAACTATGAATGTTATTTGACCATACTGATGACAATTATCAACAAATGCCGATTACTTATCAGGCTTATTAACTGTTCTTCTCTGTATTTGACAGGATATCTGACACCCAATAAAAGATTCGGTGCTATTCCCAAAATGACGCTGGCAGCGATCCTGGGTTACGGTATCGGCAAGATTTCCTACAGGAAGACATGCATGAAGAAAATGATGGCACTCCCAAATAGTAACATCGGACAGTTTCTTAAGAACCGCCGAGAGAATTGTGGTCCCTGGTAAGAAGTCAATGACTATTTTGTATCATATACTATATAAGCAAATCTTTGTTTTAAAACCGATAGCTTATCGAAATATAAAATACGATAAGATAATACTTATTAGTTGCAAAGAGATAGTTCAAGTTACATCGACTCTTGACTCTTGTGACTCATCACATGTGATAAATAGTACTCATAGTAACAAAACATACTAGTCCAAATGTTTATAAAGTCTCCCGCGACACTGAATATATTCCTTATAGCTGAAAGTTAGTAGCCCTAGATCTCGCAGGATTCGCTTCAGACACCCTCGAGAGTAAGTCGATTTAAGTTTAAGATGAGAATCAAATTAATGTGCGAAGCAAAAGATAACATGAACCATTTGAACCTTTATTTGTTATTTTAGAGAGATCTATAAAAATTTAAACAAAGGAAATATTTAAAAATTTATTCTTAAGCAAATGCGATTCGAAAGAACCAACTTACAAACTAATTAAAAGTGAATCTTCTTTCTTTCTTCAAAAACTGTTGCGAGTGGTACATTTATAATGGATATACGGTGTTATCCACGTGTACATTTCGGGAATGGTTGACCTTTACAAATATTGGAGAGCTTTATCAACGGCTGAAGAAAATTCCGTTGATGTCAGAAGCTGCATAGATTTCAACTTTTTAATTCTCGTTTTGCATGTGTCACTTGCAGAATTGTTATATTAGGGGCTAAAGTATGAAATTGCCGATTTGTACTGAAAAATTTAATTCAAAATATTTATCCTCACTATCTATACATTAGTGCCATCTAAACGGAAGTTCATTTAAGCCTTTACGATAGAACTCTGGGGATCTGGGTTCAACAAACAGTGTCAAAGCATTTTGTACTGCCTCCTAGGATTTTTTTGATCAAATAGAAAATTGTCCTAATCACAAAAAAATGGTAGTCCATTGGAGCAAGGAATGGCATGTGGAGGATGACGTATGGTTTCTAACTGCAGCTCCTGTAGAGTTACAACGGTCTCTCGTGCAGTGTGAGATCTTGGGTTGTCATGGAAAATTGAAAGTCAAAATCGAATGTTGCACATTTTCTAAAAGAAGAACCTCATAGGTATCGTGTAAAAAAAATAATTCATGAAAATCTCACGCCATGAAGGTTTTATGTCAATTCAAAGTATCTATTACTATACAACGGCAAAATTGCCTTTAAAGGTAAAGTATGAAATCATACTTTAACCCTTATTATTATTTTCAATAGTACGATAAAGAATTAAATATTCTCGAGTTATTTTAAGAGATTGGGTAAATTTCTGGAGGATTTTGTGTTCCTAATGAACCGCAGAAAAAAACAATGAATCATCCATGAAAATGATAAGTTGGAGTCATCGTTTGTCGTCATCGTCAAATGAAAACCCATTCTTATGATAAAGTTAAAAAATATTTGTAATTTTCTAAGAAACATACATTTGGTACAATAAACTTTTACATGATATAATTCAAGGATCATATCTTTAAAAGAGTTTAGATCTGTAATGGGCCGAACATATGAGAAAAGATGAAAGCAAGAGAAAAAAATCTTGTAATAAAAAACTTCGTGTACTGGTGCGTAAAGTTCAGATTCATTAGTTGTTTCAGGGGAGGCTTTCCAATGCGAGAGGGCATGATGATGGTCGGCGCTGGTGCAGACCCTAGAGACCTACATTGGGGTACAGGACCACTGCCCTCGGACCAAAATTCAGCTCCTGAGAAAAGAGGTACGTATTAAAGTGTACTTCTGTTCCCATTGAAACCCTTTTTTACCAATAAGGTAAAAAGTAGTATATTTATGTAAAACATAATATTAAACACATATACAAGGTATTTGTCAATGTAAATGTTTTTTCGTCATAAATAAAAAAGCAGTTGTATTGCGCATAGCGTTGTATGTTGCACACTACGTAACGATCCGTTCCATTTGTTAATTACAGATGTCTGATTTCGAGAGCCACCTCATCCACCTGAAAGAGGCTTCAAACCACCAATCTACGTTCTACCTGATTAAATTAACCTCATCGTGATAATGACAGCGTCACAGCTACATATTATAATTAATTTAAGTTTTTATTATAAGTACGAAAACCACCGTAATCTAAGCTCTGTGATATTCGGGGACTCATCGGATCTTCCGTTCACCAGACTTTTGAACATATTCCAAGGAAATTAAGGATCCTGCGAATAATCTCAGAATATACTTACTTTATACCATCTTCGTCGTATGAACAGGCGAACACCCCTAAATGTCCGCCAAAATTCCGCCAGAGACACGGTATTGTCCGTTGCTCTCCACAGTTCCTCTAGAGTGCAGTTGGAGGAGCACAGTGGACAAGAAAGTAAATGTGGCATGGTTTGCATTGGAGAACCACAAGTGATAGTTTATACCCATGGATTCTTGTTTATACCTTGTTTATATGGTATAAGTGAGTTCATGCAAATCATCGTTAATCTCGGTGAAGGAACTGTTGTTATTTTTTTTTATTTTAAATTTATTTTTTGTTGATTTAAAAAAATCAGAAATTTAAAGATGTCCTTTTATTTGTAGCTTAGATAATTTTGATGATATGTAAGATATGAAAACTAATTTACTGAAAGACCTGCCATTCGATTCTATTTTATTGGAATTTGCTCATTTACAAGCATTGATTTGAATACTATTAAGTACAGTTTATAAAGCACATTATGGTCATGAAGTTCACAGTTTATGATTTTTTTTCTAGCAAATGACCAGTTTTTTTTATGTTAGAGGGGGCAGACGAGCAGACGGGTCACCAGACAGAAAGTGACCATCGCCAACCATGAACGTCTGCAACTCAGGAGCCACAAACGCGTTGCTGGCCTTTTAGGAAGGAGTACGCTCTTTTCTTGAAGGTTTGAAAGTCGTATCGGTTTTGACACATTGGTTAATCTGTCAAAACTTATCAAACTGTTTTTGCCTGCTTCCTTCCTGGTTATCGTGGGTAGACCGTGATCTTGGTTAATATCTTTTAACATCTCTTAATCTTTCCGACCCCGAGGTATTTCTTACCGCGAACATCAATATTTATCTCACATATATTTTTCTTGTAGCCCTCGATCTGTCGAAGCGTTCAGCCGAACCATTAGTTTCGCATTACCACACGCCGCTCTCACTCACAATGGGTACGTTCAGTCGGGTGTAAGTTCAATTCACACTTGAACACATTTATACATGTTGCGAACCTATTACTTTATTTGTGTAATACGACTTCAAAATAAGAGAAGATTCTTAGCTCCTGGGAATAGTAGGTATTATTAGGTATATGGTAACAGCTTACTTCAAGGCGATCGAATGGACAAAAGTCGTTGGTGGATTTGAGGATGGGTTGCCAGAAAAGATTCAGCTGTGTCACAGTTATCTTCCAAGTAATCAAATCAAAATCCTTCGATTTATGCAACACGTGTAATAATCTGTTTAATTTTATATTAAAAATAGTGTTAAAATAAGACGGAACATTTTGGCGCCTAATAAATTGTATAGCTACAAAACACACATCTATTCATCGCAGGCGTTTTAGCGATACCGTCAACACTAGATTGGGTTCACGGGTCGTGAAGCTTTCTGGATCAAGAACCCCTGGTTATATACATAAAATAATGAATTTAGAGTTATATATTGGGACCTCTAACAAAAAAAACATTTATGACTTGGGAAAGTATGGTCAAGAAAAAGATTTAGAAGTTATTTATAGCTCAAATCTATTCATATGTAAACATGATTATTACACGTGAAATCATTGGTAAAAAGAGTTTTATAATGCAAATTACTGACGTAGTACCATAAATTATATTTGTTGTCGACTGTTCCATAAAGCGAGTGCTAGCACCCTTGAAGTTTTTGTTCTAAAATTCAAACTCAAAATATCCTTAGGTCATAAATAAATTAAAATTGTTTGAAATCGTCTTTTATCGAAAAGACTCTAACGTCACAGATCAACACACACACAATAGAAACAATCTCTCTTTTGTCTAGTAAGTAGTAAAGTAATCTGACCTTGGGCGGAGTGTTGTTGTGGTGGCGAGCGGCGGCGGAGTGCGCGCGCCTGGTCGCCTTGTAATGCAGCCGGCGGAGCGCGCCCCCCAGCCGCTCTGGAGAGCCCTCATCGCGAGCCACTGTCATAGCGCCGTCTGCACCTACACCATGCAGAGCATTCATTTAACAGTACTTTTTACTATTCCCGTTTCCACTACTAGGTAATTGACCCAATTAATTTCTCTTTTTCTTTTTCTCAAAAGACAACTCCCGCGCTAAGTATATAAACCTGTATCGCGGGGACTTTACAAACATACATGAAACGGACACAAAGAACACCCAGACTCAGGACAACAATTTGTGGATAACACAAAGTGATGTTTTATGTAGGGATCGAACCCACAACACTTAGAGCAGTAGGAAGCGGCGAGGTGATCGCTCAAACCACTACGCCATCCATGCAGTCGATGTCTTTAGTGGTCTATCAAATCTAAGAACTGCAGCTCCCCTACTCTAGGAACCTCGTTCAGGCAGTTTGCCTTCCCCAATTAAGTTTTTTCCTTTCTCCCGTCTGAAAACGATTTTTTCCCCAAGTATTGCCGTCAAGTATCCGGATTCAGAACACGTAATGTCACCACCCCTATTCATCCCATGGGTGTCGTAAAAGTCGACTAAGGGAGAAAACTACGCAAGACAACAGCACAGCAAAGAGAAGGAAAACTTGAAACAAACCCTATACCAACCCGTCTGGCCAGCGTGGTATAGTAGGCTAAAACCTCCTTTCAGAGGAGAGGCCTATATCCAGCAGTGGTCTATTAAAGGTTGTTGATGTGTGATGTGATATAAATTAGTTGTTGTATTGAAATGTAAGAACTTCTTCAGGCACTTGAAGGTGCTTACCTGCGGCGAGTTCAGGAGAGGGTCGAGACGACTGGATTTTGGGAGCTTGGTGACGCCCATCCGCCTGAAACAAACCAAATTAATATATATAAGTGTGTTTTTGACCATTGGCATTAAAATAATTTGTAATTTTTGCTATTATATATTATAGTCCCGAAATCCCGTATAAAACAACCCCGAAAGAAGGATTTTACTTGTCTCTAAAGTGGGTACCAACATTTCTGACCTCTCTGTAACACTTATCGCACAAAGACGTCTCTAACAGATAGTGTATCTGTGGACAGCCACGAGCCTAAAAGGGTCCTTTATCGAACAACTATATGATGTATTTTGTGTACATGTATCGGGTCCTTGGTTAGATTTTTTTAAAGACAACTCACGCACTAGTTTTATATATTTTCCTCTGTCGCGCGGGACTTTACAAACATTCATTTAAACGACGACCATTTTGACGACCGGATGGCGTAGTGGTTTGTGTAACGGACTGCTATTTCAAAGGTCGCGGGTTCGATTCCCGCTCAAGTCAAACATTTGTGTGCATGTACATTTAATGTTTGATTTGGTCTGGGTGTTTCTATGTATGTATTTACAAAAAAAGTATATATGTATTTATATCAGTTGTCTAGTAGCCATAGCACAAGCTCTGCTTAGTTTGCGACTAGATGGCGTTGTGTGAATGTGGTACAGTATTATTAGTATTAAAATAGATTCAAGGAACACCCAGACTCAAATCAACAATTTTTGGATCACACAAAGTGTTGCCCCATGTTGGGATTGTACCCACAACACTCGGTGCAGTAGGAAGCAGGCAGGTGACCGCATGAACGACTACGCCATCCTTGCAGTCCTGCAGTGCACTGCAGACATAAGTATCATAATATTGGTGGAATTTCGGGATCGTCCCATTGAAGTGCATTTTTCAGTTTGACCAGATATAATTAAATCATTCATTAATTTGACTGATCTAGTAGACTGGTGTTTAGTGATCCTGTCTACTAAGACCAAGGTCCAAGGATTACCATCAAATGGTTGTATGATGAATATGTTCAATTGTTTTTTAGGGTTCCGTACCTCAAAAGCTAAAAACAGAACCCTTATAAGATCACTTTTTTGTCCGTCTGTCCGTCTGTGCGTCTGTCCGTGTGTCACCACCGATTTTCTCAGGAACGGGTAGAGTTGAACTTTATACCAGATACTGAGGTCTATGGTCCCTATTAGGTGTATAAAAATCAAGGTTCTGAGTCAACACGATAACAAGATATGGGCAAATTTAGATTTTCGCGAAAACTTGTAAGTACCAAAATTTACCTGAATTTTCATTTTTTTTTATTTTTCGTAAAATCTGGGTAGGTACGGAACCCTCAGCGCACGAGTTCAACTCGTACCGGACCGGCTTTTTTTTAACTTCATACACGATAGTCTGACCCCTACTAGGCAGAGCTTGATCTATGGTAACCAGACTGCTGATAAACATACTTATATATTTCTAAATACGTACATAATACTCGTACATCCACATATAAACGAATTGAAGAAACAGAACATTTTGTCCTGTGTCTGAGTGTAATTTATCTATAATATGTTAGTTATATTTTACAAATATCTATTCTAAAAAACTAGCAATAAAAGCGTAGACTATGCCTTGTTTGACATCAAAAGACCGTGAGTGAGATGTCTCAAGTTATTAAATTACTTCCATACATTTATTCATGAACTCTAGAAAATATTTTTTATCTAAATACGCTAAATTAAGAATGTACCTTTGTAACTGATCTACCTTTTTTTTTTTTTGTTTTTTTTTCGTGCGTAAATCCCCTCGGATACCACCGGTGGCATGTCGGACACGAACCGACTAAAACCGCACGCCGTCTCGGGTACTAATAGCCGTCGAACCAGGTATACCCTAGAAAGGAAGTCAATGGTGCCCCGACATACCTCGGGTCATCGACAGACGAGTAGACCCCCCCCCCCGTAACAACTGTATTGTAGATATTCAAGTCGCTGTCATCGCCTCGAGTGCTCATTATGTATTAGTGGAATGTTTATTTTGTCTTCACAAGTAATTAAGAGATACGTTACACGTGTCTCGATTTACATCTTATTTACACATTGATATCCCTGAACTAACGTTCGTGTTGGTGATAATTTGTAACAAGGAAAACAAGAAAAAAAAATGGAAATTTTCATCCTCACCACCACAAAGCGCACAGTGATCACTATGCGCTTTTCAAGACACTGTTTGACTCACACAACCAATCTGTGGAACAAATTATCGTCTACGGTATTTCCGGACCAATACGACCTTCAAGAAAAGAGCGTACTCCTTCCTCAAGGGGCCAGCAACGCGCTGCAGGCCTTCAAAGGCGGCGATGGTCGCTTTCCATCAGGTGACCCGTCTGCTCGCATGCCCCCTCTTACATAAAAAAAGAAACAAGGACACTTTACCGTGGGAAAGCCATACTTCGTCACAAATGGATCAGCTCGACAGGAGTGGAACCACAACCTCACAGCTTTTAAGCAATCACACAAGAGAAAAGTAACGAAAAATTTACTTAACAGTAAAGTTTTCGTTACTTTTCACCGAGTTAATGAGATTACTAGAGCCCAAACCTCCTCTCGATTAGCCTATTATCTCGATTAGCGAAAGAACCTAAACCTCTTCTCCCTCTGAGTCTAGGGAGAGGGGCTCAAAGGCGGCAATACACTCGAGACTTGCGTGGACCTTGTCTCTCTTGCGGACCTTGTCTCTAGAGGTGCAGGAGTTCTTGGGCGGCGGTAGTGACTTACCAATATGTGATCAGTTTGACCCCTTATACCTAAAAAAACGACATTCATTTGGAAATCATAAACTTGTTGAAACCTAGTGCTGGCCTATGTAATTTTCACCACAAAAAAACAAATACACTGATAAAGAGTTTTAAAAAGAGCTTTAATTCTCTGTAAATAGCTCTCTAATCCGGTCCCAATTCAGGTAACTGGTAACTGTCAGGTAACTGCCATTGATACTAGAGATTTTTCATATAAAAAGAAATATAGAAGATGGGAAAACTGCATTTCACCGTCACTTGTACTACCGAAAGTTGATATGGAGAAAATGATTCTCCATTCCAGGCATTACTTAGAGCCACCTTTGGACTTAAAAGTTATTAATTAACTAATATATGTGGTGACAGATTAAGAATACGGAGTTTCAACACCCCAATACATCCCGTGGGTGTCGTAAGAGCCGACTAAGCGAGCAAACTACGCAGGACAACACCAGAGCAAAGAGAAGAAACACTTGACACAAACCCTATACGAACCTACCTAGCTGGCGTTGTATAGTAGGCCATAACTAACTCTAAGGAGAGACTTATGTCCAGCAGTGGATTGGATGATGATAATGGTATAACTTTCAACCAGTGACAATTAAAATTAATATTCTGGTATGGAGTGTCCATTTAAGCCAAAACCGGGCCAGTTTGTCTAAATACTTTAGAACACAGATCTAAGTAAGTAGCCTACGAAAGATTGAGGCCGTATTTTCTGTAGGAAAAAGTAAGGAATTTTAAATGGCTATTTTTGGATCATTAGGCGCAGTTGATTCTGTTTCTCGGCCCATTTAGTCAAATTTATAAAATTTTCTTTACAAAAAATCACTCCTACTACGCAAATTTTAGTCATTGAAGTCTGTAGAGATGTATTAAAATTCAAAAAGTAAATATTATATAAAAACAATAACTATAAAAATATAGGTTTTAAAAAGTAATCATTCTTATTGAGATATTTAATTTAGGTGTGTAGGTAAATCATCATCATCAATAGCATTTGATAGTCATAGGCCTGTCCTTGGAAAGGAGGTGTGTAAATAATATTATGTGAATTTTAGACCTCAAATTAGCAGCGTCACCGGCAGGGACCCGCCCCCTAGTTATTTAACTTTAATCTAGGCTGTGTCCATACTGTCAAAATAATAGCCTATAACTTTATACATCTGAAAGTCTCCTAGATCTATTTATATATTGCTTTATTAACTTTTAAACTTTCAAGTTTCACAGTAATACATACTTTTGTCTGTTGTGTACCAAAGTATAACGAAATACCCATACCATATACGTTTTACGTGTTTTTTTGTTTCTCACCTTATGGTAGTTTCACGTAACCTTTTTTACGCAATTTTAACATCTTTTTTTCCTTTTAAAAGACAACTGCAGTAAGAATATATCCTCTGTCGCGGGGGACTTTACAAACATACATGAAGCGGACACAAAGACCACCCAGACTCAGAACAACAATTTGTGGATCACATAAAGTGTCGTCCCATGTGGAGTGGCGACCGCTTAAACCAACCGTGCAGTCAAAAGTTTCTCACTGTTGTTGATCCTGGTGTACAGGAGTAACAGTGGTGGGCGTGTGGAAGGGATTAGCTCCATAATTTCTACGTGTAACCAAAAGTGTTGTCCTATGTGGGAATTGTACCCACAACACTCAGCGCAGTAGGAAGCGGTGAGGTGAAAGCTTATGCCACTACGCCATCCGTGCAGTCGAATAATATAAAATACTAGCTTTTGTCCGCGACTCCGCCCGCGTATACGTCGATTATCGCGTTAAAAAGTAACTATTAGTGGAGCGCCTCGAGGTTTTCACTTAGGACTTTTGCTACCGTGATACTAGAAAGTGTAAAGTTTACTCAAAAAAATTAGTGCTTTTGTTTTTATTTTGTATTTTAATAAAAATATTTGAGCGTCTAATTTCATTTGGAATAATTATTTTTTCGTATCCATACATTCTTCCTCAAGAATCAAACTATTTAAAGTCCAAATTTCATTTAAATCGGTTCAGCGGTTATTGATTCCCCATACGTACTTCCTTCCCTTTCAAGGATAATTTCTGAGATAAAAACTCTCTTTTCCCGGTACTCTAACTATCTCTATACCAAATTCCATCTGAAGCACTTAAAGCGTGAAAAGGCAACAGACAGAAAAACAGACACACTTTCGAATCTAAAACACTAGCATGGATTACTTATCATAATAAGATCATCACTATAAATTACTAGCTGACCCGGCAAACGTTGTATTGCAAAACAAAAAAAAATTAGGGATGGGTCACCCTTACCATTTAGGGGTATGAAAAATATAGGTTGCCGATTCTCAGACCTACCCGATGTGCACACAAAATTTCATGAGAATCGGTCAAGCCGTTTCGGAGGAGTACGTTAACGAACATTGTGACACGAGAATTTTATATATAAGATAATACTCTATATTTTCACGCATACAATATACGTAAATATACTTAAAACAAATAAGTGCTATTTTTGAACCGCTTGAGTGAAAACCACGACAGTTTTCGGTGGCTAGCAAATTAATTCTCGAACAAATACCTACTACCTGTGGTAAGTCATGCCTACTGCCCAGTTGTACTGCGGTAAACTTCCGCTGGCGACGACACAAATACATACAAATGTATGTATTTTATTTTACCTTATTTACATAAAACAAGGTGACTAACGTTTTTGTTTAACTTCCACTATTTAGGGTTGTCCAGAAGCCGCAGCAGGGCACCTATGCGCTGGACGGACCAGGTGAGATCCGCAGTGGGAGGCCGCGTGTCTGACTCTGTCCTACCGTCTGCCAACAGGGAGAGACGGCGGGCGATTGTACGAAGGACTGTGTCCGCCTCTGCCGCCGGCGTGGACGTCTCAATGTGACCACGACCGCTTTGCCAAGAGCGAAACGACAGAGAAGAATTTAGGGTTAGTTAGTAAGTGCTAGTGTTAAGGAAAACCGACAGAAGTTACCGGACAGCATCGGTCATGGGGCCTGTCCCTCGCAGTGTAAACATTTGTATGGCATTGTATTGCATGTGTTTGAGAATTTATAATCTACTGGCTGGTACCCTCGACTTCGTTGGCGTGCAATTTGAAAAGTCTTAGTGTGTACGGGACTGCAGTCCATGAGAACCCGAGTTCGATTCCCGGACCGGGCAAATTTTTATAGGGTTTTTCTTAGAGGAAAAATAGCCTAAGTTACTCCTTATATAGACAGCTGCCTGGTAGTAAAATATTATCAAAATCGGTACAGCCATTTTAAAGCTTCACATCATCATCTGCCTGTTATGTCCACTGCTGGACATAGGCATCTCCTTAGAAAGGAGGTTTTGGCCTACTATACCACGCTGGCCAGACGGGTTGGTTTAGGGTTTGTGTCTAGTTTTCCTTCTTTTTGCAGTGCTGGTATCCTGCGTTGTTTTGCGCCCTTAGTCGGCTCTTACGACACCCACGGGATGAATTGGGGTAGTGACATTCCGTATTCTTAATCCATCACTACACAGACATTAACACACAGACATTTTAAAGCCTACCCAGAACAAGCAGACAGACAAACAAAAAATATTTAAATTGGTTTTTAGGCATAGGTATTGTGCAAATAACCGAGTTGAGTATGAGAAAAACACCTATTATTTTGACATTACAAATAGACACTTTAATTTTATTTGTTTGTATAGACTAGCTGTGCTACTTTGTCTACTTCTCTGAAAAGGAATAATATTTCCCCGTTCTCGTAAAAACTTTTAACAGACTTCAAAAAAAGGAGGAGGTTATCAATTCGACTGTATTTTTCATTGATACTATCCTATATCCTTCATCGATAAAAGAGCTATCTAACACTAAAATATTTTTTCAAAATAAACATATAATTCCCAAAATTACCCCGAACATACAAACTCACCTCTTTATAATATGTATATATTCGCAATGATCTGGATGTCGCTATGTAGGTGTGTCTGTACTTATTTTAGAATAAAAAAATCCGGACAAGTGCGGGTCAAACTCGCCTACCAAGGGTTCCGTACACATTCGAATCGAATGTCGCTGTTTTTTCCGAGCTTTGCCCGAAAAATGCTTTATAATTACTAACTTGGATGATTGATTACGTACTTTAAATAAAGACTATATGTTATATGATTTATTTACAAATGTATAGTTTTCACATTTCCCCCGTACTTGTAGTATAAGACGATGTAACTTGCAAAATTTCAGAGTTATAGGTCAACGGGAAGTACCTTATGAATTTTGATTCCCTGGAAATCGATCGAAATACGATTTTTCTGCAGTATAAACAACCGTATTTAGTTAGTCCATTTTATGTTTTTATGCTCTCCTGTAAAATTGGTTAAAAAGTACTTACTGGGTTTTGATTTGAGGCAGCCCATCAGTCATTTTAGCTTTCATAGGACAAGCTCTGCTTAGTTTGAAACTAGATAGCGTTATGTTTACTACTTACCTTCCTTCTGGGTTTTGACCACATTATCAACATTAGGAGAAAATATATAACATGGCTTACAAAAGATATAGTGTCCTCGAGGAGACAGATGTTTAGACACTGAGTTTTCTATCATCATCATCATCAGCCTATCACAGTCCATAGCTGGACATAGGCCTCTCCCACTGCCACTTCAGCTTCCTGATCCTACCGGATCAGCAAGCTGAATGTGGGCATGGCCTGTGGGCATCCTACACTACGTCTCGGCAAACGTACTGTAGGACGCCCACAGGCCAGATGGAGTGACGATTTGCGCAAATGGCTGGCAGGACCTAGATGCGAGAAGCCCAAAATTGATCTAAGTGGCGTGCAATGGGAGAGTTTTCTATAAAGGGTCTATATTCCTTTCCAGTTGAAGTCATACTTTGAATCAGTTTCAATGGGATCACTTAGGTTGAGTAGTTTTCTATAGGTTTGCTCTGTTCGCTGTTGATTTCTGTGGGAGTCGGCACCTCAACGGTAGAATATCTTATTAAATACGTCGTTTATTTATTACATGAAAAGTTTTATCGGAAAATTCTGTTTTGAACGTAGTGTAGATTTGGTGTAGCTGTAAATTTAATAATATACGAGTATTCTACCACATTCACACAACGCAATCTAGTTCCAAACTAAGCAGAGCTTGTACTATGGTTACTAGACAACTGATTTAATTGTATTTACAAAAAAAAAGTACAAATGTATTTACGAGTATATCAGTTGTCTAGTACCCATAGTACAAGCTCTGCTTAGTTTGGGACTAGATGGTATTTTGTGAATGTGGTAGAATATTATATTATATATTTTTAATCTATATGTATTTCATAAACACCTTCAAGTTATATCTTTGATCAGCTGCATTATGATTTATTTTAATCAAGTGAATAAGTGTTTGTAATTGTGTACATTCTAATACATTTTAATTCCAATAGAGTCTGAAAATCAATCAGCTTTCGAAAAAGCAATTAAATGAGTTTGTTTAGCTTATTCGCCCAAAAAGTTTATGCTTGAAAAATGATGCAGATGGATGAAAAAGATTGAAAACAATATTAAAAACATTTCGAGCACTCTCCAAACCTCGTCGAATTAAATGAGACTTGTCGGCGTGCCTTTACATCCAAGATATAAAATACAAGCTCTATTCCCCGGTTGCTAAAATATTACACGAACAGTAATAACATCGAGACGGGGGGTGAACCTTTAAATGAAATTAACACGGGGTTAAGATTGTCAGAAAGGATATTCAGTCTCATAAATTTATAATACATCCACGAAGAGATAAACAAATATGGTTAATACATTGATATGAGTGTGGTGACGGATTAAGAATACGGAGTGTCACCACCCCTATTCATCCCGTGGGTGTCGTAAGAGCCGACTATGGGAGCAAACTACCCAGGATAACAACACTGCAAAGAGAAGGAAAACTTGATACAAACCCTATACCAACACGTCTGGCCAGCGTGGTATGGTAGGCCGAAACCTCCTTTCTAAGGAGAGGCCTAAGTCCAGCAGTAGACTACTAAAGGCTGTTGATGTGATATCTCTGTATTAATTTTGACCCGTAAATGCTATTAGCATCTGTTGTTTTAAATGTACTACGTCAAACTCAGACTATTTTTCAGAAGGAAACAAACTAGTTTTTGCTTGCGGTTTCATTCTCGTTTTTAAAGAATAGATTAATTAATTGTGATGTGTTGGGACAGCTGATGTCATTGCCCCAGTGTAGTCTCCATCCCTATAGACATATCGCTACTAAATATTGATATCTTTGTGTTACTGCATGCAGTCTTTGCTGCATCCCAGCCGAGATCTGCGTTTATCCCTTGATAGCTTGCAGGATCAAACAATCTGTGTTTATTTTCACCCGATTTATTGTCTTGCGTTATCCTGTCTGATAAGATTTACAATAAACCACACAAATAACAGAAATTTTGTTCTGGTTAAGGAATACCATTGTTTGTACCCAATGATAATATGCTTATTTTCAATCGATTTACTGTCTTCCTTTATCCTGTCTGAATAGATTTACATTCCTAAACAGAAAAACTGCCAAGACTTCAAATGAACCAAAAAAAAATTACAGAAATTTTGTTCTGGTTAAGGAATTTTAACTTTATGCACTTATGTACATCGGCGGACTTAATGCCCAGGGCATTCTCTTCCAGTCAACCTTTGGGTGATGTAGAAATCTTGTAAGGTAGGTGCACAGAGGTATATTAAGTAATAAGTAATAAGTGAAAGTATATGTAACGGTTCGCTACATATATAAACTCATACATACACATATTTGACACAATACATCATACATACACATATATACAATTACACACATACATATATATTCAATTATATTTATATAGATACATAGACATATTATATTCGTACACTATGAATACCGGAATATGAGGTATACTATGGATTAGATAGTTCTGCCATCTCGTTGAGAAGGAGATCATGTACCATTGTTTGTACCCCTGATAATATGCTTATTAAATTTCATGATGATCGGTTAGTTAAGTTGGGAGAGAACTAGGGAGAATCTCTGTTCCGTATAAAACATTTTGATTAATTAATTTTCAATCCGAACCCGCCATTAAACACAAAGAGACATAGTTTTACGGTGGCTTAGTTTGAGCCGGCGTATAAATCTTTGTGGAGTACTGAACCGTGAGAGAGGCGACCACTCGGCAAACACTGTTACTGCCGGACCATTGGCCGTAGTAGGCAGGCAGGCATTGCTTTGTAGTAGGCAGGCTGATATGGCCAAGGTCCTACTTATATTAATGCTGTAAACTATATATAAAAGAATGGTTTTTTTTTATCTGTTGCCTTGAATGAATTTAAAAATATTGGTTTGAAAATGTAAAAAATAGATAAATCCAATATCGAAGGTATATACATAATATATTTATTTCGCACACACGCCGCAAAACTCCTTTGCCCCCTGTATCATAAAAAAAAATACTTTTGTGTAATTTGATTCTATAACGGTTTTTTTATTTTTAAAAGTTATGAAGTCATAAAAGTATCATAGCTACTCGTATTTAGGACTATTTAAATAATAAATAAACACTTAGTAATTTTTTTGCAAATATTACTTACTGGCTTTTGCCCACGTGTATATCGGTTATTGCGGTTGCCTATGTCCTTTATTGTCCGTGTGGTGACGGATTAAGAATACGGATTGTCACCACACCCAATCATCCCGTGGGTGTCGTAAGAGCCGACTAAGGGAGCAAACTACGCAGGACAACAATACTGCAAAGAGAAGGAAAACTTGACACAAACCCTATGCCAACCCGTCTGGCCAGCGTGGTATAGTAGGCCAAACCCTCCTTTCTAAGGAGAGGCCCATGTCCAGCAGTGGACTGTTAAGGGCTGTTGATAATGATGATTGATAATGATGATGTCCTTTATCAAGATTCAGACTATCCCCATACCAAATTTCATCTGAATCGGTTGAGCGGTTATTGATACCCAATAGAAACTTCCACCCACCTTTTCACTCCTTTAAAAGATGATTTCTGGGATATAAACTATCCTATGTCCTTTCCCGGGACCCAAACTAACTTTATACCAAATTTAATCGAAATCATTACAGCGGTTTAACCGTGAAGAGGTAACAGACAGACCTTTCGCATTTATAATATTAGTATGGATATACGAGTAATATAGGTTAAATTTTATAATTCAACCGCTCAAAGTGAGGGTCACAGGATTTTGTAAGTGTGACATTTAGTGTTCATCATCATCATCATCAGCAGGAGTCTATACTAGACCACTGCTGGACATAGGCCTCTCCTTAGAAAGGAGGTTTTGGCCTACTTTATCACTCTGGCCAGACGGGTTGGTTTAGGGTTTGTGTCAAGTTTTCCTTCTCTTTGCAGTGCGGTTGTCCTGCGTAGTTAGTTACGAATAGGGGTGGTGACATGCTGTATCCGTCACCACACGGATAAGACATTTACATTTAGTTATTAAAACTTAATTGTTCGAGTAGATTCGGAGCAAATTGGCTGTTACAGACTTTTTGTCCTTTCAAAGACCGAAATCAAATATTGTTAAAATTGAAAATATAAGTATTATTTAATACAGTCCATATTTCATTTAAAGGGATAGCCACAAGCTGTACAATACATAAAATAAATATAAAAAATCAAATATTAAAGTACCTCTTTTTGTTGAAAAATAAAGCTGTTTTAAGCTCCGTGCATTATTCAAAGAGCTCACAACGGCATTAAACCCACTCATAACAATTCCATGTTGGTCCGTAGTCGGCTCACATCGGTATGTATCTGAATCAAAAGTATTTGAGCTGTATGGATGATCTTTTTTGCTATCATCATCAGCCTATCGCAGTCCACTGCGGGACATAGGCCTCTCCCATTGCACGCCACTTAGATCGATTTTGGGCTTCTCGCTTCTTCTTTTTTGCTATCGCTCACTATAATTTACAATTGAGTGTTTGAATATTGGCACTTCCCGACAACAGGCAATTCAGGTTGCAGATAGCAGCCCAGACCTGTATAAGCGATACCCCTTTTCCTGTCATGAATTCCAAAAGTACCCAGTGAACGGCATTAGGCTTAATTACGTGGGTACAAATAACTTATACAATTTGATTCAGGGGCGGCGCCAAGAGCACTACGTGGACCCTAAATCTAAATCTTGACGTCGTCACGGACGTTGACTGGACGGATCTCAAACCAGGCGAAGCCTGTACATTGATAACCCGACTGCCAAAAAACATACTGACACATGGCTAAATATGTACATATTATAGAAAAATTACACACAGATACAGAACAAATGATCGGGCTCAGCCAATTGTTTTCCCAGGGTGGAAATCGTCCCACGTCCTCTTGCTTAGCAATCAGGGTCACTGATCACCAGTTCAGTCAACAAAAGTTTTTTTTTTAAGGCTTACTAGCAACCGAAATCACTAGTATTTCCGTTAACCCCTCCAGCTAAGCTAAATTGCTTGTGTTAGGAGTGGGTTCACGACGGTAGTGTACTGGTCAGGATTCGAACCCACGATCTCTTGATCGCAAGTCCAACTCCTTAACCACTAGGTTACCGCCGCTTATAATATAGTAGTTGTTTAGTAGTTGCAGTACACGTTTACATAACGTAGACTGCATTTGGCAATGCTGCCACATTATTTGGCACTGTTCTAGAAGCTCTCTGCCAAAGGAGGCTTTAATGTACAGCTGCCAAGGAACAAGTAGATTTCCTGTTGGATAAAAAATAGCTTAGATCAGGCTGTTTAAACTGCATGAAATATATTTACCAATAATTATACTACTCGTATAAGGCTTTTATACAATATAATAATCTGCAATATAATAATAATTGTATATAATATAAAAATATAAAATAATAAAGAAAAAAATCAATTGGCACCATAATCGTTGTAGTATCCTCTAGTAGGCCTCTAGTATCAAGGAACACAAGAGTTGCTTAACCCTAGTTTTCTTTGAGTGGTATCAAGTCATTTAATCCGAGCCGATATAATAGCGATGGCGTAGTGGTTTAAGTGGTCGCCACGCCGCTCTCTACTACGCTAAGTGTTGTGGGTCTAATCCCCACATGGGACGACACTTTGTGTGATCCACAAATTGTTGGTCTGAGTCTGGGTGTTCTTTGTGTCCGTTTCATGTATGTTTGTAAAGTCCCCCGCGACATAGGATATATTCCTAATGTGGGAGTTGTCTTTTTAAAAACGAACACTAAAACGAACGAACGGAGCATGAGTCCTCGGTTAATAAAAGAATTAGTTTTAAAACAAATAACTATCTTTAATCCAGACTGTACTGAACTTTGAAATAAAGGGATTACACTGTTTTATTAAAGGTTGTATCGGTCCGGAATATTGCAAGCAACAATTTGTTCATTCGGTTTGTTGTGCAAAGCAAAAAAAATATTATACTTTTTCAGAAAAACCTTGCTCACGAACAGAAAATACATAGATTTCTAAAGCGGTATGTAAAATGTTACAAATAATATTTTAAAATGACAATTATCGCGCTAGGAATAATTTATCCTATCATCATCATCAGCAGCAGTCTATACTAGTCCACTAGACATAAGAAGAAAGGAGGTTTTGGCCTACTATACCACGCTGGCCAGACGGGTTGGTATAGGGTTTGTTTCAAATTCTCCGTTTTTTGCAGGGTTGTTGTCCTTCGTAGTTTGCTCCCTTAGTCGGCTTTTACGACACCCACGGGATAAATAGGGGGTGGTGACACTTCATTTCTTAATCCGTCACCACATAGTATTTATCGTATATCAACATCGTACAATTTACGTACATTTTATAGCAGAAATACAAAAAAATACACTCCCTTCAGACTGCTTACCTCCAAAATATTCCCATTATTAGTTGAACGCTTGTTTAATATTAGTAATTGAGAGGGATTAGGTGTAAAGCTAGCGGGCTGATATCAAGGCTCTAGTTATTAAGCCCTATTGTGATAAAATCGCAGATAATAGACGATGAGTGCCGACAGACAGCGGTTCGTGAAATACTGGAGTTTATTTGACAAGTTAAATGTTTCTACACTTGGCTGTACCTTTAAAGTAATTAATTAAGAATTCATCGAAATTAAAACGATTGGTCTACACATGAAAATGATGAGTCTGCTGGTTTAGAGGTTAGGAACCCTGACTGCGAAGCCAGGCAGAAAATTGTGCCATGAAAACGATAATTTGTTCTGTGTCTGCGTGTGTATTATGTAATTTCTCTAACCGCTGATAAATTTACTCTAATTAATACTTACTCGTATTGTATTAATTAGAGTATGTTTATCAGCGGTCTAGTTACCATAGGCAGTACAGGCTCTATCTATTTGGGATTTATTAACTGGTAAAATACGTTTTATTGTTACGAAGAAACTTGCTGATCAACATCACGCAGAACTCAGTTAAGTAGTCTTAATGGGCAGTTATGATATTGGGATCTTCGTATATTAATACAATTGATTATACTCGTACATATTACAGTTTCCGAAACAGTACAAACTGTTGTCATAGGCTTAGAGGTCGTTTCTGGGCTCTAGGAAGCACTACTTATTTTTTAACGGATTTTCATTAAGTAGAGCCTAAATACGCTGCCATTTTTTTAGACTCTAAATTTAGATACGCCTTTGCCTTGCGCAGATGCGCCTTTTCTATACTAATATTAAAAAGCTAAAGAGTCTTGGTTGAGAGAGAGAGAGCTTGTTTGAATACACTAATTTCAGGATTCTCAATGATTTTTTAATTCGAACCTAGTAGCTGCTGGTTCGAATTTATTTATTTTTATTATTTATTCAGGATAGCTATAGACTATATAACAACACGCAACTACCAACAGGAGCTGAGCAACAATGTATTTTTTGCAAAAACAGGAAAAAATTTGAGAGACTCAGTCGAAATTGCGCTTGTCAGCTAGTCAAATATAGGTAGAAAGTCTAAAAAGTCTTTACTTCGTCGTTAGTTCTAACACATGTGAGTTTCCTTAACTCATATGTAGATATGTACTTCACCCACACAAGATAACGTTTAAACTTCAAAGTTAATTCAGTCCCATCTTCACCGTGACTAGGTAATGAAGCTAATTCTGTTGTTCGAAAACTCTCTAAACGAACCAAAAAATCACAAAAAATTTGTTTAGGCTTGTCAAATAAGGTTTTGTATTCTAAAAATGTAGTTCCTGACAGGACTAAACTATTTTTTTGTGATTTTTAGTTTAGTTTAGAGAGTTTTCGAACAACAGAATTATCACCAATATCGGCCCCATAATGCGTTCACTCTTATCCCCGTCCGGCCAAGCCTGTATCATATCAGTTAGTGTACGTTTCAACACGAGACCAATAAGTGTTGAATTATAACCTAGTGTTCACGGGTTGGAAGTTGGGTCACCTCCTAAACGCATTAAACCAGCGTTATTACATTTTGTACTTAAAAGGTAAAGCTTTACAATTTGAACTGTGAAATCGTGGCTTCAGAGATTAATTTTGAATATTGCTGTATGTAATAATTTTAGACACAAGTTTCCCTAATAAGTGAACCTGAGCTGATAAAAGAAACTGAACTATTTATTATACATCATCATACATCATCCATACTAATATTTTAAATGTGGAAGTGGGTCTGTTTGTTTGTTAAAGTTTCACGCCTAAACTACTGTACCGATTTTAAAAATTCATTCGTCAATGGAAAGCTACATTATCAGCGAGTAATAGTAGTATAGTATAGGTTACTTTTTATAGCGATGGTGGAGCCGCGGGCAAAAGCTTGTATGAAATAACTCTTAAAGAAAATATCAAGTAGGATCAAGTGTGTAAAAATCATTTAAATTGAGAACAATCTCATTTTTATATTCGGCTAGTAATAAACAGCCTTTAGCAGTCCACTGCTGGTCATAGGCCTCTCCTTAGAAAGGAGGTTTTGGCCTACTATACCACGCTGGCCAGAAGGGTTGGTATAGGGATTGTGTCAAGTTTCCCTTCTCTTTGCAGTATTGGTGGTGACAATCCGGTGGCAGGTGACAATCCGTATTCTTAATCCGTCATTAAACGGACGTTTATGAATAATTAACACTTAAACACGCTTATTAGGTCAATAATTTCATTACATTCGTTTTTATCTTATCCCTTTCAGTAAAAATCATTACTTACACTTTCATAGTAATACGTAATGATATAGCCCCTCTTTATTAATATAATTCGGAGATTTCGGATTAGTTTCTCTTTCTCTCTGAACCCCCTTTTCACAGAGAGAACAGTATATAGCATCAGCTTCCAGAAGCCAAATTATGATATTGTCTTCCAAAGTACATTTTACTTACAACATTTCATTTTGATGTGACAAATTGAAGTAAGTTTAAATTACATTCCAAGATTCGTTTACGTTACTAGTTAGTAGTAGTAGATGTCCGTGTGGTGACGGATTAAGAATACAGAGTGTCACCATCCCTGTTCATCCCGTGGGTGTCGTAAGAGGCGACTAAGGGAGAAACGACGCAGAACAACAGCACTGCGGTAGAAGGAAAACTTGACACAAACCCTACACCAACCGGTCTGGCCAGCGTGGTATTGTAGGCAAAAACCTCCTTTCTAAGGAGAGGCCTAAGACCAGCAGTGGACTATTAAAGGCTGTTGATGTGATGATGATGTGATGTGATGCTAGTTAGTTACACGTGAAGCTAATTAACGAGAGTTGAAAACGTTAAAATAACAGTTAAAAGAAACATACATACAAAAAAACCATTGCATTTAGTTCTGCTTAGGTAAATCTATATTAAGAAAGTGTTAACTACTACTCGTTTGAATCAATCAAACTCAAGACATAATCACGTTTTATTATTTTTAACAACTTAAGGTATTAAGAATTTTGTAGTACTAATTTAAATCTTTAAGCCGGGTTTTCGAACTTCTTGACAGTACAAAGTCTTGAAGGTAAAAGAACGCCCTCTTTTACCTTCAAGACTTCGTTCTGTTTGCCGCCGCCCAGCCGTTTTATAATCTCGATCAAGATTGCGTACCAGACGCAATGTAACTAACACTATAAAGTGTACTAAAACTCACATAAATAAAAAACACAGACAGAAACTTTGAAAGCATCCATTGATTCCAAGAATTCTTATCCTGTTATTTATATAATTTTAATGATGTCTTCGCCCTACTTTGCCTTTTTATACAGCTATATTAATAAAGCGACATCCACACAAACAAAAACACGCAATATATAATAGACCAACGATAAATAGACGACCTATGATGATTCCAACATTAGATTTCCGTTCAGAAATTACGTGTTATTCGTCTAATTAATGAGCTTTTGATTACCGGCTGCTGTTTTAATTGATTCATAGGGTTTCAGGTTCGAACGTTAACGTGAGGGTTTTGTAGTTTAATTACATTACCCCAAATACCTGACCCGTTTACATTTTACGGTAAATAGTATGAACTTATTATAAATTTTATTGTAAAATTACCCCCGTCTCAAACATACTTTCAAAGATTAGAAAAGTGATGATAATCTTCGATATAGAACGTAAATAAACCAATGTTTATGTATTTTGGTTGAACTAAATTTGTACACGTGTGTTCACGAAAAATACTTAATAGCACTTTTGAAAATTTATTTGACAGTACGTACTAAACTGCTAAAAAGAAATTAAATGCATAGACAGTATAAGTTTGATACTGATGATATTAAATAAAGGCATATAAATAACTTAATAAGTAATAAAAAAATATTCTTTAAAAGCCTTCGTTTAATTTTTTCCCCTAACAGTTACAACGTCCGCAGCCGAAACTTTTTCACCCTGTTTAACGAGGAACGTGTTCTTGCCCACCCCCGGGTCAAACCTGTATCAGATCGGCAAAGTTTTTAAGTACCCAAGGCTCTAAGTTCATACCCTTTCACGACAACAAAAGAAAACTGAAATTAGTGTTGGAAGAACATCAGTTAATTGAGAACAGCTACACAGCCAAGAGCTTTTTAAAAATATTAGAAAAATATATATAATAAAGATTAAAATATTATTTCAAAATCATCTAAAACCTGCTCAAAATCCATCATCACACACTCATATTTCATCCATTCAGAGCCTTTACTAGGCCACTGCTGGACAAAATAATGGTGCTAATTCTGTTGTTCGACAACTCTCTAAACTAAACTAAAAATCACAAAAAAATTGTTTAGTTCTGTCAAACAACGTTTCCTATTCTGAAAACGTAATATTTGACGGGAAAAAAATTGTTTTTAGTGATTTTTAGTTTAGTTTAGAGAGTTTTCGAACAACAGAATTAGCACCAATGTGTTAGAAAGTCGGATATATCCGTCACACACATCACATCATCAACAGCCTATACCAGTCCACTGCTGGACATAGGCCTCTCCTTAGAAAGGAGGTCACACACGTCAGTTTGAGTCTAAACTAGGTAGAGCCTATACTATGTAACCTGTACCTGTAATATATATTAAATGTAATATATATTGGTCCTTAAAATATGCAAAGATTATGCGGTGACACATGGGCTCAAGTACGATACCAATAAGAGTGAATGGCTATCTTTTAAGACGAGTGTCTTTACATACCAACAGCTTCCAGAACTCTCACTCTACGGATCTCCTCTAGTGCGGATTCAGAGGTTTAAGTACTTGGGCCACTAGGTCACCGATGACTTAAAAGATAATATGGATATCGATAGGGGCACATGACCGATATGACGCAGGTCGTTGGGTGTACCCTGCAATATGCTGGCTCGCAGGTTTGCACGCTGTACTGACAGAGTTAAACTTACGCAGTTTAAAGCCATCAGGGGATCATTTTACACCTGCAGCCTGTGTGTTGTGTGCTCATCACACAATATTTGTCCTGGATGGGAATCACACCCACGACCTTCGGCTTAGCAGTCAGGGTCACTAACCACTAGACCAACAGGCCGCTTTGTTAGCTATTTCTAGTGTTTATGAAAAAAATGATATCGTTACGATATCGGTCCAGTTAGATTGGCCCAATTTAAGACGAGTTCAAAATACCTAGCAGAAAACTTTCCTTGATAACTTCAATAAATCCATGTTCAACGTTAATTCCTTAATCAATAATAAACAAATACGTTTCCATGGCGAACCGAACTCAAAAGTAAAAAAGAGGTCGATTATTCACCTCTTGGCTTAATCACAAAAGACTCCTCAAAACTACTTATATAAGCCTCAAAGATTTACTAGCATTCTAAGATTACACTATCCATTTCCAAGCTCCATCATCAGATCAACACACTCTGTTGTCAACTATACTCAATATCTATGCCAAGTTTTAGATAATTAGAACTAGGTTAAAACAGATTTCCAAGATTAGTTCATATAGTTCCAAATAAGGCTAAAATCGTGCTAAAATGTGACAAAAATACTACGATATCACGAAAAACACTTCTGTAAAACCTTTATAAAAAATATGTTTTATTCATTGTTTCACTTTGTGATTTACAAATAAGTTTAGTACTTACGGAGCGGGGCGAGTGAGGTGTGGGATGCGGGAGCTGGGTAGGGGCGCGGCGCAGGCGGGCCAGGGCGCTCAACAGCCCGTCCGTGGTCACGACGCCCTGCCCCGCATCTGACAACAAAACATTTAAACATTAATCACATGTATTGAAAAACCACTTCCCAAAAAAGGTACAACGTGGTCCTTCGAGCTCTTATCTCCCTTCTATTTCTGAACATTAGGATCGTTATGATGCAAGAAGATTAATTCATGTCAGCTTGGGTCGTAACTATCTTCGATTATCATTTTTAGAAAATTTTCTAGTCCATATTAGTTTCTCGGATTGGTTCGCGGCAACCACATCTAAATGATCCTAACAGAGAGTGATCTAAGGTCGAACGCTACCCAAATTACCATCTAAAAAAGGGTAAGAGTGAATCTGCATAATCAGATAAGAATGGTTTGATCAGTATCAGTATGAGTATGGTTAATCAGATGAGTATGGTGATGATTTAAATTTGATGTCTACGATATACCTTAGTCAAACTTAGACTCCGTTTTCTCAGGGGATGTTGCTAGGAGATCTAAACCGTAGAGTGTCCCAGGCTTCCTATCACTTATCATTTATCTTGGCAGTTTATAAGACGCAGCATTAACCAGAGTACGTAACAGACTTACTAAACTTTAAATTTTAATGAAACAATGCAGTTTTTATTTGATCCTAATTCTTCTGACCATTTCGCGATTGATCTCGGTTGGATGACAACTGGTGTATTGAATGATTAAATAATCTAATCCATAGATCAAAATCAAGAATCTTAAAAAGATTGTGAATTTACTGCCAAAAATAAACAAAGAGATTGCTAAAACCGTTTTTACCGTGGGAGAGCCATGCTTAGGCACGAATGGGCCGGCTCGACCGGAGTGATACCACGGCCTCACAGGAAACCAGTGTTAAGCAATTCTTTCATTGCCTTTCACTGAGTGAGTGAGGTTACCGGAACCCAAATCCCCCTATCCGCTGACTCGAGCGCGAAGGACTCCAAGGGCAGCAACGCATTTGTAACTTTTGAGTCCATGGGCGGCGATGGTTGCTTACCATCAGGTGACCCGTCTGCTCGTTTGCCCCCTTGTACAATAAAAACATAATTTATAAAAACACATTGAATGTGTTACATATCGGGAAGGGACTTGAACAGTCGTGCTGAAATATAATAATTCTGAAGTCAGTTTAAAGCCACGAGTATTTTATGTTTATGTTAATACTAAACAATATTAAACTATTACAAAAATGTAGATTTAATATAAAATCATATATTTCTCCAGGACAATAATGTAATATCTAAAATATACCACCAAAACACGTACAAATGACATGTTAGTAAAGCGCTGAAACTTTCTTGTACAAACACAAACACACGTAAAGCTGATTGAACAATCTGTTGCCTATTACAACTACAACTAATGGTACAACTACTGGTCTCTCGGTATCGGTAGTCAGACCGAAGACCTTAGCGCCTTCACCTTCAGTACTAATAAACTAGTTACACTTATTGGATACTCCGCTCTCCTGGTTTGACATGTGTTGCAACTCACGTATACCAGCAACTAGAGTTTACGAATATGTAAGTGAAACTCAACTTTGTTTAACTTAGATAAAAATTCCGTGTGATGACGGATTAAGAATACAGAGTGTCACCACCCCTATTCATCCCGTGGGTGTCGTAAGAGCCATCTCAGGGAGAAAACTACGCAGAACAACAGCACTGCAGAGAGCAGGAAAACTTGACCTACCCTATACCAACCCGTCTGGCATGGTATAGTAGGCCAAAACCTCCTTTCTAAGGAGAGGTCTATGTCCAGCAGTGGACTATATAAGGCAGTTGATGTGATGATGTAATGATTAGACAGAACGGTTCTATTGTTACAGGTTGGAAATGTTTAAAGGACTCCAATAGATCCTAAAGTTAAGTGGTTAACTTAACTTTAGGATCCATTACAAATAGTTCTAGAGAGTTATTTCACATTGAACTTTGGCTCGGGTATCGCTTCTGAATTGTAAATTTGATATATAACGAAACTGGAATAGAAATTGGTTTAATTGTTAGGTGGGCATGTATATATATTCAAACCGTGTAAGTACCTGACCTAGTGCATACTAGTACTAGAGTAGGGTAATCATCTCAGGCTTGCTTACGCCAGAGTAGTGATCCTTTTTTCTTTTTTTTTGTACGTGTGGAAATCCCCTCGGACCGTCACCCCGCCGGGGCTCTCGTTCGGCGGGGCGGTGTGTCGGACTCGAACCGACTAAAACCACACGGTGTGCCCTCTTTGCGCTTCCAGTTTAGGAGGGGTCCAGGTAGTTATCGCCTTCTGGACCCCTCCCAGCGCCGGCCCGCTCCTGTTGCGGGCTCCGTCTCCAATTATCCTCTCTTTAGGCGACGTCCGGCACACGCAGACGCCGCCCCCTCGCGGCTGGCCAACTAATGCGAGTGGAGGGGAGAGCCCATCCCGTCCACCCGCGGCCACACTCAGGGCGGCATGAGGCGCAGGTAGAGTAATGATCCTAGCAGAAGGCCTGAGACACGACATGTTAGGTAGACCAAGAGGGGACAATTTTTTCCTGAGGCTAATTATAGGCGACAAAAGTCTTTTGGGATCCTCGGGGATTTCCTTACTGAAGTATACCCGTGTTCTTTGCACTCTTGTGACGAAACATAATGTGGTTTTAATAGGTTCAATTCCGAAACAACAGTGCTTTTAGCATTTAAATCTGCCTCCATACATAAAGTAACAAATAAATAAATATTCTTCTTTGATTAATAATGAAGTACTAATGGTTTCCTCACACATTAAAATATAACAGATAAACATACATGGATATAATAAACTGCATAATATAAACACCGATATCACATAGCCGAATCGCTAAAGTAAAAAGATTTAACAAACTTCGCGTATGAGATATTGTAAATGTTCCAACAAAGTCCCTTCCAGTTTTAATCTGCTTCCAAACCATCTAAAAACAGTTTATGCTCTACTGTTGCGGAACAAATGTGTAATTTCGGGAGCCAACTTCCTTACAACAATTTGCATAAATTGTATTGTGGCGATGAACGTAAGTAAGGCGATAAGTTCCCGTCGTCGGGAACATTGCCGAAGGTCATTTCAAGTATTGATGTCCCGTCATTATACGAACTTACAAATATAATTTTTGTAATAAAATTAAATTGCAATTAAGTAGTTAAAACAGTTCAAGTTAAGGACATTGACGGTAACCAGAGTAGAGCACTAATAGGAATAGATTAATTGAAAGTGGATAGAGATAAAAATTGTTTGTAAAGGAAGTAAATACCAATTGATAGAGTGAGTGGAAGAGAGAGTTGCTTTATACTGCCGCGTAGTTTGGGAAAGTTTTGTCAAACGTGGAGATCGAACCCATCAACATCACATCATCAACAGCCTTTAACAGTCCACGGCTGGATATAAGCCTCTCCTTAGAAAGGAGGTTTTGGCCTTCTACACCACGCTGGGCATAACTCTCGTCGCAAAAGGAAGCGGCGAGGTGACTGTTGAAACCACTACACTATTCGCGCATTTGTAATTCTTCTTAAAGAAAAAGCAATAACTAAGTTAGGCCAAACTACTTTTTCTTTTATGACATAGACAACGAGCAGATCACCTGATGATAAGTGTCTGCCGCCCACGGACATCAGGAGACATAAGTGCGTTGACGCACTAGCCCCCTCCCCCTCCCCCCGTGAGTTAGGGGAAGAGGAGGTTGAGTTTTTTTTTACATCTGGAAACCCCCTCAGGCCTTCATCCGACTAAAACCACACGAACCTGAACCCCTCTTAACGCCTGCCTCCAAGTGCCCGGGTACAATCTATATTTAGGCGACGTCCGACACACGCGGACGTTGCCTCCTCGCGGCTGGCCATTATGGCGGGTGGAGGAGAAAACCCCTTCAGTCCACCACCAGGTTGAGCCTCCAGTAACCTCAGTCTCTCGGTGAAAAGCAACAAAATAATTGCGTAACACCAGTGTTCTGTGACACCGTGGTATCACTCCGATCAAGCTGGATCATTTGTGCCGAAGCATTGCTCTCATTTTATGTATTCCTTATTAATTTTTCTTATTTTCTCGTACTCAGAACTTCTTAAATTCAGAACTTTTTTCAAACAAACCAACCAAAACCGGCGCGAGTTAAAACTAAAGATTTAAAAAACCCGACTGTTTGATTTTGTTTCACAATTTTCATATACCTAGTGTCACTTATAATTACGAGTAAGACGAATCTAAAGACACCTCACAAATCTATATCTACCAAGCCGTTTAAAGTGCAGATGCCAAAGAAATATAAAAGGCACTTGAAACACCATAGTCTGGTGTAGTCGAGTCACAAGAGCCGTACATGGCGATAATAATAAGGTAAAACACAAAACATAAATAAACACATTTAATGTTATACTAGGAGCTCACCTCACACTTAATTATATCTAAGTACTAAAGCACTGAATTTAAATTTATTATATGGAAATTTTGGTAGTAGATACGTACGTAGACTATTTTAACTCCGGCTTAGGCAAATTTATTCCTATGAGTTATTATATAGTCCTTATAATTCCATAGTCTTCCGAAGTACTGCATAGATTACTTATGAATGTCAAAATATATTGATTGTAATTAGGAGTGGGTGATAAAGCTATTTCTGAGTTTCAACTCGAAACTATATATTGAAATTCGATATCGGATATCAAAAATATATCTTATCTTATATATAAAATTCTCGTGTCACAATGTTCGTTCCCGTACTCCTCCGAAACGGCTTGACCGATTCTCATGAAATTTTGTGTGCACATCGGGTAGGTCTGAGAATCGGCCAACATCTATTTTTCATACCCATAAATGACAAGGGTGACCTACCCCTAATTTTTTTTTCAATATTTCCTAGAAATAATGTATATGGCAAAACAACGTTTGCCGGGTCAGCTAGTATTTTATGAATCTGTATATTGTACCGGTAACTGATTATGGATATCATTTTCGATACTTTTGTTTGTTTTATATTTCGATACTGAACGTTTTATAGATATTTAACGCTTATGTATGTGATATATTTTAGTGCTCATTTCAAAAGAGTGTTGAGAAATGTACGTAACTGAATGAATTTTCGTTCATACTTTGCCTATGTTTATTGCTTAGGACTGGCACATTAATATTTTCTGACTATTATGGCAAAAGCAAGGCGAGATGTGGTTAGGTTGAGTGCATTCAATTTAAATAGAGACCTTATTATGCAGGCGTATTTAAAAGTTCGTTTTTTTTTAAGTAAACATTAGCAATGTATCCTGTGTCGCGGGGACTTTACGAACATACATGAAACAGACTCAAAGAACACCCAGACTCAGAACAACAATTTGTGGATCACACAAAGTGTCGTTCCAAGGGGGATCGAACCTACAACACTCAGCGTAGTAGTAAGTGGCGTGGCGACCGCTTAAACCACTACGCCATCCGTGCAGTCAAAATATACGAGTACATATATTCAGTAGAAACATGTTTTCTTTAAAATTTACAATGCTTTTTGTATTAATTCACACTTTTAACATATTAACACTATTTGCATTGTCTGTTTAACCATAAATTATACTTATTTACTCATCAAATCGATTAACATCCTTTGCATTTAAGTAGAAGTCCAGTAGCAACTATTGTGTAACCATCTAAATGTTTTTGACTGCACGGATGGCGTAGTGGTTCAAGCGCTCGCCACGCCGCTTCCTACTACGCTGAATGTTGTAGGTTCGATCCCCACATGGGACTACACTTTGCGTGAACCACCAATTGTTGTTCTGAGTCTGGGTGTTCTTTGTGTCCGTTCCATGTATGTTTGTAAAATTCCCCGCGACACAGGAATATATTCCTAATGCAGGAGTTGCCTTTTTTCAGAAAAAAGAAGATACGCCTTTAAATTGCCTGTCGTCCCTTTGTAGCTGTATACATCGGCATAAATTGTACATCTTGCCTCTTATTCAGCAACATTTATTTTATCAAAATAGTCCCACAAAATACTTAATACGAGACATATTTACAGTTTTTATTAATTCTATTTACTGACTAAAAAATCAATCCAACGCAATTTATACACTATTATTTACCTAGCTTACAGCGAGAGTTATTTATCTACACAATTTTAATAATACACTATTTAAACTTCTCTCTATTCATTACAAACTTTCCTCAATATTAAAATAACAATTAAAAAAACAATGAACAACTAACAATCTAGTTCTAATAGTACGCGTAACTAAATCAATCAAAACAAAACAAAAAAATATTCGTCACCTAATAATGCGTTTGAGGCCTCGTCTTTCACAGACCAAGGCCAAAAAGTTAGGTCAATGTTTAGATTATAAATATTAATGATATTATGTCATTACTCGTACAGATTGATTATATATTGATGATATAGGTACCGCAGTATATTTCCTGTGTAGTTATGATTATAGTCTGTCGTAAGAGTTGACTACGAGAGCAAACTACTCAGAACAACAGCACTGCAAAGAGAAGGAAAACTTGACACAAACCATATTTCAATCCGTCTGACCAGCGCGGTATACGAGTAGTAGACCCAAAACTTCTTTCTAAGGAGAGGCCTATGTCCAGCAGTGGACTATTAAGGGCTGATGATGATGATTAAATTACTTGCCCTGACTGATTCATCAACGCAGAGCCTAAATCGCTGGGGCTAAAAACTCGACATTTTGTCAGCAAATAATTTTTATATTGTAAGACCGACTAAGAAAGGTGTCTGTCCGTGTAGTGACGGATTAAGAATACGGAATGTCACTACCCCTATTCATCCCGTGGGTGTCGTAAGAGGCGACTAAGGGCGCAAAACAACGCAGGACACCAGCACTGCAAAAAGAAGGGAAACTGATACAAACCCTATACCAACCCGTCTTGCCAGCGTGGTATAGTAGGCCAAAACCTCCTTTCTAAGGAGAGGCCTATGTCCAGCAGTGGACTATTAAAGTCTGTTGCTGTGAATAAGAAAGGATTTTTGGCAATTTCACTCCTTGAATAAGTGATGAATTGTTTTATGGAAGACCGTCAAGTTAGAAACACGAAGTAAGGACAATCATGTGAGCGAAGCCTCGGGTACTAGCTAGTTTTGTATATTTATTGGTGAGTGGAGTCACGAGTCACACATAGTATATTTAATAATATGTGCGGGTAAACCCTTTGGTTCACATTTGCGCAGTATTATCAGACGCCTCGTGAATAACAACTAGCTGGGACATATCAGATCGCTTGTGTTTAAATATGGTAATTTCGTGGACAGTTCTTTGACTATTCATTGTGTGTAGTGTTGGACTAAATATAAGGTTGGACAAAACTCTGACAAAAAATATTCAAATACACGTATTCTCTAGTTTTTTCTTTCGCTTAGGACGTAGTTATGATGTAGCATTGAGGTTTTAACACGTGGGAAAATATATCGTGAGAAAATGACAGGAACGTGACGTCAATCAAGATACCTTAATGCAAATACAAAAATACAAATATTAAGAAAGATAGACTTTGACAAAATTTGACGACCGGGAGGCGTAGTGGTTTGTGTAACGGACTGCTATTCCAAAGGTCACGGGTTCGATTCCCGCTCAAGTCAAACATTTGTGTGCATGAACTTTTAAACTTCGATTTCGTCTGGGTGTATCTATGTATAATATGTTCGTATTTACAAAAAAAAACATACATGTATTTATACCAGTTGCCTAGTACCCATAGTACAAGCTCTGCTTAGTTTGGGACTAGATGGCGTTGTGTGAATGTGGTAGAACATTATTATATTATAGACAGCAACTAAATTTCACTCCTGAACTAAGTTCACATAAGTGGTGACATATTAGTACTGAGTCTAACCACTCCTATTTACCCGTGGGTGTCGTAAGAGCCGAGTAAGGGAGCGAACTACACAGGACAACACCACTGCAAAGAGAAGGAAAACTTGACAAACAACCCGTCCCTGAACAAACCTTATACCATCCCGTCCAGCTTGGTATAGTTGACCAAAACCGCCTTTCTAAAGAGGGACCTATGTCCAGCAATGGACTATGTAAGGCTGTTAACGTGATGATGGACTAAGTTTCACTATATTGAATCCCTGTCCATTTTTTTTTTCAAACGAATCAAAATATAACATAAAAATATTCAAAACGTGTGTTTTATATACCTACATATCCTGTTGGGGATCCAGAGTGATTGTGTGTGGTCGGAAGCAAACAATTCCTGTGCACAAGTTGTCTTATTTATATGTACTTTTCTAGTATATACATGTTATTTATAATAAATATGAAAATTTACCAAGATATATCTATCTTTAAAAGCTGTCAAAAGTCTAAACTTACATTAATAAATGTATATATTACTTCCAGCCAGTTTTAAGACAGCCGATCTCAAATATTTATACAATCTAAGTGATAATTACTCAATTTTATAAGTTTTGCTACTGGTACCATTGATTTTGAGTGGAAATAGATTAAGAATACGGAATGTCACCACCCCTATTTACCCCGTGGGTATCGTCAGAGCCTACTAAGGGAGCAAACTACGTAGGACAAGAGCACTGCAAAGAGAAGGAAAACTTAAAACAAGCCGTATACTAACCCGTCTGGCCAGCGTGATATAGTTAGGTAAAAACCTCCTTTCTAAGGAGAGGTCTATGACCAGAAGTGGACTAATAAAGGCTGTTGATGATGACCAGGAGTTTTATTCTACGTTTCTCTTGTACAAGTTACTCGATAGATAAAACATTTTTGATAATTATAATCAAAGGTTCTTGAACCGAAATTGAACTAACACTGTTGCCGAAGAGGTCAATGGTTTCACTCACGTTATCATAATTGTTGAAATTATGATGTAAACACACTTTTGCACTACTGCAATTATCGTCATAATATTCGTAAAAGTGGTGTAAAAAATGATTCAAAGAAATGAATAATCATTGTGTTATTTACGTCGTTACACAAATTAATATAAAACAAATCAGGTCAGGGTAAACAAAACAATGTTGTGGTGATGTCATGACTGTTTCTTACAAACGTATTTTCTGATGATCCCTTAGTGATGTCCTGACATTATCGATGACTTAAAATTTAAATATCAAATAATAGAATTTGTTTTACGAACAAAGAGGGACTTTTACTAATTTATGGCAATTACATGTAAGGTTAAAATTTGTTTTGTTCTACTTAAGACAAAACGTTATGAAGTTTCTACCTTATAACCAAATACATTTACTATATAACTTTACTAACGATTAAAAGTATGATACTCTTTTTAAGTACTTCAAATTTAGAGTTTAAAAATTGAAAGAAAGAAATCAGGGAGTAAACAAAATAGATTATCTGGATATGTATACAAAATATGTAGCAATCACGTTTAATCTGTGCATGTATTCATGTTTGTTTTATCTGTCTGTAGCTGTCACATTTTAATAATTACAAATGTATTTTTTCAGCTGTTTTATAGCATTTCTACATCACTAGATGATATGTAGTAAATATCCTAGGCACTTAGATCGCATTTGTACTGCCTAAAGTTTACACAATAATAAAGGAAAAAGTGTACACAAAAACCCGACAGCATGCGCTGCACTTAATTCAGCCAGATTAAGAAAACAAATGATAAACACAATGCCAAACGACCGTGAGCATAAGTGAATGTCACATTAATTACTGTGAATGTGCAAAATCGTAACGCAGAAATATTAATGCACTGATGAAATCGATAAGGCTGTGACGTCATTTGCCAACGCATTCCCATCCCTAGCGAGTAATTGAACTTCTTACGAATAACGGAAACGTTGTAACCTATCACAGTCCACGGTCGCATCTCGTCATAATCGGCCGCTTTATAAAAACGCGCAAACACGTATGAAATAACGTGACAATGTTCATTATCTTGGTAACAATTCTTACCACGAGCGCGGCCCGTACGACACACAACTTTGTTAACATCGAAAGTAACAGTAGACATAACTCGGATTCACCAGTGCTCGATCTAAGTTTTAAATTCGAAAACGGCAATGGAGATCAATTAGTGTCAACTAACTCGTACCCGAAAGAACACGAGTTGAAAGCCAGTGATGTAGTGTTTCCAGGTCACGGATCGAATATACATCGAAGAGTTGATTCGAATCACAGCTACCAATATCGATATGAAAACAGTAATGGACATTGGAATAGAACAACTGTTACTGAAGCAACCCAGCTTAGCGACAGATTTGAAGATAATGTAAAAGAAGAAAATGTTTTTGATTTTTTTAAAGAAAAATCTACTCAGAAACCAGGAACTGTTGTTAAAGTCAATGAGTATGGTCAATATAATAGACCACAGAATGACTCAAAGAACATTAGTAAACAATTACAGGACTTAAACGTTAAACAACAGGACAGTGCAAGTAATTATACTGAAAGTAATAATACCACTATAAACCCAAACAGCACAAATCTAAATACTCCTAGAAAACTTAATTTATACCCAACAATTATTTACCAAAACAACAGTAGCGTGGATCAAAGTTCAATAAATCCTTATCAAAATTCTGTTAAAAATATAAAAAACATAAATACTGATAATAGAACTAAAACAAATACTACAGAGTCTTACAATGGAACTATGTTCCCAAATATTAATTTAGACATAGGTGGTACTTACGGGGCTAAAACCGCACAAGATAATGAAGTCAAAGGAGGTGATGATGGTGATAGGTGGATTTGGAGCAATGTTGAGACGACTACCTTGGTGCCTTTGGATGATAGAGCAGCGTTCGCAGGGAACAACTGTCCTGCTGGTACGGTCAGGATAAGGGATAGGTGCATAGCTGAGGATTGAAGTATCATGAAGTCAGCGTTTTTAAACCTCGTCGGTTAACCGGTACCAATCCGGTACTGGTAACAAACCGGTTAAAGTGAAAGTTAGCTGGTGTGAATTCTGTTGATAATGTACCAGAATTTAAAGAAGACTTGTTTGGTAAAAAAATTAACTTTGTTATAAAATCAGATTTCAAATCACCGACCTCAAGATGAATTGTAAATCTGCATTCTTCATTGTTTTATTTTCCACTCTTAGAGTAGTAATCTTTCTTTACATTTTAACGGGACCCTAAATGTATAAATAAGTTAAAAATTAAATGTACCTAATATAATAACGAGAACCGCGTATATGCTTCAGAGGACAAGGTGTTCTCGGTATTGAATACCAACGATCTTATGTGACCTATGAGATCTGGTTTCCCTGATCGACCATATTAAGACACACGGTAATTATTCTAGAATAAGTTTAATTTATATTTGGGTAGAAAATATAAGTCCTCGATATGACAAAAAGTACAATACTTAATAGAGCAAGAAAAACATGTGAAGTGAGTTTGTTTGTTTGACTACTTTTACCGCAATAACCGGGGGCGGAGCCAGGGGCCCATCTACATCATATTGTACATTTCATAGAAAATATAGACGAAGATGATTTATAGAATGTTTTTTTTCTGGCAATTTGCACATCTTTGTCCTCATTGCTGTCATCTGGGGGATCTCTCGCTACTGGCCGTCATACACTCCATGGCCGGTAGTGAGAGATGTTTCACCGCGGTCGTATGAGGCGGTGGAGAGGGCCCGGGAGGACAACCTCCACTAGGACCTAGTTCCTCCACTAGAACGGCGGCGCGCCTACCGCCGCCTCATACCGTCCTGAATGTGGCCGCAGGTGGACAGGACGGGTTTTCCCTCCACCCTCCCTGGCTTATAACGGCCAGCCGCGAGTAGACTACGTCCGCGTGTGCCGGACGTCCAGGATAGCCGCAGCCATCGTGTAGCTTAACCGATATAAGTCAAGATCAACGACCCGAATAGCGACACTACCGCCAGCAGGACATTTGGTTAGACCGTGGAAACACTCAAAACCACCAGAAAGTTACTAAAAATATGAACTAACATTACCAGCTATACTATACTTACATTTACATAGACAAAAATATATACTAAACAATATAATAAAACATATACACGATTCTATCATGTGATATCCATGCTGCATCATATATTGGCCGGTTTCACCAGAAGAATACCACGGCCTCATAGAAAACCGCGTTAGCAGTTCTTTCGATGTTTTTCAGCGATTGTATAAGGTTGCCGGATGCCCAACCCCTCTGCTGCTAATTCTTAGGGAAAGCTCACAAATAGTAATGTCCATAAGCGACAGTAGTCACTTTAATATGTGACCCTTCTGCGTCTTTGTCCTCTGTTCCAAGAAAAATAAAGATAACATATCTTGTTAATGGTTTCAAGACAATGGCAAGTTAAATATTTATAAGACTTTTTATGAAGTATTAACTGACAAAAATAAACTTGTTTCAAACAGTTAGTGCAAACAATCTATGTGGTCACATGGACGGATATCTCTACGTCATTAGTGGGTTCCTTAGTAGGTAGTGTAAATACTGGATATCGTTATTTCATTAGATACCTGTTCACGCTTTAACTACCTGAAGGATCATAATATCTCATCTATATTTATATTATCGTTGTGAAAGTGAGTTTGTTTGTTGCTTTCACGTCTAAACCACTAAACCGATTTTAAGAATTCTCTCACCGATGCAAAGCTACATTATCGGCTAGTAACGTAGGCTACTTTATTAAGCAACGGGCAAATCATCAACAGCCTTTAATAGTCCACTGCTGAACATAGGCCTCTCCTTAGAAAGGAGGTTTTGGCCTACTATACCACGCTGGCCAGACTGGTTGGTATAGGGTTTGTGTCAAGTTTTCCTTCTTTTTGCAGTGCTGGTGTCCTGCGCTGTTTTGCTCTCTTAGTCGGCTCTTACGACCCACGGGATGAATTGGGGTAGTGACATTCCGTATTCTTAATCCGTCACTACACGGACAAATGCATATCTAAAATATAGTAAGGTTATAGAACACTTTAGTTCAGAAGAAGTACCCGATAGCCAATAGAAAGACTCATTTATTAAAATTACATTTAGGTGAGTGAAATCGCAAGAAAAACCTAATAACCACGTACAGAATGGTGTGGTCAAATAGAAGATGTATGTTTGTATAAGTACAGTAATATATTATTCAGGAAGGATTTTTTATTCAGAAAGCTTATTTTGAAACTGGCAATTTTCAAATTTAACTTGTAAATTGACCGATAAAGATAGCATATATGAAAGGTCTGACACGAATATAAGTGAACGTATTTATAATAAAAGAATGTTGTTATTTAATTTATGTGATATCATAATCAACAATGACGTATGCTTTCAAAACAATTTTCATGGCAGAGGGGCCTATGATCAGACGGGTTACCTAATGGCTGAAAGTCAGAACTAGAACTCCATAGTTTTTACACCATTATTTCTGTTGAGTTAGTGGTTAATTATCTGACATCTGAGCCAGAGCTGGCAGCTTTGATTACCACTCAGCAGAAATAACTGTGTGTGATCACCACGGTCATTTGCTTGTTCTGTTGTAATGTAACTTATCGATAATATACATGTATTTAGGAATATATATTTGTATTTATCAGTAGTCTGATTAGTGTGAGGTCAGATGGCCGTGTGTGAGATGCGTCAAGGTCATTGCTATTGCCACACAAGGCAACAATATATTTGTTGGTGGTACTTAAATGTAAACAGACTCCAAGTTAAATCTTTATTCTGGAGCTGGATTCAAATGTGACTAACACTTATATACACACTTATAACACTTATATTCTCGTGTCACAATGTTAGTTACCATACTCCTCCGAAACGGCTGTACCGATTTTTATATATATATATATATCTCACACACGGCCGTCTGATCCCAAACTAGGCAGAGCCTGTACTATGGTAACCAGACTGCTGATAAATTTACTTATATATTTTTAAATAGATACATATTAGATAGATACATTGTGATACAGGCGTGGCATAATATTATCATCAACATCGACAGCCCTTAACAGTCCACTGCTGGAGATAGGCCTCTCCTTACAATGGAGGTTTTAGCCTACTATACCACGCTGGCCAGACGGGTTGGTATAAGGTTTGTTTTAAGTTTTCCTTCTCTTTGCAGTGCTGTTGTCCCCCCCCCCCTGCGGCACCCACGGGATGATTAGGGGTGATGACACTGTATTCTTAATCCGTCACCATACTGTATATTTAATATATAATTTCCTTAATTTAACATGAAGTAACAACGTTACATTTAAGTTACATAAGAGGTTAAGAGATTTTACTTGGTAAGAATAAACGTTATTAAAGTTGGTAATTTAATAAAAGTACATACGAGTAGCGTGTGAATACTAAGCATGACGTAGATGTAATGAAATATTGTTATTAATTTAAGAGTTTTCTTACAAATAGTACACCAACATCTTGCTTACAAACATCACTTTATAGACAAATAGATACACTATTACAAATACCATCCAGAGACAGTACTAGAAAATAATAACCTCAAAATATACTGGGACAGAACCATCATAAGACCATTCATTTCAATAGTCCAGATTTAACACTTCACTACAAAGTAAACAAAATTGTAAATCTCATAGACATAGCAGTACCAGTACCGTACACCCATAACGTCCAATCTACAATAGCTGAAAACTTACCAAGTTTCAGGATCTAGGAATAGAACTGAAACGGCAGTGGCGAGCAGTAAACATCTATATGGTTCCAATAGTCATATCGTCAACCGGAATAATACCTAAAAGCCTTCAACGTAGCTTAGAAATTTTAGAAATGCCATAACATTTCCTACACCTACTCCAGAAAGCAGTTTTATTAAACACCTGCAGACTTACACGGAATATCACCACATCTTCAGTTTCGTCCACATACACCATTACCTAAATTCTGATTATGGCACGTGGAATCAGATAATTTTACCCCGGTCTGGGAGATTAACAAAATCAAAAAAGAAAACAAAAATCTTTAGGTATACAAATACCAGGATATAATACACATCTATACAAGTCTGTTAAAAACCTACTATTTTGACAAAAATCTATTATTATGACATTGTAATGTGATAATAATAGATTTTTTCACGCTCACACGGTTATTTGAACTATACCTATGAGTAAAAACCAGTTTAAATATTTACTCAATCTGTCTGTTTGTTCCAGGTAATCTTCTAAACGGCTGGACAGATTTTGATAATATTTTACTACCAGGTAGATGTTTATGTAAGCAGTAACTAAGGCAATTTTACCTCTCAGAAAAACCCTATAAAATTTTGAGCGGTCCGGGAATCGAACCCACTAAGGTAGCGCTTTTCAAATTCAATAATATGTCTCAGGGTTAGGCTAATATGATTTCGATGAGTCCAACCGACTGGGCTTGGTACCAATGCATGCTACGGTCTGATGATAATGACAGCAGGTGAAAGAACGCTCCACACGGTGGAAGAATGCCCGGCGTGGGTGGAGCAGAGGCGTTGCCTCATGGCGGCCATCGGAGTGGGCATTCTCTCGCTCGGTAACATGATTGCCTCCACGAAGCGAGAGTTCGTGGAACTCCGCCGTCGCCTTCGACGTTATGCTTGCAAAGGAGATGGCGGAGCGGGACCGGGAGAGGCTCAGAACTCTCCCGGAGCGCCAGGCCCGGCAACGGGCCAGGTACTGGCCAGGCCTGGGGGTGATAGGTGAGCCCCTTTCGTCACCCTAGCAGAAGCAGGCCGTGGTGGTGGCGAGACGCGCTGCAGAGCGCGCGCTCCTTCGAGAGCACAAAGGGGAGATAGGAGGGGGTCATTTACACGCCGTAGATGGCCCGAGGTACGTCGGGGTATGAGGGATTCCTTCTTAGGGTACACCTGATTACCCGGCAACTGGTACCCAAGTAGGCGTGTGGTTTTTGGTCGGTTCGAGTCCAACATAACCACCGGTGGGTGGTATCCGAGGGGATTGCCGAACAGAAAAATAATTAATTCAAATAAATTTAATTCTTAAATATCTAAAATCGCTGGAGAAAGAAACAAAAAAAGATTATTAAAATTCGTTCATTACCAAGTTATCTTTACAATAATATGGGGTAGAAAGTATGGTCATATCAGGTCGTGACATTCAGTTGTTTGGTGTAATTCAGTCTCACAGCACAGAGCTGGTTTACAATGAGTTCCCTCAACTATTTTTAGGTTTATAAATAACAGTGAATGGATAAGGTAATTGTTGTTTGGAAAAACCAGTTTAATAGTTTTATTGCGGAATATAACTATTGAGGTAAACATGGTAGACAACGTCATGATCGCAGAATAATGACGGTTTTGATGAAAATACGAAATTCAGTTGTTACCATACTTGGATACTTCACTGTCTAAATATTATTACTACATTCAAGAAAAAATTATATGTATTTTAGATTTTAAATAATTCAGTCAAACTGACGGACTTGATAAGCGCTCAAAGTAAAATGAAGCATGTGATTTTTATAGAAAATTGTGTAAGTATTTATTATTTTATTGCATTTTAAAACAAACCCTATGACGATAAAATGATCTGACAGATTGTCAGAGCTAAAATAATCGTCTTACATCATTCGACAGTCGATGTCCCACAACCATCATCTGCTCTCTTTAAAGGACCTGTTGTTCTAGAGTTTAGTGATGCTAACTGCTAAGCTAGAAGCCATGGGTTCTATTCCATCCAGGACAAATCATTGTATGATGAACACGATCATTTGTTCTGTATCTGGTTTCTATAATATGTATGTATTTAGAAATATATACCTATTTTTATCAGCAGTCTGGTTACTGAGGTACAGGATCTGTCTAGTTTGGGATCAGACGCCCGTGTGTGAGATGTGTAAGGTTGTTATTGATATAATTTTTGTTTCTAAAGTATTTACAAAATAGGTATATAAGTATTCTATCAGTCAATCTAGTTTTTATAGTACAAGCTCTGCTTAGTTTGTAACTAGATGGCGCTGTGTATCAGATGTCCGAAATATTTTTATTATTTTATTAATCTTATATGAAGTTGGTGTAAAGTGTAACATTGCGACGGGTTTAGCTCCTGCTGGTTTTTTTTAATGTTAGAGTGGGCAGGCGAGCAGACGGGTTACCTGATGGAACGGGACCATCACCGCCCATGAGCGTCTGTAACTCAGAAGTCACAAACGCGTTGCCGGCCTTTTAGGAAGAAGTACGCTCTTATCTTGACGACACTTTGTGTGATCCACAAATTGTTGCTCTGAGTCTGGGTGTTCTTTGTGTCCTTGTGTCCGTTTCATGTATGTTTGTGAAGTCCCTGAGTACACAGGATATATTCCTAATGCGGGAGTTGTCCTTTAAAAAACAACAAAAAAAAAGCATCAGATTTTAAAGTTTTTGTTGTAATTTAATTTTAAAACTTGATACTTTCACGCGTATCAATGGTAAAGGTCATAGCTCATTAGGTACACCCACCCGACACTCGACCAGCACCGCCTCGTCACTCGGTGTCCACTCGTAGTCGGCGGGTGGTCCATGGGTGTCCGCGTTTTTAACCAGAAAACGATACGACTCACACGTTTGAGAGGGAGCGGTGTGCCACCGACCCATCGACCTCGCGCGTGATCCGGAGTTGATGTAGTGAGCGTATAACCATAGTACTCCATACAAAGAATACTGACCTCTCGAGGTGATGCGGTGCTGGTCGGATATCGGGTGGCTCTAATGAGCTATGACCTTTAGAAGCCGTTATCCGAAAATGTCCTCCTTAAAAATTAAAAAAAAATAATCATAAATATTGAAAAAAAATATTTTACAAACAAATTCCGGTGTACTCTCGATCTTGCAAATATAAAAAATACCTATTTTATAGTCTTGAACATTCAACTTTAAGTATAATGTGATTACCTATATCGTATTGTTACTGAAAGTTGAATCGGTAATCTGCTAGTACTAGTGATAGGTACTTTACTACGAAAATAACTTTATCGAGTGTAGATCGTGAAATAAGGAAAGTGATGATGAATTTTAGCACGTAGTTCCGCTTATATTGGCTAGATGGCGCTGAGCTCTCCAGTGCCGAGTGTATTTTTGTATGAATGCCTACTTTGTATTATCTCTCTCGGGATGCTTCTCCTTACACTTTAAAATAATGAAGGTTAGGTGACGTTTCGTTTAAAAGTACTTTTTTTAATAGCGGACAACGCTAATGCTAGTGTAAAATTCTTGTTTATTAATTATAAACAAGAATTTTACACTTATAACTTATAATTTCCAAATACGACAGAGAATGATGATTAAAAGATGATCGCTAAATATCGCGAGGGTCTTGTGCAGTATACCTTAAGGAATTCGGTAACTAAGAGTGATAAGTAAATTAAGAACAAGACAGGAACAAGATAAGTAAATGAAAAATGAATTATAATTTGTAGTAAGAAGAATTGGACGCTCCTATGAGATGCTCAGAAGCAACAATCAGCGAATGATGCCTAGTTAAGAAGTTGTAATTTGACCCCAAATATATTTAAGACAAGAGTAGGAAGATGATGATGTCTAATTATATCTGTTAACCTAATAGTGGGAGCAAGAAGGAACTTAATACTTCATTTATCGTTTAGTTAATATCCAGTTCCTCTCCTTGTCATAGTGGCTCCTCCAATCACGGGACATATAGCTCCCTCGACCTAACCGTTCCCCTCACCACTATACGGCTTCTTCCTTTGATTCGTCTCCAAGCTATTACATTACTAAAAAGCCATGGCACTAGACTGACGGCCAGTCAAAAAAGATTCCTTTTGCAATGATTTACATTTCACCGACCTCAGATAAATTGTTAAGGTCTTAACTTTAAGAAAAGACCAACAAAAGAAAATCAAGTAAGCATTATCGGTTCAACCAATAGGATAAATCGCAACCAATAGACCTCTGTGTGTTGTTCTTTGTCACCTAGATAGCACTTGCAGCAAAATGACTACTAATATCATAAAAAATATTAAAACAATTATTGACAACAGAGGTATACATAAAAAGAACAAAATTAGACGTAAAAGTGAAATAAAAATGGAGAGATGATAAAATTACAAACGCGATAAACGAAAATACAAAAATGATAAAATTCAAACAACAACTTTTATATTTATAGTAATAAAATTTCTAGCAAATTCATCTAAAATGTATCTTAGTCTATTTAATTTAATTTTATTGGAATACTATAGTTATATTTACCTAATAGAATTTAGCGACACGTTTGAAATTTCATTTGGCGTTCTTTGATAATAAATAAGGACCTTACTTAAAGGTCCTTTTCATCAATTGCCAGTAATATTTAAAAGATCCGTCTATTCGAATTATTACAACATTTAGCAGTGATTGAACATTTTTTCTTGTTTTTTTTTCGTGCGGAAATCCCCTTGGATACCACCGTGGCATGTCTCGGGTACTAATAGCCGGGGAACCAGGTATACAGCAGTGATTGAACCTAATTCTTATACCGAAAGTTGTCCAGCGACTGTTACAATGACAGTGATTGCGTTCACAGTGACACTTATTATTATTTATTTATATACACACCAAGCTCCTGTACATACGAGTATAGTTATTGACCTGTATGTAGTATGGGGCTCTGTACTTTAACTGCCCCGTATAGTGCACGCGTAAAGTTCAATCTGACTGAAACATGTTATTTATGGTAATGGCTTGGCGTTAATGGTTATGGGCATTTCCGCACCTCAAATGTCATTTATTGACTAATTTACCATTCTTCTCACCCTCTCTTTTTATGGTGTGTTAGAAATCGCTAATATCAGCGGGTGTTTTATCATTTGGTCTTATTGCTAAGGCATTACAAGTCTATCCTATCGAGGACATTCCTGTACACAAAGGTAGATTTGGAAGCAGGTTGAACAGCCAATTAACCCGGCCAGCCTATTTTTTGGCATATTATTATGTTATTTTAAACTTAATATTTGTATCGTTTACCATTAATTTCTAATTACAGTAAAGTCATGATTCAATTCATCGTCATCAACAGTCTTCAGTGGTCTACTTGCTAGACATAGGCCTCTCCTTAGAAAGGAGGTAATTAAATTAATTAAGTAAGATAATTAATTGAATTAATTTAATTCAATTACTTTATCACATCTATCGATTACAAATATCAATGGTTGGTGTTTAATGAATACTTTTAACGGTGAGGCGGCCCGATACGCTAGCAGAAGCAGTCCTAAGATAGTGGTGGATGTGTTCAAAGAGGGCCTCTCTAAAGTAAAAGGAGAATAAGGCACGCAATCATGAAGCTGCCGGGGTACTCAGGGACTTTCAAGGTTTACCCCATTCCCTTGCTATATATATGTAGAGAGATGACCCATGAGAATTACCACACGATAAAACAAGAAGATTAATGAGTACCTTAAAGTTACTTATCGATTTTACGACTCGATACGTGTGGTTATCATATATTATGTGACAACTTTAGAGAGTTACGTTACAACGTAGTAGTTAGGTGAATGTACGCGGTTGGCGCAGTCAACAGAATTAAAAGTTTGAAAATGCACACAACAAGTATTTGATCGTTTATAGTTTAGTCTAGAAATATTTCTAAGCGTTCCATGGATTCTCCGCGGACTGATGCGGAGAATCCATGGGGGGAGAACCGATGGGGGCAAAACATGCTCCATCGACAGCTTGCGACCCAGGTATAGGTTTAGGGAGTACTCCTTGCGACGCGTCGGCGCTCTCCTCCACTGTCTGCTGTACCCCCTCTACCTACAATGCAGATTTGGATATTTGTTCCAGAAAAGAGCTTACTAAAGCTGTTGGCAATCCAAGGTGTTTAAGCAGGTTTTAGAGGAATTTATCTGGTATACCCGTCGTACCTACTTCCACAGCATACATTATTTCGTTGGTTAAATCAAAGTACTTGTTTCCTTTTAAAGCTTGGTCTTTAGGGATGTTTATTTCCCACGGCACCGTGAGTTCTACTAGTACTACACGATTAATTGAAATTGCATAAAGAAATATGTCTGGTCTGAACGCCGAGGGACTGATATCCCTCAGTATTCTGTAATGACTTTCATCATCATCATCAGCCTATCGCAGTCCACTGCTGGACATAGGCTTCTCCCATTGCACGCCACTTGGATCGATTTTGGGTTTCTCGAAAAGAGCTTAAGCTTAGAGCTTATTCTAATGACATTCATACGTGTCCACTAATAATATGCAGTCACTGGCGGTATTCATAATTGAGTACAGCTTTTGTGAAGTATTTTTTGTTGAGCCTTCGTTAACGCGATGTTGGTTCTTATGTTTGTTGCTATTCCTTTTTTCCTTCTCGCCAGCGATAAACCTATAGCTTTGCTTATGATTTATAATACCCTATCATGGCGAATTGAATAATGACCCCGGTCTAATAGCACCTTACAACCCGTCAGTAAGTGCCTGGTTGTACCTATTGCCGCACTGCACATCGTACAAGCCTTTTCTGTAGCTTTTCTCCACCTTACTAGGTTGCTTTGATCGGGGAGTCAATTGAAAGGCAATTCAAATCAATTAAAATTCAATTCAAGCCAATTAAAATTTTAACAGGGCAGGTGACCAATCGTATAAAAGTGTGCGCCATTTCAAAGCTGGTGGGGTATAAAATTCTCCTAGAGTTAGACATTCATTCTGCATTTCTAGGTTCATTGCGTGAACCTGATTTTAGTATCTCTTTGTCGGTCTGTCTTCTAGCATTTCCCAATCCAACCCTACTGGATTGCGTACCCACCATGAATTTATTGTGTAGTTGGAGCTCGGGCTAGAGCTCTCATGATTTTTTGTCTTTTGGAAGGGATCTAACGACTTCGTCATGTGATTTTGACAAGACATACATTTTGCTAACTCTTAGGTGTCTGTAGAGTCCTCAAGGTCTTTCCAAAGTTATTCGAGCCCCTGTAAAACGTTGACGGGTCTGCAGATGTTCCTAGCCCGAGTCACGACTTCAATGTCTTAGTGACTTTCAAGTCCAGTGTTCTTAAGTGATTCTGGTTTATATCGTATACCAGAAACAGCCAGTTGAGACGTGATCTTAAGTAGTTGTTATTATTATAAAACTAATGGACGCTAGCAGATGTGATCTCAATTAGACACACTCTATGCTATGGTATAACAACACGCATACATTGTTATTTGATAGGCGGCTACCCCACGCCCCGTGATCCAGTGAGTCGTGTCTGTAAGCGCTAATAAAGGCGTGCGAATCATCGTCTTGCTGCTGTAATTAAGTGCTGCAGGCCACACCAGACGGAGTACAAAGATCACATAATCATCTGCCTGTTTTTTCTGACTCTAAATCGAACCAGTGAGAACCACTAACCACTAGAACGACAGACAAACAACATTGATTCTAAACATAAATAAACCTGCCTCCAGTTCGCTTGTAAGAGTTATTAATGCCTTGGTTTCCGTACAAAAAAACGTCTGTAACTTTGAACATGATCAAATATTAACTTACTACTTAATCATAACTTAAAATATACGTAGTTAAGGTATATTTTAAGTATCAGTCAGCAGCTGACCGTGAACGCAACCGGTGCTTGCACCGAATTCCTTTCCTCAATATCGTGTCAGAATCTCAATTTTAATAATGAATACCGTTATCGTAGTAACATTACTTACAGTGGCTACAATCTTAGTGAAATCAAAGACTATACCGAGCTCTTACATACCAGCAGAAGACTTACTCGGAACGATATTCGCTGATGAAACACCAAAAGTGAAAGTAACACCAAGAAGTTGCACCAACAAGTCTTGTACGATTGAGGAGATATATGAAATATTTGGCGTGGAACCCATCCCGGTAGAAGTTAAAATGAAATCAAACACCACGGGCAATCGAGTGGCATTTGCTGGCAAAGAATGTCCGTCAAAATTTGTAAGAATTGGAGATAATTGTATTGAAACTGACTAAAATATTACGGGGTACGCGTGCACCTCAATACCATGGACTAAACTGAGTAGTTTTTGCGACAGCTTGCGACCCAGGTATAGGTTTAGGGAGTACTCCTTGCGACGCGTCAGCGCTCTCCTCCACTGTCTGCTGTACCCCCTCTACCTACAATGCAGATTTGGATATTTGTAGAAAAGAGCTTACTAAAGCTCTTGGCAATCCAAGGTGTTTAAGTAGGTTTTAGAGGAATTTATCTGGTATACCCGTCGTACCTACTTCCACAGCATACATTACTTCGTTGGTCAAGTCAAAGTATTTGTTTCTTTTTAAAGCTTGGTCTTTATTGATGTTTGTTTCCCACGGCACCGTGAGTTCTACTAGTACTACACGATTAATTGAAATTGCATAATGAAAAATGTCTGGTCTGAACGCCGAGGGACTGATATCACCAACAAGCCTTGTACGATTGAGGAGATATATGAAATATTTGGCGTGGAACCCATCCCGGTAGAAGTTAAAATGAAATCAAACACCACGGGCAATCGAGTGGCATTTGCTGGCAAAGAATGTCCGTCAAAATTTGTAAGAATTGGAGATAATTGTATTGAAACTGACTAAAATATTACGGGGTACGCGTGCACCTCAATACCATGGACTAAACTGAGTAGTTTTTGGAGAAGTGTGTAACAAGAAAAAGTTATACAGAAGTGAATTGAACACATTATAAAGGTATTGAGTCACATAAAAGGTTTAACTAAGCTATTACGCAAGGAGAGCATTGTACCCAAGCTTTGAGAAGATTGAAATTTTAATAATCCGTGTTTGACTTTCATAGTTTTACGTGTAAACGTACACCACTTTGTAACCCGAAGTATTCGTTCCACACTATGTCATTATATGGTGATGAACAATCAACATTTTAATGAAAGGACGACCTCTGCTGGACGTGACTTCTTAAAGACTTCAAAGAAGGACGGGAGCGGATCTTTATGAAGTCCTCTGTGCATCTGGTAGATAGGTGTTTGCCGGTTCTTTTGAGAACTTTTAGACCTTTAAAGTCTACGGTTATACTAAAGTGCTTGTGTCTAATAATAAGTGTGTGTAATACAAAGTAGAAAGAAAATCAACCTGAAAGCAAGGTGTTTTATTTTTTTCATTAAATCGAATAAATCAGATTTGTCTCAAACCGAATTATCTTTTGCAATTTGATTAATGTAAAATAGTCCAGATAATGGTGAAATCTTATTGACGTTGTATAAGTATCTTTTATTTACGAAAAAGCTTTGTATATATATTGTAAACATGTAAAAATTTAAAAGAAAAATAGCCGTTTAATGGTTAGAACCGTTTTAATTTCTATGCATTTTCAGCTCTCCCCGCCTGCAATCATTGCAGAACGGGATCGGGAGAGGGCCTAAGCGAGCGAAGGAATGAGCAGCCGACGGGACCGCCGGCAGCCAGAAAGTGGTAGCAGATTAATTGCTGCGGTAGGCGATAGGATGGCGGCCTGATCGCACTAAAAATTTAATGGGGCTGCAACATCTGGATAGGCTGATAGGCAGGGAGGAGCCACTTTCTTTCCCTGAGATAGGACCGCCTAGTTAGGTGCGGCGTTGATCATGAGGGGACCTGAAATTACATGGGTTCTCCCGGGTTCTCCCTAGAGCAGGGCGCCTAAGGCTGGCCATCGGGTTGGTTTTTATGATGGAAACACCACATACTCCTGGCTCCTATATCCCGGAAAGAGCTGGAATCCGAAGGGATTTTCCAAAAAAAAAAAGTTTTTTCAGCTCAATTTTTCATTAACGCAGATGGAACGAGCTACATCAAATATATTCAATCCCGCATAGTTATATTTATTATTGTATACAATTTTATATTATTGTATACAACATAATATACATCCGTAAAAACTACCTTGGAAATTATGCAATGTTTTTGAAATTGTTTTTTTTCTCAATAATTGATTGATAATTTTAAAACTAAGAATTTAGTTCAATTTTAAATGTTTAACTTTACACCTATTGCACAGATTTGTTCTGTGATGAGAAAATAGAGCTCTTTCTTAGCGTCCTATGAATTTACCTTGCGGATGCCGGGTCCATCGCGTTATAGATGTGGTCTGCTGCTTCGCTTACGTAATTACCCCTTATTTCCTGTTTCTAACTTTTAAAATGACGAACTTTCATACAAGACATAGACATAGACTGCATGGATAGCGTAGTCGTTTAAGCGGTCGCCACGCCGCTTCCTACTGCGCAGTGTATTGTGGGTTCAAACCCCACATGGGACGTCACTTTGTGTGATCCACAAATTGTTGCTCTGAGTCTGGGTGTTCTTTGTGTCCGTTTCATGTATGTTTGTAAAGTCCCCCGCGACACAGGATATATTCCTAATGCGGGAGTTGTCTTTTTAAAAAAGAAAGAACCGTTTATCCTTTATTTTACCCTTACAACATGTAAAGCATCAGCTACCAAAATGTCAAGCTTATAGCCCCAGCGGTTTAGGCTCAGCGGGGATGAATTAGTCAGTGAGAGCAAGTATTTTTATATGAAAGACAAGAGAGATAAAATCTGAAAATTGAAACGGTCATAACTTTTCAAAGGATAGTTTTTTTTAAGTGAAAACTTCTTTAGGCGTGTTGGGCATTTTCGAACAAAAAAAAGAATGCATTTTATGGTTTATCAAAAAACACACATTTTTGAGATGGGAAAAACCATTGAACTCGCGACACTGTTACCGTTACCGACACCTCTCTCTATAAGTATCTACATATATTGGCCAAGTTTACACGAGAGTTGAGTTTGGGTTGAAACATTGATAATATAAATATGTATATATAATACTAGCTGACCCTGCAAACGTTGTTTTGCTATTTACATATTTTTTTTTAATTTCTTAAAATCCGTTCTTAGCCGACCTCTACTCGGTGAAAAGAATATTCCTACCAAATTTCAAGTCTTTATCTCTAATGGTTCCAGAGATATCGTGATGAGTGACTATATACGTAGAAATCTCTTATATATATATATATATATAAATATAGATGAATATATTGTGTATATACGTACAACATAGATATGTCCCCACTTTTCGAATCGAAAAAAAAAACAAAAGTAACCTGGTATGCTGAAAAAAAACAAAAATTCAAGTTTTCACTTCTGTCGGCTCTACCGGAGTGCCACTGCTTTTTTTTCTAAATTCTGTTTAACATTGAATGCCAAAAACACTTACTATACCTAAGTGTTCAAAGCTAATGTTCAAGGACACCCTGCATATTATACATAGGTGTATTACAGTCTATTTCTTATATAATTATGACGCAACTCGAGAAAAATGTTTACTTATGTATATGTACAAAAAACAGTGTAAAAAAACTTACATTTATGCTTATGATATCCTTACAATACTTGTTTGATTTGCTTCAACTATTAGTTATTTACAGGAGTAATAATAAATTGTTCAAGTATATTTTAATCGAATCCTTTTTTAAATCCTTCATTTAGATATATAACAAAGAAAAAGAAGTTATAATAAAATTAATAACTTGACACATCCCACAGAACATCCTCATTTAACGACTAGCAGTACAATTAGAAACAAGTCATATTAATACGGGGTTAAAGTATGAAATTGCCGTTATATAGTAATAGATACTTTGAATTGACATAAAATCTTCATGGTGTGAGATATTCGTGTGAAACTTTTTTCACATGATACCTATGAGGTTCTTCTTTAAAAAAATGTGTAACATTCTATTTTCAACTATCAATTGTTGTTTTTATTCACCTTAGACGGGAAAGATGGATACTTCGAAAAACCGAGTCATTTTTGATACGAGTTCCGACGCGAAACTAACGCGGCAGAAACGGCTTGTAATACCAACGCTGCGTTTAAAAGGGAGACTGCTAATGAATGCACCTTGCGTGTTTGGTTTAAACGCTTTCATAATGGAAACTTCGACACAGGGAAATAACGCAGAATTGAAGGAGATGGTGGAAGCCGAACCGAGTCAAATTACCTAGAATTATCGGCATGATTTAATGTTACCCTACCAACAATATTGAATCATTTGCATCAAATCAATAAAATAAAAAATATGCAAAATGGATGCCTTATGATTTGACTGATCTGTAGAAAGAAATGCGTGTTGAAACTTACTTTTTTATTTCGGTACAGAAATGAAGGAATATTGGATTAAATTGTGACATGTGACGAAAAGTGGACTGTTCTGGCTTCTGTTCTGACAGGTATGTCAGTTCGTTTTTGTTTGCCAGACTACCTGACAGGACCTTTTGCTAAGGAACGCGTAAGATTTCATGCTCAAATTAACATACGTTTTTTATGTGCGAGTAGTCTGAGAGAAGTACACATCGAAACAGCCATTTAAACCTTATGTTTTATACCTTATGTTTTGCAAGTAAATGAAACAAAGCTTTAAGGTGCTCCCAATTGAGCCAGTATATTTGACAATATGATAGGTATGACATTGTAAGTAGAAGGAATAAAATCTAAAGTCTGAAAGACTGGACATAGGCCTGTCTCAATAGCTTTCTAGGAAAACCTACGAATCTACGACCTTCGTGAAGTTATCTGTCCAGCTTATTGGTTGACGTCTCTATTCCAGAACCTGTAATAATAATAATATTCTACCACATTCTCACAAAACACATCTCACACGGCCATCTGATCCCAAACTAGACAGAACCTGTACTATGGTAACCAGACTGCTGATAAACATACTTGTATATTTTAAGTAGATACATATTATAGATAAATTATACCCAGACACTGAACAAATGACTGTGCTCACCACTCAATATTTGTTCTGGGTGGGAATCGAACCCACGACCTCCGGTTTAGCAGTCAGGGTCACTAACCACTAGACCAACAGGCCCGACCAACAGGACCAATAATAGCTTTCTTGAAAAAACTTACGAATCTACGGCCTCGTGAAGTTATCTGTTCAGCTTATTGGTGGACGTCTCCATTCCAGAACCTTTGAGCCCCATCGGTCGCCAATATGCGAGCTACGTGTATAAAATACATTTTTTTTATTACAATTTATATGATATCATCAATAGCAATGATATAGGTATTGCGCTGGATATGTGGTTTTCCTTTAAAAAATATATTTAAAATTTAACCGCAGCGAATGTGATAAACTCTATTATTTCAGTCATATCAAATATTTATAATAAGTTGTGAACAATTTTATCAAAAACAGTCAATTAAAAATAGTTTTCCCGAAACAAAACCAAGATTATATTCCGATCAAATTTCTGACTACGTAGGTTTAATATCAATTTAATAAATTAGAATTTCAATAAGAAGGAATAATCGATTCTAAATATTCTACCACCATCTAAATTAATGTAAGTGTGTGTCTCAGAATATTATTATTCTAAGACACACACTCGAGAGCAATGAATCCAGGGTTAGATATTGAATGACAATCCTTATGAGTTAATCAATACTAATTATTTAATGTTAACGTGCATCAAGATATGACTTTAGTTTATACTCTACCTCCGCTTGTTCTAAGAGACCACAAGACTCGGGTCGATACCAGGACTAAGAATTCCGAAAATCCGTTCTAGGTGCTTACAACATAACAAAGCATCAGCTACAAGTTTGTAGCCCCACTAGTTATGCTCTGCGTTAATGAATCAATCAGTCAGGGCAAATATTGTATAGATTTTTAAACGTCATGATTTAGTCCCAGCTTGTATGTTGTCCAATACTCCAGGGAGTCGAAGCAACTGTGCAAAGACCTGTCCACAAAACTACCATATTTATTTAAACAATTTAATTTGGCGAACTTCATGCCTAAGGCATTCTCTACCAGTCAACCTTTGGGTGATGCAGAGAAAACAGGAAGTAGGTGCATTTTAGTTACAGTTGATTTAGACATTTTATATTACATGTATACTTTGTACAAAATCATATAATATATACATATACACAAATCTGTCATTTACTACACCTAATCATAATAATATTACACATAAGTACATACCTAATTTTACATACATGATTTTGTTAATATGTTGTCTAAACTGTGAATGCTGTGTTAGCTCGTAAGTGGCATGTATATCAGAACCTTATTACTGAGATTTTACCATTAATGTTACATATATGTGCTGTGAGTTAACCTAATAAATAATTAAATAATACCTTATAATACATAAATACTGTATAAAAATATATAAACACATACATACACACGCAAGTACATACTGATAACAATTTTGTATTAAAATAAAAAGAAATCATGAGCAAGTTGACTCTGCCAGTTGTTTGACCAGATACTGCTTTACTTTTACTTTAAAGGAAAAAGTATTGTAGTAAGTATTTAATTAAGCAAGTAATTAATAACAGGCCATGTGATATGTTCTAACTAGTTGTTATTCACGAGACGTTCGACAATACTGCGCAAATTTGAGGCTAAGGATATCCTCGCACAAATTATGAAACATACTGTGTGTACTCGTGGCTCCACTTACCAATATTATTTCCAGTACATAAAAATATCTGAAGTAAAGATTAAGCTCAAAGGTGATCAGAATTCAATTTTGAAATATTTGTTTGTTTTTGTCATTCATATTAACTTCAAATATCTCGCATGACACGGTCTGATCTCAAATAAGACAGAGGCTGTGCTGTGTCACCCACAGTGCTGATAAACATGACGTAACTAACAAATTAACAGACATTTGAATTATATTATATAGTTAGGACAGTTATATAACGGCTGAGTGAGTGTGAATGACTTAGAGAGATGGAGATATCTAGATGAAAAATTCACGAAGGAGTTCAATTCAGATCCATTTAGACACGACCTTCCATAATTTGAGAACGCAAGAAGAAGGTTATTAATTCCACTCAACTCTATTAATCAGTATTTACTTCTTTTACACACCCTTTCTATCTCTATCTGCCTCGGTGGTGCAGTGGTAGCGTATGTCGGGAATCGAACCCGAGACCTCAGAACAGCAGTGTTTTGAGGTCTCGGGTTCGATTCCCGGGTCGATTTGGTAAGGAGTTTGGATAGGTATGTATAATATGTATATATTTACAAAACAAAGTATAAAAGTATTCTATCAGTCAATCTAGCTTTCATAGTACAAGCTCTGCTAAGTTTGAAACTAGATGGCGTTCTGTATAAGATGTCCGAAATTATGTTATTATTATTATCTTCTTTCAATGAATCCATTCATATTTTCTTTGGTAGTTTTTTACTCTAGTACCCATCAACTGCCTGACCTTAAACGCTTTCGACTACATTTACCATAATTTATTCTAATAATTAAGACGATTTGTAAGTTTGTATAATTACCTAATATCTATACCAGAAATCACCTCCGGCAACATTCCCCGACGACATCAACTGATCTCCTTACAGTTTACGAACATCGTCACAATACAATTTATGCAAATTGTTGTGAGTTCGCTCTCGGAATTACACATTTGTTCCGCAGCATCGGACCATTAACTGCTTTTAGATGCTTGGGAAGTAGATGAAAGCTGGAAAAGACTTTGTTGGAACATTTCGTTGGTTCAGGCACACATCGCGTTTTACATAAGTGTGTTAAAGCTAAAGTCTAGCGACTAGATTAGACCGGATTAGATTAGTCTAGAGACTAGAGATTAAGCAGTTTATTACGTTTCTATGTAAAGACGTAGCAAAATATTGTTATTAAATCATAAACGACGCGTTTAATTAATTTGGTAAGTAGTTTTGCTATAACTAGAAAAAAACTAATATGTTCATTTTTACCCATTGTCTAAATAGTTGAACTATTAGAAAAAAAAACTTATATATAATTCAATTTTAACTGTCATTAATTAAGAACATTCATTTTAGTCGCTCATTTCGGACAATATCAAGGTAGATAGGTATTTATGGAAAAAAAATAGTTATCCCTACATGTAGGGATATATCGGTAAAATAGGCAACACAACGATCGGTATCGGTGGAATAGGCAAGACACATAACCGACGAAAGGCACATGACTCAAGGCCCGACAACTGAACGTAAACGTATACCCTTGAGTCGGGCGGATTTTCGACTGAGCTCAGCAGCAATATTTTCACCACACGTCTGTTTCTGTAAACAGAACTTCTGAATTGTCATTTTATTTCAAGTCATTTTATTTACTTTTGATATATGAAATAAGAATTTAGATTTAAAATACGAATGGTATGAAGAAATAATAGTAACGTTGTAGCTAGCTTAGGTTACAAGTCTCATAACTTGTTTTACTTTGATATAAATATATAATTTACTTTGATGAGTTCGATGCTCGTATGGTTTAGTCTCAAAGCTCCAAGTTTACGTGAAATTGTAGTTGTGAAGAGGCTGTACAATCCGATTACTTATTCCACGTTATTTAGAACTTGTGATACGAGCTATATTACATTTAGATTCAGTAATAATCAAATACATCTTGGAATATTTTCAAGATTACAATCCTATAATATAATAATATTCTACAACATTCACATAACGCCATCGAGTCCCAAACTAAGCAGAGCTTGTACTATGGGTACTAGACAACTGGTATTAATACATGTATACTTTTTTTTGGAAATACATACATATTATACATAGAAACACCCAGACCAAATCAACCATTAAATGTTCATGCATACAAATGTTTGACTTGAGTGGGAATCGAACCCGCGACCTTTGGAATAGTAGTTTGTTACATAAACCACTGCGCTATCCGATCGCCATCTGGTTGGCTTCCAACAATATGTTACTTGCATTATTTTTTTTAGTAACACAGCTTTCTTGGAGAGCTTTCATTTCTCGAATAGCTGAAGAAATAAATATTAAATCTAATCAAATACGAGTAAATCTGAATACAGGAGCTTATGATCTTTAAAGCATATTCGATATTCGAGTTTTTTTAACCTACTCCAATGCACATTACACCGACTTTTACAGAACGTTTGGTGTATTCATCACCAACGAACACCACTCGTTCCCTTGTACCCATTCAGTCTGATGTCGGGACCGGTTTAATTTCAAAATTGCGATATATATCTTCTAAGCTACATATTTTGTTTCTGTAACCTCTTGGTGTATCCTAATTTATCTCTGTTCTAATGTTCTTGACTTTAATAATGTCTTCAGAAAAGACTGGATGGATTATTCTGGATGTTGGTATATGTTTGGTACTTTTAACGTCGCTTGTATTGTAAACACCGCTAGAATCACTATAACAGTATACTTCCTTATGAATACTCTTTATTGAAAAAAATAAATATACATTTATTAGTATACAATATGCAATGAATACGTACAATTCAAGTCAGATCATATAACCCGCGTTGCTCCCGGTGCAAAGGTGCCCATGATACTGGCAGCATTGATATTGAAAAATGATTTTTAGATTCGCCATAAAATCACGGAGTAATCGCGGTCATGCTGTAACAGCAACTATTCTCCTATTGGTACAGTGTTAGATATTATATTCCGAAGGGTTTATCAGTAGACGTTCTGAAAATTCTAAGCGTGTTTTCTTCTTATGCGCACTAAATATATGTAATATTAATGCATTTTATATACAACATGTTCATCATCATCATCAACAGCCTTTACTAGTCCACTGCTGGACATAGGCCTCCCCTTAGAAAGGAGGTTTTGGCCTACTATAGCACGCTGGCCAGACGGGTTGGTACAGGGTTTGTTTCAAGTTTTCCTTCTCTCTGCAGTGTTGTTGTCCTGCGTAGTTTTCTCCCTTAGTCGCCTCTTACGACACCCACGGGATGAATAGGGGTGGTGACACTCTGTATTCTTAATCCGTCACATGTTAATATTATATAATCAATCCCTTACTATAAATGAACACCACTTTACAACTGAATAAGCCGGTAGATCTCCCCGTCCAAGTCCCTCAAAGCTCGGGATTGACTTATACACGACACAAGCCTCTTCGAGTCGTAGCTTTGGTCCTGCATCAGATACTTGATGTAGTAAGTCGACTGTAGTTCTGTGTGCTCTCTCATTCGAAGATTAGCTTCATCGGTCTGTTTACAACTTCATGTTGTCAGTTTTAAAATAAGATTAAGTTTTAAATTTAGAAAACTCACGAATTCTTCTTTTTTTTCTTTTAACGTTATTTATGCGATCTCTAACACGAACCTAAAATCACCGTTTGTTACTCATTCGCTTCAGAATGGCTTAACAAATCTGAGTGAAATTTAGTGCAGGGGTATATCATTTTTTTTCGGGACTGTGGGTCTAGTGGTTAGTGACCCTGATTGCTAAGCCGGAGGTTCGATTCCCACCCCAGACAAATGTGTGATAAGCGCGATCGTTTGTTCTGTGTCCAGGTGTAATAATCCATCATACGTATGTATTTAGAAATATATAAGTATGTTTATCAGTAGTCTGGTCATCGTAGTACAAGCGCTGCTTAGTTTGGGATCAGACGCTCGTGTGTGAGATTATTATTCTAGAGTCTAGAGTCAGGCAATACAAGTACCTAGGTCACATTGTTACAGAAGACCTGAAAGATGACCAAGATATTGAGCGTGAGCGTAGGGCGTTGGCGGTCAGAAGCAATATGATCGCCCGTAGATTTGCACGAGCTTCAGAACAGGTAAAAATAACTCTTTTCAAAGCTTTTTGTCAATCTTTTTACTCTGGCAGTCTATGGGTGAAATACACGCGGACGGCTTACAGCGCTCTACGTGTGCAATACAATAATGCCTTCAGGATGCTGATGAGACTGCCGTGGCACTGCAGCGCATCTGGCATGTTTGCAGAGGCGCGGGTTAATGACTTTTATGCAATCATGCGCAAAAAAAGTAGCCTCGCTTATGAATAGAGTGTGCGGCAGTTGCAACAGTATCCTGAGGGCGGTTGGTGAAAGTTACGAGTGTCCTATCAGCCACCATTGGACGACTGTGCTGGTTGGGTTAGGGTAGGTAATTTAATTTATGACATCAAATTTTTACTATTTAATTAACTATTTTATGATTGTTTACTTGATTTTGTGACATGTCCTAATTTTAATTTTAATCTTATTCAATGAAGTAATGTAATAATCTTTTCAAATATTAATTCATTTTATTTATTTATTTATTTTTAAGTAAATTGTGATTGATGATATGATGTAATTAATTATTGTTTTTGTATATGGAACAAGATTTCTGAAATAAATTATATTATTATTATTATTATTATTATGGTATAGGGTGACAAACGGGTAGACGAGTGCTACCTGATAGTAAGTGACTACCGCCATCCATGGACACTTGTATCTCAAAAGTCATAAGTTCGTTGCTGCCCCCCCCCCCCTCCCCCCCCCGCCAGAGTTAGGGAAGGGTTTGGTCTTCGGTGACCACACACATCTCACGCACGGCAGTCTGATTCATAACTAGATAGAGCCTGTACTATGGTAACCAGACTGCTGATAAACATACTTTTATATTTTAGATAAATTACACCCAGAAACAGAACAAATGACCGTGCTCATCATACAACATTTGTCCTGAGTATCCCGGCTTAGCGGTCAGGGTCTCTAGCCGCTGGACCAACATGCCCATCAAACTGCTTAACACCGGTTTTCTATGAGGCCGTGGCCTAACTCGGGTCGAACCTGGCCCATATGTCACCACGCACTACTCTCCCAGGAATACATAGTCAGAGTCTGGAATAACACATAGGTATCTCGAAATATTTTATTACCAAATGCTAAAGTTTCTTTGAACCAATGCTTGAAAAATCTTCGCTGGCATGTGATAAATATCTACCTATTTATACCTACCTATATATATATATATATATATATATATATTATTTGCACGATACCTATTCCTAAAAACCAGTTTAAATATTTTTATCTATTTGTTTTGGCTAATCTCCTTTGGACTGAATTTAATATTTTATTACCAGGTAGCTGTCTATATAAGGAGTAACTTAGGCTATTTTTTCTCTCAGGAAAACCCCACACAATTTTTCCCGGTCCAGGAATCGAACCCACTAAGTTGTCGCTTTTCAAATTCCACGAGCTAATATTACATATAAGGCAGTAGGTGTATGTATTATGGAAGTACGTGTCGCGACGCTGCGCAGTGCACACGGTAATGGCCGATAAAACTGATATAAACTTCCATTGTTAATGGTGATAGTTTCGAGTAATGGCTTTGGTGTTCCCTGTTCCTTACATATTGCCTGGGGGATTTCGCATACGTGAAATATGAAGACAACGTAGGTATAAAAAGAGGAATCAAGCGAAAGGTAAAGTTTGGAGGGATCCCAGACCATCAATAGAAATAAATGTATGTTTTAATATAGTATACATACATATTAAAACATACATTTATTTTTATATAAATAAGGAGGAACACCCATAAGGGATAAACTAGAATGAAAGTTCGTTATTTTCAAAGTTATAAACACGAAATAATCAATAATATCAGTGGGAGAGCCGTGCCTCGGCACGAATGGGCCGGCTCGGCCGTAGTGTTACCACGGCCTCACAGCAAACCAGTGTTGAGCAATTCTTTCGTTGCCTTTCACTGAGTGAGTGAGGGTACCGGAGCCCAAATCCCCCCTCCCGCTGATTCGAGCGGGAGGGACTCCAAGGGCAGCAACACACTTGTAACTTTTGAGTTGCAGGTGTCCATGGGCGGCGGTGGATGCTTACCATCAGTAGACCCGTCTGCTCGTTTGCCCTCTTATACCATTAAAAAAAAACTAAGCTATCTATCAATAACTATCTTCAATACGCGTATAATATCATGATAAATTGTACTTAATCGTACTTTTTCTTCAAATTGGAATTGGATCAAACTGGAGGTATACCATTGCAAATTTTAAAAACATATTTTAATTGGACCTAATAGCTTAGCCGGAGGTCGTAGGTTCAATACGCACCTAGAGAAAAAAAAAAAAAAATATTATTATGTATTTATAATTATGTACCATAGTACAGGCTCTGTCTAGCTTGAAGCCAGACGTATACAAAGTGTATAATAAAATATGTGTTAATATTATTATTTGGCATCGAATACAAATTTGTCATATATTTCTGACATCTGACACAAACCGCCATCTAGTTTCAAACTAAGCGAAGCTTGTACAACGAAAGCTAGATAACTTTGCTAGAGCCGATAGTAAACTGGTATGTTGGACTGGATCCGACTAAAACCACACTGTGTTCCGTCACAAATGCGTCTATTGCAGAGGACCGGAGATACTCTTACAAAGAAGCCTCCGAAAACCCTAATAGAATGAGTTCAATGGGACAATTCGTAATATGTTATTCAGACATTTACACTTACATTAGGAAAAGCATTTGAAAAAAGTGATTCCCTTTTTGTAAACCTTGTCATCGGTGACGTGCAAGATGCGTGTCTTAATATTTAAAATTTTCATGTACTTTGGCTTTTGTAAACCACAGTTTTTTGTGTATGTTACATATTATAGGTACTAATGCAAATATACATAGGTATTCACGCTTACAAGTTGTTGCACTGAGTGGAAAAAGAAACTACGACTCTCCATGCGTCAGTGGAAAGCACTGCCGCCACGTTACAGTCAACTAGTCATTATTAATGCCATATGCAGATGATTTGTAGACGGCCTTCCGGCTTTTTCTTCTTCTTCTGCTGTTTCCTCACATCTTTTGCTGTATTTTGATACCTATAACAGACATTCTTCTTCTAAAAACAGTTAGTGACAGGAGTCGAGATAAAAATACAGATTATTTAACAGTATGTTATAAATTACCACATCATTGGTCTGGGTGTTGCTTAGCTGCGAATAGAAAAAAATACAAGAACACTTCAACTCATAAATCATTCACATCATGAATACCGAACACTACATTAAAAAGAACACAGTTGCTATTTGCGCACGACCGCGACCGCTCCGTAATTTCGTCGCGACTATAAAAATATTGTTTTTAACAATGAAGTATACTCTCGTAGTGATTCTAGTGGTGTTTACAACACAAGTAACATCAAAGGTTCCAAACTTATACAAACCTTCAGAAAAACAACTCCGAATCGTATTTCCTGACGAATACGACGTTATTAAACTTACGAAACCTAGAACAGAGAAAATTAAGGATACACCAACAAGTTGTAAAAATAAAACGTGTAGTTTAGAAGAAATATACGACATCTTTGGAATTGATCCGACTCCGATAGAAATCACTTTAAAATTGAAAAAATCAGAAGACCGAATAGCGTTGGCTGGCGACGAATGCGCCGCAGGTTCTGTAAAAGTCAAGGGAATATGCATTGAAGAGGATTAAACACAACTGGACTTCATGTGTTAAATATGAGAAATTCCTTTGGGTAAATTCCAAACAGATCTCTGCAGCACGCGTTTCAGAATTCATTTTGTTATTCGCGAAATTTTGTAATTAAAAAATTTCCTCAAGAATGCCCAATTATTGTAGGAAATTTTATTATGACGTCATCCTGAAAATATTTAACGATTTATAGACTATTAGTTGATCTAAAGTATCAGATAGTGGATTTAACAAGTTCTAAATGATATGAAACAAGTGAGTGCATATACTGTACAGATGTGTCTGAATGTGTGTTGTGTATTCACGTCAACTTGTCTACCTTGGACGTAAGGAACATTAGTATCGGACTCGTCAAACTAGATTGTATGTTTATTTAAGCGAAAAACAAGTTATAAAAACTGTAGTTTTAAATAGATAACTACTCGTACTTAAATTTTTTAAAAATATGTTTTCAATCTTAAGTATGATTTAATAGCTATTTTTATGTCTTGAAAGAATTTAACTATGGTTATGGCTATGGTTTAGTGATCCGTGGATTAATATTATTTATACCAGATATTCCCAGGAACCGAGGCTAATTGTTCCCTTGATATTCAAATTACTGGAGATTCATCCCTGTCCTTTTACAAAGGTCGTGGGAAGTTTTGTTTTTACATCCTAATTTCGTCGCCAATTTAAATGCCAATATTATTAACCCTCATCATCCGATTTCCATCGCATACTGCTAACGTAACAAATTTAATCCATTCATCATCATCATCAACAGCCTTAAATATTTCATTGCTGGACATAGGCATCTCCTTAGAAAGGAGGTTTTGGCCTTTTCACTAGTATTGAATGAATATTAATGTGAGTGGCTCACATTCACAAAGATGTGCAAACACAAATTCTGTAACAGTTGAGTGCAATCAATTTTAAGTTAATGCAATTTGTCTGTCATCATTAACTTCAAGATGAGCGATGGATCTCTTGATCTTTACTAAAGAAAGATAAGGAATATAATTCTTAAAGAACCATCATCATCATCAGCATATCGCAATCCTCTGCTGGACGTAGGCCTCTCCCATTTAAAGAATCATCGTCATCAACAGCCTTTAATAGTCCTCTATTGGACATGGGCCTTTTCCATTTTAAGAGTAGCTAGTATTTAAGAATTAAATGTAATGACTATTGCTTGTTAAATGAATTGATTTAGGTACTCGTATATTTCCATCAACTTCTGCCCTCGGCTTTGTCGTCATATTAAGATACTAGCTGGTACCCGCGACTTCGTTCGCTGCCTTAGTGGGTTCGATCGCCGGACCGGGCTACATTTTAAAGGGGGTTTCTGAGAGGAAAAATAGCTTACGTTACTCCTTATATAGACAGCTATCTGATAGTAAAATTTTATCAAAGTCGGTCCACCCGTTGAGAAGATTACCCGGAACAAACAGACTGACAAACAAAAAGTAAACTGGTTTTTGGGCATAGGTATCGTGCAAATAACTGTGTGAGCATGAAAAAACCTATTATTTTGACATTACTCCAGACTTCAAATTTATTTATTTGAGTAGATGTAGAGATTATGTCAATCAATTTAAGGATATTATTTAACTTTAAGTTGCCTTTGAATAACGCATTTTAATTAATTGTCATTCTGTCGTGTCTTAAATGAAATGCAGATGAAATACAGTATTAAATATCAATTCTGAAGTTTTACTCAATACCGGCTTTTGTCCGCGGCCATACCCGAGCGTATGTCGTTTATCTCGGTAAAACCTAGCCAATGTCACTAGTTGATCACGTAATTTTCTTTGGTGAAAGTTTTTGTTTAAATCGGTTTAGTGGTTTACGCGTGAAAGCGTAACAAACAAGCAAATAATTAAACAAACAAATTCAATTTTTTTTGTTTTTTTTTACACAACGCCATCTAGTCCCAAACTAAGCAGAGCTTGTACTATGGGTACTAGACAACTGATATAAATACTCGTACATATTTACTTTTTTTTCTAAATACATACATATTATACATAGAAACACCCAAACCAAATCAAACATTAAATGTTCATGCACACAAATGTTTGACTTGAGCGGGAATCGAACCCGCGACCTTTGGAATAGCAGTCCGTTACACAAACCACTACGCCATTCTGTCTTCAATAATTAAATAATGAAACAGAAATAGACGTACAGTGAAAATCATGCATGATCAGATGCTTAATTGAAAAACCGACTCAGTTGGCTAGAACTGCTTTCTGATGACAGACGTGGACCGAGCGTCCTCCAAGCCTTGTTTTTTTGTACATATAATGTGTGCACGCGCAGAAAGAAGAAAGAAAGAAAGAAGAGTAAGAAAATTAAGAATATTTCAATTGCGAAGCGTTGACAAGGGTTAAAAAACGTTCAGCGGCCAATCATCTAAACATATACTATAATATGAGGTATTGTATTGTGTTTATATCCACATGACATCCATTATACTGCTGACCCTGAAGACATAAATTAGGATATAGTTTTACTTTTGAAGGTCACTCAACATAGTTCAATTATTTTGCTTGCTTTTAATAACGTTTCATATCATCACGATCGTATTTATAATACTATTGTATATTTTATTTTGTTAGGGAAACAAATAGATACAAATTAAACAAAAATAAATGTACAGGTAAACTCCAAAACACTCCACAATCCAAAACAGTTTCCATGTATAAATTTACAATAGCGCTAAAAACATCTTAAAAAACTAAAATTAACAAATGCGCATTAGGTAACCGGTGTATAAACATATAAACATCTGAGTAAGAAAAAAAAGAACTGTTCAAAAGTAATTAAAGTTTCTTTTTTTTTAGAAAAAACACAAAGATAGTAATTTGAGTTATTTCCAGGAGAAACAAGACAGCTGTGGACAGATTTCTTAAATTTGGGAAAATAAATATGAAACACATCTACGGAATCATCATTACATCAATTAACAAGACTATTAAATCTGATAATAATGTTGACTATACTGTGCCATTAAATTGATATATAGATTTCATCAATAAAATTGAAATATAGGTATATTTAAATTATAAATATGGGTAGGTATTCATAGGCAATTTCTTTTAAAGACATCTCCCGTTCTAGGAACAAATCCTGTGTATAAAGGCTACTTTTTACTTCTTTAACTGACACACGGGCGAAGTAATAGTAATAATATAATAATTACTGATTTATACCCTTTCGTGTTGCGGTGCTAGAGTTGGGAGCCAATGGTGCCAAAGTCACATGTCACGATAGACGAGATATGTACTGTAAGGCATGGTCGTTTTTCATTCTACCGTATTTAGTAAAACACCAGTTTTCCTGTTAAACATTGTGCGCAAAAAAGCAAGACAGCCGATTTAAAAATAACTAATCTATATTTCGTACCAGGCAGTGATATGATCCACAATCAATTTGAAATTCCATCTTCAAACAATTTGAAGCTTAAAGTTTTTGAAGTTTTAAAATACTTGGACAATAAGCTTGTGTCCTATAATAAGAAATTGCTTAGTTTATAGTTTCAAATTATAAATGAAGAAACATAGATAAGAAAAAAACAGTCTATTTCTCATAAAAGTTAACACAGATGTAAACAGTTTTATTTCGCAGGTTGTGACGTCATTCAAGATGCCATGACACTATTCAGCGTTTTCAAGGGAAATTTAAATTGTTTCTTTTAAATACAAAATACGTAATGTAAATATTTCTTTAAAATATAAGATTTTGGAATAAAATAGATATTAAAGTATACTATTAACCAAGATTTCAAATTGAGTCAACTAGCCTATTGTCGAAATAACATTTTAACAGAAATTATGGTCTTATAAGACTTAAAAAATATTTACTTGTTAAGCTATTGCATAGCTTCTATCGCGGGCCTTGAGCGTGGAGACCGAATCCAGAAATTCCGTAACGAAAATAACCTAACACCCGCCACTCCGACCGGCACAGCGGTGATACTTTTTAGTTTTGCCATCCATCGATGAATAGCAGAACGTTTAATGACTTTTTTGAAATATCACGCTTGTTTCTTTAGTTCAGCAACTCCTCTAGGTGGCATTGGTTGTGACGCGGTAATTTCCAGGTATTTAGAAGATATCAAGTCACAAACTTATGTTTCTTATTTCAGTTACCATAAACCCATAGTTTCAATGATAAATATTCCTGAATAACCTACATGTATTGTAAGATAATAAAAATATTTTGACCAATATTAACTTCTCATTTATTTAATAAAAGAAAAAAAATTGTTTTCTTATCGGTCACCACGCTCAAAAAGTGTAACTTGAATTAATATCAAAGAAAAGAATACTGCATAAATAAAATAAATAAATAATTATAATTGCATAAGTTGATAAAAAATGCTATGCAATAGCTTTACCACGGCAGTCCCTGAGTGCCACAAGTCTTTTTTTTTACTATTATCTTATTCACAAGAGATTTAAAAGTAAACGGTTAAACAATGGAAATACATGACGTCAATGGCTTTTATGACAATTACAAGTGTACGTTTTGACGTTTAAGAAAAAGAAACTGATCATGTCAACGGCCATATTAAATTATATACAAGTGGGACAGACTGAAAATGATCAAAGTGAACCCGAACTTCTGGTAATAGTATATTGTATGTAACTCTTATATTAGCTTGCCTTTTGAACTATTCATTAGGACGGCGAACTATTCGACTCAATTTTCTGTGTTTAGTAATATGAATAACTGTGGCATTCGAATGCGTGTATTATATTATATACATTCAAGCTTGTGACGTAGAAGGGGACTGCAGAGGCATATGAAACACCTCATTTCAGCGCTTACAATGATTGTTATTTTTTCAAATCACCCGCTGCAGTCTCATCCGGAACTAGGTAGAGCCTGTACTATAATAACCAGACTTTTGATAAACATACTTATAAATTTCTAAATACATACATATTATAGATAAATTACACAGAGACACAGAACAAATAATCATGTTCATCACACAAAATTTGTCCGAGTTGGAAATCGAGCCCACGACCTCCGGATTAGCAATCAGGTTGATTAACCACTAGGCCAACGGGCCCCCTCCCTCTTCCGTAATAGGGGACAAGTCTAGTGTCAAACGGATACTTTGACAATTAACTAAGAGAATTGAAAATGCACTTCCTTTCTTAATTTTCTTCTCCATCCTGGAAGACTGTCCCTTGATTATTAGACTCATACAAATGTTTACAAACTCTTCTATTACTATGTTTTTTTCTTGGATCTACAATAAAGAGTTATCTTTTTAATGGAACCCTGAGCGGGATAACAATCGAAAAAGGATATAATAACAATCTGAAACACAGCGCCATCTAGTTTCATACTAAGCAGAGCTTGTACTATGAATACTAGATTGACTGATAGAATGAGATGTGTGTAATTTCAATATTTTGTAAAGTCCGTCGACGTCTAAGAGAGAGACGTCTAATAATGAATAACCTTCTGTCAAGTTCGAAACTAATCAGACATCCCCGAATTAAACGCGTAAGTAAACCCGTATACCCATCGTTTATAGTTAAAACTAAAATTTGACATGTTGGAAGCGTATCTCATGATGAAGCTAGGAAGTGGATAACTGCTCTCTTCAGTGGCCAACAGACCCTCGTCAAGTTTGGGCTGTTTAACTAATTAGGTTTGGAGCTTCGTGACTATTTTTGTTAAATTTTCTCTCTAATAATAAACTTTTATTAGGTTGCAACTGGGCCCAATGTGTTAGGAACAATTACCTTAAGCCTAATATTAGTAAAATAACGTTTTTTTATTATCGTGACCTCACTAGTATTCTCATTGCATGACGCAACCAGGGTGCATCATGCTTATTGCTTAGCATGGTTAGGATGCTATTGGAACTAGACCGCGTTCCTGCAAGCAGCGAGTTGGTTTTTGTACGTGGAGATCTTTTGTTCGCCCCGTGGCGAACATACCATATGCGCTACAAAAACGCGGCAGTCCCAACAGCATCCTAAAGCAATTATTGTATTTTACTTTCAATGTCTCTAGCGATTGTTTGGCATATCTAGCCCACAGATTGCTCGTGTAAAGTGTCTGACAGTATAATTTAAAGAGCGTGATTTTAACCTCTCGACTACAATGAGCAAACCTGTGTACCAACATGTTGCCTCTGACCGCCAGAGACCTTCGCCTACGTTCAATATCTGCATCGTCTCTAAGGTCTCCAGTAACAATGTGTGTAATTATTTAGATATTAAAATACTGTATATATTTTGTAGCTGTCGCACCGTGACTTAACCAAGTAGTATTGTATAATTTAGTCCATCGTAGTTATCTCTAAAAGACACCATCTGCGATAAGAAGCTAGGTGTGCTTAACTGATCGAGGCAGTATTTCACTCCGGGTCACCGCCTTCAGCTCTATAAGGCGCAAATCCGGCCGCATATAGAATACTGCTCTTATCTCTATGCAGGGGCACCTCAGTACCAGGTTCTCACTCTGGACCGCATCCAACGAAGAGCGACTCGAATCGTCGATAGCCCAAACATCTCCGATCGGCTCGATCCCTTGGCATTAAGTAGATATGTAGCTTCGCTCTGCATTCTCTATCGTATATATCATGGAGAGTGCTCTGAGGAATGATACGGATTAGTACAGGCTGCAACTTTCCGCCATCGTTCCACACGGCAAAATTTTCATCCCCATCGCCTGGATAATTGGCGCTCTACCACTGTGCGCTTTCCAAGGCACTGCCTCGCACAACTAATCTTTGAAACAAATTATCGTCTGAGGTATTTCCGGATCGATACGACCTTCAAACCTTTAACGTGAATAAAGTTGATAACTTACTTTTAAACGAGAAAAAAACTAAAGGTATTAGATTTTTACACCTAATGTTAAGCAGGTAAAAACCAGTGTTTTGGTAAATGGAAAGGAGTTGAATCTTGTGGAAACCACACCACCAGTTTTTGGGTATAACTCTAGACTCTAAATTGCAGTGTTGCCCACACATTGATGGATTGTCGAATAGACTCAGCTCTGTAGCATAAGCATTTTATAAAAATCGTCAATAAACTGATGTAGAAACAGCTAGACTGGTGTATTTTAGCAATTTTCATAGTGTAATGTCATACGGTATATTGTTGTGGGGAAATGCTGTGTTGCAAAAGAGAGCTATTTGCCAAATTTATAATCTCAGTTATAGGCAGTCACTGTTTAAAGAAATTGGTATTATCACAGTCGCATCTCAATATATATATTGAGATGCGCCTGAATATTTGACGATGAACATTAATTTTTTGTTTAATTATCAACATGAATTCAGTATTAACAAATTTAAGTCCTTATTCAAATAAGAAGAATGTGAAAATGCTTACTACACGGTTACATATTATTTAGATGACAAATTTGCTTGGGATTGATGCTGCTTACTCCCACTTTTGAAAGTGATGAACATTTAACTTTTTGTTTAATTCTTATTTTGTTTTTTTTCCGATTTGATTATTTTTTCGTTGAAATTCATTTGATTTTTGTAATGTTCATTTGAGGCTTGTAATGTTAGTTCATATTTTAGGAACTTTCTGGTGGTTTTGAGTGGTTCTCTTTAACATTGTACATGAACTTAAAATGCTGTGGTTTGTTTCGGCGTTTCCGCCCCGAATGAGTCTTAGCAAATGCCGGCTCCTTCTAGCTGTAAAGCCCGACTTGTAAAAATATGTAAAAAGATTTACTTACAGAGATAAATATCACTTATCATATGAAGAGCGCGTACTCCTTCGTGCGTTGGAGGGCAACGCATTTGTGACTCCTGAATTGCATGCGTTCATAGGCGGAGGTAGTCACTTTCCATCAGGTGACTCGTCTGCGTGTCTGTCTTATAAAAAAAGACCTTCCATGGTTGGTTAATACATTTCTAGATACATCATCAATATCACAATACTTTTGTGGTTTGTAATAAGGAGTATCTCTATCGGCTTATTCAAAATCCCTATTACCATTATCTTTGAAAGAGGTTTAGAGTTAATGGCTTCGTTTTAAGTCACCTAGCTTTACGTAAATTCAATCAGATGTACTGATTAATGCTTTAACAACTTTATTACAAAACAGGAGACTCATTCCGTTCATCTAAAGTTAGTTTGTTCGGGGACGTGAACAGCAGCAGAACAAAACACACGAACAGTTCTGCGGTCTGTTCTCATTAACGCATTCATTCCAAACCTTCTCCGAGAGCAATTATACCAAGCCTGTTTGTGCTTCGAAACTCGGAATTTGTTTCGTGTTAATTAATGATATTTCAGGGACTAGACTTGGAATTCTCTATAAGTCTTACGGTTGACATGAGAGAATGTTTGTGAAACAGTATATACAAATATGTTTCAACACTGATCCCCTGACGGTTGAATGTCGACCATATTGACTCATTTAGTTTCACGTAACCCTTTTTACACAATTTTTAACTTTATAGCTTTTTTTTATTTTTTCCTTTTAAAAGACAACTGCAGAAATAATATATCCTATGTCGTGGGGAACTTTCCAAACATACATGAAACGGACACAAAGAACACCAAGACTCAGATCAACATTTTGTGGATCACCAAATCGAGGGATCGAACCCACAACACTCAAGCCAATAGAAAGCGGAAAAGTGAGCGCTTACACCACTACACCATCTGCGCAGTCAAATATTTAACGTTGTAGAGTCATGCTTCGACACAAATGAGCCAGGCTCGACCGGAAACAGTCTAACAGTTCAGATAAACTTCTACAGTCTTCTGTTCCCACTCTCTTGAGGTGATACCTAGCTTTACCAGCTATTGTCTAATCTCTGGCCTGAGGGCATACCTGTTACACAATGTGAAGGGATACCCTGGTCTTACTTTAACAAAAAGCATGAATAAAGACTTTATATATTACACGTGTATATTACAAATGGAAGTGGGCAGGACATGTTGCGCGGATAACAGATCATAGATGGACCAAAAAAGTAACATTTTGGAACGGCCCACTAGGCAAAAGAATAAGAGGTAGACCTATTACAAGATGGGAGGATGATATTAAAGCAATAGCTGGTCCAAACTGGAGACAAGTAGCTGAAGACAGAGCCAAATGGGCATCACTGGAGGAGGCCTTCACCCATTCTGGGGTTCCGGTAGACTAAATAAATTTTTTGTAAATATAAATACTATGATATAATAGTTAAGACATAAAATCCACTTAAAATTATATTAAATAAGACAAAAATAAATAACATAGAATAAACTAAATAAAACTAACACATACATAGATTTTAAAGAAATGTAAAATTTACTGGAAATAAAAAGGCTTTTTTATTTTATTTATTTTATTTATATTACACGTATGGTTTATTTACTGGTATGATAAGTATCTAGGGACGCATATACAGAATAGTAGTATGCAGTCCCGAGATATTTCTACCACTGGTCGCCCAAAGGCTGATATTCAACCGTAATTCACTAAATTATTCAAAACAATGAAGCTCCGATAAAGACACGGAACAATCTGTTTCCATTTTTTTTTCATTGTATAAGTTCGAACAGGTCAGAATCACATGGTCCAATTTGACCGAAGTTTATTAACTATTCTAAACTTTAGTGGTAAATTATTCGCTATTAAAATAATTTGCCTACAAAAGCCTGAAAAGAAAACCCATCAAACTTTGGACAGTTACGAGTACCTTTAACACAACCTTGCGAACTTCATGCCACTGTTTGACCTCTCTCACACAATCAAAACTTTCGCCAAAAACAACCCGACAGTTTCCCCTACGTCACAGCTGCAACAATGACGTCACCATATACCGTGACTAATATCATTTGGCGAGCTTGCGAACTTTTAAAAACAAAATGTTGTAAGTGGCGAAGTTTGTTCGGCAACGTTAGCGTGTTGTTCCATGTTTACAAGCAGAATTAGTTTGGAAGGTAATTTCAAGTTTCGAACGGAAGTGGACATTACACCTGACAGCTACAATTTAAAGTAACAAAGTGGAACAATCTTGACACCTTGATTGGCTTACTTCGGCTTCAAGTTTAGGGCCAAAGTAACCCCGTTTTACTTTAGAGTGATAACTTTTATACCCCGCTGTTTACTGACAACACTAATCCTGGCAACATTAAGTTACTCTTGATTAAATTTTAGAGATTAAACAGGTCTGGTCTAGCTCTGGAAACAAAATACCTAATCTATTTTATTTTTATAAGATTTCTTGTAAGAGATGTTCCTTAAGCGATAAGGCTACATTATAATTATATAGACCCCTAACTATTATTCCCTTTAATTTTTAAGGCTTCAGATATACAGGTACGGACTACAGTCACCCCGAGATGTGCGTCAGACATGGGGTACGGCAGGGAGGACTCCAGCAGCCGCTGATGCGTTCCTGAAGCTCCTCCTGACCGTCGAGGTAGGCCGCCGCGGGGTCTAGTGGGTAAACCGGTTTTTCGGGAGTCTCACATACATCCTGCGTTTCCCCAACGGAAGGTATGGTGTGAAAAGCATTCCCCTCGTTAAAAAAAACGTACGTAACAGAAGGACTCCTAATGAGAACTCTAAAATGGCAAATTATAGTCCTGCCATCCAAGTAATATTACGTGATACATACAAAGTTTCAGATATGCCAATTAGAAGTTAGTTGAATTTGACTTTGAAGAGTGTAAGCAACTCTTCGGTGTCAATTTTAACCAACTTCAACTCTTCTTCTTCAAGTTTTGAATGAGAATATAAAATATAATATAGTGAAGCGTGCATCATTGCGTCCTAGAGCTTTTATATACTTAACTTTAGTCTAGATAACGCTGAGTTATATCTGTGTAATGATGGAATAAGAATACGGAGTGTCAGCACCTCTATTCATCCCGCAGGTTTCGTAACCGGGTGCGGGTGTGCAAAACATTTTCAGGAAGGCGGCAAAGACAGAAATCGAAAAGAACGAAACAATCTCAATATTTTGCATGTCAAATATACTTTTATTATGTCATAATAGTAACATCTATTGATGCAAACGTTTAATAAGCTTCGAATTACTTTATTAAACGTAAGTATGTATAATTTGAATCCCTCCCACAAGATTATGACAGTCATACTAATCAAATTCAAAACTACCCTACCGGTTGTCCGATGGGTGTTATCCGAAAGCCGATTTCCGCACAAAAAAGGGTGGCTTCATCAGCATTACACGCGGGCGCTCAATAGGCTAGCGGCGGCCCTGCGTAAGAGACGACTAAGCGAGCAAACTCTTAAGGACAACAGCACTGCAAAGAGAAGGAAAACTTAAAACTAACCATATACCAATCCGTCTGGCCAGCGTGGTTAGTAGGCATACACCTCCTTTTAAAGGAGAGGCATTGGCCATTAATAGTCCTCTGCTGTATATTGATCCAGCAAAGGACTATTAAAGGCTGTTGATAATGATGATCAGATATGTCCTAGAATATTATCATTACTAGAGATCGTCACACGGTAGAAGATTGTTCTCTTTCAGTGACCATAATAACTTGTTTAAAAAAAAAGTTTTAAAAGAGACAACTTCGACTTTTACAAACAAAACACACAAAGTGTCGTCTCATGTGGGGTCGGACCCAAAGCACTCAGCGTAGTAGTGTGGCGTGGCGACCGCTTAAACCACTACGCCATCCGTGCAGTTACTCCTGAAGTGTCATTGTATGTCCTGTTGTACCATGACGTGTTATATACCAGACATAAAAAAGTTTTTCAGACATGTATAAAAAAAGGCACAAAGAATTGTCTTCTTTTATTAATATATAAATGCGAAACAAAATAAAATAGTTCTCGCAGCTCTTAGTAACAGGTAACTCAACGGAATCGTTACCACGTCTGTGCAATTACATGAACGTCGCTGCTTCTCAAACTTTTGTTAACTTAATGTTATTATAACTTCGCCACAACGAGTTGACACAAGCGCTCCTCGACTGGCCAATATTATTCTCAATATTGTTGCTCCATTTGAATACGAACTCAACCCATATATTTCCTTTTTTTTTATTTATTACTAGTATTATAAAAATCTGAGCAGTAGTAACGAAATGGTTTGAGGATTGTTTGGAGCTCACCGCCATCCATCCATCCCCATCACGTGGGTAATCACTCCCCCACTGCGCTCTTCAAGAAATTTTTGACCTCGCACAACCAATTTGTATAATAAACTATCACCTCTGGGATTTCTGCACCGATCCAACCTCAAAACTTTCTGGAGAATAACGTATTCCCATCAGGCCGGCAACATACCTATGACTGACTGACCGAGTAGAAGATGTCAATCAGCGACAGTCGTCAATCACCATCAGGTGTCCCATCTGTTCATTTGACCGCCGTGTCATAAAAAAACTGGTCGGAGTAGCTCTAGGCACTCGAACCAATCATAACAAGCAGCAAATATACAGGTTCATGTTCAATATTCCTGAACATGACACGTGGTCATCAATATTAATTAACACTCACAATATTCGAGGTGTCGCTTATTGATCACGACATCTATATAACCGATATATCCCTTAACAATATGTCTCTGGGTTTCAGTTACATAATATGTATACATTTACTAAAAAACATGATTTTATGGCATCGGGGGCAAAGTGCTAAGGATTTTAATCTTGTGTGAATTTTTGGGAGGTCAATAGTTTTGGACTTTTTTTAAGGGATGAGGCGACCTTCCACGTTGGTGTCAGAAGCTGTACTTCTAGAGCAGCTAGTCAGGCATCAAATATGAATACCTATCTTAGTACGTTCTAGAACCCATCGTAGAATACGGCTTTGTGTGAGCGTAAATAGCGATGAGTAATTTGTGCCAGAATCTTATTACCATAGTTTTTCATTATGTAAACATTCTACCATCAATTTTCGCCAAAGTTCTCTAACGTGGCACGTGTTATGATAAGAAATTGCTTTCCGTTAATTTAATAATACTCATTGAGCATTGCTATTGTCATTAAATTAAGACATTGTAGCGAGGGTGGCGCAATGCGGTGTTTATCAATTATCATAGAGGAAAAGAGAACTAGAGAAGAAAGAAACTGCAACGAGCCAGCAACATCGAGTGACCCGCCTGTCCACAGTCCTAATTGTATCACTGTATCCTTTGCTAATAAGCAGCAATAAAAGAAATAATAAAAAATATTATTAACTTATCCCTGCCCCATGTCATGTTAAACAGAATTATGGAACAATAAAAGTGATTGGATAAACCTTATACTGCTAATTTAAACTTCAAACTAAATTTCAACTGAATTTTATTTACAAAACCGAGAACTGTCGACCAATGTTGCAAGCTCGAAAATCGAGTAATAGTAGAAATTACTGTATAATAAATCCATGTTTGAGAAGCCGCAGGGCACCAGAGCGAATAAATACCTACACAAAGACCAGTATTTATATATTCAGGAATCCATTGTTCTGATAAAGCTACCTAATAAAACTTCTACGTTAGGTAGATTGTGTTTCGGAATGGATTGGAAGTTGTTAAAAGTTTTTTAGGTAAAGGCGAGCAAACGAACAGAACCATCCCCGCCCCCCACCATGCTTTGACTTTGGGGCTCTGCTAACCTCACTCATTTGGTGAAAAGCAAGGCAAAAATTGGTCAACACCGGTTTTCTGTGAGGCCGTAGTACTCCGGTCGAGAATGCTCATTTGTTATGAAGCATGTCTCTCCGGTAGTATTTATTTATTTTATGTTTTTTAACTGATTTCAAAAAGACCAAAAAAATTTGTTTTTTACGCGATATCTCCGTCAATGGTATTGTGCATCGGGCTTAGCACCGACTTCAAACAGACTAGAAGGGATTATTGCTATTATTATGTTATCTGTTATATTGAGGGTCGCACTTTTTTTGGCTTTTTTACTTAGATTTATAATTATTTTTGGATTTTTAGTGCTCTTTTTCAGTATTATTTGAAGTCGGTTTAACATTTTTTTAAAGGATTAAGCTTACATATAAAAACTGGCTGGATAGGCAATCAGTAAATATTTGTGTTGTTGCTTTACGGTTACGTCATAAATGAATGTGTATAATAAAAACATCCTTGTGAAACATGTACGATATATTTGTAAATATTATGCGTGTTCTTTCTAAATATAACCCACAGTTCAATTCAATATTACTTTGGTTCCAGATAACATTGTGCAATATGACAAAGAATAAAAACAGCAATAATAATATTTGTGTTGCAACACAACGCCATCTAGTTTTAAACTAAGCAGAGCTTGTACTATGAAAGCTAGTTTGACTGATAGAATACTTATATACTTTTTTAGGTAAATACATACATATTATAAATAGAAAACACCCGAACTCCGAAATAAATATTTGCAGATTATACAAACATAATACTGGTAATAGCCAACACATTCAGAGCTGACTAGATGTTACAAAATATTTAAATAAATATGTGTCTTTTTGAAGTGTTGATACATAAGCCTGGCTGAAGCCAAGACCAATCGCTAAGAGCGAAATTTCATTATGTCCTCTATCATTATGCTCAAGACGGACTAAAGAGCTATTGTTGGGTTAGAACAAAAAAGAAACGACTGTTTTATATAATTATGTATTAATTATTTGACCCTTGTTCCACTAGATCACAACGTGCCCGACGATCAACGACTGGACAGCAAATACCGTGGTACCTGTGCGTGCCATCGGGACACTTTGAGCCGTCAAACACCCTGTCTTCTAGAACTAAATTGTCACTATTGTCTGAATTTATATCCGTCTGACGACTGGCGTCACTTTCCAAGAACTTCATGTAGAACCGCTCTGATAGGTCTTCGTCATCACTTCCATCAGCAGCTGGGTGCTGAGTTAGTTCAGGTTGCAAGCTGATGTCTGGAGCGTCTCCGGTCAGTGAAGATACAGCCAAGGGTGCAGATACAGGAGCACTGCTCACGCTCGCGACAAATACAACAAAGAGAAAGATTTTAATAATATTTCCTTCCATTGTTAACGATTATGTGTGACAACTGAACGACTGTTGTAATTAACTGATGGAGCAAGTGTTACTGGCTAATAACACTACGTTACTTGATCCCGAATGCGCGTTACCCAGATTTATATAGCACGTCTAGTGGTATGTGCTTTACGTCATCGCACCATGGGGATAATATAAAATAGCACATATCCCTAAGAAGAATTTGTTGAATTGTAATTCCATTACGCATTGTGTCTACATTACGTTCGTAAGTTGTACTTAGAAAAGCACATATCACAGCATAAGAGGGATATACAAAACAACTTGAATATCAAATAGAGTTGTGCCAAGGTTGCTGCTTATCACCAGTAGTATTTAATACAGTTGTTATATAATATTGTAACGTATGAAAAGAGGTGAGACTACCGGTTTAAGGTCATTTCGATTTAAGGATAAATGATAAAGAAAGATGAAATACATATATGAATAAATATATTTTGTTTAAGCTAAAGCTAAAACCCGTTTACAATTTTATACATTATACTTGATGGTGGTAATTTAATTCATTCATTAATTATCAATTTTTCACTGGTTTACTGCCTTTTGACCTAACCTGTGGCCGGCAACATCGAGTGACCGCCTGTCCACAGTCCTAATTGTATCACTGTATCCTTTGCTAATAGGCAGCAATAAAAGAAATAATAAAAAACATTGTCTTCTCCGTGGCCTAAAGTGACAAAAGTTTGGCAACAGAGCAACTTATCCCTGCCCCACGGGTCATGTTAAACAGAATTATGGAACAATAAAAGTAACTGTATAAACCTTATAATTTAAACTTCAAACTAAATTTCAACTGAGTTATATTCACAAAACCGAGAACTATTGACCAATGTAACAAGCTCGAAAATCGAGTAAAAGTAGAAATTCCAATAAATTATTACTGTATAATAAATCTATGTTTGAGAAGCCGCAGGGCACCAGAGCGAATAAATACCTACACAAAGAACAGTATTTATATATTCATGAATCCATTGTTCTGATAAAGCTACCTAATATAAATTCTACCTTAGGTAGATTGTGTGTATTGGAAGTTGTTAAAAGTTTTTTATAGTAAAGGCGAGCAAAACGAACAGCACCACCCCCATCCCCCCACCCGCCTTTGAGTTTGGGGCTCTGCTTATGCTTTTATGTTTTTTAACTGACTTCAAAAACTCTTTTTTTTTTTAATTGGGCTTATTTTTGCATTGTGCATCGGGCTTAGCACCGACTTCAAACAAACTAGCAGGGACTATTGCTATTATAATGTTATCGGTTACATTGAGGGGTCGCACTTTTTTTAGCTTTTTTACATAGATTTGTAATTATTTTTTAACTTATAGTGCTCTTTTTCAGGTTTGAAGTCGGGTTAACATTTTTTTTAATCATACATTGATTCAATTCTCAAAGAAAGGAGTAAAAAATTTTTTTATCCGCAAGCATACTCGACAGTAAGCGATAGTGTTGGTTGTTGTAAACTCGTTTATGATTCGTAGAGCTCTTCGTGGAGTAAACACGTTGGTGAAGGCCCTCGCGCCGCATTAACCAACACAACTCGAAACAGTTTCTACATCGTGTCGAGTGATGCTATCTTTTGAACATCTCCTCCAAGTTATCTTCGCTTTAAGAAATGTTGAAGAAATAAACACAGCGGTAGGTATTACAGTCACTACATAGACACATACACACCATGAAGAGTTAATGATATCGTACTTACTTAATAGGGTTAACAATCCTACTGCTGTCAACCTGCCACTGAAAACGAAGACTTACCTTCTTACCTTGAGAACTGAAAGTAATTTAAAATAAGGTATAAATAATATTTACTGAAGTCGTGCTGGCTCATTTGCCCCCACGGTAAAACCTCATACAATTTTTCTTTTCGGTAAACATTCTGATTAGAAAGTTATCTAGTTGGTTATAAATGGTGAAAAAAGAAAAAATCTTGCCACACGCAACTCATCTTTAGGCATGTTCTTGCTTCGACATTTTCAATACGCGCTTCTCACTTCTGTTCGAGTCAAGGGTCATTGCGAGAACTGCTGGTCAACGACAAACACTTAAAAAACTGATCTCACACTTTATAATTAGGCACATATTGCCATGCACCTGTTCGTGTACTGGTTACAGGAATCTGGACTGCTAAGGCAGTGATTAAAGGTTCAATTTCCACCTAGTATACATGATTTTTTTATCTCATTGTAATTTATCTGTAATATGTATGTACTCGTATTTAATAATATATCAGTACGTTTGTCAACAGTCTATCTGGTTCCCATACTCGATAGTACAGTCTATCTAGTTTAGGATCTGACACCCAGATCTAAGGTAAACGATTTCGTGATGTTGCTTATCCTCAAAAAAAATTAATTTAAACATTACTAATATATTATCAATTATAACTTAATATTAAATGTCAAGTGTCTAAAACCCCCAACTACTAACATTAAGATGGTGTAATTCGATCTTGGTTTGTTTATAATTGTTTATTGTCCTTATTTTGTTTAAATCCTAAGTCTATTAACTTACTTGTGGAAATTCCCCGGAACAACACAACACGTAAGACTAAATGAGGAAATCATCTTTGAGTTATTGGACCTAAATTCGTGAAGGACACACCTAAATTCGTGTTCATTGGTATTGTACATTGGTGACGGATTAAGAATACGGAGTGTCACCACCCCTATTCATCCTGTGGGTTTTGTAAGAGACGACTAAGAGAGCAAACTACACCGGTCAACAGAACTGCAAAGAGAAGAAAAACTCGAAACAAACGCGGCGTGGTATAATGGGTCAAAACATCCTTTCTAAGGAGAGGCCTATTTCTGGACTATTTAAAGACTGTTGACGTATAAAGTTGTGATATGATGGTACTGGTAAAATGGGTTGAAATGTATGTAAGCGGCACCGGGTAAGGGAGGAAGGTGATCATTAAAAAGCAGCAGATAAACTGGGCGATGTTAAAGTAGACAACCTAACAAATCTTTCTCCGCGCCTTCTGCCCAAACTACTCGTAGGTCGGGGTTGGCTTTAAGTCTAGTAAGATAGGCTGAACTTCAATTTTTTACGCAGAGCGACTGCCATCAGAACTCCTCAACCCAAATACTAGATGATATCGAAGTTCTGTAGAAAGACTGTTGTCTTTCTTTTTAGGGCTCCAACCCATAACGATCGCGACAGACGTTCGTGACCGGAACCGACGGCTTAACGTGCTCTCTGTGGGAGAGCCATGCTGTGCCATGCTTCGGCACAAACGGGCCTGCTCGACCGGAGTAGCAGCACGTCTTTCCTAATTTTGAGAGGCCCTCAAAGGCCGACCACGTACTTGTGACTCGAGGTACAGGTGTGTACGGGTAGCGGTAGTCACTTATAGTCAGGCAACCCACTTGCTTGTTTGCTACCTATACTATAAAATGAAAGTAAAGATGTTGGACTCTTGAGATGCCAAAATATGACGACATTTACCTACATCCAAAATAACACTACTTGTGCTGTCGGTTCCACAACACAACATGTGTATTATATTCTATTGTAAAAATAAAATACTAACTAATAAGGAATAAGGATGCCCACTAACCAATACACTTTTAAGCTTAAAGTACGGAAGCTCTATAGAGACTTGTTGAGTCATCAGAATAACACCTTAAGAGTTTATTTATTATCTTCGTATTATATATATTTGTCATTTATTATGATATTTATATGTATAAACTATATGTATGTATATCTAGTACTTATATATCTGTAGGATTTTTTCTTTTCTGCCATTGTAACATGGCTTAATTCAGTCTCATCTTTACCTGTCCCAAATATACACTTGCCACACACAGCTTTGCAACACCCAAAGGTTTGACTGGAAGATATTGCCTGAGGCATTAAGTCCGCCTTATGCAATATGTTTGCAGGAAGACTCAATAAATAAATAAGATAGAGTATTATTTATATACAACATAGATGATTACTCATGACCTCGAAGCCTTTTCGGTACCCTACCTCCCTCCTCTTAGTTCTGACTGTGAGACAGCTTTTTGTTCTCAGTATCATCCTCCGTAAGCATACGACAGTACCGCATGATTCCGGTACTATCAACAACAAATCCGGTAAAATCAACATAACACTCACCGATATATACAATCACTAAAACATATTAACACAACTAACCCATACACACGCGCGCACACACACACACACACACACACACACACACACACACACAGTCATATATATATATATATACAAACACACACACACACACACACACACACACATACGCACACGCACATATCACCTATTAGTAAGATGCTAGTATTGTGACATAAAAATTTAGCTATATAATAAAGCTGTTGATGTTATTTTATTTATGTGTTTATTTATTCTTCCATGTATATATTTTTCTATTTGTCTATTAGTTTTGTAGTTTGTGTCTAGATTAACGCTGTGTTTGTCTAGCAAGTATTAGCGACGTATGTTTATAGTGTGCTCGAGATCGCTGGTACCATAAACACAAGTTGAACTTTATTCTGGGTACTAGACTTTATGGTAAATACTGTCAATATCGTGTTTGTAACGCTGTTTTGTGCCATTTTAAGAAATAAATCATTTTATTATTAATAAAGTCAATTTTGAAGAAAAAAACCGGGTTGCTTTGTTAGGCCCGGGACTTTTTTTTATGTTAGAGGGGGCAGACGAGCCGACGGGTTAACTGATGAAAGGGACCATCACCGCCTATGAACGTCTGCAACTCAGGAGTCACAAACGCGTTGCTGGCCTTTTAGGAAGGAGTACGCTCTTTTCTTGAAGGTTTGAAGATTGCATAACCAATCTGTGGAAAAAAGTGTCTCACAGGAGTGGAGCGCCAACTATCCAGGTGATGAGGATAAAAATTTTGGCGTGTGGGACGATGGCGGAAAGTTGCGGCTGGTATTAGTCCGAACAATTCCTAGGAGCACTCTCCATGATATATGCATAGGAAGCCACATCTCCACTTAACGCCAACCGATCGGGCCGATCGGAGATGTTTGGGCTATCGACGATTCGAATCGCTCTTCGTTGCTGGTACTGAGGTGCCCCTACATAGAGATGACAACAGTATTCCCTATGTGGCCGGACTTACGCCTTATAGAGCTAAAGGCGGTGGCTCGGAGTGGAATACTGCCTCGATCTGTTCAGCACACCGAGCTTCTTCGAGACCAATTTGACCTTATCCTCTAAGTGACCCCGAAACTGGACTTCGCTCGATATGTCGATGCCTAGTATTCCGGATTGATTTTAGCCCATGTGTTATAATGTTTAATCACGGTCTGCCGAAGACACTGCTAAAGATGTAATGTTCGTTATATCTGTAGCGTTTTAAGTATTACATGTCTACGTGTAGATGTAAATGAACTATTGAAGCATGCAAACATGTTTCTGCATTGTCAAAGTGGAATCATGATTAACATCACCATCATCACATTAATAGCCTTTAATAGTCCACTGCTGGACATAAGCCTCTCCATAGAAAGGAGGTTTTGGTTTACTATACTACGCTAGCCAGCTTTGCAGTGCTGTTGTCCTGCGTAGCTTGTTCTGTTAGTCGCCTCTTACGACACCCACGGAATGAATAGGGTGGTGACATTCTGTATTCCTATATCTGGAAGCATGATAGTTCCAAAAATATTTTTGTTGTTGCTTTACAGTTACGTCATAAATGAATGTATATAATAAAAACATCCTTGTGAAACATGGACGATATATTTGTAAATATTATCCGTGTTCTTTCTAAATATAACCCACAGTTCAATTCAATATTACTTTGGTTCCAGATAACATTGTGCAATATGACAAAGAATAAAAACAATAATATTTGTGTTGCAACACAACGCCATCTAGTTTCAAACTAAGCAGAGCTTGTACTATGAAAGCTAGATTGACTGATAGAATACTTATATACTTTTTTTAGTAAATATAATTAATAAATAGAAAACACCCGAACTCCTAAACAAATATTTGCAGATTATACAAACATAATACTGGTAATAGCTAACACATTCAGAGCTGACTAGGTGTTACAAAATGCAGTGCAACCTTGATATAACGTATCGGAAGGGAAATAAATATTCGTTATATCAAGTAATTCGTTAAACTGAGGTTTGTTATATTGAGGTTAAGTTGGTCTAAAATTTATTATAAAGAGGTAAAAAAATCACCCCAACATTACGTACTCATCTTGTTATAGCGTACAACTTCTAAATCGCACCTTTATTCATAAACTGAATTAACTTAGAATTTCAATATTGTGGGAAATCGCATTTAAAGTTTGACATTTGTACGTGCGAGTTCGTCAAATAGAGAACGACGATCTCCTTATCTCTGCCATTTTCATGGTATCGAGTCGCCTGTTGGATTGTTCGTGTTCTACTGATGAAGTTGATTTGGTATTTGTTAAAAACTCGAAAAACGTAAATTTTGAATTAATTCAGTTTATTATTAAAGGTGCGAAATGATAACACATTTTTATAAAATTACTGTATATATTTTCTATTTAAAAAACAATTAGGAAGGTAACAATTTTTTTCCCTCAAATTAATAATCAAAATTAAATGCAGTAAAATCCGTAAAAGTAGGTATCAAGGTGGGTTCATACATTATGTAGGTCAGTTGATGTTAATTTCAAAGATTCGCACAACAAAACTCACAAATGAAAGGTAAAAAATCAACAATGGTAACAAAATTAAGATTAAGATATGGTAGCTTAATCTTCATTTTGTTCATCTTGATTAGAAAAATAGGTCATAAATTGTTGTCTGTTTACCACCGGTAAGAGTAATCACATCCAAAGCGCAATTTCGTGATGGATTTGACTACATCGTCGCTCAAACCTCACTTTTTGAGAAACACAGATTTTATTATATTTAAAGCATTATGAGCATCTTTTATTGTAAAGTCAGATTCATCAATTTCACCCCCTTCTTCCTCGCCTTCACCTGCTTCTGCTTAACACCTTTTACGTTTCTGAGCCATTGCAACTAGAATCTTTAACATTAGTGACGAGCAGCACTATTCACATTACTTTCCAACAATAAACACTGATTGTTTTACGAAAAAAACGTGTCGAAACCTGTCGCGACTAAATCACATACTATGGGATTAAGGGTCCTATTGGTGGGAACTTTAAATAATGGTTTTGGATTGAAAAAAATCGGTAATTAGAGGTATTTACACTTTTATTTGATAGTTAAAAATTCTTTATAAAGAGGTTGCTCGCAACAAAATCTTCGCAATGTAAAGGTATATTTTACATTGACTGTTATGGACAATTCTAGGGGATTGAGAAGAATTTGTTAAATCTAGGAAGTCGTTGTATTGAGGTACGTTATATTAAGGTTGCACTGTATTTAAATAAATATGTGTCGTTTTTCCTTGTAGTGACGGATTAAGAATACGGAATGTCACTACCCCAATTCATACTCGTGGGTGTCGTAAGAGTCGACTAAGGGCGCAAAACAACGCAGGACACCAGCACTGCAAAAAGAAGGAAAACTGGACACAAACCCTATACCAACCCGTCTGGCCAGCGTGGTATAGTAGACCAAAACCTCCTTTCTAAGGAGAGGCCTATGTCCAGCAGTGGACTATAAAAGGCTGTTGATGATGTGTCGTTTTGCAATGTTGATACATAAGCCTGGCTGAAGCCAAGACCAATCGCTAAGAACAATATTTCGTTATGTCCTCTATCACTTTGCTAAAGACGCACTAAAGAGCTATTGTTGGGTTAGAACACAAAAGAAACAACTGTTTTATATAATTATGTATTAATTATTTGACCCTTGTTCAACTAGATCACAACGTGCCCGACGATCAACGACTGGACAGCAAATACCGTGGTACCATTGCGTGCCTTTGGGACACTTTGAGCCGTCAAACACCCTGTCTTCTAGAACTAAATTGTCACTATTGTCTGAATTTATATCCGTCTGACGACTGGCGTCAATTTCCAAGAACTTCTTGTAGAACCGCTCTGATAGGTCTTCGTCATCACTTCCATCAGCAGCTCGGTGCTGAGTTAGTTCAGGTTGCAAGCTGATGTCTGGAGCGTCTCCGGTCAGTGAAGATACAGCCAAGGGTGCAGATACAGGAGCACTGCTCACGCTCGCGACAAATACAACAAAGAGAAAGATTTTAATAATATTTGCTTCCATTGTTAACGATTATGTGTGACAACTGAACGACTGTTGTAATTAACTGATGGAGCAAGTGTTACTGGCTAATAACACTACGTTACTTGATCCCGAATGCGCGTTACCCAGATTTATATAGCACGTCTAGTGGTATTTGCTTTACGTCATCACACCATGGGGATAATATAACATACCACATATCCCTAAAAACAATTTGTTGAATTGTAATTCCGAGGTTGCTGCTTATCACCAGTAGTATTGAATACAGTTATTTTATAATATTGTAACGTATGAAAAGATATGTGACTACCGGCTTATGGTCATTCTAATTTAGGGATAAATCATAAAGGAAGTTTTTTTTTTTAATTTACCACAACTACTTATTAACATCACGATTCGATTGGCATTTTCTGGTATACGATATAAACCAGAACCAATTAAGAATATTGGAAGCAAAAGTCACTAAAACATTGAAGTCGTGATAGCGGCTCGGGCTAGCACCATCTGCAGACCCGTCAACAATTTACAGGCACTCAAATAACTTTAGAATTAAATTAAAAAGATCTTCTATACTGTACACACATAAGGGTTAGGGATGGAACAAAATGTTTCACCTGTGATAAATCATATGATAACAGCGCCAGCCTCTCGGAAGATCTAAAATTCTAGTTCTATCAAATCTTATAAAAAATTTTTTTACGTCATTTATCTTCGTCTGTGACCAAATCACAATCACATATGAATTCTCTGTGACTAAAATCAATCATTTCATCATATGATTATGATTTGAAGGTAGCAATAATTTCCATGTCTACTATCAACAGCCTATACTAGTCCACTGCTGGACATAGGCCTCTCCTTAGAAAGGAGGTTTTGGCCTACTATACCACGCTGGCCAGACGGGTTGATATAGGGTTTGTTTCAAGTTTTCCTTCTCTTTGCAGTGCTGTTGTCCTGCTTAGTTTGCTTAGTTTGTTTTATGTCTACTAAGGGTTACCAAAATGCATGTCTTGTCAAAATCACAAGACGAAATCGTTTAACCCTTCCAACAGACAGAAATCCTTTAAAGATCAAACCGCGGCTCTAATTTTAGAAGAAATTTATGAATGGTATGCAGTGCAGTAGAGCTGGATTGGGAAATACTAGGCAGGCAGACAAAAAGATAACTAAATCTTTCTTTCCATAAGATAAAAATGAAACCTACCCTTGTAGGTACACGCAATGAACCTAGAAATGTTTTGTATCAACCTAGTAATACGAGAAACACCTTGTACTATGTGCAGTGCGGCAATACGTACAGCCAGGCATTTACTGATAAACTGTGAGGTACTACGAGTATTATCGCGGGATCATTGCTCACGTCGCCAAGTTAGGGTACTAAAAGTACCCGGTACGGTACGCGAAAATTTTAGTTTATCACTGGCGAGATAACAACAATTAAATAACATCGAGTTTATAAAGGAAGGCTCCTACGTAAAGCCTACTCAATCTGACTGACGGTGACTGAACATTATTAGTGGACACGTATGAAAATCATTACAGAATACCGGAGGATATCTGTGCCTCGGCGTCTAAACCAGACATCTTTCTATATTAAGCGTGAAGTAGTAGTAGATCTCACGGTACCGTAGGAAACCAACATCCAAAAGGACCACGCTTTAAGAAACAATCAGTACTTCGACTTAACCTACTAAATAACTAGAAATGGCTCTTTCATTACGTTGTATGACGTGGAAGTATATATACTAGCTGCATCCCTCTATAACCTGTGTAAAGAACATGGATTTCTTTACAAACTGGCAGAATGCTCGGCGTGTAGTAATGAGTCACAGTGGTTTTTCAATGAGCCACAGGTGTGAGTATATGATGTATTACATGAGATTGTGATTTTATTCAATTTTCTGTGGGCCGTGGTATCACACCGGTCGAGACGCCCACTGGCTCTCCCACGGTTGATGGTTGTTTGTACTATATACCTAAAGTATTTAAACGAGTCTTTACTTCAAACTGTTACTTAAACTATATAATATAATAAATATTGTGTAAAGATCACTATTATTTTCTTCTGTATCTGGGTGTAATTTATTGATCTATAATATGTACGTATTTAGAAATGTATTCTATAATTTATCCTAATTCGGGATTAAACTTTACTAGAAGAAAACTTTTTAATTAATAATTACATAATTAAGAATTAAGATTACACATTCCTTAAGTAATTTGTATTTTCCAACACAAAATGAATCATTTAAGTCAACTGATACAAAGAATAGCGCGTGACTGACAAACAAAATAACGCTTCTGTTTAATTATGTTAGTAAAATAGTACATGTAATAAAACTGGCTTTAATCCGCGGGTTCGCTCGCGTTAGTATCAATTTCGCTAATAAACTTTTGAAAAGCAAATCAGAGGATGTGTGTTTAGATATCGCCATGTGGTGTGCCGTGCGACAGAAATTCTACCTGAACGTGACTATTCGTTTTAGTAACACAATTGATCAACTATAAAATATAAATACCAATTTTCCTACGAAGGGCAGTCCCAAGTCCCAGTCGGAGCCGCAGCGGTGGCATGGTGCGGTGACCTCACGTCCGATACGATCCAGATACTCACCGAAGCAACCGGTCCCGGTGACCATCTAAACTCATGATATATTGTTATTAAGTTAACTATATTGTAATCGTGTTGTTGTAAGATTGCAAGCATTAGCGGTGCCGCAATGTGCGGTCTAAAGTTCCGGTTTATCCGGTCATGTTAATATTGGTACGATACCGAACTTTGTTTTCCTCGTCTAACATCCCCTGATGCCGGTGGGTCGTACGAGAGCGTTTGTACTCATTCTACAAATTAAACCAAATATATGTTAGGTTGTTAGTTGTTTTGTGGTCCGTAAGGTTGGCGTTGCGTTTGCCAACCACAGACAAAACGAGCATTCTGTCCGTTTTATTTTTAATTAATAAATGTAACTTTAAATTTCACATTTGTTTTTGGCTTTAAAATATTTTATGTTTGTACAGTTTATTACTACGTTGTACTGAAATTAAACTTCATTGACTTCATAGAATTACTTACAATAAAGGGAATAAGAAATATCTTATAGAGCTCGGAATGCCTTTTTTTCACGTGTGGAAACCCCCTCGGGCCGTCACCCTACCGGGGTTTGCGGCTGGGTGGTGTGTAGGAATCGGATCGACTAAAATCACACGGTGTGCATAAAAGAATTTTGGATTTCGGTTCACAATTGACGGAGTTATCGGTGAACATAAACAATAAGATACATACAGGGGAACATAGAGTCTCCTTCTTTTTGAAGTCGGGTAAAGAACTCCGCGATGGTATATGGCTATCTCCTAAGGATAGTCCACAGTAAGCATTTTTATCTTTCAACGGGCAGGATCGCAGCGGGTCTATAAATACTGCATATAAAAATGTCCTGTGGTATAGTCCTATCATAATAATAGTATAATTAATTACTCCACACTGACACCACATTGGTAGTGTTAGTAGTATCTACATTGCACCCGTGCGAAGCCGGGGCGGATCGATCCTAATTATACCGCTCCGTTCCTGCCGGCCGTTGCCACCCGGGACGGAAGTACGGCTAACTAAATGATATGCTGTAAAGAGCGATTTTAATCTACATTAAATGTACCTAACGTATTTAATTGGATAGGTAATAATAACGTATTATTTAAAATAGCTTCGTTAATAAGCCATTAGTTTTTTGTAAAATTTCAAAGATAAAAGTGATTACTGTTGCTTAACCTTAAGAGATAGACATATAATATCGCAGACTTTCTTGTAGATCGTTTTAAGATATACAATTCCAGTGATAGCCATTCCATTATTTTGGTCTATCTCGTAAGATTTAGCTAGCGTTTGCAATGTAAGCACACAAAGACATGTTATTATCACAAATCTTTTATACATATAAACCTTTCTTTTGAGTCACTTTCTCTATTGCTGAAAACCTAATTAAATCTGTTGCTTAGTTTAAAAGATCTAAGCAAGTGCGTGCGTACTAAAGCAATAAGTGTCAGAAAAACGAAAGCAGAGCGTTCTTCGTTCCAATAAGTATTTATCTAATTATTTCAATTAAAACCAACTATCATTACAGATTTAGCCCAATGCGGTAGTGTTATACCACCTACTTATTAATTATTAAAATTAAAATTATTTCTTCACGCTGTTATTCTGAATCCACTCGATGAGCAATATACGTTGACTCCTAGAACTGTGGGTTACAGCCCCAAACCATTCAAATAAACGATATTCCTTTACCACCACTCTCTTTCTATTTACTACCACTTTTCCGGTGGTGACTGGTTTCGTCCTTCCATAAATTCTAAAGGACTTATGGATGGACGAAACCGTAAACCGTATAAAAGAAAGTTAACATAATAAGTTGTGTTACCCCACACTTATGTCCGCAAAATAATTCAGTAGGTAAAGGGAGTTCATTTGTGCTTATCCAGTTATCGTTTAATGAATGGTAATGGTTAAGTTATGGAAACTAATTAACAAACTGCTGAAAAGTAACGTTGCAGAAAAGTTAGTTTTAGATCAGAGACTACCGATTGGACCTTCTTTACATTCTGTAACTATGGTGAGTCCGAATACTGTACGACTCTCGATCTTTGGTTATTTTTACCGAATCATATACGAGTATTACGGTATTTAATTAGTGGTAGTGTGCTGCAGACATAGACCTTATATTCAATCTGCGTTATCTGCCCTATCTTTCACAAAACTCAGACACGACTGGGTATTCTTTTGGGTCATGTTTGATGTATATGGACACTCTTTGTCCTGTTAGTGTAATAAAATAGTAGTTAACGTTTGACCCATTTTTTACAGTTTTAGGGGACGAACAAGCAGCGGGTCTTCTGTCGGTAAGTGGTTACCATCACCCATACACACCAACTACTGAAAAGTCACAACACACAGTCTCTCGCTACTGGTGGTCGGTTTGACAGCCATACTCCGTTTACGATGGGGACAGAGGTTTTACCGCGGTCACATTATTGCGTCACGCATTAGCGTAAGTTATCCTCTCATGCGGATGACCACCAAATACATCTCGTATGTTCATTGTACTTTAGGTGTGATGGAATAATTACTGTGGAAAATCAGTGTCATTCTAGGGTTATAGAAACTAATTTTCAACGCACACTTTCTAATAAAAAATACTGTACGATTATGGTTTCGTCATCGTTTTTCTACCGGCTATAAAGATTTTATAGCACCTACACACACTCATATACATAATATAGGAGAAAGAGGGAAAAGACCCATTGAGGTGGCAGTTACTTTTCTTCTATCTGCAAACTCCCATCGCGAACACCATAAAGAAACTCCTATCCGATATCGTTTCTTTATAATTGTACTAGCATTTCCTGGAGTACCGTGTACTTTTGTTGGTTGTCATATTGAAACAAAGTTTTTTCTTTTTTTAAATGGTATAAGGGGCCAAACGAGCAGACGGGTTACCTGATGGTAAGCAACTATCTCCACCCATGGACACCTGCAACTCAAAAGTCACAAGTGCGTTGCTACCCTTGGAGTCCCTCTCGCTCGAGTCAGCGGGAGGGGGGATTTGAATTTGAAATGATTTTTGAAAGTTCTTGAATTTGTATTTGTGAAGAGCGATGATGAATCCTTAGGGTGTTACGCTTTACACAACAAAAACTCATCACCAAGCAAGCGAGAAATCAGTTTTGTATTTATGTAATTAATAGGGTTAAATAACTTAAAACAAGTAAGCGTCACAGTAGCATATAATACTACAAACTACAACTACCTACAATCTGACGGAGAACTCCAGCACCGCACCAGCTCGTTGGTGTGGTTTAATATCCAAGTGAAGAATACATCTGTGTTCCCAACTTGATTGAGGAAGAGGAACAGATCTAAAATGAAAGTTCTGCTTATATTGAGGCACTATCACACACCTTGAAAAGTCATTTTTGAAATATTATTATATTATAATTGAAATTTACATATTTGAAAACTACAGAATTTGATTTATGAAAATAGCGTCAGAAAAAATAAAAAAATTATGATCACAGCATATCAGTTTTAGCATCGTTTATTAAACTTTAAAACTTTCGCATTCCTAGATATACAGGGTTACTGGTTAAGTCAATCTAGTTACTTTAGGCCATCTGTCACTCTAGCAGAAGCAGGCCGGGGTGGGTAAGGACGCGACGCGCTACGGACCGCGCACGCCCTTCGGGGCACGAAGGGAACATCGGGGTTCCCACACAGGAGGGGTCATCTATAAGCCGTAGATGGCTTGAGGTACGTCGGGGTGCCAGGGCTTTCCTTTCTAGGGTATACCCAGTTCCCCGGCTCCTGGTACCTGGAGACGGCGTGCGGTTTTTGGTCGGTTCGGGTCCGATATAATCACCCACTGATGGGTGGTATCCGAGGGGAGTTCCGCACAGGAAAAAACAGGGGATTGTAGTAGCCCTCATTTCTGATAGATTTCACTGTGAAATACCGTACGATTTTCAAGATATTGGACTTTTAAGATTTTTTATAAAAATTATAGCTTCAGAATGATAGTTACCCTGCGCATTACAGGAGAAGTATAAAAGAAAGGCTGCATTCTAATTATCAAAATAAGTGGATCAGAAGAGGTGGTTGGGTGGCTCGTGCGGATACGCATTGGCAGTATCCGAAATAAATCAGAATATGAGCGTATTCCTCGTTCGTACAGGTCGCCATGATCAACAGTTTCAGCAATACACATCAAAGTCAACTTAGCAATAGCTGCACGGATGGCGTAGTGGTTTAAGTGGACGCCACGCCGCTTTCTACTACGCCGAGTGTTGTGGGTTCAAACCCCACATAGGACAACACTTTGTGTGATCCACAAATTGTTGTTCTGAGTCTGGGTGTTCTTTGTGTCCGTTTCATGTATGTTTGTAAAGTCCCCCGCGACACAGGAATATATATTCCTAATGCGGGCGTTGTCTTTATAAAACAGAAACAAAACAAAACAGAAACAGGAAAGTTTTTTACTGGGTACTACTGAGTTATACACTAATTGTTAGTACTCCCGGTCATTCATCTAATTTTTTTTTCTATGAATTCTAATACTATTCTAGACTATTATACCTTTGTAGATAGCTGACAATACGTACATGTTTTCACACATCTGCAACATAACTGTCACATATTTTTTTTACAAATATTTCTTTTTGTCGTCATGCCCACTTTGTTAACTACAGTTACCATACAGTTTTGGTAATAGATATTAGAAAACAATGTATTAACCACACAATACAGTAAAACAAGCAAAAAGACTGAAGATATGATTTAAAAAAAAAAGCATTCGGAAAATTTTGGCAATTTTTATAAAAAATCTTAAAGTTCAATATCTTGAAAATATTTAGGTTTGGGATATGTGACAATCCTAGTTGTATGGTATTTCCATAAGTGATAGACAGCTATTTATATCCCTTTAAACAGTGCTTAAGTAAACAAAACTGTAACGGGGAAGAACCATAAGTTCTATTCGATCAGTTCTATCTTTACGTATGACACTCGTTATACTTATAATTGCAAGTTTCTCAGACCGATGGTGTTTTGCAACTAAAAATAATTATACACATATATGATAATTAAATATACCTATCATCGTCATCAACAGCCTTTAACAGTCCACAGACCACAGTCATAACCTCTTTTCTATGGCTATACCACATTGGCCAGACGGGGTGGTATAGGGTTTGTGTCAAGTTTTCCTTCTCTTTACAGTGCTGTTGTCCTGCGTAGTTTACTCCCTTAGTCGGCTCTTACGACACCCACGGGATGAATAGGGGTGGTGACGACAGTAGGTTTGGCCCTTCTACATAAAAATAAAATATTAGTTTTCTTAGAATTTGCTTCAAACTTTTCCCTTGTTCAGTGTGTGGTTTGAGATAATAAAATAAGTTCGAAATAGTTCCTCGTGAATTCCAGCAAAAAAAAAATGTACTGCTAAATTTTTATTTTGGCGTATGTTTTTGCGGGTTCGATTCCCGCTCAATTCAAACATTGGTGTGCATGAACATTTAATGTTTGATTTGGTCTGAGTGTTTGTATGTATGATAAGTATATATTTACAAAATAAAACCGGTCAGGTACGAGTCGAACTCGTACGCCGAGGGTTCCGTGCTTACCCAGATTTTACGCAGATTTACGCGAAAATTTGTAAGTACCAAAATTTATCTTAATTTTCAACTTATTTTTTGGAGTTATTCCTTTATATATTTATTTTTTGGAGTTATTCCTTTATTTGTGCTGTAAGACGTTTCTTTTTGCCAAATTTCGTGATTCTAGGTCAACGGGAACTACCATATAGGTTATCGACCCAAAACCTATAGGGTACTTCCGGTTGACCTAGAATTGTCAAATTTGGTTAAAAGTAAGCAGAAAAATCTGAACAATAAAAAAAGTTGAAAATTAAGGTAAATTTTGGTACTTACAAGTTTTCGCGAAAATCGAAATTTGCCCATATCTTTCTATCGTGTTAACTCAGGACCTTGATTTCTATACACCTAATAGGGACCATGGACCTCAGTATCTGGTATAAACTTACTAGGCCTACCCGTTCCTGAGAAAATCGGTAGTGACACACGGACAGACGGACAAGAAAGTGATCTTATAAGTTTTCCTTTTTTACCTTTTGAGGTACGGAACCCTAAAAAGTATTTATGAATATATTATATCAGTTGTCTAGTACCCATAGTACAAGCTCTGCTTAGTTTGGGACTAGATGGCGTTATGTGAATGTGGTAGAGAATTATTATTATTTATAGTAATTTTACATTAATATGAAAATACAAGTCATGAGTTGTGTCAAGTAATGTTAGGTAATCAAAATGTTTGATACGTCTTTGACAACAGTTTCGGGAACACGAAAAATGTGACAATCTGCGTGTCATCATCATCATCATCAACAGCCTTTAATAGTCCACTGCTGGACATAGGCCTCTCCTTAGAAAAGAGGTTTTGGCCTACTATACCACGCTGGCCAGACGGGGTGGTATAGGGTTTGTGTCAAGTTTTCCTTCTTTTTGCAGTGCTGGTGTCCTGCGTTGTACGAAATAATCAATCTGCGTGTACATGTCCCTAACAATAGATTTGGATTTAAGTCAATCACTTAAAGCAACTGTGTCATCCTAATGTGTTCGATTTCTCGTCGTGTTCCCGGAAGGTAAGGTGGCGACATACCTACGTACAGATGATAGCGGTTTGTGGTCAAGGTCACCATTGATGGTTATTAACCGGGAAATAACCGGCGTATTTCATAAATATTATTACATTTACATGGGTGACACATCCTTACCTAACAAGCTTTATATTTATGTTATTTTTGGTTCCTAAATGATGTAATGTTACAACATACTAATACCTAATACTAAAATAATCACTTTTAAGGTATTCAATATTTTTTGCCATATTTTTTTCTGAGTAAGTTTTCTGTTGGGAATTTTTATTGCTCCGCACTAGGAATATCATGCGTCGTGGGGGATTTTACAAACATTCATTTAACTTATATAAAGAACACCCAGACAGACCAACAATTTATGAATTACACAAAAGTACTGTCCCGTGTTGTGATCGAACCCACAGCACTCCGCACAGTAGGAAGCGGCGAGGTGATCGCTTAAACCAAAACGTCATCCGTGCAGTCTAATTGTAGGAAAACCCAGGGTATTAAATATAAGTCTTGTTTTAAATATAACAAATTAACTTTGAATTGAGTGATCAAGTTGATATTTCTTATGGGATGTTATCACGGATGAAGCTTTGGGCGAAACACAAGGATGCTGATGATCCAGATTATTTGGAGATTTCTTCACAATTATTTTTTTGTTGAAGTGGTTAACTTGGTAATACCAATAGTAGCATTCTTATAAGAAAAACAGAGCAAGTGCGAGTTGAACTTATGTGAAGAAGGTTCCGGATCACTAATTATCTAACTGTTTCTGGATTTCCCAGCTTCGAGATGACGACACAAACCAGGGCGGGGGGGGGGGGTTTGGTTCACAAACTATTAGTCATGCAGGCTATTGTGCGAGCTATACTTGGAGTTCTTTGAAGGAGAATATTCGTGATGAGGACATCGTACAAAGAGTTGAAGTTATTAAAAAATGAGCGGTGAGCGGTAAATAGAGGAATGGATGATAATCCCTAGCCAGGTGGAGCCATGGCCCGAAGATAGGCTGTATGGAAAAGTATTAAGCAGGTTCTCGCATAGTTTCAATCTGATACTGTTTATCTATTAAAACCCTTTTTCTCAGAAAGCGTAAAGTTATGAAGTTTTAAGGTCGTATCGGTCCGGAAATACCGCAGACGATAACCCGTGCCACAGATTGATTGTGAGGGGCAAAAAGTGTCTCGAAAAGCGCACAATAGCGGAGTGCCAACCATCCAGGTGATGAGGATGAAAATTTTGCCGTATGGAACGGTGGCGGCAAGTTGTGGCTGGTATTAGTCCGAACAATTCCTCGGTATACTCTCCGTGATATATACGGTAGATAATGCAGAGTGAAGCCACATCTCTACGTAACGCCAAAGGATCGAGCCGATCGGAGATGTGTGGGCTATCGACGATTCGAGTCGCTCTTCGTTGGTTCAGAGGGAGAATATTGACCGATAAAGACTGGTAGAGCCTTCTGTCCATAGACATTTTGCAGTTTTTTATTGGCTTCATTATTTTTATAATTATTTTTTCTTTCATAAAACTCCCAAAAAAACATTTTAATTCACTTTGATGTCATGTTTGTGATAATAAAAGTGAGAACACTTGCCTTATGTACTTAACATTTAATTGACTTTAAAATTATCTATATACTCTAAATAAATATATTAAATGAAGTACCTATAACAAGATTGTATATACTTCCATAAAACCATATTTGACTGCACGTATTGCGTAGTGGTTTAAGCGGTCAACTCGCCGCTTCCACGAATTGTTGTTCTGAGTCCGGGTGTCCTTTGTGTCCGTTTCATGAATGTTTGTAAAGTTCCCCGCGACATAGGATTTATTCCTAGCGCGGGAGTTGTCTAATATTTTATTTTTCCACCCTTAAATGTCAACTTTGTTTAAATTTTTATTAAACCACCTAGAACTAGACCAATCAAATGAATGTTCATAGTGCCCGCTATTAAACAGATGAAACTTATTACAATTGCTATAATAACTGTTGATATGTGAGCACGGCATCACTTTTTATACTTCAAAGCCTTTACCCATTTAACGATCATTATGAAATTTGTTCTGCCCCCTGTCGGGTTACACAAAAGGTACTTTTAACCCAAAAGAAAATGTTCCCAAAGGATAGGAAAATAACTTTTAAGAGCTCGACTACCTTGACTAAATCTACCTTTTTCTAAAATACAACCATTTTTCCATATTAATGAAATCATTTTGAAAACACTGTGCACCGATATCAAATGGTGGAAAATTACTTTATGAATATGAAAATTGAATATGTCTTTTGAGATTGAATGTTCAGGAAAACGGTACACACAAAGTTGAATTCTAGAAAAACTACAAATCTATGAAACATCGTAACAGTGACAACAAAACGAATACACCAGTAGCAACAAAACCAAGTCCAAAATTAATTCAAAATATATCACAAACGAATGTTCATCGTTTTTTTTCTAATTCTAGGTTAAGTTGCAGGAATCCAAGGTCGGCCGTATCCCTTTACCTTCAAGGTGGCCCATCAGCTCGTTTGCACCCTCCTCACTCCCTATTTAATAAAAACAGATGGGAGTCGGTCTCCTTAACTATTGAATCAACATTCTACAACAGCGACAGCATTCGTTTCCAAACCCCACAATAACTAAAGGTCCAGAGCACATGCCTAATATAATCTGAATTTTTGTACGAGGAATCAGACCCCGTGTCAACACGGGGTCTGATTCCTCGTACAAAAGCGTGACATGAGCAATAAAGTATTATAAAATATTTGATTCTCTGCTTCATGTCAGAGGTATTCTTTAAAAAGAAAAGACTTACAGATCCTTTAAATTATGTACTTATTAAAAGCGTTCTCGAAACACGAATTCTGAAGCGTTGACCTGCTGCACTGTAGCGTTCCAAGAAATATAATCTGTAGTTCGACACACAATGCGGCCCTTACAGTTGTAAGGACAATCAAATCAAATTTATTAAGACGTACTTCCATAGATGAAGGGTCACGGAGAAAGGCTCTGAACTCGAACATCAAAAGACTTCTACGTCGGTATAAACGCCTTTGTAGGCCTCACGGTAGAAATTGACGGCTTTGTTTAGGAAAATCGAAATACTTGTCAAAACTGTTACAATTTTCTTGCCATTCACTGTGTGAACTAAGACTGTGTAATAAGATTTTGAGATGAGAATCCCCGTTGGCTTTGTATCTGTTGATTTTATCAGTTTCATATGCACCATCAAGCACAGGACTTCAAGACTTGGTCATATTGCTGCCTGCCACTTTTAGAAGGACGGTCTACCGGAAGATACACCCTACGCTGCCTTTTACAGTTCGTTATTACCAGTGCACTTAAGAATGAAAGTTTTTACATAACTTTTATGTAAATATAATATATGTGTATACTTAGATACATAATAAAAGGTTTTAACAATGTTTGAGAATACCTCTGTTACAATTTCCAGCGGCGACATTGTTGCAATATTAAAAATATCAGAATTTAAAGGTCAAGCGATACGTCCATTTATCTCGTTGTATTATTAAATAATGTGAGTTCTTTAGCCCTAAACCCTTTTATTATACAAATTGCACAAGTAATCAAGTAAAATAGGACTTTTATGCTAATTAATATTATTATTGTTAATGTGAATTTATTTGTTGGTAATAAACACGGTATAAAGTGTATCCACGATACAAGTTGAAGCATCGAGTCGATGCGATAGTCTACATTTGTATGTTCACAAGCTTCACCAAAACACAGGCGATCTCTATCACTCTTGCGAACATGTAAGGAGCAACAACCCGGCCAATCCTAAACCCTTAAGTTGAAGCTTAACGTAGAAAATCCTTACGTTGAACTCGAACTGAATCAAAAGATAAAATCTATTCGGGGCTTAATTTGTACATAGATGTACGTATGTGTGTGCATGTGTGCGATGGAACTGGCTGGGAGTAATGACTTGAAACCTGGTACAAATCTGCCATCAGACGTTTATTGAGACAGTTTTAATTGTCTGTCTGATAGCTGCGAACTAAATTGAATTATAGAAAATAACGAGAGTACCCGTGCTGATTCACAGAATTAAGTTTAATTTAAATGTTAATAACTAGCTACACTCCAATTTAGATGGGAAGATTCAAATAGAGGAGCTTTTTCATGCAGTTGTTCTCATACCCAAAAGAAATTTGCGTAGCTGGAAATTTATAGAAGCTATCATAGCTTCTATAAATTTCCAGCTATGCAAATTTCTGAGCTGAAGCTGAAGCTATGAAAACATTAGAAATGTTTTTTTTTTTTATGTTAGAGGGGGCAGACGAGCAGACTGGTCACCTGATGGAAATTGACCACCGCCGCCCATGAACGTCTGCAACTCAGGAGTCATAGGAGGTATACATACTCAGGAGGTGTAGAAAAAGGGTAAAAATTATGTTTCCAGTAATTTAATTTATTTGATAACAAACTATCATAAAAAAATATACGAAATCAGTTAAACGGAACTTCTGCAGAGATTTAGGATAGGCTTATTTTTTTTATATACGGACGAAGTGAACGAAGTGGATCAGACGCGGGTGTATAGTTGAAATTCACCACCATATCAGTCAAACAAGTTTGTTTCAAAACAAGTTTGCTCCATGTCTTGGTCAAAATCTTTGGGCTGCTGTTAAATGTTGTGTGTCTCAGTACCGTCACTTACGCAAGGACCATGTACGAATATTATCTCAAAAGCCTTTGCACTCATTTGGAACCATCAAGGTGGTTTAGTTAATTGTTTAGTTTAGGGAGAGCCATGCTTCGGCACGAATGGGCCGGCTCGACCGGAGTGATACCACGGCCTCACAGAAAACCGGTGTTAAGCATTTCTTTTGTTGCCTTTCACTGAGTGACTGAGGTTACCGGAGCCCAAACCCCTCTCACGCTGACTCTACGCACTTGTGACTTTTGAGTTGCAGGTGTCCATGGGTGGCGGTAGTTGCTTACCATCAGGTGACCCGTCTGCTCGTTTGCCCCTTATACCATAAAAAAAATTGTTACAAATAACTTACTTGTAGCGGTAGAGTATCACACTTGTGATCAAGTGGTTCAAACCCCACCGACTGCACTACCATCTTGAAACGACTAATGGCAGTTTGTCACCAATTCGCGAGCTTAACGAGCGTAACCTACATTGCTATTATTCTTTGTAAAAATGCATATCACAGACAATAAATGAAAAATCAGAGTTCACAAAAAAGGGGTTACATTGCATGGCAAAATGTCCCCATTTTTGGAAAGTATTTCGCAAACTACCTACCTATTTATGCAACTATAGAAAGAAATTATAAATCATTCTGGAGCTGAAAATCCTTTTGGGTATCATGTAATAAACTGCGGGTACAACATCATATGAAATGATTTGATATCCAAAGAGTAAAACCATGATATACCAAACGATACGGCATCCGAGAGCGCTTACAGCAGAACAAAACCTCCCTGACCAAAAAAGGCCATTGTTTTTCAATAATGTAATTTCGAACTACTCTTCACGATATAAACTTGAGATTGAGTATTTTTACAGATTTGTTTTTCTTCTCAGACTCGCAGTTCCCTCATTCAAGAGGAACTGACATCAGTCTGTATAACTTGCGGTCAGATCAGCCTGATGTTGGTATGAGGCCATTTTAGCTCCATGAAAATCCAAAGATAGCAAAATCCGTCCACCAGTACTTGATATTTTTTGCGCATTCGCATATTAGGTAATTCGATTGTATTCGAACCCTAAATAAATACCACGATTCAGCCCGTTGCTGATCAAAGTGTTTTGATGTGAGACTATTGGTTTGAATAATAAGGACATTTGTGTATGATCTTTGTAAACTGCTCCATAGCATCCAGAACACTCCCAAACGCGCTCTCTACTATAAGCTCTAGTAGAAGAGTTGTAGAGGAAAAGGAGTGGCACAAACGGGAGCAATTTCCGTCGATTCAGTACATTAGCCTATAGTTCATATTTGGGACATTGGGAAATTGAATAGCCATCATAAACCAATTATTAATAAATAAAAGGTTAAACAAAAGAAAAGTTTGTAGTATTTTTTCTAGTATGTTATGTAATAGCTAGCGATTTTTTTCTGAAAGATATCAAGTTAAACTGAAAAAAATGTTTATTTTAGTTAATAGTTATTATCTTTTGATAAATTTTGGGTAAGACCTGGATGCTTATTTTAGTAATACGGAGTCATTAATAATATTTGTTTTATTAAAGATAGGGTGGATCATAATTAGGGCAGAAGTTGCACAAACGTATACTTTTAGATCTTTTGCCTACATATGTACCTACATATGTCTTTATCTTAGAAGGTAGATAGCTTTTACTGGATACAGAGAAATAAATTTTGAAAGGAATGATCCATGTTGCAAAAGCTTAAATCAAATCAATGATCACAAAGAGCTAAAGAAGAAGTTCTTTAAGACTCACTGGACTAGAATTAAGAACTTCTTGATGTAGACAGAAATGACAAATGAACAAGCCGCAATTATACATGCTTACTTAACTTCCAGAAGCAAATGTAATTGATTTTAATCTAATATTTATGTAGCCAAGTAAGTAGTAATTAATCTGAATAGGATTACAATGGTGCTAATGCTGTTGTTCGAAAACTCTCTAAACTAAACATCACTAAACATTATTTTAGTCCTGTCAAATACAATTTGCGATATTTTCCATGTCAGCATTGGATTTAACTGGATAACATCCACCAAAAGCTTTCATGGATTACAAATTGTGCCCCCTCTAACATAAAAAAATAATACTACGTTTTCAGATTAGGAAACGTTTTTCGACAGGACCAAACTAATTTTTAGTGATTTTTAGTTTAGTTTAGTGAGTTTTCGAACAATAGAATGAGCACCATTAACATCCTAATAAAACATACAATTCGTTGCAGATATCATCAATATATAATGTTGGCCACTGCTAAAAATGCAATTACTGTCAAAATGATATGGGAGGGTGATACCAAGTCTTATATCAGCATATCAATAACCTCGACATACTTTATGGCGTGGCGATTACAACTTGCGATATTTTCCATGTCAGCGTTGGATTTAGATATAACTGGATAACATGCAACAAAAGCTTTCATGGATTACAAAATGTGCCGATTATTTCAGTGTGTGTAAATAGTCATACAGCAATACAATCTATCATCTACATATACGTAGTGCTTTTTCAGTAACTCATTAATAAAAATCGTTTACAAACAGCATTCAATTACATTAAATATACGTTATTTGGGAGTGAAGACAGCACTATTTGGACAAGTTCATGAATATGAAAGTCTTAAACGGTCTATAGTTATGTAAATTTTATGTAAATAAGATGGTAAAACGCTCGTAACAACACACAGCAAAAAAGGTACAGCCTTCGCACATGGCGAGACGAAAAAAAAATGGAAATGTATTTTTATTTCGAAAACCGGGTCACATTTTATTGACGCCCCCTTGTTTCCCGTAATATGACTTTAATCAAAAAAGCTGTTACTCACCGTACAAATAACTCCCGGAATTGATCCTTATTTGTGCACAAAACCTTTCTTTTTGACAATTTAATTGAAAATGTTCACCATAACACACGCGACGATTTTCCACGATTCAAAAAACGAGCGCGATGTGTCCGCGCACCGGCGACTGCCGTAAAACTAACTGATGACAGGGCAGTGTTTACGACGTAAAGCGCATGCGTCTTCAACTACCCTCATTTTCAAAAACCGATCAAACAAATTTCACTCCTATCTCGTTGTTATAAAGTTGTTTTATCTCTTGTTTGAGTGTGTGTTGTGTTGCAGTTACGTCGAAAGCTTTCGTATTTGGTTCGTTTTTCCAACGTTGTTCATTTTGTGTGCGTTATTTTGATGTTCAATGGCTGCCTCATCACTCATCACCGCTCGCTCGGTATTACCTATCTGATTATAATCCCGGGTCGGATTACACACTGAGGACGTTGACCCTGCTTGACAGATGATGTATATTAATCATAGTTTTTCAAGTTTATTTATTATTATCTGAGCTCGTAAAGGATTGCTGATCAAGTTCAAGTAAAGAGGCTTGTAATAATAATATACTGATTTTACAAAATGCAATGAACAAGCACCTGTTATTGAAATTTTAAGGTAAGGTTCGATTAATATGTAAAAATTAAGTACCTACATGTTTAACTACTGGAGTTAGTTACAAAGTTTTTCAATTTAAGATGTTTGAAGAAGTTTAAATAGTTTTCAAGGGTACTACTATACCTGTTTGTCGAACATACAATCAACATACATACCTCAAGTCACATACGTATGCCTTTGGCGTATGTTACCGGCATTCTCAGAACATTATATCGCCTGAAAAACTTTTATTAAAATAAATATGTCTAATAATTCAACAGATTTAAGATAACAAATTTAGGTTAGTACTAAGAGCAGATTGTGCACTTTATGTCCATCCTGTGATCGGTGCGATCACCACAAATCATCATCACATCAACAGCCTATACTAGTCCACTGCTGGACATAGGCCTCTCCTTAGAAAGGAGGTTTTGGCCTACTATACCACGCTGGCCAGACGGGTTGGTATAGGGTTTGTTTCAAGTTTTCCTTCTCTTTGCAGTGCTGTTTTCCTGCTTAGTTTGCTACCTTAGTCGGCTCTTACGACACCCACGGGATGAATTGGGGTGGTGACAATTTGTATTCTTAATCCGTCACTACACGGACTCCGTCACCACACGGAGCCACCACACCAAATCACAAATACCATGACTTAAACATTATGTTAACAGTCAGCTATGACATATAATTCCTTTGATTATCTTCATTACGATACATTTATAAGCCGATCTGAAAGTATTGTGAAGACAGCTACGGATTGTAACATTACCAACAATAGGGAATATGCATGTATTTTTTTTATTTTTTTAAACGATTCTACTAGTTATTACATTACCAAAAATAAATATAACACATCCGAAATATAAACCGTTAAGCACAAAAAAAATTATTAAAATCACCATCATTTTGGGGCAATTTGAACACGTCCATTTTGGCGCGCTTTTTTTGTGACGTTAGATTACACTTTCAGACGAATTCGATGTCAACAACGGTTTTGTTTGTGAAAGTTAAAAAAGTGAGTGATAAAAATTAACTTATTACCATGGAACAGCCAATAAAAACTTATTATAAATATTGTGCCGTTTCTTTGTGCCCAAATAATATCAAAACTGCACCTGACAAAGTATATTCAGTCATTGTGTTGAGTCTTTCTACACGGGAATTTAATAATTTAACACTGAAAACGTATTAGTTATTAACTTAAAATGAAACAAATAATCACCAGAAACCAAATATTACAAATACACACAACTTGTTGACACTCTTGACAGTGTAGGTTGACGTCACGTTTTATTCAACCAATAGCGTTGCGTTTTAGAAATTTGCGAGGGAATCTTAAAAAAGCCAATTTTTGATGATTAAATTTCACTATTAAATTATAATAAATTTCCAAAATAATTGTATGGGTATCTTTTTTTAGCAATAAAAATTACAAATAAAAATATTTTGTCCATTTTGGTGTCTCGTGCATATTCCCTATTGTTTTACATACGAGTAGGTGTATAGGTAGGTATATATCATTACCATTAGAAGGGCGTTGAACTTTTGCTTCTGTTAATGAGAATGCTTTGCGAATGATCCTTATTCGAACACTTATGTAGTAATATGAGAGGAGAAAACTAAACTCGAGAGCAAATGACTTGGGGTCAGCTAAAAGTGGATCAAAAATAAATCAAATCTCAACTTTAAACAAAAATAGTAGAAACACCTTTTTTAAATAATATTACAGTACTTTGTGTTACCTCCACATGGGACTGGGACTATTATCTAAAATATGGTTTGACATGCTGTACACTAAGTCTCTTATACGTTATAGTTTGAATATTCTCCCATTCCTCTACGAGAATGATTATGAAATCTCGAAGCCTGATCGGAGTAGTGTCTTTGCCAGAATCATCATCCCAGCGCTCTCTCTACTTGTTCCATACAGTTGAGGTCCGGGCCACGTGCTGGAGACTTCATAAAGTTAATGTTCACTTCTTTATGGTACTCGTAATATTCACAAACTGACTATGATTCATTGCTCTCGAGTGTAGTTCCTAGTAACAGGCAAAACGATATACAGTCTATTTGTCTCAGTAAATGAATACAGCCTTCGTTTGAGAGGTGGATAATACTAATTATTTAGACAGATAAAAGCGGAGGCTATCTGTGTTTAAAGAGGGTCGCTCCCGCTGCTCGTACTCGTGTCAGGTCAGTGGATTTACTGTCGAGTTAATCTGTTGTATCAGAGTGCTTGAAGGCCGAACTTACTATGAGGAAAAAAGAGGAGACAACTTGCATTGTACGTACACCGTTCTGTTAAAGTCTTAAGTTATTGAAAATCGACGATCGAGTTGACGCAATCCACAACAATGCCAAAGTTTTTATGAAGTGAAAATTTCAGGAGCGTTGGGCATTTTTCAACAACAAATAAGAGAACTTATTTTATGGTTTAACAAAAAACTCATTTTTTGAGATGGGATAAAACCATTGAACTCGCGACACTGTTGCCGATGCCTCTGTTGAAGTGAAAACTTCGTTAGGCGCATTGGTCATATTTTGAGATGAGAAAAACATTTGAACTCGCGACACTGTTACCGTTACCGACATCTCAGTGTCAATCTATATGAGTTTTCACTTCTATCGGCACTCGACACGACATAGGGGGTAAACGATCAGACGGGTCACAAGTGATGATAAGTGATCACCTCCGCCAATGAACACCTGCAACTGAAGAGACACAGGTGAGTTGTTGACGTTTGAGACCCCTCCCGAATTATGGGCAGGCAGGGTTTCCAAGCTAAAATATTCTTAGTAATTATCCTTTAATTACATCACTGAGACACTAATTCAAACGAATAGAATAGTTGTTCTAATTCTATAAATACAAGCATCGGGGGGTGGAACCAAGTATTAAACGTACCTTGTATTAAACACAGCTCAGTTCTGAGTAGGAACGGTACACTATATAGACAAACTAATTAGCACGTGCCACAAGCAATCGCTGCTAATGAAATTAATTCGTTTGATCGTGTCATGAACTTGTGAAATCTTAGTTCAAGCAATAATAATAGAGCCCCACGTTGGGCGCCACTACAACACCTGTTACTAAAAGCTTAGTACGCGATTGTTTTAGTAACAAATTTAATTATGTGTTGTGATTCAAATCCACAAAGGACTAAGAATCGTTTATTACATCTTCAAGTTTTACAGGTACATTTACTGATAAAATTAAAGGTTACGAAATAAATTTGAAGCATCCCGTAATGTTACTCACCCGGTTAAAAGCAATGAAAGAATTACGTAACACTGGTTTTCTGTGAGGTCGTGGTATGACTCCGATCAATCCCTACCGATATACGAGTACCTATCACATTATATAATAATAGATATTAAAGTATAAAATTTCCGTTGTATAGTAATTGATACTTTGAATTGACATAAAACCTTCATGGTGTGGGATTTTTGCTTGCTCAAAGGGACAACCATTTTTTTATTTCCAGAAGGCAGTACAAAATGCTTTCACACAGTTTGTCCAATCTAGATCCCCAGAGTTCTATCGTAAAGCCATAAGTGAACTTCCGTTGAGATGGCAGCAATGTATAGATAATGAGGGTAAATATTTTGATTAAATAAATATGTTACATCTCAGAAAAAAACGTGTTTAAGTCTTTCGGTACAAATCGGCAATTTTATACTTTAACCCTTAATATATACCGAGCATGGCTCGCATGGAGCGGATTCAACGGCTGGGTCTCGAAGTGGCCTTGCAGAAATCCGTGGCCTTGTTCATTCATGGGCCTCGGGGAAAGCCGTCTGAGTCATCCAGCCTCATAGGAGACACTCGCATTGACATCGAGCCCTTGATGAGTTATCTGGGGCTCGATCTCGATGGCCGGTAGCACTTCGGACATCACTTCCGAGGGCTGGTCCCAGAGTTGCTTGCGGCTTTGTATCAGTGGTGCAAGGAGGCGCGGGAGTTGGGTCAGAGTCCTGAGTCTCGAGAAATTGACCAGAAATCCTAACTTCGCTTGGTCCTCATGGAGAAGTGGCAGGAACGACATGGGCATATAGGCGCCGGGCACGCCTTTATTGAAGCGGTAAGATATATATCCCATAATAGAGGATTAGCTCGAGAGGCAACACGGGACCGACTGACACAGGTGTTTACCGGGAAAGGATGCTTCGGCGATCACCTGTGTCTGATCAGCAAGGCAACACCTGAGTGTCACCACTACGAAGGCCGTACCGTGGACACGGTACACCACATGTTGGTAGAACGCCCGGCGTGGGTAGAGCAGAAGCGTGGCAATTTTGGCCACTCTAAAAAAGACGTTTGACAAAAACATGAAACTACAAAAACACATTAAAAAGTTAAAATCAATGTTACGTATTAATCATCACATCACATCACATCATCAGCCTATCGCAGTCCACTGCTGGACATAGGCCTCTCCCATTGCACGCCACTTAGATCGATTTTGGGCTTCTCGCATCCAGCTCCTGCCAGCCATCTTGCGCAAATCGTCACTCCACCTGGCCTGTGGGCGTCCTACACTACGTTTGCCGAGACGCGGTCTCCACTCAAGAACTCGTTTTCCCCAACGGTTATCGGTTCTGCGGCTAATATGGCCAGCCCACTGCCACTTCAACTTACTGATCCGGTACGCTATGTCGGTGACCTTAGTTCTCTGCCGGATCACCTCATTTCTGATGCGATCCCTTAGAGAAACGCCGAGCATAGCCCTTTCCATAGCACGTTGAGCGACTTTGAACTTGTGGACCAGCCGTACCGTAAGTGTCCACGTTTCAGCTCCGTATGTCATGACGGGTAGGACGCACTCATTAAAGACTTTCGTCTTAAGGCACTGTGGGATCGACGATGAGAAGACTCGACGTAGCTTCCCAAACGCTGCCCAACCCAACCGAATTCTTCTGTTCACCTCGTCCTCGAAGTTGTTTCTACCTAACTGCAATGTCTGCCCGAGGTACACATAATTTTGAACAACTTCGAGAACGGCACCGTGTACCGCAATCGGTTCCGGTAGTACATGTTCGTTGAACATGACCTTGGTTTTATCCAAGTTCATCCGTAGGCCGATGCGTACAGAAGTGTCAGCTAAGTCATTCAGCATTTGCTGTAGGTCCTGCAACGTCTCTGCCATGATGACGATGTCATCTGCAAATCGCAAGTGAGAGATGTATTCGCCATTGATATTGATGCCACGCCCTTTCCAGTGCAGCGTCTTGAACATGTCCTCCATTGCATTTGTGAACAATTTCGGGGAAATAACGTCCCCTTGTCTCACTCCTCGATGCAATGGTACGGGCCTTGTTTGCTGATTCTGTACTTGGACGGACATGGTGGCGGCTTCGTAGAGACATCTCATCACTTTGATGTATCGCCAATCTACTTGGCAACGCTGCAGGGACTCCAGAGCAGACCAGATCTCGATCGAGTCAAAGGCTTTCTCATAGTCCACGAATGCTAGACACAGGGGCTGATTATATTCTTCGGTCTTCTGTATAATCTGCCGCACTGTGTGGATGTGGTCTATGGTGCCATATCCGCTCCGAAACCCAGCTTGCTCCGGTGGTTGGAATTCGTCGAGTCTTCGCGCAAGACGGTTCGTATTAATCATCATTAGTCAATTTTACAAAGGAAAGGATATCAAAACTTTGGGTTCGAAAATCCGTGTGGGCGTCTTACGCCTCCGTTGGTACATCATTACCTAGCTCCCGAGGCGTAGTTGTAACGCGGAATTAATTGTTCCGAAAACACACGCAGCTCCAACGTTACTTGGGTATACGGTCGCAATAAATACGTCTGCCTATTCCGCTAGACAGCTCTCGCCTTCCATACCCGCCCCTATTTTTATCCAAGGCGAGGACACGGGATTTTAATGGGCAATAGTCCCGCCTTTCTGTAGCCTGCACTAGGGTTCCCAGACTATAAGACTATAAGTATGAATATTTTAGTTTTAAATTACTTATGATCTTCAATGTGCATAGCAGTTTGTTAACCTATTGAAAAATTATTTCAGTCTTAGTTAGCAAATTTACCGAGGAAGTCTATAATATCACGGTACAGCCAATAGGAGCCGAATACCAATGGAAAGTGTTGCAAAAACAATGAAAACTTATTCGGTTATTCGGAATTTACGTGAATCAGCTAGTCTGTAATACATATGTATATCATCAGCCTATACTAGTCCACTGCTGGACATAGGCCTCTCCTTAGAAAGGAGGTTTTGGCCTACTATACCACGCTGGCCAGACGGGTTGGTATAGGGTTTGTTTCAAGTTTTCCTTCTCTTTGCAGTGCTGTTGTCCTGCTTAGTTTGCTCCCTTAGTCGGCTCTTACGACACCCACGGGATGAATAGGGGTGGTGACACTCTGTATTCTTAATCCGTCACCACACGGACAGTACCACACATATGTATATAGTAACATATAATTATGCTTATGAGCATTCTGGTTACCATCGCACAGGTATGCCTGAGTTGGGATCAGATGGCCGTGTGAGTGTCAAGTTATTTTTTTCTAAAATACTTTAAGTTTTCAGTTAAGGTACGCTAAGTTAACTTGCCTAGTATTTTGAAAACGTTATTCATAGAAGACTAGAAAATATCCTATGTCCTTCCTCAAGAATCAAATTAACAACAATTAAGATGCAATTTGGTATGGAGATAGTTTGATTCTTGAGGAAGGACATAGGGTACTTTTTACCGACATTAAAAAGTAGCATATGTCTTTCCGACAAAGTTAGTACTTATGTATATCTTAATACACTCATATTTTAGATAAATAAAAAACACACAGACATAGAACAAATGATTATTTGCCCTGGGTGGGAATCGAACCCACGACCTCTGGATGCCGAGCCGTCAGGATTACTAAAAATCTTACCACCAACCAACAGGCCCGTGGAAGTAAATTTTGTTTTTTTTTAATCAATGACCAAGCGGTTTGTAGTTTCTACATCACCATCACCATCACCATCACATATATATTAGTATCACATTAGTATCAAGTAAGTAACAAATAAATATTTTGTATCTTTGTCATGTTAAATATATTCAAATGATAGTAATATAAACTTGGCATATATTTTATAAGTTTCTTTTAAATTACTTCAGAGCATATTGTGTTTAAACTTAATGTGGAAGTTGTTTGTTGTTGCGTTTAACGACTTTTAGCAAACAATCAGGAAAATGTCTTTGATTAATAAATGTTTAACTATGTGCTAGGTTAGAATGGCGTTGGTAAGTACCAACGCCATCTAACGGGGTTTTCCCCTGCGGGGTTTTATCTAAGGAAAAATCATTTCACATACATTTCATCACATATAGTGATGCGTCTGTACGGTTGACTCTTAAGGGGGTTACTCAATTCGGAGCCATTCCTGAAGGCAACAGCCATTAGAGTATTCTCGTCTACTTTACGTCTTATTTATCCTTAAAAAAAATACGCTGTTTTTATTATTTTTCTTCCTGTATAACACCTACTGTGATACTGTATTACGTCACAAATAAACAGTTACAAATTTGTAAAGCTGCATGCCCCTAGATATGTATTTTTATATGATCAAATTTTTGAATAACAAATGCAATTGTGCAAACACTATTCTGAAGAGACCAAGGAAAGCCCTCGCATAGTAAATGTACTCGGGGTGTCATGTAGATTCGACCTGACCCCATTCTGAATACAAAGTAACACATTTTGCATAACCCAGTGGCCGGTCGCTGTCCCCTGCTGCTTCCTAATCTAAATATATGTAGTTATCTATTTACTGGCTAGCTTTGTTTGCATGTAGTTTACTTGAATTAACATTAATTCAAACTAAGTGCGAAATAAACAACAAAATAGACAAACCATGATTTATTCACTTCAGTTACAAAAAATATGTGTGTCATAAGAAGAGTTGATCTATATGCAATCGGATAATTGTTACTTTCACACAAAAGGACTTTCATTAAACAACGCATACAGTGTTAATAAATCAAAACATGTAAGTAATTCAACCCCTTCGCCTTGAATACATACTCTCTACAAAAGTTAATCATCTGGTTACAATCAACTGCAGATAGAACAAAATCCTTCGCCCAGGTCCTAAATCAACACGAATCCTGCTTCTTAGAATCAAAGCGAACACTGAAACGAATTTAGTAATAATTCAATCAGTGCCGAGAGCTTTGTCGGGTGGCTCCAAATATAACATTACACTGAAAAACCCGCAGGAGCTCGAGCAACTAGTAAAGAACCTGTATTTGATAAACGCCTCGAGGGAATCCGCTCTCTAAATTGAAATCGGTTCATTTTATGGCAGCTTTACCGTGTTTGAATAGACTCCAATGGATCTGCCAACTCTGTACCGGTGGGATTTAATGTGACATTTACCTAAGTATTTACTAAGCTACCTTTGCTACTACGCCATATATTTATACACGTTGTAAAGACACTTTACAGTATAAAGTCCACTGAGGTCAACGTGTAATGTTATCGCTATTTCACAAGGTACATAAAAGCTTTTTGGGAAATCTCATAGATAACGGCAATAACGAACAATTTAAGATGAACGAATGCTTTAAACCTGTAATTCCCTCCATCTTTCTTCCTGTATGTTAGAAAGAGAAGGTACAAGGTGCCCGTTTAAGACAGTGAAAAGTATGAGTCACTCCTATTACACCTTTCTTATTAAATGACTCCGTCTGTCTGCAGTAGATGTAAGTATTATCGCAGCGAAGGAGTATTCTGTTACATAAGCGCTAATACTGAACACTGTCAACTCATGCGTACGACCAGAAACATACATTGCCAATAAAGCAAGTTTCCCAGGCAAGTTGCTAACAATTACTAATTAACGGACTGCTATTCCAAAGGTCGCGAGTTCGATTCCCGCTCAAGTCAAACAATTGTGTGCATGTACTTTTAATGTTTGATTTGGTCTGAGTGTTTCTATGTATAATATGTATGTATTTACAAAAAAAAAGTATATATGTATTTATATCAGTTGTCTAGTAGCAATAGTACAAGCTCTGCTTAGTTTGGGACTAGATGGCGTTGTGTGAATGTGGTAGAAGATTATTAATATTTAGTTTAGTTACTTTTATTTATTTACTGAAATTTAATAATGAATTATAAAAGCACTGCCTTAGTGGTGTAGTACGGTACACGACTGCATACCGTGAGGCCTCGGATTCGATTCACGGACAGGGCAAAATTCAATAGGGTTTTTCTGAAGAATAATATCCTAAGTTACTCCTTTTACTCTTATAGACAGTAACCTGGTAGTAAAATATTATGAAAATCGATCCAGCCGTTTTGAAGATAACCCGGCACAAGCAGACTGACAGACCGACAGACAGACAAAAATATTCAAGTTGCTTTTAGGCATAGGTATCGTTCAAATAACCGTGTAAACATGAAAAACCTATTATTTTGACATTACAAACAGACACTATTTTATTTAGTTGTAAATGTTGAGATTTGAGTCTGATCTATTGTACATTAAAGTAAAGTTAAAAAAAAAAAGAAATTGTTAAAATTTCTTTAATTTGTAAAGTTTACCTATAGTAATAATAATAATAATTGTTGTTATAAATTATATTATACTCAAAGCATAATAATTTTAACAGACCGATATAAAGCCTCGTTGATATAAAACACCTCAATTTATTGAATAAATTTGCGAGAAATTGGAATAAATGTTTTTTAATATATTATAAATACAAATAAATAAAATTGAAGTGTCTGTTTGTAATGTCAAAATAATGGGTGTTTTTCATGCTTTCACGGTTATTTGCACGATATCTATGCCTAAAATCAGTTTAAATATTTTTTGTCTGTCAGTCTGTCTGGTTGTTGCGGTTAGTCTTCAAAACGGCTGGACCGATTTTAATAATATTTAACTACCGGGTAGCTGTCTATATAAGGAGTAACTTAGAAAAACTTCCCCTATACCCTATATATATATATAGGGTATATATATACACGGTGATTTTGAAAGCGTTTTGGAAAAGAAAATTTTGAGTTATTTATCAGTAACAGAAGCTATATATAACGTTAATTTAATAAAATATATATATTTTTTATCATCAAAGTCGATATTCATATCGATTACAGAGAAAAGAAGAAACCAGTAGTAGGGCTTTTCAATCGCAAGTAGGTAAATACTACGAATAGAAATACTATGCGTTTTAATATCGAGTCACATAAAGGTCGCGCGCTCACGCGCAAGGTCAAGGACGTTTAAATTATTATTCGCCGGAGTGTAGTGCGTGCATACCTGGACAATGAGTTAAGTGATCGGTGGATAGGTCGAGGAGGGCCAGCAGTTGCTTCGATACAGAGAAGTGTAAATAGTGTAAATAGGTATGTAAGTTAATTATTCTGTAGAAAGCTCCGATTTTTTAAATACGCTTGAAATATTTATACCTACAGTCCGTTGATAAATTGATTTGTTGTGAAAAGAACAATCGTGGTTAATAATCGAAAAGAAGTTTAAATAAAATAGGTATTTCCGACGATCCTAAGCCCGTGTAAAGTATGAAGGACAAATTGGAGTCTATCTACGTAAGTACTCGCTAGCTCGCGCCTATAGGTATACTTTTATCAGCTGCTGTTAGCGTCAGCGGTGCGCAGCGGCCGCCGAAACGCACGGACGTGTTTCATTCATATAAGATAATGAATGAATGATCAGTCCAATACTACTTTCCAAGTCGATCGAGTAAATATTAATATTAAAACTGAAATTTTTTTTTAGACAACATTACAATTGATTTAATCATTTTTATTGGTACTATAGATGATTCCAAATTAAAATGTTTCGTTTCCAAAACGCTTTCAAAATCACCGTGTATATACCCTATGGCCCGGTCCGGGAATCGAACCCACTAAAGCAGCGCTTTTCAAATTCCACGCGAACAAAGTCTCGGGCATAAGCTACTTCTTAACAAACTGAGAACTCTTGTGACTGGTCGAGGTTGGAGCCTGCTAGCGCACTGGAAGAGCCACCTAATTGAGCCATTTGCATTTTCGGACGGGGCATGTTCCGTCTGAAACCATCCCCGAGACCCGAGCATGGATCGTTTGAGATATGAAGTCTGGAGTTCACGACAAAATGGTAGTGACGTGTTACGCATTTGTACCACGGGATTATTTATTTATCTCACAGCGTTTTTCCCGCTATGGTGGATCTGCATTGTTTATACTAGGCAATAATTTTCGCCTTGTCGGTATTTATAGCGCACAAATAAGTTTCAGTGCAGTTTCAGTTTGTATTATGTTTAGGTCCAATGATAAATTATACCTAGCATACTCATTTTACCCTCCCGGGAGTTAAGTTGCAGCGATCTCCGAAGGTGCAACAGATAATGCGAGACCAGGATGGCAAAAACTCGGCAAACCTTTAAATACCTGTTGCGGAAACATTTATTAAATTCCTTATGAGATCCATTTTAATTGCTTTTACTTTCTCTTCTAGAATTTACTATGTGGATATATATATGTATATATATCTAATGTAATTAATGTAATGTATATATAAATACTTATGTGTGTGTACCTATTACTTATTAGTTATTTTTATTTATTAATTATTGTGTATGTATTATTTATTAATGTTATGTTCTAATGTAATTAATATAAGTACTCTGGGTATATAATATCCTATATATTGTGCTATATTTTCATAAAATCACATTTTTAATTTCTTTTGTGAATCTACCATGTTTTAGCTCTGCATCGCCCTAAGGCATTAAGTCCGCCTTTGTCACATTTGTGCATAAAGTGTAAAAAATAAAAAGAACTGCTATCTCTCTTTCTTACCTCAGTCAATACCCATTAGATTAAATACGTTTTGTTTTATTCAAGTCAAGTGTCCATAATTTTAATAGAAAATCGTAGCAGCAAATTGTGGTCCGTACCTACGTATTGTCGCCGACGTAATTAATAGGCAAATCGTGCCATATCGTTTAAAGGAAAATTGCTTTAAAGTTTCACCATACGACAGGCTTTGAGAACGTCTTGGGTTTTTCTATGGGCAAAAACATGCGAGTCCTATCCAAAAGTGCGTCATTATGTGCGAACTCTCGCATCCTTGGTAGCCTTCGTGTCCGTGACATTGCGGATAAGTTTCAAGAGTGTCGCCTCCGGTGGTATGGCCACGTCTTGCGGCAACCGCCGAGCTACGTAGGGAACAAATGCCTGGCCATGCCGCCTCCGCCGAGCCCCGGTAGGAGGGGAAGACCCAAGGAGTGCTGGCTTGACGTCGTAAGGGATGATATGCGTACCAATGGTCTCACAACGCGGGATGCTGAAGACAACACATGATAGGTTGCCCCGCGAAGTTAGGTAATTAATTAAATAATCATACTTAGTAGTTAATTAAATAATTTATGTTTAATAGTAATTCGTTATACGTGCGTAGGATTTACGCATTTACGTGATGCGCGTACAAAGATACAGAAACATAGACAAAAAATGTTTTAGCGTCTATTTCACTCATAAAGACTCTCTTTTCATATTTCCTTAATTTATTACCAATTAACTGACATCGGCCAGTTACAATTTCATTGTATGTGTGGGGACTTCAACATACAGTTAATTTTAATATAGTTCAACATCAACTAGTGAAAATGAGATAACTATAAGTAGGAATACCTACCGAACCTTCATCGCGTAATGACAGTTTTCAAAGTATACAAACTCATTTGGACTAGAATTAGAGAAAAATCATCTACCTCAAATCCCGTAATGGCGCAAATGTTGCATAATTCAAATTACGTTTTTTTTTGTAATAGATAACTCCCGCTCTAAGTAGGAATATATCCTTTGTCGCGGACTTAACACACTTACATCAAAACGGCCTTAAGTGTAATCTTCAGTAATCACAATACTACTATTTTCACGTAACGTATACCTACTCACCTTATTCTATACCGATTGGAAACCGAAATGAAATGTTGCATCATACTTTGTTATTCAACTACTAAATTACGATATGTTCTTCCCTAACCGTCGCCAACTTAAGTAAACAAATGCAAAATTATTTTTGAAATAATTTACAGCTTCCTAATAAGTGCTTTATTGTGAATTTTGTACGACTCGCGAAATTGCCAATTTGTCTTCGCGCCAGGCGAGAAGTTATCTAATTAAAAACGTCTTGCTTTCGTTGGTGCTTACAAAAAATATTTAAATGCATTTTGAAGTTTTGAAAAGTGAAATGCCAATCAGAAGTAAACAAAAAGTCATGAATACCTATGTTCTCCCATCACTAACTTACGGTAGTCAAACTTGGAAGTTCACTATTAAAGCTAAAAACAAAATTAGATCATGCCAAAGCGGAATGGAAAGAAGCATATTCAATTTGAAAAGATACAAAAGTACCAAATAAAACTATTAGGGAAAAGACTAAGGTTGTTGATGCTCTATGTCACTGCAAAAGATTAAAGTGGCGCTGGGAAGGCCACATAACCCGGCTGACAGATAACAGATGGACGAAGAGATTCACTTCTTGGGTCGGACCAGCAGGCTCTAGCACGAGGGGCAGCCTGATTTGATTTGATTGGACAAAGAGAACATGGGGGTTCCCACACAGGAGGGGGTCATCTACACGCCGTGGATGGCCCGAGGTACGTCGGGGTAAAAGGGATTTCCTTTCTAGGATATACCTGGTTCCCCGGCTACTGGTTTTTATATTTGACGACAACTTTGGGAGGAGACTGTCTCCAGCAGTGCCCCCCAATAAACGCTTATAACTTTTGAACCAGTGACCGATAAATTCTGATATTTGGCACGGCGTATTTTACTTAACTGTCTTTTTAGTGGCATTGTGTTCAAATCGGCCGGCTCGACGGGAGTAATACCTACCACGGCTTCACAAAAACCCGTCTTGAGCAATTCTTTTGTGTCCATGTGGATTGAGTATGTATACAGTGTCACCCTAGTGTCCCCTATTTTTCCCGTGGGTGTCGTAAGAGCAGACTTAGGGGACAAACTACGCAGGACTACAGTACTGCAAAGAGAAGGAAAACTTAAAACAAACCCTATACTGACCTGTCTGGCCAGCGTGGTATAGTAGGCCAAAACCTCCTTTTTAAGGAGAGGCCTATGTCCAGCAGTGGACTATTAAAGGTTATTGATGAAGCAATTCTTTCGTTTTCGCTTTCACCCCGTAAATGAGATTACTAAAGGCGCAAACCCCCTCACTCCTAAGTAGTAGTAGTCACTATCAGGTGACACGTAAATGAGCAGATCATTTGCTCGCAACACAATAAACCGTTACCGTAGGTAAACAATTTATTACAAAACATTTTCAGACCAATAGGGATAAGACGAGGTTGTAGAAAGGCGTGTTTTGTCAAAATGTAAATTCTTGATTATCAGGAATATACTAGAAAAATAAAATAAAAGTCAAAATCGCTTTTCCACTTCATACTCACTGTATGTCTTTATTAACTTTTTTTGTATTTTTTTATCAATTTATTTTTTTAAACTTGTTTAAATCAAATTGGTATTAATATTAAATATATAATATATATATCTCGAGTGTATTTACACGCTATGTACAACGTGGGTATGTACAAAATTATCTAAGATTATGCTAATACACAGATATACAGATACAAGAGGCCGGGCGGTGCTGCCCACACAGTGAATACGAGCGAGTGGTGCAGGTGAGCCAAGACGACATCGGCAGGACCGCGCCGCACCTCCCACCTCCCCCCCCACACACACACAATGCACTTACGTACTACTTCGTACAATAATATTTCAGTTGCACTCGTTATGTAATATCATTTTTTTTATTTTTTAACTTTATTATATCATCGAGATGCATTATAACAAGATGGCTGCTCTCGTCTATATACACTGACCCCATAAGACAATACATGTTTAGGTGTACACCCTCGTTTCGGCAAACAGTTATTAAACAACAATATTGTCAGAGAGCTGACCTAACGCTAAAATTAATTAAAAGTACATATCGCACTTAACATATACTGCGATGTCGGCTGGAAAAGGGGACGTGTGATATGTATTAGTTTCAAACTGAATATTTAATTGCAATTTTTATCGTTGGTATACAAATGTACTCATCACTATAGTCAAAACAATAGCCACTGATCACTTAACTAGTAAAGTATTACAATATTGTCACATAACATTATTTTATATATTTATTTTATTCTTTTTGCACAAACAACAATTCATTGTACAATTAAATCTTATTATTATCCTTTAGAAAAGAACAATTTTAAGACAAACCTCCCTATTTCTGTAAGTTAGGTAGTAATGGTTTTGTCTCTAAATGTTATTTAAAAAAAATATAAGCGAAAGTTTGAATGGTTTTGATAATGTTCCACCTCATACAAATATGCTGTCTCCCGGTCTCGGATGGAAGCATGCAACTTGGTAATATCGGGCCAAACAACAATTAGTTTCAGAACAAACAATGCGAGGACACACCACATATATAGTGCAAATAATGTTAAGCTATCTTGCGAATAATGCAACATGTTTACAACTTGGTGCAGCCTGTTCTCATTGGGCTGATAGTTAGGAGCTCACAGTCGACCCTGCAAGCGGACAAGCCTTGTTCGATTTATTTCGTTGTTTAGACTCAATACGAAACGTATTCTTTAAAATATGTTCCATCAGAAAATGCTTCAACAAATATTCCGATTTAGATTTTCGTGACGTATGGTTAAACTAAGCAATACTCTATTGTAGTATTGAATACAATTTATACGCCAATAAATGCTGTACTTGATTTCGACATTCCTACCGTTAATTGAGACAATGTTGGTTTGTATATAGAAGGTTTTTGATTGTGTTAAAGAAAAAGTACCACTGTCAACATGTTTTAAAAAAGTCATAAATAGACTACACACGGACATTTCCATGGATGTAGTCGGATGCAAACCTAATTTCTTTATCAGTCCTCGAGCCGACTGATGTTAGAAAAGCACAAACAAATAGCGGCAAATCGTTTGTCAACCGTAAATCCACCCATTAGCCGTTCGACATTGTAACGGTGCAGAACTAGCAAGTAATGCGAGTGAGGGGGAGGGGCGTGGGGTCGACGCGATTAAAGGGCTGGAGGATCATTAGTCACGCCACATTTAGCAGGTTACGTTCTATTTTATTTTTAGTATACCATCCCGTACAGTCTACAAATGTGACAAGTTTTTATTTATCATACATTTTAAACGTAGAACAATGACTACTGTCAGCAATGTAGCAAACGGCAAGAGTCGACTTGTCCCAATTAATATCATAAATGTGAGTTTATTTGATTTGTCGTTCACGCATCTGCTCGACGAACTTCGTCAGAGGTAAAAGGACATTATCCAGATAACAAGTGCTTTTCTTTACATCAACGAGAGAAGCCGCGGTCGAAGCCATCAAGGTATATATTGAGGTACATCTGCTTAGCCTACAACACGACCACGATTTAATAAATAACTAACCTAGTACGCGTTAAACAATAAGGCCACTTTATCTACAATCACAAAATCGAAATCTAAACTCATTTAAACCACAACGGTGCTGATTCTGTTGTTCGAAAACTCTCTAAACTAAACTAAAAATCACTAAACATTTGTTTAGTTCTGTCAAACAACGTTTCCTATTCTGAAAACGTAATATTTGACAGGACAACAATTATTTTTAGTGTTTTTTAGTTAAGTTTAGAGAGTTTTCGAACAACACAATTATCACCAATGTGTCGTTGTTTAAAAACATCAAGACGTTTCGTTTTGTTATTGAACAAGTTCGTTTAGCAAGTTTGTGTGGAGACGAGCACCTAATGTAATTCTCTCTCGCTTCCCGTAATGAGGAACTGTCAGCGGAAATAAAACTGATAGCTTTTATTCTTAGATATTTTCAATTAGCGTAGAAAATTGTGCGGCGCTGGCCGGTGTCGAACGACAGTGATGTATTGACGCGAATTTCACGCTCACTAGTGCGGGGCGGGTCACACGGGGGCGGGTCGGACGGTGTCTCACTCGATATAAGGTCTAAATATTTCACATTCGCGGTCGTGACTCGACGCGCTATATACCCTTTTCTAGAGCTTTTTTACAGAATAAAACTATTTATTAAATAATATTAGAGTATAGTTGCTACCATTTATGGCGATATCATTGATTTATCTTGATAGAGCAAATTGTTACCGGATTTTTTTAGGAAATTCTTAGGATATGCTCGTCTATTATTATTACTTGGGCTGACAATGTACGGAAATATTTGATAGGTCATGATGTTAATTAGTTAACAATATCGTCTAAACTTGTATTAACACGCTGCGCTATCGCTCATGCCGGCCCCAGGTCCCCGCGATGTATCAGCGCGGCGCTATCACCGCTCCACAGCCATTAGAGAGGCTCTTAATGCGCTCCCGACCACACCCTGGTCTGTGTAGGTACGTTGCACTACGAGGAATGATTCCTACAATATGTCGACTTATCAACATTACAAAGCTTGTTACTAATGAACCAAATGTGACAAAAACATAGCTTTGAGAATGAGATATAAACGAAGTCGACAGAACGACACGAATCAATAAAACAATTAAGATTAATTTATATACAAATACACGTACCTAGTTACATTTGAAATGTTTCGAACGACTGAAATTCTTTGGTTGACTGACAAATCCCTGACGAACTAAACGTTTAATAAATAAATTGTTTTTAATCTTATGCAACTTATATGCGTCTGGAAATACAGCATCACAATTAGTGATGCGCAGGATATCTGTATCTACATCGGCAAATACCCGAGAGGTAAGATCTCAATTCAACGAATAAGAACGAACCTAACGGAAAGATTCAACAGATCTTTTTAGGTTGAAATTTTAGATATATTTTGTTAAAATGAGGTGTGACGTACTAACACTATGAACAGTTATCAGAACTTCCTTTTTACACCTTTGTGATATGTGATTAAAGTAATTATTCGAAGAATCACGCGCAATATAAGCCGACAGATACCAAATTATTTATGACTTGAATATCAACTATTGTTTCAAGATAACGCTAATAGACATAATCTAAGAAAGAAAGTGTGATGTGGTTTTATGAAACCACTATGCAAGTTAAACTTTTTTCGGATCGTAGGCATTTAACAGAAAATTTTCTGAAAATTATTTTATTTAGGGTATTAAAATCGAGTTTTTAATCTTAACTTAATAATTGGAAAATTGGAATGATAATGGGAAATCAATAGTAGGCAAGATATCCAACTATAAATTTTAATTTCAATCTACGTATTAGAGTACGGAATATATAATAAATACAATCATTCAGATGGTAGACGCACGTTAAGAAACTGAGCACATGTACACGGTCAGCTGATGCGAGCGCCGCCATATTGGCATTGGCTGTAATGCGACATGCGAGAGATGGATGAAAAAATTCGAGGCATGTTATAAAAGTTTCACTTTAAAATTGAGATCGTTGCCGCGGATCGATAGTAATACGTGTACGCGTATACCACACTATTAACGACCCGGCACATCACTAAACTCACCAAATAGAAATGTCTGTCACAATAATTGTCTACTGTCAAACTTAAAAGGTTATTGAAGAAATTAGACCTTTTGGTTTCAATACAAGCAAACGGACGCAGGGCTGTGATTGTCGGGCGACGTTGGGAGAACTGAGTATGTATGTTTCACGACAATAACTACCAGCGGTTTATATCTCAGCCGACAACATTCACTCAAGAACTTAACTCTTGATAATTACACCTATCAAATTTTAGTCGCTTTCTATCAGGTGACCCGTCTCCTCGTTTGCCCCCTATTGCATAAAAAAAATACCTTTCACGTTAGTATGTCCTTAAAATTTTCCTTTTCTAGTTGGTTTGGATTAGCGTCTACATCAGATATAAAACGTATATAGCTACATACTCATTGTAGCTACAAAACTTGTAAGACATGTACGCATCTTTAAGGTAATTTCCCCCGCAATTTGAAACTAAGTTTATATGTCGGTCTATCCTATTTATTACACAGCTGGGCCTCGAGAGCACAGCGTTAGGTGTTTCACGACCACCGACCAGTTATTATTATGTAATATATTCGCTAATTACCGTCATCATCATCAACCTATCGCAGTCCACTGCTGGACATAGGCCTCTCCCGTTCAATATATAACATATTGCGTGTCTATTTCATTTCGCTAATTACCGTCACTTAGTCCAAATCACATCCAAAATAGTATTTTAAATGCGAATGTGAATTCGTTCGTTACGCTTTCACGCCTAAACTATTCAACCGATTTTGATTAAATATCGCATACACTTTCTTAAGGGTGCAGGTACATTCACCCTGATAAAAAATATATTCCCGAGGAATCACAAAATTACTTTCAAGTCACAAAAAGCTAATGACAGCTATAATTATGAACTACATCATTTTAAAGACCCAGTTGTGAACATACTAAGACAAAAGTATAATTCTCCATCATTTAAGTTGCAACGCACTGTCGACGGTCAAGTCTTCTATTAACATAACTGATATTATTCATAACTGATGATATTATCTGAATTGCGAACCGACTGAGAGCCGCCGAGAGGCCGAAGTGTGAGTTTGTTTCACATCAACTCGCTCGTCACGGTGACGGCGTTCGGCCCGCACTTCAATCTCCACCAATCACAACGGCAAACGCGCTCGTCGTCAGGAGCAAGTCGATGTGAAACAAACTCACGCTTGGCCTTCAGGTGCATGTACCGGTTACTGATGGGTTGACCCTCACAGACGCAAGGCCTCATCGAGCAACATTTGTTAAACATACATCACACAGTAGCAAAACCAAATACGCAGTCAGTTTAGATATTATTACAAGCTGACAACTGATAATCATACAATGTACTATATATTATGTTGCACTGTTTACTATTCGCATTTATAGTAACAATAAACATTACAACCTCTATCTACAATGAGAGCCATTCAACACGCAGCTGCACATCCTACTCCACTAAAATATTATTTTTCTTCAGAAACACGATTTTTTATAATTTGTTTTGTATAAATACCTTATACTGTGTAATATAAAACATGTTGTGTCCTTCAAATACTACACAAGCAGCGTAACGACTGTTTTTTTAAATAAATCGACGGAATATTAAAAAAGGAATAAATCACATTTACACTAAATTAAGCGCACTGTATGCTTTTTGATGAGTTATTTTTAACCAAGAGAATAAAATGTGTGAAGCTGCTTACGTAACACTCGACTCGAACATGCCAACGTCCCATCGCTGTACCGCTAACAAGTCCACGGCAACAATACGCGTTCACAATACAATCAAACGGAGGCAGTATATCGGTTACATTACAAATACATGTTACATTATAACTATCTCTATCGCTGTCTATTACCTACACACACACACATATATATCACAATTTGGACAGCTCAGCTCAGCTCACTGCGATACGTCGGTAACATTTCGGATAATGTTTTACTATCGACTGACAATATCACTTGTTAATAGCAATTAAAAGCATCATCTCTTTATTTGCGTGTGAGAGTTTTCTCATAAGTGTTTTAATACAATTCCATAGAATACGTTACGTTACGTTACGCCCATATGTTGTGCCCGCGCTCAAATTCACTAAACTATAGATTTTATGATAGATTTACGACTGTGTTCGCTCTGTATCTGTGTTACAAGGACGTCCAACTATTTTTGGGGCCGGTCTCGATTCTCAAGGGTTAAAGCGACCCTCCGCAACAATGTTTAATGAATTTGAACACAAGAATACACGAAATATACATAATATACTAAAACTTTTCTTTTAAGTTGTCATTCAAATTTGTAAAAACCCCAAACTAACACTAGAAATGGTACACTACTAAAAAGACTCTCTTAATAATTACAATATAGAAATTACTTAAACGATTCACTAGTGGGCGGGGCCAGTAATACATTGTTTGACTGTTGGAGGACACCATTTGTTCTTTGGAGGCGTGGGAGGTGTGAGAGGCGTGATTCTATATTGAACTATCTCGAATAAGACAAAACTCAATATGATCAAAAGTTAAACGCAGAAGCCCTCGGCTACAGTAATTGCAAGTAAATACACTGATGGTGTAAGAGATGTGTAAGTGTGACAAAGGCATGTATGTGTTTGTACAGTACGATACACAAACACAAATAATGTTGTCAAGCAACACAAATATTTATCTATACAATAGCCCATTCGCGTTAAGAAAATAGTTACGCATCGATCAAGCCCCGCCCCCTGAACTCAAGTACCAAGAAATTTTACGTTTCGTACGAAAGCTCGAAATCTGATTGGTCAGGGGGCGGGGCTCGCTCGATGCATCACTATTGTTTAGGACCACAGTAATATATGTAATTATAAATAATAATTAGAGAAGGAATCGTACTGCCGTTTCTTTTTTGTCACAAGACGGTCAGTTTAGACGGTCACTTCAAAACTACACAATACACCAATTAAATATCTCATATATAGTAAATGTTGTCGATGTTGTCAATTCCGTCAGTGTCATTGTGCAATGGAAACACGTGGATTCGTACAAGATTGAAACAATGTCCCGCATCGTCAGTGGACTGAACGTAAGGCACGGATTGTGGAAGCAAACGCAATACAGTTTCTTGTCATTTGTGTTGGCATTTGGTCACGGTGTGGCAGCGCCAAGTGTGTGCGGTTTACAAACACTCCTGTCTACGCTACACTACTGTCTTCTGGGGGTGGAGCGACTAAGAGATAGTGTTATATCTATGTTCTTCTACGGTCTGTGGCGGAGCCGCGGCCGCGACCTCCCCGGTGTGTTATCCAAGACAGTTTTATATTATTTCAGGATACACACTACGGCATATACCACAGTCACTTCACTTATCGAGCCTAGAGAGGCCTTCAACACAATTTTTTTCATTTTTTTATTAAATTTTTAATAAATAATTATATACAAAATGCCCCGACTCTATATACCTATTTTGGTGCGCGGTCGGTACACGAGCCGGAAGCGAGTCACCGTACAGTAATCAATTACCTAACATCAAACCTCGTTACACCTAAAGTTAAAATGTACAAATAAATAAAGAGTACGCGACGAAACAAAGAGATCTACCGCTAGATGGCGCGAGTGGTGTTCGATTAAGGCAATCGTCAAAGTTCAAAACCTGACTACACGTTATTTATTTTATACTATGTACAATATTTACAAACGAGCCGTCTCATACCCGGCGGCTCGTTCTACCGGTCGACTTGTTCACCGTTCGATACGGTTATCGAATTAATAGTAATGTAAATAACAACCATTTTAACGACGAGAACCATCTCACGAGCCATTGTAGGCGATGAGGATTACGATTAATTATAAATTTAATTTAAGTTATTTGGCAATCTTTAATATTCCCTTTCGCTCGCTTCGGCCGCCGACGAGAGATGCAACAGATCTGGCGTTCTTATCAAAATATTTATTTTCGGCGTTCGTAAATTATTGAGTTTAAGCGTGTAAGTCATTTTGGATATGGAATTTAATTTTGTTTGTTGTATGTGATTTTTAACCTAACTCTGTACGCGCACAAGTTAGGTTAAAAATCAATATCATTTAAAATATCGTAAGAAAATGCCGACGGTTGCAATTTCTCGGCTCGCGCGGAAGCGATCAGGTCGTCGGTTCTTTAAATAGGTTTTCAAACGTAACGGCTAACGTATGTTCTAGTGGAATTAGTCGAATGTGAGGTCGGTCGGTGGAGCGCCGCTCATCATCGCTGCGGCGCGGGCGCGTAGGGCCGCCTCTTCTTGTGCTGGCGCTCGCCGCCGCCGCCGCCGCTGTTGTTGTTGTTGTTGTGGTGGTTGTGGTGGTTGTTGTTGTTGGGGGCGCGGTAGCGCGCGTGCGGCGGCGGCGAGCTGTAGCGGCGCATCTGCTTGGACGAGAAGGAGCGCTGGTTGCGCGCCTTGGGGTTGCCGTCGCCGCCGCCGTACCTCACCACTCCTGGGGAACGAGAGCTCTGTAGTGCGGCCGGCGGGGGGCGTTACACTCGGACCGTGGGGTCGAGACACGAATATTAATTAAATTAATGAAAAATAACTCAAATATTAAAATGAGCTCTGAGCACTTTTTAATATTAAAACGCCTGCTTCTAAATTTAACGATAACGTCAAACCAGTGAGATATACAGTTCCTTAAATTAATGAAGATATCCTTAAATTGTTTTTGTTTTTAATTTACAAAAGTTACTCGTACCGATCCAAATCTTTTAATGATTAAACAGTCAAACTCTAACCCTAAAAAATGTCATAAATATTCAACACTGGTTCATATTTTACACCGAACAATTGGTGATTCAGCCTGTAACCTCTTACTAAATATTTAGTATTCGGTTAAATCACATCTTTACTTAGTTAAGTTTAAATTTGTTGTGAGTCCCAAAGTTAATCATTATTTATATTTTAACAAGTTTTGCAAAATTAGGAAATAAACATGGAAAAATATACTATCCGTGCGCGATAAGTTGAGAGCTACGTGGAAATCAATTTCCCGCCCGCTACCCCTGTCACTCCCCTCGAGCGCCCCCGGTGTATTGTAGGCCACTCCATTTGTTTACTAACATATTAGTCTAGTACTGGCCTACATCACGTAACGACGACGCATTCCTATTGTTATCAGTTACATTTTGTTGTTAATCTTGTTATTGTTTTGTTATTAGAGTTTTTGTTAATCTTGTCGGAAATAGTATAATACAGATAAAGTAATAATCATCATCATCATCAACAGCCTCTAACAGTCCGCTGCTGGACATATGCCTCTCCTTAGAAAGGAGGTTTTGGCCTACTATACCACGCTGGCCAGACGGGTTGGTATAGGGTTTGTGTCAAGTTTTCCTTCTCTCTGCAGTGTTGTTGTCCTGCGTAGTTTTCTCCCTTAGTCGCCTCTTACGACACCCACGGGATGAATAGGGGTGGTGACACTCTGTATTCTTAATCCGTCATCACACGGTCGAAGTACACAAGTAATAATATTAATCTTTCATTTACGCAAAGATACAGTGTCGGATTTTATATTTGAGATGCCCCTTAAACTAGGTGAATTACCTGTATCTTAAGAGACATTATATTAAATACATTGAATTTTATTACTAATTGTTGTTACACTCTGCTGCTGTCTGTACAAACGCATGTCTGTGACGTCACTGCGTTTACGTCCCAATTTATCGCGCACGAGTAGTGGTACTCGTAGTATCTAGTTTTATATCCGTCTGTAAGTACTCATAGTACCGCCGTACCTCACACATCGTTGCCGTATTAAACTACAGCAGAGAAAGTGCTCAGATCGTCTTAAAATAAAAACAAAGGGTGCATCGAACGAAAGCGAAAGAAACAAAAGAGAAGAAGTAAATAAAGTAATAAAATAAAAGTAAAGGTGTTTACGTACTGGGTGTCGGTCGGGGCGGTGGGGGCGGTGGTGGCGGTTGGGGGGCTGGGGGCGCACCTGACTGTAGGTTGTGGAAGTCGGAGTTGCTGGTGATGTGGTGGATGATGAGGCTCTGGTGCGCGGACACGCGGCGCGGCGTGGGCGACGAGCACTGCAGCGCCGACAGCGGCGGGCCCGACCCGCCGTCAGACCACTCCTGGGGGGGGACAGGGCATCGTCACACTCTGCCGAACTCTTTCATTGCATTCACGTATATGTTATTAATTACATTCGATCATACACTCGCTTATGTCTATGGATTTTTTAATTGATTGAACGTGTGTTCAAGGCTCGCTTGCACAGTTTATTTAAGTATCGAACATATTGTGGTAAAAAATCGCTGCCACACCACGCAACCTTCTTGGACACTATTACTTGACGATCCAAGGCCTCATTCTGCTACTTTATGTTAACGTACAAGCTACTGTCGTTTCATTAACACGCTATTGAGATACCATTAAGCTGACATTGTTATCAGTTAAATTATCGGTATTCTACTAACATAAAGTCAGTGTATATAGACAGTGAATGTAATAATAATGACTCATCAAATGTGATATCGACGACATTGCCATATCTGGAAAATTAAATATTACCACTTCCTTACAAATTTTTGTTTACCAAACTATTACAAAGACATCTTCAACATTTGTATCAGTGGCAATTCAGTGACGAAAAGTGCAAAACTATTGCGACGACATTCCATCAAGTCTATTGATACAATATTAAAATAGCAGAATTAAGACCCTGGTGTAATGAAGAGCACTTCATTGAATTATATATACCGAATATTCAACAGGTTGCCCAATCATATAAGAACTAATAATGCAAATGCAAATACCTTTAAAACCAAAACCCTTTTTATTAGAAAAATGTATAGAAATTCAAACTGGTCATCGATTATTCGGCGTTTTTCTCTCAATGATCAAAAAATCCATACACTTTCTACTTATGTACAACATTAAATCTTAATTAAGCTCTTTTATTTTAATAAACATGAACAGTACTATACCCAATACACTATAGTCTGTTTTTTAATCTCGTAGACTAAATTGACACATGCAAATGTCAAATTTACAAATAATGTTGCCAGCTCTTTTGTGCAGTGTTGTACCTACGATACCGGTTTGTTGAATCGTAACTTTTTATTTATAATAGACGAATTTAATTTTCATTCAAAGTTTTATATTTAAAATTCACGGCAGTTTGTAGCACGTCGTGCAGCCGTGTGTACGTGTGTACGGCTGCACGACGTGCTACAAACTGCCAGTGAAATCTGACCACGCAACGCCATGCGTAATCCGACCATGTTTCGATGCCTTTAAATAAAACAAAAAAAAAATTATAGACGCCATCAGTGTTGTTCCCGTACGCGTTAAAACGGCAATCTTAACCCTTTTCTCTTACGAAACGGCAGAACTTAAAAAATACGGCAATTATGGAACTTGACACCATACGAAGAACTGCAATTTTTAAAATAATTATGATAATATGGTAGTTTTAAAAATGTTAGATTTTGAATACGGCAACCCTAAATTTCAAAGGAACAACACTGGACGCCATTTTGTTTGCCTTGTTCGTCCTTCAACCTCTGAAGTGTTCGAATGCGTCCGTTGTGTCTTGATACAATTTCAAGTGCTATTTGTTATATTTTCGTTGAGTTTGTTTGTTTTTTGTTAAGTTTTGTGGTTTTGTTAAGTTTTGTGGTTTTGTTACGTTACCAAACGTTTGTTACGTTACGTTTGTTTTCGCTGAATCATTTATGATGGACGCTCAGCCTTCAACTTCGTCGCGTAGACGTAATGAAGAAACTATCACCAAGAAAAAAACGAAAGCTCAAATCATTAGCCAAACCGAAAAAGAAATGATCATGAACGCTTACAAATATGTATATTCTGAAAAGAAAACCGAATCTCCAACCGAGACACCGAAAAAAAAACGAATGTGTTTTAAAAACTGCCGAAATATTAAACATATCCAGAGCTTCAATATACAACGTGCTGAAGGAGCACAAAGAAAATGAAAATTTTAACTCTCCGAAAATACCTGGCCCTAAAATAGATTTTTGATTTGATTTTGATTTGACTGCACGGATGGCGTAGTGGTTTAAGCGGTCACCACGCCGCTTCCTACTACGCCGAGTGTTGTGGGTTCAAACCCCACATGGGACGACACTTTGTGTGATCCACAAATTGTTGTTCTGAGTCTGGGTGTTCTTTGTGTCCGTTTCATGTATGTTTGTAAAGTCCCCCGCGACACAGGATTTATTCCTAATGCGGGAGTTGTCTTTAATAAAGAAAGAAAGAAAGAATATTTCAAAAACAAATTGGACGATTTCACTCTTTCGGCTATACGTCGAAAAGTCCACCAATTCTTTTATAGAAACGAATCACCATCCTTGAACAAGGTAATGTTAATTCTGTTTATTTAATATTTTTAATTTTGGCAGGTATTGTAATGATGCTTGCAAACTGTAGTTTTTAAGTTCGTACTTACCTACACAATTATTTAATTTTTAGGTTCTTCAAGTCGTAAATGATGACCCAGAACTTCAGTCATTTTCAAGAAGTACGTTACATAAAATTTTAAAACACCTTCGATTTAAGTTCATGACAAGAAAACGCCGCAGTGTATTAATTGACCGAGATGACATAACTTTATGGCGACATCGTTATTTGCAAAAAATAAAACAGTATCGTAGGGAAAGTCGTTCTATATATTATCAAGATAAAACGTGGATTAATGAAGGTTGGTACTAACATAAGCATTTAATTTTACTTGTTTCTCGAGACTGTCGTTTTTATTATATTAGTAGGTATTTATGTTTTTTTATTATTTTGTTCACACACATACTAATTCATTTTAGGTCATACTGAGAATAAGCACTGGGTGGACACCAGTGTGAAATCATCACGTCAGGCTTTCTTAAAAGGGTTAACCACTGGGTTAAAAAGGCCTTCAGGCAAGGGGAGACGACTTTTAGTGTCCCATGTTGGAAGCGAAGAAGGTTTCGTGGATGATGGTCTATTAATATTCGAAGCGAAAAAGGGGCTAGATGATTACCACAAGGAGATGACTTCTGATATATACGAAAACTGGTTAAAAAATATTTTGCCGAAATTAAAAGGAAACGCAGTACTTGTAATAGATAATGCTCCATATCACACCAGGAAACTGGAATCGTTACCTACTTCTAGTTGGCGAAAAGGGCAAATCCAAGATTGGCTAAAATCAAAAAATATTTCATATGACGAGACAATGTTAAAGCCCGAATTAAATGAAATTGCCCGAAAGCACAAAAAAGCCCATGAAAGGTGCTGCTGAATGGGGTGTCACTATTTTGCGACTGCCCCCTTACCACTGCGAGCTAAACCCGATTGAGTTGCTCTGGGCTCAAGTAAAGGGGCATGTCGCTAAAAATAATTAAACATTCAAAATGAATGAAGTACGAAGCCTTTTTGAAGAAGGGCTTCGTCAAGTGACCCCGCAGCGGTGGAAAGACTGTGTAGTCCATGTAATTAAAATTGAAGATCAAATGTGTCATCTGGGCCATATAACCGACGACATTACTGATAGGTTTATCATAGAAGTAGGTGGCGATTCTGATGATTCAGAATATTCCTCAGACATGGAGTCATTATCTGACTCAGATTAACGCGAATACCTGTAATTAAGTTATGTAATTAAAAATATATGTTTTACATTATTAATGTTGTATTATTACGTTTTAAATAAGTACCTACACATTATTTCAGGATAAACACATTATTTCAGGATAACTTATTGTAAAAAAACGATACTTGATTTTATTAACGCTAAGTTTCGGTTGTGCCACATCACTATTTAAGAATTGACAACACTCGTAATGTCAGTTTAGTCTACGAGATTAAAAAACAGACTATACAATACTAAAATAAAAATCAAGATAAAGTGCGAAATAAACAAAACATGTGGCGATGCACTAGCAGACGGCGGTTACGACTTGCAAATCAACGGTAAACGAAACGTAACGTCAAATGTCGAATATTCCCGACAACCGTATTCGGCTTAGTCGACTAGTCGGACTTTTTACAACCGACTACTCGGCTAGTCGGTGAAGTTATGATCCACACGTCTATCAAATGTTCGGTCAGAACTTCTATCAAATGAAAGCAATAATTAAAGTTATTTATTATTGTATTTAATTTATTTTTAAAATTGCATTGGCATTTCTTATTTATATTATTAGAATAGAAATTACTTGTTTACTGTAGTGAAACATGACTGTTTGGAAGAGGGTATATGTTTACGCATTTATCAATATTTTCGATATTTTTAATTTATTTGTTTTTTTTAAAGGTTGCATTTACCTGTTGTAAAATCTAACCCAATTTAAATAAACAAAAAAGTTGTTTTCGACTGCCGAGCCAGACCTAGATGCGATAAATTATAGAGCGATAAGCACGAGTGCGCTTCGGTCTCCCGGCCAGAGACGAGCGTTCTACGTTGTACGCTCTACGGAGGCGGAGATAGAGGTCGCGTACTTGGTCGCTGTCGGAGAGGTCGGGCGACGCGTTGTCGGGCTCGGGCTCGGGGCTGGACAGCGCGGCGGTGGGGCGCAGCGGGAAGAAGTAGGACTCGAAGGTGTCACGCACCCAGCGCCGGTACTGCAGCACGTGGTCCGTCACGCGCACGATGCGGCCCAGCGCGCTGTGCCGCGCCAGCCACGCGCTGCCCGCGCCCACGCCCTGCTGCAGGATGATGTAGCCGTAGTCGAACGCCTGCGACGACCACACCGCACATCACGACATCATACTTACTCAAAAACTACAATACGATTACAAATAATCTCACGGTGGTCTTTAGCAACAGTTTAATATATTATTTGTATTTTATAAGACTACTATTTAGAACTTAGTTTTTATTTTTAATCAATCATGGAGAGCATACAGCTTATCGATGGCAGAGGATGTCGTTAACAGTTACTGTTCTGAAGAACACACCGCTTCGACAGAACATAAAAAAGAAGCAGTTGAGACTTGACAAACAAGTAAGACTAAAGAGCTCGCAGTATTCCCATATTAGGATTGAATTTGGGATTAGAAATTGATGGGATTCGTTAATATTGTAAAAATTGTTAATCATTATTGATTATATAAAAAAATAACTAAAAGTAAACTGCGAGCACCCACGCTTGCATTGTAAGCTTAATTCAAGAGATCAGACAAATAAAAAATCCAGCAATTGCTTCAAACTCCTGACAATATACAGAAGGAAGTCACGTTCGAGTGCGACTTGAAAAGAGTTAAAGTTTAGTGATTTTCAATGCATTAATACTCTTCAAATCGATTAGATTTGATCAATTTACAATAGCGAAATGTGACGTCACAAGTTGTTATTTCGTTTTGACGCCAAAGAGAAATTGATTAGACACACAGTCAGCTACCGTATTATGGGAAAACCCTAAAACCTTGGGCAGAGACAGTATGCCCGTAAAGTGGTATCGAGAGTTCTGTCTGTACCTGTTTGACTTGTATGGCGCCGTAGCTGGAGCGGCCAATGTCGTTGCCAGGAGTCAGCGGGTCCTCGATGCACAGCAGCGATGGTCTATGACCGTCGTTCATCTCCTGGAAACGGATGGATTTCTGTTATACACCTACACATAACACTGATCGCATCATTTCATACATTTATTCGACTCGAAGATTTTTATTCGTTTTAACTTATCTTTGCACTTCTGAAATGAAAATACACTCCTAATAATCGACATGCGTCTGCGTTATCTTCTTTGGATTGTTTTTATAAATTAGCTGAAATATGACCTTGATTATGCGACTGGGAAGTATTAAAGGCGTGCACCAGGTAAACAAATAGAATTGTAATGTGTAGAAAATACACCTTGCACCTAATTTTATGGTAGTCAACACATACTTACGAGTAAAACAAGAAACAGTTGAGAGTAATTTCGCCCTTAATGACATTTCTTTTACAACGTGTTTTTGACATGTATAAATCACAAATAGAAAGAAGAAATAATATTTTGAGGAGGTTAATTAGGTTGAAATTTGCTTGCACTTTCCTACTTTTTTTAATACACATCACATAAATGAAAAAAAAATATTTAGATAGAGATAGAATTTAGAGAAATATCTTTAAGGGCGGTAATTGCTTGCAACTGTTTTTTGTTCTCTATATGTGTTGACATGTTAAGGAAAACTACGTGGAGACAATTTCAACACGACTGTAGAATTTCTGCCAGAAAGCGAAAAAGGGCACAAAACTTTATATTAATAGAAATGAATAAGTTCATTCTAGTTTAGGTGTCATTTGAAGCGTTTGCCATATCAGGCAGGTCATGCAGGTCATGGTCATAATTCGTTCCTACATATTTTATTTGCTGCTATTACGAGTAAAACTCCAATGTACTGGGCATTTTTAATTATTTGCCATCTTAAATAGACTAAATATTGAATATAATTCTAGAAGTATCTATTCATTGATAATACACCTATTCCTTATTAATCCGTGGTTGTTACCAAAAGCGTGGGTACCAAAAATGTGTATATTACTTGTTTGCTACTTTAGTAGTAAGGCTTGTATGGCGCGTATTGTAATGACTACAAAACATCTGGATAAAAAATGGCAGGTATTGGTTGTGGGCTCCGGTTTCCGCATTTAGACTCAAGATGGTCCTTTATGCGTCGAGGACAGGTTGGCTAGATGAGCCAACCAAGCTCCTTCCAGAAACGCAGAAGCCGCCTGGGACGTTCGAAGGCTTTTAGGAGTAATTTTGTATCATCATCGATACTTGCCCGTTGTGTGACCACTCCCTCGCATTTCAGGATTACGTGGGCAGCCGTTTCTTCTGCTTTCAGACATCCTCTGCAAAGAGGACTGCCCGTCGCATTTATCATGGTTAATAGTTGTTGGTTCAGGGCTAGGTGTCCTGTTATAGTTCCTACAACTATTCGGATTTCTAGTCTGCTAATACTAATCAATCTGGAGGTGAGTCGTGGTGTGACTTCAGTGAGCACCAGTTTAGACTGTCTGCAGCAGGGTGAGTTTCTCCACCTCCGGTTGTGTGCTTCGCGAGTCCGTTGCCTAGTCCAGAATCAGTGTTGGTTGAAAGGTACTAGCAGCAATATGGTTGGGCCGGTAGCCTCGGTTGCCGAGCCCCTCTTTGCCAACTCATCTGCGGCGTCGTACCCGTGTGAATTACTGTGCCCTTTAATCCATTGGAGTAGTACCCCATTTAATTTGGCAAGCTGTTCCAATGCTTGATGGCATTCGAATACAATACCAGAGGTCATTGTGTTGCCCTCTAGTGCCTTTAGGACGGCCATGCTGTCTGACAGTATTCGAATGTTATAGTCCTTAATGCCCCTTGACATGGCCGTTGTGACGGCGGAAGTTATTGCCACACAATATGGTACTGTGTTGGCGTAACGCTAGTGATATATTCATATCAGTTCAGTTCCTGACCTAGTCTTGGAGCCGTCCGTGTAAATTCGAACTTCGTTAATGCCTGATTTATCTTGGTCATTTTCTTGTATCTGAATCTGGTATCTTTTTGTGAAGATATATAGTGTTTTGGGATAAAAATGACATGTTATTAATAAGTTCGATTATTCATACATTTAAACGATTATTCGTATACAAAGTGAATTTGAAGAGTCGCAACGCTACGGTAAAGGACCTAACCACGTGACTTTGTAACGAAGTCTAAAAAAATATATGTCTATTGTCTATATTAGTTGTTTTGATTTGTTGAAAGAATTTAAATTTAGTCATTGTACATACATACGGAAGTTTATAAAAAAAATCAAAAGGTTAAATTTTCACACACTACATCAACTCACAAGACTTGGCATGACACTGCGACATGACAAAACTGCATGTTGCTGGAGTACCTGTGGTTGTTTCCCAAACAGACCAAGAGGGGGCCACAAAATTTCCAGGGTATCTGTTATATTGATGAAAACCATCAGGAATGATGGTATTCACGTCAGTAAAGAATAAGCGCTATGATTGCCTGGATTCCAAATGACCCAAGTTGAGGCACGATCACGAGTTTTTATCGCAAAATTCAAACCACATAACCATATAACTCCATATAATTCGTGTTTGCCTCAACTTGGGACATTTCTATCCAAGCAATCATTTTTTTTTTCTTGAATAACAAGAATTTAAACTCTACAATTTGACCTAGTTTTGATACTTTAACATATGGACCAAGTATGTCAATTTTGCAATAAAAAATTACTGCCCCCACTCCTGGGATCATACGGAATCCAGGCAATCATGGCGTTTTTTCTTTACTAATGCGAATACCATCATTCCTGGTGATTTTCATCAATATAACAGATACCCTGGAAATTTTGCGGCCCCCTCTCGGTCCAAAAGGTTATGTATCAAGAATTTTAATCTCAATTTAAGTCTTAATTTTGACTGCACAGATGGCGTAGTGGTTTATGAGGTCACCTCGCCGCTTCCTACTGCTATATTCCTAGTGCGGGAGTTGTCTTTAAAAAAAGAAAGAAAAAAATTTTTTTTAATAACTTTCCTGCAGTCTTTGGGTTTTTTGGTCACTACTGTGTTCCTAAAGGTCGTAACGTGATGTTAAATAGTCTTTCTCAGTAAATATTGTTTCAACTATGTACCAATTATTCCACGCACCTTCTGGATCTCATCCTTGGAGACGTATGAACCGCCATTTTTGACCCGTATCGCTGTCTTCACGTAGTTAAACTTTCTACCGTACAACTCGAAGAACTCTATGAGCAAGACGCCGAGGTTGTGAGGTTGCCGTAACCGCTCGGGCCGAGGGTGCAGCTGCAAGAAGCTGATGCACATGAGGATCAAAGAGTAGGAAGAAATGCCCCCCGTGAACACTTCGTTCAGGTCACGTTGGAGTAGGAACTGCTTCAGCACCATCACCAATCGAGTCAGCACTGGGTACTTTTCCTGAAATTGAAAATTACAATTATAAACTCAATTTTACTACAAACATATTGTATGATTTCTTATAGAAGTTGAAATGACAATGAAATAAATGATAGGGAGAACTTCAGGAATCTATCTTCAAAAATCTACTATCTACTATCGGATCTTGGAAGTGATCAAATACAACACATAATTTTACATTTACGCTCTTATGTAAATTATCTAATTATGTAAATTATGTAATTAATTGAATTGTGTGCAAATTTGAACGTTACTTAATCATAGGTAAACTTACACGTCATTTTAAATAAAAATATTTGTTATATTACATTACATTCCACACATTTCATATTATGTATTTCTAATTGTTAAAGCAAATAATAAAGGCAATGATTTAGTAACAGTTGTGTATGACGTCACAACACACTATTTCATACTAATTTCTATAGAAAATACAATCTTATTATTTACTAAAGAGGAACTACTTAGACCTGCCAGTTTAATGGCATACTTTAATTTTGGCCAGCTTTAGCACCAAACACCCGCATGTACGACGTGAACAACTTGAACTTAGCGGTGAGGATTACAATTCAATGTGTGGTACCGACAGTACACTTCAAGTTAGTAGCTACTAAGCTGGCACTCACCTTAAACTGTTTAATGAGTTCGGCACTCTTGACGCCGCTGCTCATGTTGAACGATATATCCACCTGCGCGTAACACGTAATACATTAATGTTATGACAAATAAACATATATTTATATGTTCAACTAGCTGAGACCCGCGGTGTTACCCGCGTTTGTTGTTATAACAGCGGGCGACGCCGCGGGGCGAAGCTAGTCTAAAAAAAAGTAGCCTAAGTTACTCCTTATGTCATCAGCTATCTGCCAGTGAAAGTCCCGTCGAAATCGGTCCAGCCGTCCCAGAGATTACCCGGAACAAACAGACATACAGACAGACAAAAATTGTAAAAAATGTTATTTTGGCATATGTACCGTGTAAACATACATATGCATTTAGTAAAAAGCGGTTATTTTAATATTACAAACAGACACTCCAATTTTATTTATTTGTATAAAATAGATAAATGTCCATCATTCACAGGATTACAATTGCTTTCACTTTGAAGCGAACAGACTGCACTCAACGAATTTAGTCACAGCATGAAAAATACATTTAAACACGCAGAAATGTAAATTACGCATACGCGGTTTTTTTACCATATTTTTCAACCAATTTTATTAAAATTTCAGCGGAACAACGTCTCCAGGATCAGCTGCGTTAACAATAGATTTAAGTAAATACACCCAGACACGAAGTTTACGAGCTCATCACACAATATTATCTGTCTTGGATGGCAATCGAATTATGATTGTAATCATTTAATTTTTTTGATGTGTTACGGTTTCAGTCCTTCACTACAACCTTATGAAAACCCACTTTGGAATTGTAATCATTTTCAAGGACAAAGAAGGTAAATATGAGTAAGAATTGGGCAAGATAGCCAAGGTAACCGCATATCACGAAACCGAAGTAATTCTACGAGCCCAGAGTCCCGGGGGGCGGTAAAACTTTTAGATCAACAACTATCATCATCAGCTTCCGAACTTTTACCCAAACTAGTTTGGGGTCGGCTTTCAGTCTACTACGACACGGATAAACTTCAATGTTTACGTGAAAAAACTGCCATCAGACCCTCACAACCCAAGTACTAGGAGATATCCGTAACCGATGGCCGACCGACCGCTTAACGTGCTCTCCGAGGCACGGCGAGGTCTCATTAGATTAAGAAAGGTCATCCATCCATAGACTGAGCTGGCTAGGATTGCTTAACTTTGCAATGTAAACATATATAAATAAAAATCTATGGATACACGGAACGACACCAAGGTAACGTTTAATGTCACACCCACATCGCCACGTAGTACTGAACACGTCGTTTACGTATTATGTCATTCATCGACGCACGCTTATCTCGGCGCACCAATGTTATCAATCACTGCGATATTCGCCAGTACAAGGCAATTTAAAAACAAAACCTCCAATTTGTTTGATTATTTTAAACACCCCGTGATACAATAAGTAAATAATGTTTAAATACCCAAAGTAAGAAAACTTCGTAGGTGCTAACAGTTTTCTTAATAAACATTTGAAAAAATTTGCGTGAACGGGAATTGAACCTGCGATGTTAATCAAGGCGCTAATGGTGACTTTAAATATAAACCATATGAATATCGCACATCCGACTGCATAATTTATTTTATGTAAACAAGGAAGAATCATCTAATAACAGTCGTCTATTAAGAGCTTTAAATACCACCAGATCCGGAATTAGACCGACATAAATTCCATTCATATAATAATAATGCTGTACAATTAGTATGTATATTGCTGAGTCTTTTACTACACCAATGTTTCAATACCATTGGGTACTAGAGTATACCAACCGTAGAGTGACGCAACAGTCATTAGCATACCAGAGCGAGGTAGGCGTGCTAATGAACGAGGCGAGACCTGTCTTGGCGCATACCTGCCTCGTACTTGTAACAGTGTGGTCCAAAACTCTCTTTCTTTAAAACCTTATGGCTATGACGTAGTCGTTTAGGCATCAGAGGGCCAAGTGCGAGTTTATTTCACTGCTACTCGATCGTCACGGTGACCGCGTTCGGCGCTGTGATTGGCCCGCACTGAAATATGCACCAATCACAACGCCAAACGCGCTCGCTGCCGAGAGCGAGTTGATGTGAAATAAACTCGCACTTGGGCCTCAGGTAAGGTAATCGAATGGTCGTGGATTGAGACGCCGACTAGGTACCTGTTCTACTCTGGAATGTTCGCCGTTTATTCTTAAATATATACTCCTATTTTTTGCGGCAACTTGACCCAGATTTGCCGTTTGGTCATTTTTATACATTATATGCGTGTGATTGCTTTCGAAACATCTATTTGCAAATTGAAAAATATGGAACTGTTGCGAAAATGTAAAACATTTATGAAGAACATGCATTACATGTTAATTTCTTTATAAAGACCTACTTATTACTGGTACGTACTACATAACTTTACATACCACACAATAACCTTCATATTTACATGACCTACAAAGCATTCATCATAGCTTCAAAAATGATGACGACAGAAAACCTACAATTTTACTGAATTTTAAGTTTCCTTACAGCACGTACACTTGCAATGATTTAGATGTTTAAAGTTAACTTAACAAAAAAAAACACGCATTTATAGCAAACTTTTTAGTTTTTTTTTTAAACTATAACTTTCTATCTATCTATCTTTAGTGTTGTATAGTCATGTGTGATAAATGTTGAAAGACTCGCAATAGACAGAGGACAGATAGAGATCGGGCTGGTATGTGAAGTAGTACCTTAACGTCAGAATATTTGTCAGTCATCTTGACGATGGGCACGGTCGCCTTCTCCAGCACTTTGATGCTCTCCTTCTCCGCGATGTCCTGAACGACCAGCTCGCGCTCTAACGTCCACAGAGGTAACTTTTCCCATTGTCCTGAAACAATTAACATAACAAACATTAGATTCATACACATATATCTACATTACACTACGCCTATATACTCGGGGATAAGGAGGAATTAATTCTGTGTGGCGGGGGACTTTACAAACATACAAGAAACGGACACAAAGAATACCCAGACTCAGAAAAACAATTTGTGGATCACAAAAAGTTTTGTCCTATGTGCGGATCGAACCCACAACCCACAACACGGATCGAACATACAAAGCGGCGAGGTGACCGCTTAAACCATTAAGCCATTTGTGCAGTCGTATTAAACAGCAGTATTAAACGCCCACAGTTGTCCAAGTATATCGTTTTAATCCCACTTACGGAATAGGGGCAAGTCTACTGCCGTCACCCGGGCCTGAGGACCCTTAGGAAATAGTTAGTAAAGTTGGGCGTTGAATATGAAAGGACAAGTTGATAAGACGGGAAGACAGTGGTAGGAAATGTGTGTTGCTCATACGGACGGAGTTGGGTGTTAGCGATAGTTCGAGTAACTCAGAGTCGCATACCTGAATCGCGAACTGACTGTTGCCGGTAAATTCGAGACTCCAACCGATGAATATACCTAGTACTTATCACATACTTCCTTTAATCGAATAAGGTCGACATCTTAAATTTGTAAAAGATTCAATTATACGTGCTATGGATATCTAATGGACATCACACACATCACATTACACACTATGAACCTTATTGATAATTAAATCAAATTAAAATCTTAACTGACAACTAAGTATACATAATGGTCTTACAATTAAAACAATCACACAATTTCAAAATTTAAACTGAACCATCACTGTGTACTGTATGTAACCAACATATATGGACGTATATTTGTTTGTTTGTTTATATGTGTGTATCTGTGTGTGTATGGCTTCGTGCCAATAACAGTAATGGCATGCGAGATCTGCGTACTCGCTGCATGCACGCATTCACGAGCCTATGTCTACACGTACCTGCGTGCTTTATTTACACGCTAACGCAAAATAAATAGATTTTGATCAATTGTGATAACTTCAGTGGATGTGTGTCGATCTCTGATATGTAATTATGAAGTAAACACTCGCAGGCGAATTTAAAATGTTTTGGTGGTATTTGTGTAAAATGTGCTCTCGCCTTCATTCCAAGTAATATTTCAAATGTGTTTTAGCTTAAGCAAAGTGTTTACCCATTATGGTCATCATATAGGCTTATAATGATCATCTGAATAGGCCTCGTTTAAAGACATTTTTTAGTAGACTTAAAGTGTTTAATCCTTTCCGCTTGGTCTCATTATATGAAGACAAAATACCACCTCTAGGTGCGTGAACAACCGCAGGCAAAAATAGTTTACCATAAATATAAATAGTATGAATAACCTGAGTAATCAAATTAATCGCTGCTGACTTAAATATTATCAATCAATTATCTCATTTTGTCATCAAACTGTTTGGTATACCTAAATGTCAAGTCAGAATGATCTGCAAAATAGTCTGAGTTCACCCGAGCGTTTATTAGTCATAACGGTCATTTTTTTAGTTTTGTTTACAGAGGGATATAACATTTTTATTACTTCTTTCCTTTACTGTTTCATTTTATGATTTACAAAGTCAGGATAAGCATTATTTCAGATTGTTTGTATTTCATGATCTTTTTTATTTCTCTGACTCTTGTTCATTACTTTAGAAACTGGCATTTAGGAAATAACTACAGACCATTGAGGACGAGCGCCTCAGCTGGTATTTACATGTCAACCTTTAACTAGTTCATTCGGAATGGAAAGGTTAGTATGCACGAGTCCGACAGTCACCTACTGACGTTTATGTTATGAAGGCCAACTGGTCTGTCTTTCCATCGTCTGCACACTTCTCTGACATTTCCCAAAAATAGTATTTTGCCAGTTTGACTCTTCCGTCTCAACGCCTATTTTAAGAATCTTAAGTTCTATTTCCGCTTAGTAGTCGAACCATGATAGTGTGTCTGACCTCGACTTGGCTATTATGCATCCATGTTTTTCACAAGTCTTTATTTTCCAACTCCATCCAATTTTCTTCATAGTTTAATTTTTCATAACTGGGTGTGTTTATGGGTCACTGTTGTTGATCCTGGTGTACAGGAGCTAGTGGTGGGCGTGTGGTAGGGATTGGTCCCAAGTCTTTGTATTTGCACGTTTGACTAAATAAAGTACGTGCGTACATAATGTAAACAAACACGCACCGAATGTTGTTCTCGCAGTTTAGCTGTATTGAAGAGTTGCAATGTGACATTGTCGTACACAAACACATCAGGCGGCTGACTCACTCCGCGTGCCGCTCCACTCATTGATGTTACCGACTGCACCAGTACGGGTGTTGCTCATTGTTGTGTAATATTATGTTTATATTGTGCTGCTCATTCGACAGATGGACCTAACCTAGTTGGTAAATGCAAGGTTGGTTTATATGACGACGTCATGCAAGGTGAAAGTAACACGCACGAAATTCTAACAGTTATCGAGTTTGTTTATTAATCAAATTGTTCAAATGGACATTTAGTGCATAAGTAAATACCTATTAGCGATGGAAAATTACTTGTATTATTTATTTGCTTACAACATGCCGGTATTATTCGAGGCAGTATTTTAATATATTATATTTGGACACCGCCCGTAAGCCCAAATCGCAGTATTTATGTAATAGGCGTACTGCACTGCGTTTTTAGGACAAAAAGCTGGCGTAAGGTAGTTCCTAGTCTACTCCCGCAGAGTCTGTGCCACCAAAACCTAGAAGTGGGCCAGTTCTCTCACGGTCCATGACCTAATATTCTGCAGTCGACACAAGTATAATAACGATCAGGTGAATGATAAAATGATAACGTATGATAAACTTATCAGCAAATGATTTATCTCTGTATTTTTAATAATGCCTATAGAATAATAGAGGTTAACATTAATTGTTAACTCTTAAAATATTAAGCACTGGTGACTGTTTAACGAGAAGGTATAACGATTTACGAAATTATAATTAGGTATTTAAAGAAAGAGTAGGTACCTACAACCGTTGTCAATATCATGCCACTGTTAATAATTAAACCCCCGAGCCCACTTGTTCCAATCGGTCTTAGTTCCAGCGACCTCCGTTTAAGTTAAGTTTTCGGAACTGATGTTCACTATTTTCGCTGAGTTTTAAATGGCAGCGTTAAGTTGCAACTTCTAGATACAGGACTGCAGAATGACAGAACATTAGTCACCACAATAAAGGCGTGGGTACAGCGTCTTACGCGTTTCAATCGTGCCGAGGCCGGCCGATCAGAAATAGACGTTCGACTCTACCCCAGTATTAGTGACACCGTACTGTTACAGCACTTGTGATGGGACATGTCATTTGAGGTCATTAATTGGCGCCCATTCTGTAAAGTTGGGCTCTCGTAAGATAGCTCAATATCGAACATGAGTTCCCGTAAGTTACTTTAGGACTTCGCAAATAAATCAAGTCAGGGACAATTAATTAAAACTTTTTTCCAAAGAATTTAATGCGAGTATTGTAAGATGTATCCTAATATTTTCGTTTCAATTTTACGAATACAATGATAAACATCGCAAACACATTTTTTATACGAATTCAATTAAAAAAATGTGTTTTAGCCAAGTGCTTTCGCTCGCTAGCAAAAACTTTCCTCTTCCACGTACTGCTAACATTAAACTGTAAGACTTACAGTTTAGTTATAATTTCGGACGTCGGAATTCAGGTAACAATGTTTAAAAGTAAACAAATAATATTTGATGATAAACGCCGAAGTCTGAAGTTAGGATAGCGTTAAACCGAAAGTAAAAATGCATAACATTGCAAGCTTAAATTAATTATATTTACTATCGCTCAGCGACAATACGTATGCCACACAAGAACATCGTCCTTATTTTGCGAGTTCAGTGGCCTCGAGTCGCGGTATAGTTTTATCATCAATACGCCGATGCTGTAACTTATCCCCGACACGGTGTAGCATACCAGCTGTCTCCTGTCCGCATCTATTACATCATTCCAATACTACGTATAGATCGTTCGTTACGGACTTCAGTTGTGTTATTTTTTTTTGTTAAATACTTTTATTGATAGGCGAGTAATACGTTGGCAGATGTACATTTTATAAAAACGACATCACTCGATTCGGGGCAGTACCTTCTATGGCAATAAGAAGCAACAAAAAAAGCGTATTACATATGGGCCCCCATTTTCGGGTGAAACAGCTGTTATTATAAAAGTGTGTATGTAGGGAATTAAGTTTTCCGAGACACTAGGCTACTGTTTGTAGCCTACTTGCTATTCAAAACTATAATTAATCTCAGCATCAAATCTAGATTTTATCCAGATCTGTTCAGCCTCTATTTGATTGGATTTGAGGATTGAGTAATAGTAGCAAGATAACATGACTGAGATGAAGCTGGTGAGATGAAACTAACAACCTGTTTTCAGTGGAAGCACCATGTACCTACTCTTGCACCATGCAGAAGTTTAAAGAATAAGGAGGATAGGGAGTCCAGTAACCTTACTCCGTCGGTGAAAAACAGCTCAAACCGGTTATCTGTAAAGCCATTGAGTCTCTCCGGTCTAGCCTACCCATTTTCCAATTTTGCAGTTTCTGATGAGACGTACTTAACTGCAGATATATTTCTCAATACCTACTATATAATTGGGCGAAGGTACAGAATTCTGGAGCACAGATAGATCGTATCGGTCATTAACACAGTCCCATAAACAAGGTAGAAATTAATATATTTCTTGCTTTGTTTTTCTTGCAGAAAACAACAGAGCAACGTCGCGTCGTGCGAAGGATCGGTTATATCATTGGAATGTTGTCTGAGATTGGCATTTACATCCTAAAAAAAATGATTTATTGGATATCATTATAAGCAGCGTTTACAAAACATATAGGACATGGGAGTTGGCGCACTTGTTCAGCGTGTCACGTTGATCGTGACGGACAGCGAGGCGCGGGCAGACGCAGACAGTGACCCTCGATCGCATTACATGGCTAATTTACAAATTGTACCACGACACGCCCTCACACGTCGGTCCCGGAACGGAATGCCGCACATTTACGGTTGTTAACCTATACGTATTATTATAAATTATTACGTCTATTGGCAATAATGAAATATATGACTGCACGGATGGCGTAGTGGTTTAAGCGGTCACCACGCCGCTCACTACTGTGCTGAGTGTTTTGGGTCCTATCCCCCACATGGGACGACAATTTGTGTGATCCACAAGTTGTTGTTCTGAATCTGGGTGTTCTATGTCCGTTTCACGTTTGTTTGTAAAATTCCCCGGGACACAGGATATATCCCTAATGCGGAGTTGTATTGATAAGTAAAAGATCCGCTAACTGACTATCTTAAAATTTTGCTCAACACTAGGTATAGTAAAAGATCCGTTGGCAAAACAAATCCAGTAGGTGGTAGTGCAGCACTACGCTGCTGTGATAATACTTCCGAGAGACTGTTCTGTGCCTTATCTGGTATTATTACTAAGAATACAGTGGGAGAACTTAAGCCTCGCTTTGAAAAGTGTTGTTAAAGGGGAAATCAGAACTCCGTTTTACAAAATCTTTAATTAATAAACTTTAAACGAGACTGGTATATTTATAAAGATTTCTGATTATTCATTTATCTGAGAAAAGAACTCTGTTGATGGTCTACATATTATATGAACCTACTGCGCAATTACAGTAGGGAATATTATTTGTACTATCTGTATAAAAATACGGCTTTTCGTACGTAATTACACGATGCGCGGAGTTACTGTAAAACCCAGTGAACTAATTTGCGATTACAATGCAAATCCAAAGCTTTATCTTTAAGAAAATCTGGTTAATACGGTGCAGGCAAAAACACTGTTTTGCGAAAAAGTATAACAGAGTTCTACTTTCCACCTGCAGACATGATCATAACGCCAGTGTCAGCCAGCCCAATCAGGACTCGTTACAAACTTTACTAGTACCCACTACTTGCATTGAATGCCAGTCAATTCCCAGCTCTATTGTCAGATCAACTCCAAGATGCCAAATGAGAGTATTGTCATCTAACTACATATTATGTTCATCTTAAAGGACATTCATTTTTACGTCTTGTTTAGGTAGTAAGTTCCTTTATTAACATTATGTTTGAAAAACCAGCGCAAACACTTTTATAACAAAAGGAATGTTCTGGACAATTACACAACGCTATCTAGACCCAAATTAAACGTAGCCTGAGCTGTGGTTTCTAGAACACAGATAAAAATATTCTAGTTAAGATACTTCTTTTGTAAAGACATGTTTATTATATAATTGAAATATGAATGTGAACGATTCTGCAGTTGTATCGTCATATAACGTTGCAGCAATTCAACTGAACTTCATTTTCTGTTTTTTTTTATATTCTTATTTTAATAATTTTGCATCTTTTAAATGAAATCCTCAGTTGTATTAAATTGTTGTAAACTTGCAGAATATTTCTCACCTTCAAAGGTTAAAATTAAGAATTGAAAAAACCAACTTTTTAACTATCGCGTTCCATGATATGAAATTCCCGTATACATAAAATTATTTATTACTATTTATCACGATTTGGGCACAAAGTAGGTGATACTTTTTAAGTAAGTTTCAGTTTAAATTTGTACTTAATTAATGAAGCGTTAAAACAAGTGTAAATACACAATAAATTAGTATTATGTTCAAAACATTCTACACAAGGGCCTTGTTTTTCCCACAATGATGTCCTTACACAGTAAACACGCCGCGCCGGCTCGTGGGCTCGCGTCCTTGACGTCAGTAGTTTACGACTTCGTCTAGCCGCCGACGACTTGTATCCGCTCGTCACTCCGATACCAATGTACTATTTAGTCTCTATAAAGTAACAATAGTGCCTAAACAGCCTTGAATACCATAAGATTATACGAGTATTCTGATTGATATCTTGGTATCTTTGGCCAGTGTGCCTGTCCTAGTGACCTTTCTAATCACACAAGTACGCAACTGGCCTATTCGAGCTACTTTCTTTTCTTTTTTTCCCATTACAAAGGAGGTTTGGTTTTGGCCTACTACACTACGCTGGCCAGACGGTTGTCCTCGTCCTTCATCGGCTTCACGACACCCATGGGATGAATAGGGGCGGTGACACTCCGTATTCTTAATCCGTCACCCCACGGATCAACGTATAAATTCAAAGCATACCCCTTTGCAATGTCACACATTGCACCGGCTCCAAAATTAAAAAAATATAAATGCTAATTATGTCTATGCATAATAGTTAGTGTTTAATGAAAGTGAAATTCTGTGTGCGACTCACCTATAACGACTAGGTCAATATCACTAGTGGGTAGGTAGAGGCCGGTGCGGAAGGAGCCGAACACCTCGACTCGCGCTTGCGGCCACAGCGCGAGGATGGCGCCGCGGATGCGATTTACTACCGTCGAACGCACCAGGTGTTCCGTCTCCGTTGGAGACATGTATTGGTAGAAGTGTTCGATCTCCTCGTGTAACCTGCAACAAGCAAATGTCATTTAGTAAATTATTTCATATTTTTGAGATTGCTGTACCACCTCTCAATAAACCGTAGGCCAAATCACCTTTGATGATGTAGAAAGGAGTCGATGGAAATAAGATCGGATTTTTTACACAAGAGAGATTGGAGTTCAGTGCCACTGATTAGTCGCTAAAAATAACTTACAAGCTCCGAGTACCGACAGAGTGAATGGTATTATTAGTACTGCAATGACATTATTTCGCATTGCCAGAGATAAGATTGTTTTATAACTTGTCTTAAAATATTAATCAAGGTTTATTAAACAGCAATATCGACGAGAAATAGACGAAACTCGAAGCGAACGTTAAAATGAATTTGCTATAAAATGTTCCAGAGCAGGTAAACATTTACATTCGTTTAAAGGTCTGGAAATAGCAACCTTACATGACAACACACCGACAACAATAGTACACAGGAATAGTTAGCGCAGACAAAGTAATGTAAGCATACTATTAGTTCAAAAGATAAAGTTTATTGATCGTTGTAAATAGAGCAAAGTTTCAAAACAGACCATTGTTCGTCCCAAACTATCATCACAGTAAATGATAGCTGACAGTGGACGGCGGTTTTTGACAGATAAGAGAAAAAAAACTGCCATTACAAAATCTAGAGGGCATAGTGTAGGCGATCGTGTTTCGTTCGTACTTCAGAGGAGGGGTGAAGAGGAGGTGCTTGGGGACGATGTTGGTGGGAGACTGTTTTTATATTTCTGTAATATTTATACTACGTACATCGGGTTTCAAAGTTTGAAAAAAAAATCATAAAATTTTTGGTGTTTCTTTGATTTTTGTAACATAAATCAAGTTTAATACTTCCAATCAAATTTGAACTGTCCTTGCAGCAACATGAGCATGCATGCATTTAAACTTAAAAGTAAATAATTTGCCTCGATGGTCAACCACCTGCCCATCGCTAGGTTTCAAGAGAAGTTTATGTAAGACTCCCGGCGTAGGTGCCTTATTTGGCTCATATTGTAAACTAGCTCAAAAATTGAAATAAAAAAATGAATTACAAGGATTAAAAATACATTGTGGTGTTCCCTTCCTGTCCTTGAAGGACGTGCGCGCTGGGTGAGTCACCGTGCCTGCTGAGCCGCAGGAGGAGGTGTGTTAATCACAACTAGGAATAATAATTGTTTGACTAGTGCGAAAACCTGTTTTGGGTGTAATCTTTACATTAAAGTCGCTTTTTTTGTTGTAGGCTTAGATCCTTTCAACTAAATAAATAAATAATAATTTGGACATCTAACACACAACGCAATCTAGTTTCAAATTAAGCAGAGCTTGTACTATGAAAGCTAGATTGACTGATAGAATACTTTTATACTTTTTTTGTAAATACATACATATTATACATAAAACACACCCAAACTAAGAAACAAATATTTACGGAGCAACAAACATTTGGTCATAGTAAGCAACGGATTTTAATGTGGTTTTCACTAACAGAGGGAGCGATTCAAGAGGAAGGTTTATATGTATAATACATGCATAATACAGCAGATAAAGCTGGAAAATTCAAAGATTCGTTGCAAAAACATGTTTTTGTGCGCTTACATTGCTGACTGAACCTTAAAGATAGATCAAAATAATGTACTACGGAATTGTATATCTTTAAAAGACTTACAAAAAAGTCCGCGATGGTATACCTATGCCTATCTCCTAAGGACAATTCACAGTAACCATTTCTATCCTTTTACATATTACAAAAAATAATGAGTCATTTACGAAACCATTTTGAAAAAAAAATACAGACGAATTGATAACCTCCTCTTTTGTGTTTTTGAAGTCGGTAAAAAATACAGTATTATTCTTTATCCAAATTAATACGTTAGATACGTTTTGCATTTAAGGTAGATCAAAGTGCGCCTTTTACAGCATATAATTAAAGTATATATCTTAACAGATATCAGAGGTTTAAAATACGGGAACAACGCGGCCGTCGCCGCGTCTGTCACGGGTGGCAGCGGCCAACAGGTGGACCCTATAAATATTGCATATAAAGATATCCTGTGGTATAGTCTAATCATAATAATAGTATAATTAATTACTCCACACTGACACCACATCAGTAGTAGTAGTATCTACATTGCACCTGTGCGAAGTCGGGGTTGATCGCTGGTTTACTTATGAAATCGATGTATTTTTATAAATATATTACCGATTACCATAGTCGAAGTTTTGCATAGTTCGGGATCAGAGTAACTTCCAGAGCCCAAGTGTAAATTCAAAGTGTAAAACAAAATATCCATCAGTATTGTTTTAATTAATGCATGACCAGGGACACCCTAAGAGAGTGCGCTAATTTACATCGTATGAGTGTATCACGTGTCACCTTCGAGTCCAGCCCGCGACCGACCTCAGCCTGCACACCTTTCACCCAAACACTGCACTACAAGTTTTAGACCACATTCTTGTATACATCTGGTTTGCGAGTAATTATATCCAGCCTGATCTGAATCTGATACTGTAGCCGCTGTCTTTAACCTTGTTGTCAGTACTTTTATTGTAGTTTTACAACGTAAATGTATGCCACTCCAGCATCAGCACCTACATTGTTTAATCACGGTCTTCCGAAGACACTGCTAAAGATGTAATTTTCGTAGGAAGAATTGCCCCATCTTATTCAGTAAAAAATAAGAAATAAATTAAGATTGTTAGTTGGTTTAATATTTCGAGATGCCAATTAGCGATGGTGTACGTAATGAAATAAAGCTATCGTAGAAAAAGCTGATAATAAATGGCTGCATTCAATAAACTGGAACAATGATAACCACTTTTAATGGAAATTATTTTAAATATTAAAGCTGTATATGACCGTCCAGCTCTTTACTGAAAGATAACTATATATTTTAAGAAAACATTAATTTAACAAGTAGTTTCTACACGTAGTAGAAGTGACTTCCTACACTATATTACGCTAGCGCCAAACCCGCGAAAGGTCTAAAATCTAAAAAAAGGGTTTTTTATTTTATCAATCAAATTTTGATTGATTTTGATGGCACTTATCTTTTGTCTATGACCAAATCACAAATACATGTGAAATCGCTGTGTCTAAGAGGAATCATTTCATTATATGATTATGATTTAAAAGTAGCAATAATTTTCGGCCTTAATTTACTCAAAAACACTTAAAAATATATATAAGACAGTCGCTCAAGTAATTCGAAAGCTTGGGACTCCTGGTGACGCTGGACATTCAGAAATAGTATGTACTGATTCAGTCTACTTGGAAGTTTTTTTGTGTTACGAAAATAAACGTAAACAACATTTTCATTTTGTAAAAGCCAAAAATATACATAAGATTCATACAGGAGCATTAAAGAAATTTCGAGAACTCAGCTGAATCAATAAGTTGAAAAAGATGTAAGATGATAAACATGTGTGGTAATCCTCCATGTGTACTTAATAAACTTATACAAATCCAACTACCCAACGTTACTTCTAACTGAAAAGACATAAGATATACATTTAAATATTAAGGAATTATTTATTTACTATTAACAGATTATACACTACCTTCAACTTTTCTTTTCATCTTTTCTTTATTATAACGTCACAGGGCTTGACGCCTTGTTATCTACATAAAAATGTGGAAATCGAGGTTAGATACAATAAGTATAATCAAATGGTCAGAAAATCTAGAGAAGGAATCTGTACGCTATGCGCAAGGCGGCAATCTAGATAAACCCGAAAACTAGAGCAATGGAAGCCGCACTAAAGTCGACAAAGTTAATACAAAACATAAATAACACCAAACAAATTCAATTAACTCTGTCGCAAAACTTAGAAAGTTATAACAACTTATCAAATAAAAACTGTTAAACGAAAGTGTGATCGTGTTTAGTGGGACTTACGAATAAGTTGTAGGAGCAGTAACCACACTGGTGGACAAAAAAATTAGGCCACTTCTAATTTTATGATTTATTCATTAATTACGGTACGGTTAAAAATTAAAATAAATAACACGTTTTGAATTCATTTGCAATCTTAGTAGCCTTGATAATTTTATCAATATACCCTATATTGATAAAAATAATCAAGGGTAAATGAGTTAAATGACATTTAATCAGTTTTTTGGAGACCCACACTTTTATTCTTTTACGTTTAATGTCCTGTCGCTAGGACGCTATTTAAAACTATCGTTAAATTCGTATTACTAAAGTAAAGTTATGTGTGTCCCACTTCCTTTTTACTGATAAATAAGGATCAGAAGCAGAAGTTGTTCGAATCGTGACGTTGTTACAAACGGGAATGAGCAAGCGTAATGGTTCAATATGTCTGTCTACAAAAGGTATCTGGAGACCGGTAGTCACATCAGAAAATTTGGATCAAGCCGAAGAAATACATCTGAACGGAATGATAGATTTATAGTCAGCGAGCCTCAGAAATTGTCATCGTTTTGGAGTATAATTGCAGCACCTGATGCCCGAGGTGTTGATGTAAGTGATAGGACAATAAGTCTTTAAGAATAAGAAGCCTTTAAGAACGTAGTTTAAAACATACAGACCCGCCACAGGTCCTAAACTTACCAGAGCTCATAAGGTAGCAAGGTTAAATTTTGCTCGTAAACACCGTGAATGTACATTAGCACAATGGGAGCAAGTAGTCTTCTCTGAGGAGTCCCGTACGTGTCTATATGGTGCTGATGATGGCAAAGGAGTATATCGTAGACAGGGAGAACGATATGCTTACCCTTTCAGATATGGCACATTGTGCATACAAGAGCAGTTAAAATAACCGACAGTCCAATAATTAATCACTAGGCGTTCGTGTGATGTCGACAAGAACTTGCCATATCGTACACATATTCGCTAACAAGCATCCGTAGCCTATTACTAAATGTGTTTTGGCACACAGCCCTCTACTTAGGCGCGGTAGTCACCATAAACATACAACGGCTACGTAAAAAATACTAGTATGTTGGTAATTATGGTAGGTATGTCTCGTGTTGACGCCAATCTGAAAATATGTTTTAAATACCTATGCCACATGCCTAGGGGTATGTAAGTAGCCATCGGAGTGGGAGTTCTCTCGCTCGATAGCCTGATTGCAGCTATCGTGCGGAGCGAGAGTGCGTGGAACTCTGCCATCTCCTTCTGCGAGCAAGTTATGCTCGCGAAGGAGACGGCGGAGCGGGACCGGGAGTGGTTTAGGACTCTCCCGGCCCGCCAGGCCCGGGAACGGGCCAGGTACCGCAGGCGACTCAGGCGCCGGAGGTCGCAGAACGACCTCCGTCCTCCATAAGCGCAGGCCTGGGGGTGACAGGTGAGGCCATCTGTCACCCTAGCAGAGGCAGGCCGGGGTGGCGGCGAGCACGTTGCGAAGCGCGCTCGCTTCCGGGGAGCACAGGGAACATGGGGTTCCCACACGGGGGGGGGGGGGGGCGTCTACTCATCTGTGGATGACCCGAGGTATGTCGGGGCACCGGGGACTTCCTTTCTAGGGTATACCTGGTTCCCCGGCTATTGATACCCGAGACGGCGTGCGGTTTTGGTCGGTTCGAGTCCGACATGCCACCGACAGGTGGTATCCGAGGGGATTTCCACACGGAAAAAAAAAAAAGGGGTATGTAAGTACGATGCCGTGGGAATTTTCTTCAACAGGACAAAATTGGTAATTAGTTCATTAAGCTACCTATTGTTCTTTTCCTTTAAATAACACTTAAATTATGTGAATGTAATGAAATTATCTCATTCCGAGCTTATGTTGTCGCAGTGTCGGCAAATTACACAGGCCTACTAACACATGAAAATACCCGTGACGGTGGACAATAATAAAAAAATGATTACACAGTTACAACACGTATTTATTACGTTTTAGTGTGGAATGTTATCAAAATATGCATATAGCTATCAACAAGAACACGTGGGGTTTCAATGTAGAGAAGACACATTTTATTGTTTAGTAGCTATACCCTGCCACTCGAAAAAATATAGGGGAAGAAGTACAAGGACAATTTTGTAGATGATTGCATGATCTACATTTTTGTCTCATCATAAAACCAACCGTTTCGCTAAAAAATATAAAAAGAAACATTTTTGCAAAACTTTCACCTTGCATAAAATTTATTGCACACTTGGGATCGATGAGGACTTCTCCCAATTTCATATAATGGTAATGCAAAAATTCAGCTTCTCGAGAATTTATGCAAGGGTACCCCTATTTTTCGGACTAACTTGACCGGACTATATGTAGATTTACAATTGTCGAATTGCCGAAAATACAGATTCGGAAAAATTATTACAAAAATATCGCAAAACATAAGTTCAATTTTACGATTGTCTGCTAAATGTTTGTCAGACTAAAATGAAAACACTTAAAACCTGTAACGAATTCCAAACATTCCCAACACCCGAGCTGGGGGATGAATGATACAAGAGCTGAAAGGACACTTGTTTCAGCCTTTGTGCTCTCGCTTTCAGATAAACTCTTGACAAACTGAAGATAAAATAAAGCTTTACAACGGGCCGCTTTGAAAGGCGAAATGTAGCTAGATAAGATAACCTCACAGTGATACAAATATTTTCAAGTTTGTTACATTGTTAGTAAGCTTTAAATGGCAAGCTTACTAACAATGTAATGTTCGGTCGTTATTCTGTTTCGTTAAACGATTTTAGATTCTAAGAGATTACCCTCTCTTAAAAGATAAAGATTTAAGAACATTTAAAAAGTTATTCATAAAAGATGAAAAAAAATACAGTCGAATTGAGAACCTCCTCGAAAAACACAAGTGTTTTTGAAGTCGGTTAAAAGGGTCGGTGGAAGGCTACTTTTATATAGGAGGCAAACATAGAGACGAGTAGCCTGATAGAAAATGCGGCACCCCATGAACGCAGTACTCACAAGCGCCTTGCAGGCGTTTGAAGCAGGAGTACGCTTTTTAGTTTAGAGTAGGCTAAAAGTTTTTTGAATAGCGTACAGTCGTGAAGTGGCAATTATCCTAGTGAAAGCTGGTATTGGTCTGAAAAATTCCTCAGAGTACTCTACATGATACATGCGATTGAGAATGCATCCCCAAAATACACAACATGTAAGGTTAAACAATTTTCACAATAATTATATTAGTGGGTATAAATATTACCTACTAATATATTAAATGTGAAAGAAGGGATGGAAGGATGGATGGATTTTTGTTTATCACGCCAGTACCGCTGAACGGAACTGGATCAAATTGGGTACAGAGATAGATTATAATCTAGAATAGGATATGGGCCGCTTTTCTAAAGGGAAAACTGATTGACGCAAGCGAAGCCACGGACAAAAGCTTGTCTCTTACACACATTAATACCACTCAGTTTTTAATACAATACAGAAACAGTATGAGATGTGTTTTCTGTTGGGATCAAAAGCGACTGCAGCATTAGGTGCCCTTTAAAGTCTCTAGATAATATTAAACCATTGTATTGTGCGTCAACTCCATTTAAGTTTAGTAAAGTGGGCAACACTCAAATCATTGCAAAATGGGTCACAAAACGTGGTTCAGTGATATAAAGGTTTCGGTAGCGAAGCGTGGCGGTATTCTTAGTTGGTAAATAAATTTTACGTCACACTAAACGATTTATAGCATGTTGTATTATAAAAGTGTAAAATATTTAGAATAGTTCATAAGTTTGTAATGTAGCCATAAGCTGTGTCTAGTTTAAGAATGCTGTATAGTATAAGCACAATGTAAATAAAATTGTATTAATGTTATAATTAATTACCCTTTTTTTTCCGTGCGGAAATCCCCTCGGAAAAAAAAATGGAAAACAAAATAGTTACAGAATGGCAGGAATCCCACCTGGACGGTATGAAAGGTAGAATGACTTACGACACTAATAAGGTGCGCCGCGTCAATATCTTCTGTGAAATGTTACTTTTAAAATTATTTCATTCATCTTTGTACGAATGACGCAACGGGCAATTTTTTCACGGTTTTATATTAATTGTAAGCATTTGGTCAGAACTGCCGAGCGCCTAATGAGAAGAATCATTTGTTCTATCGTTTGCAAAATTAGGTTTTTCTTTCACTAAAATAAGTTTTCTTTTCTAAAGGATATTGCGTTAAAAAGCTAATTCATTGAAGTCATCACAATTAGAAACACACAATCGTAATGCACATAAAAAAACGAGTCATTAGTAACTACTTAATTAAAATGATCGGTCATTACTTCTATATTAATTCATACTTTTATAACTACAAAATTAATTAAAAACAATGGATAATAAATAATAACTGAAAACAGAAGAGGCAAAATGGTTGGCCACTTGATAGGACACGACAATTTCTTCAGAATAATACTGGAAGTAAATAAAGGAAATGCTGAAATAGAAGGCAAGAGAAAACGAGGACGGCCTAGATCAACATACATTCATCAAGTGAAGAAGAAAGTGGGAGTGGTGGCCTATCAAGACGTCAAACAGATCGCTAGAAATAGAGAAGAGTGGCGATTGCTCCACCGACTCAGCTCTTAAATTGAGAGAGTGAGATAATTACAAAAACAGCTTTTAAAATTCAGGAAAAGACAAATATAATCTAAATTGAGAACTGTTAGAAATGGAATGAGCTTGGCTGGAAGATACGAAGGCTCTCTTCAATTTATTTATACCCATCCCTGAATGGACAGTTAGACATTACATTGTTTAATGTGTTATTTTAAAAGATTTTCCACAAGTGTGGTCTTGGTATTTGATACATAGGTACAGGTTACGAAGATACTACCATCTGACACAAACAGCAATAATAGCTTGGCACACCCCACACCCGGGGCCGGATTAGACATGTCGAGGCCCTTAGGCGCTGAAGGATTGTGTGTGAGTAATAGCATCAGCAGCATCACCTGACTGATGCGTAACTCCTCAGGAACTAACAGCACAAGCGGGGCCGCTATGCAGTTGCCTACTCTCTCTAATGGTGGATTCGGCTCTGCTCACACCGCCATCTGATTTATAACGAGGTAGAGCCTGTCCTATAGTAACTACATAACAAACATAGATATATTACAAAATACATACACACTACAGATACAGAACTAACGAACATGCTCATCACACAAGGAGGGTTCGCGAGGGCGAGAGCCTTGGAGATTTATACCAAAATTTACTGCTTGCCAAGCCACAGCAAATAGTTACTCTTAAAGATAAACAAGTTCTAGTTCAAGGTTAGTGGGCCGTCTTATAATGTTACCTAATTTGTGTCAGGCCCATACTCTGCCGCGCATGTCATCACATAACTGACATCGTTAGCTGCGAACACTAGATCGTGAGGAAGAAATTTATATACATGGAGAAGGTTAAATAGATGAACAACACATAGAAGTCGAGAGTGATCTCTTTAAAAATTCTTTAGACACGACATGGCTGTGACTATTTACACCCCATGGCTGAGATGATTTTGTTGATTTGTTTTTCTATTGAACAGCGGATGAAAAAAGTTATTTATACGTTTACTTTTCTTTATATTGTGTTACCTCGTTTACTGTCACATACGTCTAGTCAAATCATTTCGTTATACGGAGTTAACAATTGTAACGAGTTGGAATATAAAATAAAATAAATTAATATTTATTGCAGTGTAAACCTTTTCCAATCTTTAAATCTATATTATATTAACGTGTGCAGAGAGTTCTTTCAAACAACTTCCGCGGACAGTGGAACGACAAATTGCGTGTTCTGAAAAAAACTGAAATTATTAATCAATATAACACGTAAATGCATAATTTAAAATGATTTGGCAGTTCAAGTTATACTGGTGCAAACAAAACATTTAGGTAATGAATAACTATATAATATAATAATATATTAATATGCCAAGGACGCGGACGACGTAAACATCAACAGCTACCATTGAGAGAGCTATCTAAGTTTATGCTTCTATTTTTATCCTGATATCGATTGGTTTTTAGACTTTCTTTTTACCTAATTTACACGTAATATACCTAATTGTGGGCGATTTTTCTTCTGTCTTTATTTGTCTTAAATGTTCATGAATAATATTGCTGGATAGTGACCAATTGATAAAAGAAAGCTAACATTAAATTTCATCGAAAACTCGACAATGTGACGATTCAGTTTAAGGAGTCTAGGTCACTTTTAGAGTGGACTAATAGATTTAATAGCCTGGCTCTGTACTAGTAGCATGAAGTAGGTAAGATAATAGGTCAGGTTGCGGAACAGTGCGACCTGAGCTAGAACTGATTGGAGATTCATAGATTTATTTATTAAATACTTATGCACGAATGTGGCAAAGGCGGACTTAATGCCGTAGGCATTTTCTACCAGTCGACCTTATGGTGATACAGAGCCAAACGTGGTAGATGCACAGAAATTTAAAATGTTATTTATTAACATTATATAACCGATAACCGTTGGGGAAAACGAGTTCTTGAGTGGAGACCGCGTCTCGGCAAACGTAGTGTAGGACGGCCACAGGCCAGGTGGAGTGACGATTTGCGCAAGATGGCTGGCAGGAGCTGGATGCGAGAAGCCCAAAATCGATCTAAATGGCGTGCAATGGGAGAGGCCTATGTCCAGCAGTGGACTGCGATAGACTGATGATGATGATGATGAATTTGTTCATATATAGAATATCATATAGGTACCCAGAGTACTTATATAAATTACATTAGAATAATTTTAAATGATACTAATACACATAATACAAATGTTTTTATAGATATGTATATGTACATTTATACGTATATAGTCATAAATACACATAATATAAATTCTAGAAGGAGAGAGTATAAAATTAAGGTGGATCTTCGCGCGCCTTCTATAACAGGACAGGTTGTACCAAGAAAGTAGTAATTCAAATTAATTTGACTCACTAACAACTGGTAGTGGTAGGTGTAACGAAGTCCACGCGGATATTTTTTTGTCTACTCAGCAATTTGTATAGCGACAGGTTTTATTTAAAACCAGCTTTTGCCCTCGGCTCCGCCGGCGTGTTATCGCAGTAAAAAGTAGCCTAAGTTATTGGCTGATAATGTAGCTTTCCATTAGTGAAATAATTATTGAAATGGGTTTAGTGATTTAGTCGTGAAAGCGTAACAAACAAACTAACTTTCACATTAAAATTTACAACATTAGTATCGATAACCCTTACTTTTCCACAGGAACTATTGGTACTTTTAAGTTCAGTTAGTGTTTTCTTCTATTGTTTACAATGTATATAAAATTATAAGTTCAATTAGAACGTAGCAGAAAAACAAAATAGGACGAGTTGTGTAAGCTTGACCTATATTTCCTCCTAGACCTCTACTCCTACTCTTAAGACGAATAAAATGGCGACTCACGTGACAAAATCCATTAAGCCCCTTCTTGCATTGTTAAATGGAAAATATATTTTTCACGTTTTGCTTCAGGCATACTTCTTTCCCTTTTGAATTATGAACTTTGGAGAACAATCTAAGTATGTGTCTAGAACTCTTAGTGCAACCTATGCTTAGCTAAAACCGTCTGTGACAAATCAGAGACATGGTGTTTTAGAATAAAATGGTGGCCATGAGCCACGCACACTCCAATCTGGGATACTGCTGGATAGACAGTGGAACAATGAAAAGGTATGTTTTAAAAATAAAATCAAATAATCACATTAAATTAATAGATTAGAGAATCCAAATAGTTAAGCCTTGAGGCACCAGACTTTCAACAAAAAAGTAAACCGAAGACCGACCGATAAAGTACCTATCAACTGCCGAGTCTACCCGAACTGCATAGACATACATGACACTACGAATTTGTGCGCCTTAGTTTATTCAGGGGAAGTCCCTTTATATTAAAAAGTTTTATTTTTGTTGAATTTAGTTACATTAAAAAGGCATTTGCAGCTGTGGTGGATACAAAATAATGCTGCCAGGCTTAGAGTATAAGACATTGAGTTTCTATTTGTTGCATTATACCCGCACTATACTACTATCACACATCAAGAGCCTATACTAGTCCACTGCTGGACATAGGCCTCTCCTTAGAAAGGAGGTTTTGGCCTACTATACTACTATATATGCGTTTATTTAATTTACGTTTTTATTTAAACCTAGTTGGCAACAACTTCCCTATTATACTTATTACATAACGTTGCTTGAAAAAGATTGAATAGATTACAAATTCTGTCCTTCAGATAATATTCACATTCAATAACCGAAACTCAACGCGTGTCGGGTGTCGTTAATATCGTACAGTGGTAATTCGCCAATTAACCGTGTATGTATGCACATAGTTTTACATTCTTTCCTATAACAACTATTACATAAGAAGCACACTCCATCGTGACGTCACCAACGCACTAATATGCGATAGAATTACGGCGCATTTTTATAGGTATGCAAACAACAAGCTAAAGAATGTTTGTGTTCCTGCACTGTTTTACAATAAAGAGACAAACCCAATTCTGCTATCGGCCTCAATTCTGCTATGTCATGTTAACGTACACGCCACTGTTATTCATGAGATGTCATTGACATCAGACAAAATATCTGTATTCTACTAACATAAATTCAGTGTCAATAGACTGTAGATGTAGTTATAATGGCTCATCAATACTGATTTCAACAACATTGCCATTTCTGGAAAATTAAATAAATCATTTCCTTACAAATTTAAAATGTACTGTTTACCAAACTATTACAGACATCGACGATATTTCCATCAGGTGACAAGTTACAGGAGGCCATTGGTCTTACGTAGTAGAATACAAAAAGTGCAAAGCTATTCCGACGACTGTCCATCGACAGTCTATTGATACAACATTAAAATAGCAGAATTGATGCCCAGGTCGCTTGGACCTCTGCTGTTCCTACCCACGAATATAAATAATTACAAATTAACGCAAGTAGTGTTGTTTAACCGAGATCTTCTGTCTATAGGATGGTGTAAAATTACTTAACTCTACCTCTCTATAACAAAACTATTTTAACTTTAAATCATGATGGCGGTCCACCGCCTTTTAATAGCAGCATAATATTTTGACATTTAATCCTTTACCAAAAATGTTTTTTTAAATTTGCCCTAACCGGACAGATTGGCGGCGTCTATTCTGATAGGAGGAGCACAACCTGGCGACTGGCCACCGCAGCTTCATTACGACTAATTGTCGTCATGTAGCGAGGACTACAAACGTTGTCGGGGTGCGCACAGACCACACTCATGCAACAATAGACAATAGATTATTTGGACTACCGTCGATACACATCACATCTGCACATCAGCACTTTTTAAGTGGCCTTGACGTCCATGCAACGGCTGATGAACCAGGATAAAAGTATAAAACTTTTACAAAACTGTAACGGCAGAAAGAATCCCTCTCAGAAGCAAAGGCTATTTAAAGTCTTTCAGATTCTAACATAAGCAAGTCCTCTGTAAGGTTTGTCCTATTGCCCCATACACTTAGGACGCGTCCGGGCAAAGAAAGCTGTAGTTTTTCGGCTATATACAAGACTTTTGTAGTAAAACCGTTCCCAAGCATTAGTTTGAATTTAAAAAATAAAAATTTATAAAAGATTTTACCTGTTTTGTTGTTTTTAGAATATAATAATTAACGGAAATAAACAAAAATATGAAATGATATAAACAATGAGCCATGAACATTACGCTGTAGTTTCCGTCCTCTATGGATACCCATATATCTCGCTAGTTTTTGCCCCCAGCTTAACCTACATAAAAGTTATATGTATTTGTTACTCTCGAGAATAGTGCTTATGTACTGGATAAAATTCAGTCTACGTCTTATTATGCGGACGGCGCGCCGGCGTATGTAATAATATTTCATGATAATCGGTCGAGCATTTAAAGCGTGGACGTGTAACAAACAACAGACTCATTGATTCATTTTAGATTAGGATTTTTTTAAGTATTTTAGAAGATTCCTATACTGCAACACCCATAAGATCTACGAATACATTACGCGCATTATTTGACGACCGAATGGCGTAGTGGTTTGTGTAACGGACTGCTATTCCAAAGGTCGCGGGTTCGATTCCCGCTCAAGTCAAACATTTGTGTGCACATTTAATGTTTGATTTGGTCTGGGTGTTTCTATGTATAATAAGTATGTATTTATAAAAAAAGAAGTATATACGTATTTATATCAGTTGTCTAGTACCCATAGTACAAGCTCTGCTTAGTTTGGGACTAGATGGCGTTGTGTGAATGTTGTATTATTATACTTATTATACTTATACTTATTAAAAATAAATTTTACATGATCGCACCCCGATCATTTTTCTCCAATCAAAGAGATTCGATTGAATATGTAGGTTAAGGTGTGAGAATTTACGCTTTTAAGTAAAATAGTCGGCTACGATCCGAAAAGATTTAATGTGTGAGCTCACTGAGTGTCCGTAGTAATATAAAAAAATTGCATTAGTCCATATGATAACGTGGCGCACTGACACAGTGACGGATGACGAAGCCTCCAAAGCCCAGCTGATATAATCTAGCTACGAAACAAGCCAACGATAACACAATTTTTTTATCACAAACCAATTTGTGCGTAATAACAGAAAAGTTATTTGCCTACCGACAGACACGTGTCATGATTACGTTGAGAGTTGCACACCGTAATTTGTGTGTACATGTAGATATTAATTAATAATCATAGATTAGCAAAATAAAACAGTAATCAATGGCAAACCGAATTAAAATGTAAAAAACCGGTCAGGAACGAGTCGAACTCGTGCGCCGAGGGTTCCGTACCTACCCAGAGTTTACGTGGATTTTCGCGAAAATTTGTAAATACCAAAATTTCTCTTAATTTTCAACTTTTTTATTTTTTGGAATTATTCCTTTATTTGTGCTGTAAGACGTTTCTTTTTGCCAAATTTCGTGATTCTAGGTCAACGGGAACTACCATATAAGTTTTCGTACTTCCGGTAGACCTAGAATTGTCAATTTTGGTTAAAACCAAGGTCTTACAGAACAAGTAAAGAGAAAATTCTGAAAAAAGAAAAAGTTGAAAACAAGGTAAATTTTGGTACTTACAAGTTTTCGCGATAACCGAAATTCCAATATCTTTTCATATTTTTTATTCGTGTTGACTCAGGACCTTGATTTTTATACACCAAATAGGGACCATAGACCTCAGTATCTGGTATAAATTTCAACTTGCTAGGTCTACCCGTTCCTGAGAAAATCGGTGGTGACAAACGGACAGACGGACAAGAAAGTGATCTTATAAGGGTTCCCTTTTTACCTTTTGAGGTACGGAACCCTAAAAAAGATTCAGAGAGAGATCACTTCCTCGCTTTATAATCAGACTATCGTTATTAAACCTAATATGTTGTACTCGTGAACACGAATCATATCAGCCCATGGGGTTTACTAGTACACTAGCCGCTAAGAAAGCTCCAATAGCAGGTCAGCTCTAAGTCGCCTATAAAGTATTATTTCGAAAAGACAGAGGTAGGTTATAAATGATTGACTTTTTAGTTACAAGTGAAGCTTAATCGTGCTTGTAACCTCTGCAGTGATATTGTTTATCATTGCTTATAACCTGTGACCTGGGTACGGTCGAGTATAGGCCAAATATTGGCTTGGTGTTAACATCTAATAACACGCGTACGAATGAATATCTATATTTTATTATAGCTTTATCTAGTCTGTACTTCAAAATTAAAGCATTCTTATTACGAGTATATGTTTAAGACATGGCATATACCTTATCATTTTAAAAACCTGTAGTAGTTTCTCATGTGTTTTTACACAAATAATATGTTGTTCCGTTGTAATGCGGCGCCACACGGAAATATTGCAATGATACGTAAATATTGCAATTCCCTGAAAGACTGCCCAAAACACTCAAATTCTAGTTGTAATTTCTAAAGAAATGTAAAATCTGTTTCGTTAGGAAATATGTAGTAATGGCTTTTAATACAATCTAGGTATGAAGAAGAACTAATTGTAAATAGTTGGTGAAACCCTGACTATTTCCATATTCTGGTTACAGTTAATATAAGAATGAGAAACATAAATTTAGAATGTTACTGATTTGATCTGCTATTTAACAGATTTGGAAGTGCAGCATTTAGGATTCTCAGGGATTTCATCAACAGGAAAAGACAGTGACACACACCATATATATTATGGCTTAGTCTGTTTTAATGTGTCTCTTAGTTTCCACACTCTGATATGTTTGTGCTAATAAAATGTGCTTCATGGGGAAGAAGCTGGTGTTAGGTATTACTCACACCATTTCACAACTATACTAATCTACACTAATCTATACAAATAAATAAAATTAAAGTGTCTATTTGTAATTTCAAAATAATAGGTTTTTTTTCATGCTCACATGGTTATTTGCACGATTCCTATGTCTAAAAACAAGTTTTTTTTTTTTTGTCTGTCTGTCTGTTTGTTCTTCTGAACGGCTGGATCGATTTTGATAACATTTTACTACCATGTAGCTGTCCATATAAAGAGTAACTTAGGCTATTTTTCTTATCAGAAAACCCTATAAAATTTTGCTTGGTTTGGAAATTGAAGCCACTAAGGCAGGGCTTTTCAAATTCCACATAAACAATGTAGCCGGGTACCAGCTAGTATTATATATAACTGAAGAGTTTATTGTTTGTTTCGTTAAACACACTAATCTCAGGAACTACCGGTTTGAATTAAAAATTTATTTTTGTAATGGATTACCCATTTATCAAAAAAGGCTATAGGTTACATAACATCAAGCTATGACAATTGGAGACGAGCATCAATGAAAAATTTTACTGAAACTGGGAAAATTTGTTACCAGCTAGTTAATGATATCACTTGTCTTAGCATCAACTAACCAAAAGTCGAATTATGTTTAGTAGATTAGATTGTAGAGATTTACTTTTGCCAGGTATAACATGTTTGACGACTATGTCACCAGTTAGTGTAGAGAAAATGGTTACAAGTAGTACTGACCTATTTGTTAATACCTTACAACCTATATGCTTACCTACTGAATTTATAGTTATTGCAGTATTATAAGTAAAGTTAATGCACCTCACCGGTGCAAACAACTTTGTAATTTATACTTTGAAATATAATCAAATTATCTTATACTCAATAGATTTACTGAATTCCATAATGTGATACTTAAATTTTATGTATTTATTTTTATATTTAGCCTATTAAAATATTTTCCATTTTAATTTATGTTGTAGATAAACTTGCTGTCCTAGGTACCTATCTGTTTTAAATGTATACATACAAAAATTGGATTCAACTATAGTCAATTTGTTTTTGTTGTAATTAAGTCACTATTGTATTATATTAAATGTCATTCACATACAGAATAACAATAATAAATTGGGTTAGTCTAATGCAAATAATTACCATTTCATACACTGTCATACAATGTGAACACAACACTAAATAACATTTGTTCTAAGTTTGGTATTATAAGTTCAGTATTGATTTACTTTGATATTTCTTTGGTTATATGTTAAACTAATTACTGTAATACTCTTTAACTATTATTTTTGTAAATATGCAAACAGTTGCAAAGGTGATAAGGTCTTGGTATGCCATAGTAATCAAAATGTTTTATTGCTAAATTTTATTGAACCATTTTTACTCTTGTTTGTATTTTTTTCAGAACAAAGTGCAGCAATTATTAAAACCATCAACCAGTAGAGTTAATAAAACTAATTTAAAAGATAAGAATAGAACTAATAAAATTATAATGTATTGATTATAAGTATTCTTTAAGAACTTTGTACCGTGTTCATGCAAATAAATTTATTTGATTTGATTTATAAATACAGATTACCCTGGATAGTTTTAGCAGTTTGAAGATTGGATTATTTCTGTATAAGAATGTTTTTGAGATCTGATATTGAAAAAGGATTACATATATGAACCAATCTAACTAACAAGTGAGCTTCTAATTGCATTTACATATGTCATGACAGATCTCCAGACATTATTCATTCAATTATAAACTTTAAAAACAATGTTTATTTCACACTTGATCATATTGCTCTTTATCATTTTCGAATTATTGTGGATTTTTTGTCCACTTGGAACTCATCCCTTTTGAGGATAGTCTAATTAAAAAACACAGCTTAGAATCATAAAAAAACTGTGTGCATCGCCAAGTTATATTGAACATGTTTGGAGGAGGGTAAGACGTTTGTAATAACCGTCACTGTCAAGGAGGCAAGATTTCCTCGCGCCAGTGGAAGCGGCTCCAGGGGGAAAATTTTGGCACTTGACCCCTAGGATATGCGATAAATAGGCTAACCGTCGCAAGTCCGGTTCGCACGGAGTGTCACGCTGTGCCGCACCGCGGCCCCGATCATAACCAACACGTCAAACACGTTGACACACTAGTTAGCACAAAAATAATCAATTAAAACGTCACTCACCCCAGAATTCCCGGCTTGTAATTATAATTGGGTATCCGCCACGGGCAGCCCCCGTATGCACCTATAAGAGCATCGTGGTTCTTGTTCAGGTTAAACGTCGATGCGCGGTTATCGTTCATTTTCCTTCGCGCGGGATTAAAATAATTGTTATTTCTACTTTCACCGTTCACATCGTTTATTGGTATAAAGTCTTGTGCTTTATTCACATTGGGATTAGCGTTTTCTAAGTTTTTCAAGTTCATTTTTTCTATATCACTTTGAGTTTCCCAAATACGAAGCCACAGGCGCTTCGCGGGTCCTTCCTGCTCGGGCTGATACCACGCGACGGCGGGATCCATTCAGCCGGAGCAAGGTTCCACTATATGGAATGATACATACTGTCGCATTTCACATTTATTATATTGTAAAGAAAATTAACACAAAACAAAAATAAGTCACACCACATTCGGAACATGGACGACACGCGTATAGTTGTCACTTTAACAACTAGAGGGAGCCATCTTAGCAAAATAAGTTCTAGATTCTAACTCAGCTGAGAGACTATTTAGAGTATAAGTTATGTGTACTAAATAAAACGATATATAAGGTGATCATTAAATAAATTGTATTTTTATAATAAGTAGTAAATTTAAAGGTATTAAGGTACTATTTGGTTACATTAGTGTTAAAAGTAATTTCGCTGATGACATTATAAAGGAAACGGAAAATTGGATTTTTCGGATACATGTCAAAATAATAAAACACAACTCGAACAGAAAATGTTTCAGAACAGAATACTGTTGTTTTTCCTACAATAAAATCAAAAAATCTTTTTCATTTAAATTTAATTAAAGCTTCTGAACACTTTCTGTTTTACCCGTTGCTGAGTGATCATAATAGTTTTCCGTCCGTTGTAAAACTCGTAAACCATACGATGGTTTCTAGGTTATTTTCATGATCTTACGATCCTTTTCCAAATTTTATTTGCATTTTGTTGAATTTAAAATTGTACAAGGGCGTTTATTTAGGCTAATTTCTTTAAAAGCTGACCTCCAATAATTTGAACATCTTTAATGTTTAGTCTATAAAGCAAGCAGAAACTAAAACAAATCCCAAAAAGTGACTTTTCAATTCTGTATAATAAATAGCAGACTACTAGATATTTACTTACAGGATCCAGTCGCCTCTCATTTAAGACGAAAGTCCGAGCTCAAATTCTCGACACTCCAGCAGATTCATCACATCCCTAAAGTTTTATATAGTGTATTATATGTATATATATGTATCTATGTAACTCAGCAAGTATATACGTATGTGTATCTCAGTATGTATATATATAAATCTGTCAGACTGGTTCAGTCCATATCCTTAATTATTATTATCTCGTTACATATAAAACTTAATTTCTAGTGCATCCACTCAGACATTACTAAGGACAAAAATAAACTGGGAGGAAATGCCAGTGGCTTTAAGTCCGGCAGTGTACAATGAATTGTTGTTTGTGCAAAAAGAATTAAATTAAATTTTAAACTATTATGGTCCCTATCATAAAATTATGTTTACGAGAATTAACAAGCTCACGAGAGCACTAACTCAGTTAGAAATTTTTAAATTCAGAATTAATTATTTGCCAGCCCATAACTGATAAAAAATGATTTTAGTTCATTATTACAATAGCAAGAAATTTTGATAGTAAGAAAGAAAATAAAAAAGTATTTAATAACCATTTTCATCAAAAACAGACTAATAAAGGATCTTTATGCCTAAAATGAACTATACATACAAGGGCTAAAGAAACATTATCATTCATATATCAATGTGATCATTAATGTTTTTAGATATTTTGTGTAATTAATTTCTGAAAACAATTTTCAAACACCACAGAGTATATCTTAGTGTTGCGGCGCTGCGGATTTTGGCGCCATAATATGACATTTATTATAACCATCAAATTATAACTTTAAATGTATGATCTCTACGGAACAAGTTTAATTTAAAGTGGATTTTTATCTCTAAACCACATATTTTAATATATACAAATAAACTATTGAGTACTTTATACCTTGATTTAGGCAGAATTAGTTTCTTCAGAAAGGATATACTTGAACTATTACAAGAACTTATTTAAAAAAACAGTCGGTAACTTGTTTGGTACGTAGTTTTTATCCTTATTGTTCTTTTAATTCTTATTGGTATGCAAATATTTATTGGAGTTACAGTTATTTACCAGTCTAAATAATACATAATGACAGTGCAGCCCCAGAGGCTATAGACAGTTGATATCTTCACAGTAATCTTATGTTTATGTGTCTATTTGTTTATATTTTGCTCGTCTGTAGCTTACTCACCTCGAAACATTGAATGTTATTTCATTAAAAAATGCCAATAGGGTCACCTCAAAAATAAAATTAATTATGTAAGTTTACAATTAAATTTATTAATTGTGGGTGACAGAAGTGTAATTATAACAACCTCAATTTTTTAAGGATAAAAAATTATTCACGATTCAAAATCAGCAATCATATGAGTATTGTGTCTCGAGTTGTTATACCATGTAGACTTATAAGTCAAATAAACTGGAACATATTGAGGCACATTCCTATACAAACAAGGCCTATTTATCCGATAGTGACATTCAAAAGTGTCCAAATAATGGCCCAAAGAAGCATAACATCTTTCTTTAAGCTGACACCACCTAAACCTGCTGTGAAACAAGAGAAGAAGGACCATGAAGAAATTAAAACAGAAAGTGATAATGAAAAAGACAGCTCTCCTAATACTAATGGGAATGTAAAGGTAATGTCCTCATTAGTTGAAATGCAAGTCCACTTTTTGTCACACAAGTGATGCATATGTTATTAAAACTTAACTTCTTGAACATGAAAACTGACTGACTTATATTAATACTATACATGATATGTGTTATACTTTGCAATCCATGAACTAATACTATTTACTAATAGAAGTTATTGTTATTAAAATGTTTGAACCTGACCGCACTGGTCGTGATCACAGGCCGACTGGCTTAGACAATAACTTGTTATTATAGATGATGTATATCCATTCATTCTACCCTATTGTCATCTATGACAACATGCAACTAAGATGTTCTGTACAGAAAAACTTAATGAAACTTAAAAATATAGAAATTTACTCAATTTATATTCCGAGTGTTAGAAAAGTACCGGAACAGCAGAATACGTTGAACACAAAAGTTACAGGAATTTTCCCAGGCTATGCATCGGTGACCTTGATCACAACCTTAAAGGTTATCTCAAGGGACAATGGCAATTTTCAAATGGGATTGCATATTTTTGAGCTCTAAAGGTCAACGCACACATTACACCGTAACATATATTTTCAAAAATGTGTTCCGGTACTTTTCTAACACCCTGTATTAAACCGGCCTTGAAGTGGGTTTATAAGTCGAAGAAATTTTCCTTGAGCAGTCAATTTATAATTATTTCATACTCAACTCAAAATTTGTTAAAAGTTGAAGATTCAAGTCAAGTTACTCTGGATATTTAGATCTACGTAATAGGGTAAGGTAGAAAAAGGCTTAGAAAATATAAATTAAATTTTCTTATTATAAATTATTAGGTTCAGACATTAGTTTTTATTAAACTATTTATACATATGCAGGCATATTCTAAAAGACCCAGACTAGAAAGCAGTGAGAGTGATGGATCACCTCAGAAAAAACAGACCAGTCCAGCTGTTAGTCTTAATAAGGTAGGACCTTCTAAATTATAACATGTAATATATTAAAATAGAGAAAATCCAAAAAAAGACATTAAGGACTACTTACTAGGTCTAGGTAAACTGTAGACTTTTCTATCTACAACAAGTCTACAGTTAACCTAAACCTTGATAACTCAAAAAGTTTACTTTCTTCAAGTGTAGTTCAGCACTTGACACAGATGCAACATTTTTAGTGTATATATAAATATTATATATTATAGCACATTCACACAACGCCATCTAGTCCCAAACTAAGCAGAGCTTGTACTATGGGTACTAGACACCTGATATAAATACATATATACTTTTTTTTGTAAATACATACATATTATACATAGAATACTATATTATACCCAGACCAAATCAAACATTAAATGTTCATGCATACAAATGTTTGACATGAGCGGGAATTGAAACCGCGACCTTGGAATAGCAGTCCGTTACACAAACCACTACGCCATCCGGTCGTCGATGTGTATGTACGTTATGTATAATTAGTTGCCTTTAAATACAGGTGTCCCATTTCAATTAAGTGATTTCTTAAAAGCTTTTGTTTGTGATAATCATAATATCCCTCTGGGTAATCTGGAATTGCAAGAAAGGTTTTCATCTTGATATGGTTGTCATTAAATTTTTCTTTGATTAGTAATAGAGTAAGTTGATTAAAAAAGCTTACAAAGATCTTTAAGGCATCCATTTCGAAGGGTGTGCCACAGGGGTCTATCCAGGCACCTATTATGTTAACTATAGTTTCTCAGCATTCATGATTGGCTAAGATATTTAACGTAAATTGTAATGACGCAGCAACAAGACTTTCATTGAAAGTCAACTACAAAATACAAATAATTAAAAACACACATTAGAACATTAGATTTAAGAGGGACTACATTGCTATGTTCCCCACTTTCGAATAGAAACGTGGCTTATGAAATATAAATATCAGTATCAATATAAATATAAAATATACTAGTAAGTTGTATCCATAATGCTTTAAAAATATCTAAAATATAAAAATCTGGCTTTAGATTCATTAAATAAATGGATGACCATTTATTCGAAGTATATTATTAAATAAATAATTATGGTTTCAAACATGGCAATATATTTCAGAAAAGCAGAATAAAACGTCAGCGCATAGAGAGTTCAGGTAGTGAGTCTGAAATGTCGCCCAAACAAGAGCAAGGTATTGAGTCCCCAAAAAGTGGTGAAAAGGTCATTAAATCAGACCCTGACCCATCATCTAAGAGTAACGTTAAAGAAGCTGCTTTACCAAAAGCAAACTCATCACCCAAAACCAATAAAAAGAATACGCTGGTCAAAAGTCCAACTACTAAAGAAAAAAAAACTCCAGCCAAACGGAAAAAGAATGCATCTTCCGTTAAAGATGGCGATGATAGTAAAACAATGAGAAGCCCATCTCCAGTCAAAGTAAAGGTGGAGGAAGATGATACGAGTAACAAAGAAAAAAGCGAAGAGAAGCAGGCGGTGAAGGTGGAAGCTAATAGTGAGAATAAAGTTCTGGTTCCAGGTGAGTTCATTGCAACATTCCTATGTAAATAATTATACAAATAAAACGTGGAAATATATTATTGAGTATGATCGCTTGTCATCCGATGTAGGCCTTTCTATTGTTTAAGAAAAGTTTTCTTAATCTAGCTTTTGTACGGTCTCAGAAAGTGATAAATTAAAAGGAAATTTCGATCAGGTTCCAAGCAGGATCCAGAGATTACCGTTTCATACGAAACGAATCGATAATCTCTTGATCCTGCTCGCTCAGGGAGCGGGGCTTGATCGATGTGTTAATGTTTTCTTAATGCGAACGGCGATACATTTTGTGAACGTGGAACAGAAGCTGAATACGATCCGTCCAAGTCGAAGTACCACCCGGTCGTAGACGCGTGTTGGGCGGCGGGAGCTCCGGTGCCGTACCTGGCGCTGGCGCGCACGCTCGAGCTCATCGAGGGCACGTCGGCGCGCCTCAAGATCGTCGACATCCTCAGCAACTACCTGCGCTCGGTCATCGCGCTCACGCCGGAGGATCTGCTCCCCAGTATATACATGTGTCTGAATCAGCTCGCTCCTGCCTATCATAGCTTGGAGCTCGGTAAGTGTACACTTTGCATACTCTGCAGGATTTTGATTACGATCGTTTTGAAACATGCATCAGTTTAGAGAACAGTTTAACATTTTCATACATAATTCACGTTATTATTAAAAAAAAATAACAATGTAAGTCAGCTTAAAGTAGGGAAATGATTTTTATGATACTAATGCTAGTAGCCGTTAAAGAAAAAAGTATTGGGTCGTTTTTTTATTTCACATTTAGTTTTTTCTATCTCAAATCCATAATTTTGTAAGTAAGATGTGATGTGAGAAGAGAGTAGCGCGTGTATCGTAGTGTGCGCGCAGGTATAGCGGAGACGTACCTGATGAAGGCCATCGGGCAGTGCACGGGGCGGTCGGTGGCGCAGGTGAAGAGCGCGGCGGCTCGCAGCGGCGACCTGGGCCGCGCCGCCGAGCTGGCGCGCGCCACGCAGCGCACCATGTTCGCGCCCGCGCCGCTCACCACCAGGGGGGTCTTCCACGCGCTCAGGGACGTCGCGCGCATGACCGGTGAGCTCCCCCATACCCACACCGTCCTCCCTTGCTCCTTACTCCTACTCGCTCTCGACCGATAGTAACGCCAACGAGCTCGCCGTCGAGAGCGAGTCGATGGGAAAGAACTCGTACTAGGCCCCCTTGACTAGCGAGCGACAAAAAGAAGCCGATTCCGGTCACCGGTCCTGACGTTCTAAACCGAACCACTTTACTCTTAAATTTATATATTTTTGTCAACCGATTTCACTCCATCTTATATTAACACTATTTATTGCAAGTTATAAAATGTTGTGCTAAATCTATCTCTCGCTACCATACATTGTTTGTTTGTTGTTTAACATATTTTTATTTTTTTTCTATCGATATTTACTTATTTTTTATCTGAATCTTTTATAAACATACACTTTTGATTGTATTCTAACCAACGACTTGGAAACTTCAAATGTCTTCGTCTGACCGCAGTGATGATAGTACCGACTTTTTGCCTGCTTGTAGTGATCTTGGTTCTCAGGGTGATCCAACAATCGTTGAGTCTCTCTCATCTCGTTCCCAAAAATCTTAACATTGTACACATCAATGCTCAAAGTGTTCCGGCTCACTTCCCCGATATGCTGGCATGTTTTGACTGTACGAATTTACACGCTTTCCTTATTTCTAAATCGTGGCTTAAGCCCTGCTTACCCTCTTCTGCTTATACCCTGCCAGGGTTCAATCTCATCAGGAATGACCGCGCTGTGGGTGGGGGCGGCGGTGTTGCAATCTACTTGCGCTCCTATATCCCCTACTTTGTTATTAGTATGTCGCCGCAGCCCCCTCCAACGAATGCGGGTGAACATCTTTTTCTGGAAGTTGAACTCCTTCAGTCTAAAATCCTTCTTGGCGTCTTCTATTGCCCATCCTTACGCATTGACTTTTTCTCATCGTTTGAGCTGCTCCTAGAACAACTTACTCCTTTATACAGTCATTCCATAATCATGGGTGATTTCAATACCTGCCTCCTTAAAAACGATTCTCGTTCGTCGACGCTTTAATCTATCATCCAATCTAGCAATCTATCTATTCTTCCTTATCCTTATCCTTATCTATATCCTGCTAGACCTTATCCTTGTTTCCTCCCCTAATCTTGCAGCTAAACACGGTCAGTGCTCTGCTGATGAGTTTTCTTACTATGACTTACTATATCTTTCCTATCGTCTCCGACCTCCTAAACCTAAAACTAAAATTATCCTGCAGCGGATCTTCAAGGACATGGATGTGGATGCCTTAGTAAGGGATGAAAGCAACATGGACTGGGCTCCTCTCTTTAGTGCTGATTGTATTAATGACAAAGTGTCATTTTTTACCTCCAAGTTAATGTCTCTCTTCAATAAATATGCGCCGATTCAAGAAATGAAGGTCAAACGCCTCCCGTCACCATGGCTAACTGCGGATATAAAAACGGTAATCAAAAAGAAAGCGACAGTGAAATCGAAATTCAAAAAGAATCCAAGCGATAGCAACCGGGACAAATACGTGTCTATCAGGAATCATTGCAGCAGGGTGTGTAGGAACGCTCAACGCCGATATATCCACAGCTCCGTGGAAAACGGGGATCCAGCTAAAGTCTGGAAATTTTTAAGGGCAATGGGAGTAGGCAAATCTGTTAATGAATCGTTTTCAAAAAATATAAACTTAAACTTACTTAACCAACATTTCACTGCTTCGTCAAATTTTGATAAAATGACAAAAGATGCTACACTGAAACATCTTACTTCTGCCCCGACTCCTGACTGTTCTCCCTTCTTCTTTAGACAACTTGCAGAGTGTGATGTTAGGAAGAGCATAGTGTCTATTACTTCGAATGCAGTGGGTTCTGACTGTCTAAGCCGCAATATGATCCTCCCAATCCTCGATGAAATCCTTCCTGTTGTTTGTCACATACTAAACTTTTCAATTACCTACAGCGTATCTCCCTTTTCTATCCAAGGTCCTTGAACGTCTTATTCATTCTCAACTCACGAATTTCCTATCCAGAAACGTGCTCCTAAATCCTCTCCAGTCCGGTTTTCGACCTGGTAACTGTACCACTACTACCCTAGTCCATATTACGGAGGATATCAGATCTGCTATGGAGAACGGCGAGCTTACAGTTCTAACAATGCTGGACTTCAGTAACGCATTAAACACGGTCGACTTTGACGTTCTGCTGTGTACATTACGCACTCTTAACATATCTCCAACTGCGATTGACTGGTTTCGCAACTACCTGCTTGGTCGCCGGCAGCGCATTAGTATTAAGAGCACTGTTTCATCTTGGTGTAGTACTACAGCCGGTGTACCGCAGGGCGGCGTGCTATCGGGGAGATATACTATACTTTTCTCTGTTTTTATCAACACTATCACTAATGATCTATCGTCTTCCTACCACCTGTATGCAGATGATCTCCAGATCTATTCTAGGGCTACACTAGGTAATCTGGCTGATGCTGTTGGCACCACAAATTATGACCTAGATAAAATATGTAGGTGGAGCAACTCCCACGGTCGTTGTTGGAAGTTCGAGAATGATCTCCAAAATTGACTGGACAAATCTGCATCAAATCACTTGCAACGGCACACTTATTCCGTACAGCGATAGGGTAAAAAACCTGGGCATTTACATTGATACTACCTTATCTTGGGGACCTCAGGTACAAGAGCTGAGTCGCAAAATGTTTGCCGCTGCAGGATCCTTGCGCCGACTTCGCAACTTTCTACCTACTACTACCAAGATTACTCTTGCACAATCCCTTCTTCTCCCCATCCTTGATTATGCTGATGCCAGCTATCTAGACCTTACTGAAGACAAATTGAATAAGCTTGAGAGGCTCCAAAATCTGTGCATAAGATTCATATTTGGACTTCGCAAATATGATCATGTTTCTGAATTTCGCAAAAAGCTTAAGTGGTTACCCATTCGCCTTCGCCGGAATGCACATATTCTTTCTCTTCTCTATAGTATTCTATTTAATCCTTCTACTCCACAGTACCTCAAATCACGGTTTACGTTCTTGAATGACACACACTCCAAACTGTTGAGATCGTCAGAGAACCTAAAACTAAAAATGCCGGAACATTCCACAAAATTCATTGACGTCTCCTTCTCCGTCCAAGCAGTTCGGTTGTGGAACACCCTACCGGTCGCAATCAGACGGGCACAATCACTTGCCTCCTTTAAGAAACAACTGAAAGAGTACTACCTGGAAGACGGCAACGTCAATTATCTTCTTCTAAGTCGACTAGGTCACACTTTTTCTTATAATATATGTATTTATAACTTATAAATCGTCGTATCTAATTACATGTATCTAATAACACCATATTTTCCCCCTAGTATGTTATATGTTCACCTAAGGTCAACAAATAGATATTATGTGTAATTATCATATATCATATCTTTTTATAGTTATGTATATACTACTTTGATTTCTTCTTCTTATTCTTCTTTCCTAACACACCAGCAACTACCCAATACCTCCTCCTCTTCATGTTTTCTCTCCATACCACGGTTGCCTGTAAGAGATTGCCTCTGGGCGATAAGGCCGCCACTTGTACTGAACTAGTTTAAGGTAATTATGTATATTTATATCTGGTGCACAATAAGTGATATATTATTGTCTGCAACAGTTTTGTCGGCAATGAAGAAATACAACCGACTAATGCTAATCACTCGTATAAATATAACCAGGTCATGCGTCCGTAAACAAGAAAATAAACAAGATCCAGTCTCTGTACGTCGCGTGCCGACACTCGGAAGCAAGATATTTGATCAGGTATTAAACTATCAAAGATTTTCACTGTAGTGTAAACGCTTTCTTTGAAATAAGTTGTGGTTCATCGCTATCTCTGCACTTAGAATAGAAGCACAATGATCTTTGATGAATAATTTAACTCAACTAGCCAACGAGTTATACCCTATCACTATATTTCATTATAATAATAATAACTTCACACATCTCACACACGGCAATCTGTTCCCAAACTAGGTAGAACCTGTGCTATGATATCCAGACTACTGATAAACATACTTATATATTTCTAAATACATACATATTATAGATAAATCACACCCAGACACAAAAGAAATCATCATGCACAATTATTTGACATGGGTAGGAATCGAACCCACGACCTCCGGCAGTCAGGGTCACTAACCACTAGACCAACAGGCCCGTCATTTTTTAAAATACATGGGTATTGGTTTACAAATTATTGAAATAAAATTAAAGAAAAGTTCACAAGCCAAGTTTTGCAAAGCAGGCACTGAAAGACTGGGTCAGATAAGTTACATAAACCAAGGTTAAGGGAAGTTGTATAAAGCAATATAAGTTCTATTGTAACCGCTTTTCTTGTCTGGCGGACTACTCACCGGCCAACCCAGTGGAGAGATTTACGAGATTACCTCAGGGCGCCTTGTTAGAGAACAGAAGTGTGTGCGTGTGGGAAACCTACGGGACTCCTTTGAGGAAAACAACTTACACCTCAGTCATACATACATGTATATTTCAAAAAAAAATTAAAGTTACAATCAAAAAAATAAATAAATTAATTAGTGGGTATAAAAAAACCGCAGCGGCGCGCGTCAGAGCCGAGCTGATGGTGCTCGGAGCCTTCTCGTCTTCACTCCAGGAGGTCACTTCCCCTTCCGCCCGAGTCGGCTATTTATATTAGGTATTGAGGAAAGTTCACGATTGATATTAATAAAGTTAACGAGAAGTACGTAACCCTTGAGTACGGCTGTCCGCTTGCTTTGTGAGCCGCGTGACTGTCAGTTTGCCAGAGGGTACCGAGAAACTTGAATTCGCACCAGAAGGCCACAAATGAATCCGGCCTCATATTATCGATCAGGTTCCAGAAACAAATAGGTACAAGAAAAATTAAGAATATACTCACCACTTCGTGGGTATTTTGAAAATATTACGAAAATAAAATCACCAGACTAACAGAACACTATTTAAGATTGGAAGACAAGAGTTTGCAGAGTGTTGCCCGTGGCTGAAAGCCGGACTTATATATGTTTGGTTTGTGAAGTTTCCAGAAAGAATCCCTACTTAACATTTTAATTTGACATTTAAATTATCAACGAGGTCAACACGAACAAAATCAAAAGTAACTCGCTTCCTACCATAACAAAACACTTTTAACACCTATACAATTTGTCATGATAAATTAATAAAATGACTTATCTACAAAACAAACGCCATCTAGTGGTCCGACGGCGAACGAAGAACATCAATACTATAGTTATAAACTACTTAGGATAAATCAAACAAAATGCGACGCGGGCAATAGGTGTCGCTGTTAACAAGTCCGTACGCAATACAAATATACTAAAAAATAACTGTTACACTATAACCACCTACATTACAGTCCAGACCTGAAAGAACTCAACATTATGTATTGAAGTTACTTATTCCTCTTATGATCTTGCTTCTCATAATATCATGGAACAAATTTTCTTTCCAATAAAAAAAAAACAGCGTCTTGTAATCAATTGAAGACTTTGTCCTAGGCCTCTGATCACGGGACGGGCATACGGGTAAGGGAACCCGTCCTCTTCTACTCTTGCTGTCTAAGTACTATTTTCTCGTCCGAGATTTGTGGTCTCCATTACCTTATCCTATTACTTAGCTTACTCGTTCAATCCGTATTGCTTGTCCTAAACAATCTTCTTTCGTGACCCGGTCCAAAAACGATTACGTTCCCGACGATGCAGCGATGGTAGGTGGCTGGTCATAGAAGAAACTTACCGCCGACGATCCCAAAAAAATTGGTAAAGAAGAGGCTGATGATAAAGGATTAAATTGTCTGCAAAATTCCAAAGTTTGCACACTGTTGATGAACGATACTACACTAACAAAATGCTATACAAAACCCCCTCTATCTATGCTACTGAAAATGATCAGAATATTTAATGTTAAATGTGCAGGTCTTTGGAAGGAAAGTTGCGTATAGGCCTAGCAGAACAGTCGGTTCTTCAAGCGTTGGCATTGGCCACTGCCACCACCCCGCCGGACCCTGACGGTGTTAAAATACTGGACGCTTCCAAGGGGTTATCGACCGAACAGTTCAAGGCGAGTAAGGCGTTTCCAGCTGGGCGGCATAACGTCGGTTACGGTATGTCGTCATATTTATAAGTTTATATGTACGTTACAGGCACGGGTCGATGAGCACGCTTTGATAATAAAGACGACGTACTGCGAGTGCCCCAACTACGAGTCGATCATCGCCGTGGTGCTGCAGCACGGCGTGGCGGCGCTGCCCCGGCACTGCCGCCTCACGCCGGGGGTGCCGCTCAAACCCATGCTGGCGCACCCCACCAAGGGGGTCACCGAGATCTTCGACAGGTAGCGTCACCTTTGCGTCGTACGCTACGCGGCCGTGCCAGCTTCCGACTGATATATTAACGTGACTGATTAGATTCGAGAAGGAGCAGTTCACATGCGAATGGAAGTATGACGGCGAGCGCGCGCAGATCCACGTGCCGGGAGACGACAAACCGGACCTGACCGAAGCCTCCATCTTCAGCCGCAACCAGGAAAACAATACCAGGTGACTATCGCATAATTTAATTTGAGTAAAGTAGTAGTACCCGGGTTGCCTTCCAATAAAGTAAAACTCTGGAAGTATAACTCAAACAATTATTTATCTCCGCCATATTCAGTATTTTTATGTGCAATTCCACAATGTAAAATTAAATGGTATAGCACTCCACCTGCATGTATGTCGGTTATCGCGGTAGAAAGTAGCCATTGTCCTTCGTCAAAAATTAATGTATCTCAATGCCAAATTTCATTACAATAGGTTTAGCCGTGTAGGCTGAAAAGCGTAACAGACAGACTTTCGCATTTATGAGTAGGGATTAAAGCGGGTTATAGACTGTGTAACGTAACGTTACAATCCTCAGTAACAATTCACGCATACAAATTCTACTGCCTGTATCTTTACCAAATAACTTTAAAGAGAATACTATGTTGAAATTGTTGTACAGCAAATACCCTGACATCTTGCGGCGTCTGCCCGAATTATTGAAGGACACGGTGCACAGCTGCGTGCTGGACTGCGAGGCTGTGGCATACGACACCGAAACTAAGCAGATACTGCCCTTCCAAGTGAGTGAACCTGCTTGTACACTCAGCAAATTATATGTTACAGCGGTAGCTTGGCAACTTTAGTACGACAAATAAATAGTGTGTTTGAATAATGACTTGTGTGTTCTCAGATCCTGTCGACTCGCAAGCGCAAGGACGCGGCGGAGGCCGACATCAAGGTGCAGGTGTGCGTTTTCGTGTTCGACCTGCTCTACTTCAACGGGGAGCCGCTCGTCAACCAGCCGCTGCTGAGGAGGAGGGAACTGCTGCGGGAACATTTCCGTGAGAAAGAAGGTCAGCTTAAAATAAATCAACTAAATACGACGGAGACATCGATTAAAATGAACACAATAATCCGCAATTAAGAGCGATGCCCACTAATATCCTTTACATTTGTTTAGTAGTCGTTCCGTAACGTTGCAGGGTCGTGGCAGTTCGCGACGTCCGCGGACTGCAGCGGCGTGGAGGAGGTGCAGCAGTTCCTGGACGCGGCCGTGCGCGGCTCGTGCGAGGGGCTCATGGTCAAGGCGCTGAGCGGACCCAACGCGCGCTACGACATCGCGCGCCGCTCGCACAACTGGCTCAAGGTGAGCGCCCGCCCTGCACCCCTCGACCGGCCCCTTCCTCGCCGTCGACCGCCACTTATCGATGTGTCATTCCGCAGCTGAAGAAGGACTACCTGGAGGGCGTGGGGGACACCATCGACGTGGTGGTCATCGGCGCTTACACCGGACGGGGCAAGCGCGCCGGGGCTTTCGGCGGGTTCCTGCTGGCGTGCTACGACCCGCACAGCGAGGAGTACCAGTCGCTCTGCAAGATCGGCACCGGCTTCTCCGACGAGGATCTCGCCACGCTCACCGCCACCCTTAACGAGCACATCATCGATGCGCCCCGGAGCTACTATAGGTATACCGGTTGCTTTAGTCGAGTCTAATTGCACTTAATCAAATAATGTTTCAAATCCTTATTTTATTTACAAATAACCTAAATGTAAAGTCGCTAGACAAAAATCCGTCCGCAAAATGGATGCCCAGAATCTGAAACTACAGTTAAATTCAACAATGGTATACAAAAATTATTAAATAATTACCTATTGTAGGGCGACAGGGTTACCAGTGCAGAAATCATAGACGTCTTTGGTAGCTGTTATCGTTTATTCTGGTTTCTGTCTAGCTTATACATATATTAGCAAACTTGTACTTATACATAAAACCCTATGAGAGCAGTGAAGAGGACTGCGGGGCTATCGCTCATCACTACTTTCCTACGCTACGTGAGTGTCTTAAGAGGACTGCGGGGCTATCGCTCTTGAAGACCTCATGCTTAGCAGAACCTGATGACTGCGGGGCTATCGATCAGGTCAGCTACTGGACACCAGAGTGGACTGCGGGGCTATCGCACTCTGAGTCGTCTAGCTATCGACTGCCATACTGATCTGCTGGTTTTCACAACGTCCCATAGGGGGCGTGTGGTGGCTGGTTCGGGGCTTCGGCCCCCTGCCAGCGATTTCTACCGCTACCCCTGAATAGGGGTAGGTCGTGGGCTTGTGTTTATGGTGGTCCGTTACGTTGTGGAGGGGTTACTTCAGTCTTCATGCCGCCCCGGCGGTCAAGCCCGAGCCAGGTGAGACCCCAGGCGATACCTGGGGAGGCCCAGCACCGGGCGACAAGCGACAGAGGCGGCGACTTACGTGTAACCCCTCTGGTGTCTAGTCCGGGAGTGGCGCCTCGCACCGCTGTGCGGTCTGCGGGGCGCTGTCTTCTTTCCATTGTTGCGGCGGTCATCGCCGCCCCCACACGATGTACCTACTTGGGCCAAGTAGGCGCAGGTGCTCGCGGGCCGGGGGTGGCCGCAGCAACACTGTAACAATGTAATTTTTTAAGTTAAAAATTTATTATAAGGAACTTTTCTATTATTTGAGTAGGGCCGCGCCGCGGCGCCGCGTTTGGCCCCCCATGGGGGCTTCCTATGCGGCGCGGCGGGGCCCTTAATGGGTTGTTTGTGGGACGGTGTCTGTACCCGGGAGGGGACCACCGTCTTTGTCGGGATCGTCCGTAAGGAGGTCGCGCGGGAACTTCTTTTTGTCGGGTGGTCGAGCGTGCCAAGGCGCCAAGTCCTAGATGTGTTCCCAGGAGGACGCGTCGGCACGCTTGAACATCGCGATGGTGAGACGGCGTATGTGGGCGTCCAGGCTCTCAATCTTGAGGTCCCTCTGGATGACATCGTTTCTCACGTAGCGAGGAGCCTGCGTTACGTCACGCAGTGCCAGCGACTGTTGTGCGCGCAACAGGCGGCGACTCGACTCGCTCGTGAGGGCGAACCAGGATGGGGCGGCGTAAGTGAGCTGAGTGCGTACATATATTTTGTACACACTCAGTTTTGTTCGCAGAGGGAGGCGAGACGAGAACACTGGACGTAGTAGGGCGCGGGTTGCCCTTACTCGCGCGACCGTGCTACGGACGTGTGATGCCATAGTGAGACGGCGGTCTATGGTGATACCTAGGTATGACACTGTGCTCCTCCACGGGATTTGTTCGTCCTGTAGTTGGAGTGGTGGTGGGAGCTTCCGGGTTTGGGTGAAAGCTACCGCCTGTGTCTTTCCCACGTTGACCGACAGTCGCCATTGCGACAGCCAGGGGGGCAGAAGCTCTAAGGTGCGCTGCATTTTGATCGCGGCGTGGTCGATGTTTAGACTCGTTGTTATGTACGCCGCGTCGTCGGCGTACAGCGCTAATACGGCCCCCTTGGTCGTAGGTATGTCGTCGGTGTATCGCGTGTATAACACAGGCGATAGGCAGCTCGACTGCCATACTGGAGGCTGAGTAGCGATGTGCCGAGTAGGGCTTGACTCGAGTCAGACTCGATTCCTGCTTTAGACTCGCTTATTCGAATACCAATTTATTTTGATTCGAGTACGCCGGACTCGATTCCGGCACTCGAGTCAGGAAGAATCGAATTTGTACTCGCTGACTCGATTCTGTTTAGCGATTCCATGTGACTCGAATCTAACATACGAGTTAGGTTGCCTCGCTCGTACTCGATATCTGTTTACATAAGGAATGATGTGACGACTTTTTTTTTTTGGTGTTGGGTGGAAAATCCCTTCGGATCTCCTGCTCCACGGGGACTATGAGCCAGGAGTATGTGGTGATTCCACTAAAAACCACCCCGACGGCCGGTCTCAGGTGTCCTACTTTGGGGAGGACCCGGACCATGTTATTTCAGGTCCTCCCCGAATTGACACCATGCCTAATCAGGCCCTATCCCAGGGGTGAAGAGTTCTGGACCCGAATTTCTAGACTCAAGTTCTAGATCGAATTTCCAGACTAGAGTTCTGGACTCGAATTTTTAGACTCGAGTCCTGGACTAGAGTCAACATTCGAATACCAAACATGGAACTCGAGTATTGGGCTCGAATCGCGGCATCCAGTCATGATTCGAATACCGTATAAACCGACTCGAGTCGATTCGATCCACCAAAACAGCGACTCGGCACATCACTAAGGCTGCGTGCCGGTTTATAAAGGCGGCCCTGTGCTCCCACTTCCACGATGTCGTAGGTGATGCGCGTTGAATGGAATAGATAGGCGGTGTGCGAGAGAGAAAGTATTCGGGTTCATGCGCAGTACATTATTGTCTTGCTACACTATTATATTAGGTATTAGACTAATAATAATATTTCGGACATCTGATACACAACGCCATTTAATTTCAAACTAAGCAGAGCTTGTAGTAGATCAGATTGACTGATAGAATACTTATATACTTTTTTTTGTAAATACCTAAGTTATTACTAATAGTTAAGTTTTATGTTTGAATTTGATTTAGTTTGGTGTACTTCGCAAATATTCGTTCGATTGCTTTATACAGAATAAACTTTCGTCGATACAGTAGGGTCGGAAGGAGTCGTAAAACGACGTACAGAACTCCTACCTAAGTCGAGTGTGTATCGCTGCAGGTACGACGCGAGCCACGCGCCGGACGCGTGGGTGTCGGCGCGCTGCGTGTGGGAGGTGCGCTGCGCCGACCTGTCGCTGTCTCCCTCGCACCGCGCCGCGGCCGGCCTCGTGCACGCCGACAAGGGCATCTCGCTGCGCTTCCCGAGGTACGGCGGGAGGACGGCTCCGGGAACGACTGCGCGTCTATGGGTACGGACCTAATATTTTCATGTTGCGCCTCGGTTCCAGGTTTATTCGCGTCCGCGACGACAAGGGCCCGGAGCAAGCGACTTCCGCGCAGCAGATCGCCGAGATGTACCTTGCGCAGGACCAGGTCAAGAACACCGCCAAGAACGATAAGAAATCCAATATCGATGATTTTTACTGATCTTTATTTTATGTACATATTTAATAATTATATAAATTTTTCGCATAGCTATTGTATTTAATTTATAATATTTTGAGATATTTGATGATTTTTTTCATGTTTTTTTAATTACTTTTCACCCAGTGAGTGTAATTAAAGATGCCCAAAACCCCCTTCCCTCCGTTTCATGGGAGGGGGGAAAGGCTGAAAGGACGGCAACGCGCTTGAGATTCTTTGCCCCCTGTACCAAAACAGACACTTATTTTAACATCAATCCACTGATCATGTGGCTTAATACAACTCAAAAACACCTATCAATTTGATATTAATCACGCGATTTGTCATTATTTGCCGTTTCAGCCTTCTCTCTACACTCTGATCCATCTTGACAAGATTCTAATAAACCTATTACCACAGACAGTTTATATGTGTCTGTTACTGCTATGTGACATGTTAATTCAAAACTATTGTTTTTAAAGAGTCAAGTCCAAAGTGATGAACTTAATGAAATAACATGAACTACACACCATATTATACAGCTAAACAGAACACCTGATTAAAGATAATTAATATTTTTTATATAGTCCATCGTTATATCAATAAACTGTAAATAGTGAATTGAGAAGAGTTATTTTCCATCCAAACCCATTATGAAATATAAAAAAGAAATGGTATTTTAAGAAACCTATTTTAATTGTACCTTAAGGGCTGGACCAATTCTGATTATATTTTACTACCTAGTAGCTGTCTATATAAGAAGTAACTAAGGCTATTTTTTCTCTCAGAAAAAAACAATAAAATTATGCCTGGTCCAGGAATCGAACTCACTATGGCCGTGCTTTTAAAATTTCACATGACCATTCTTTTCAAATTCCATTAAACCAGTTAGTTTTGAATAAATCTCTGGTTCTCCTATCAGATGTGCACAACATAAAATATTTATTTTCAACACTATTAAAGGCTAGAAAATGCAATAAAAATATATAATATACACTTTATGCCACAGTGTAATCAAATTAAATGATAGTGTTCTAATTTAGCATTCCCAATAAAACTACTCCATTTTATAAAAATGATTTATTATTTACAAATAATTCTTGATTCACTTTTTTTACACAGCAGGGTATTTTAATATTACAAATGTTACTTTCTGATGCTAATATTGATATTTACTTATTAGAATTTTCAACAGATTGATTATAAGTTCATGACAATAAATCAGAAACAATAAGATTAGTATTCTTTACTAATGTGTTTTCATTTTTTAAATGCTCTCATCCAATTCAAATCACACTAAGTATATACTCATAATTCTATTTCTTGCATTATCTGTTCAAAACATTAGTGTTTACTATATATATAGCAATAATTAATAAACACTTTTTGTAATCACCAACACTTTTATGCTCCAACTTACAGATAGTTGAGTTTGATCCTTGATTATCACCATATAAAATTACAAGTAAAACTTGCTCAAAAGTATTTTCTGCACAATGCAACACTTGGTGTCAATATCTGTACCAACACAGTTTTATACATTTCATCATGCCTAATATGATTCCTTATTTTCTTTAATACCTTGTTTGGTACACATGTGTTATCTCTGCAGCAAAGTTGTCAAGATATTCCTCTATTGATAACAATGTTCCCACTCAGCTGCTCACCAAAGATCTTATTGACTTTATAAATAATACAAAAAAGCTAATTATTTTTGGATGAAAGAGAAAACACACTGCAGATGTTAAGTAAATTTTAGTCTTGGTTACTATTGCATCAACCCAAAACAAGTGACCACTTTATGTTGTGTAATTATGAATAAAGCTATGAGGTAAAGTATTTTGGAAATACATAAACATTATGACTTCTACCTAAAACCTTTATAAATTTTATAATTCAACATTGACTCAAAATTAGTGAGTAATGTATTTTATCCTTCCCAACCTGCTTAAGACATGTTTTTGCCGTATCCCTTTGGAATTGTCTTAAACTGATTTTACTCCATATTATTACTAATTACAAGGTAAACTGCTTATTATATATAACTTAATCTTAAGTGGTTGGTGACTTTATGCCTTAACTGTTAAAATTTATCAGTAAATATATACAAATCTGCACATACTAAGCAAGTCAGTAACACTGTTCTCTATCTCTAACTAAACTTAAAAGCTATAAATTATTTGCTACACAACACACACCTTACAGTAATCCAGTCTCAACATATGTCTTGAATGAACACAAATATTACAGTCGAAAATAGGTAAGAAGCAGGGCTACCGTCTGGCACCACCCCGTTGATGCCCTCGACCTCCACGCACGTACGTCTTATGGCCTGCATGTTTGTTGCCACCATGCTCTGGAGCCCCTTGTGCAAATCGATCAGTCTTGTTAGGGTGTGCTGGTACAGTGGGCGGTTGGGTCTGTAATGATCGCATGGGCGCATGTGCGCCATTAGATCGATCCGCCACAGGAGGCGCAGCACCTACCGGCGCTGGTGGTGGGGTAGGTTGTGGTTCGCTCATATTTACTTGCTCATTAAACAGCATACAAAACTCGCCTACTTTTTGAATATCGCCTGATTTGCCGGAGTATAATGTAAGCGCAGCCCTCCATAATGACGCGTAACCGCGCGTCAACCTTACGATATCGCCGGGCTGGAGTAGAGCTCCCGGCTCGTCCCATACAGACAGATTCACGGAAGCAGTCGCGTCAGCAACACGTAGAGTTCGCACTTCACGAGCCTCCTTTGTCAAAGTAGGTTGCCCCACTTCCAAAACTATGAATTCTGCATTGATGTTCTTCATTCCAGGCTTTAAGTCCTTAATTTGCACGTACTGTATGGTACTCATGGCGAGACTGATTAAAAATTACTAGAAATAAATTTTAGGCTAAATTCTATAGTTTGTACAATACAGGTACGTTAAAAACTTGATTAGGCTTAACATATTCAAATTAACAGAGAGAGAAACGGAGTGTGTAGTTTTTAGGCAAAATATAGATCTGTCTGTCTGACGAAGTAAAGACAGAAAACAGCAATATGAATTTGAATGAGTGACATAGTAATGACAATTCTGTCAGTACTGTCACTTGATATCTGATTAGAGTAGACTACAGATTAAAAGATATGTAAATTGTACACAATAGATTGTGGATATTAAACCGTGCACCGTCTGTCTGTACCTGTGAGGGTTTGGGTTTGTCACTTGTGCTTTATTACATTAAAAATCTTAAGACTTCTAGGATTTTCTCTTCCATAACATGCATGTACAAATTCCCAACCCGATTTTTATAACAACCGGATTTAATCACTTATGGGGTCTTTTAAGAGTGACTTTGAAAAATTAGTAGCAACGTTTTTTATCACTTTTATAAAGAGTATTTCTTGTAAGTTTTAAAATGCTACCACCAAAAAATAACAAAGTTTCATATATTCCAATCCAAATTTTGCACCCTACGTTCCCTAAGGAACATTAGTGCAATATTATATACTTTTAGACCAGTTAGAGCGGTTTCAGCAGTGTGTGAATCGGCCAGTTAGTGAATCAGAATGTCAGTTTCTTCTTTTACAGATATAGATTATAAAAAACATAAAAATATTTTATCCTACTTCTTAACTTTTATAATACGGAACCACTTTTATATAGACAAGGCAATAACATAAAAATTTGGTTGAAGCATGTAACGACAGCCATAAATAAGTTGTAGGAAGATATGTACTTTCCTCACACTATTATTTTTAAATTGCAATTTTAGATAGCAATTTAAAAAAAAAACTCGTGGGGATCGCTTTAGCAACTGAACCATTTAACGCATATAAAGTCATAGGGTACAGCATACCCCAAGAAAAGTATTGTTCTCAAGGGATAGAAAAAGTATTTATTATAAAAACCTAACAGTTATTCAATTTTATGGTAATTGTCCTGAAAACTGTTCCTGACTGACTAAAGGTCTTGTGTAGATATAATAACTGGGAGCTTCAATGATTTAATCATAGAAATATAACCTAGAGAAAAAAGAGCCACCAATCATACTTATAGGTGCAACGAGAGATAGAAAATAGATATTCCCTCATTTCTGTTTCTAGTCGAGTTCTGTGGTTCGGGCATATGAGGGGTTAATAAGTAGCCAATCGCAGCTTAGCTAAACACAGGCTAAACAGAGACATAGGGAAATATCAGGCATCCATCTCTCTCGTTGCCTGTATCCCTTCTACTCAGAGGAATCTGTACCCCGTGTTCTCTCTATGCTTATAACTCTGTAGCTTAAATTAATTTTCAGTTCAATATTCTCTGTGGTTTTAGTGACAATGAAACCACAGAGAATATTCAAACTTAACCTCAAAATTCAAATGAGTCAATCAAACTGTCAAAACAAAACAAACTCTCCTTCTGTGTAAATAGAATTATTCTTGTTTTACAGTGTAACAATTACTGAAACACTGACTATAGAGTTAATAATTCCAATCAGAGAAATTATTTTATCAATCGGAGGTAGTGCAGTGTTGGGAAGTATTCTAGTCTTGTTCACAGTGTTTAGCACAGGAGGAACCGGTATGTTTAACCAATTAGGCGGGGGTTCGAGCAACCCTAACAAGGATTTAGAAGTCATGTCGCCACCAGACGACACTGTCTCGGCACTTGAATTTTCACCACCTTCGTTACAGCAGACATTCCTTATCGCCGGCAGCTGGGACTGTCGGGTGAGTGGTTTACGTGTTACACAAGTTTCTAAAAGTACCTACGCTTTTTTCGTACTTGTGATAAGATAATCATACTTAACTAATGTCTTATCACGTAAATCCCTCGTTTTAATAATTCTTGTATACATCATGAATCATAAAAACCTGAGCATCCCTATTTTGTCAGTACTAATTATCTGTGTTGTATTCTCCACCTTTAACAGTCCACTGCTGGACAAAGGCCTCTTCTTAGGAAGGAGGTTTTAGCCTACTATACCACGCTGGCCAAACAGATTGATATAGCATTGGTTTCAAGTTTAACTTTTCTATGCAGTGCTTATGTTCTGTATAGTTTGCTCACTTAGTTGGCTTTTATGACATCCATGGGTTGAATAGGGGTGGTGATACTCTGTATTCTTAATCTGCACTACATGGAAACTTTACTCTTTTGAAACCTTCCATATGTGATCTAGATACAGAATCATCATGAACCTAGTTTAGTACAATTGTAGTATCTCTTGAAAATGATATTGAAATATCTGTTAGGCAGACAGCTAACTTATACTTCTGTGTTTGTTTCTCTTAGAAAATGTTGTTTGCATGTGTGTTACAGGTGAGATGTTGGGAAGTAGAGGCATCGGGCAAGACAGTGCCCAAAGCGGCACAAGCTATGGAAGGACCAATACTAGATGTGGCATGGCATGATGTGAGTGTAGTATCAGCTCCTACAGCTTTGATAATGTTATCTAAATGTAACACTACCCGTAGTTGGTATTAAAAACAAGTTTCATGAAACATACCATTTTAATGTTTAATTGAGAATTACTTATGACCATTTTATTTATCTTGTTTTAACTTATAACAACTTTCAGCATCCGTATTATAGAATTCCACGATAGGTCAAAACTAAACCGCTATAATTTTGTGTAATTGTTTTTATATAATGTTTTAACATTATTATAACACATATTTTGCACTTCTACATTATCCTACTTTTAAAACATTAAGTATTCCAAATATGATATGCTTCCACCCACCAAATTTTTTATATTTACTGTAGTGGTTTAAGTGGTCACCTCGCTATTTCCTACTGCGCTGAGTGTTGTGGGTTCAATCTCCACATGGGACAACATTTAGTGTGATCCACAACTTGTTGTTCTGAGTCTGGGTGTTCTTTGTGTCTGTTTCATGTATGTTTGTAGTCCCCCACAACACAGGATATATTCCTAATGCAGGCCTTGTTTTTAATAAGATAAAAAAATTGTAAAACCAGAGTAGATACAAAGAATTTTCTTCACATGTTATAAATGTAATGTACCTATAGATCACAGAGTCAGTGTACCGTGCAATTATTAACTGTCAATTGCTTGTATATGATGTCATTTAATTTGTTTACTAGGATGGAACAAAGGTGTTCATGGCATCTACAGACAAGAGTGTCAAGTGCTGGGACCTAGCCTCGAATCAAACAGTACAGGTATGTGAACAGTAGCACCTGACTTCTGAAATAGTGGTCAGAATATTATTCAACCAATAGAGTAGGCAACTTGACAGAGGTATTAAATCAGTCTAACTTTTTAGAAACTTTTAACAAGAAATAAGTATAATCTGTGATTTATTTTATTCAACAATCAAATAAATGCGATTTCGACAGCGCCTGGTTTAGGGAGTACTCCTTGCGACGCGTCAGCGCTCACCTCCACTGTCTGCTGTGTTACCCCCTCTACCTAACCATATTCGAGACGAGCCTAGCAATGCCGTGGAGCTTACTGTAGCTCTTGGCAATCCAAGGTTTTTAAGCAGGTTATAGAGGGATTTAGCTGGTATACCCCTCGCACCCACTTTCACGCATACAACGCAACGAAATAACCATTTTTAGCTATTTCGTTGGTTAAGTCAAAGTACTTGTTTCCTTTTAAAGCGTGGTCTTTAGGGATGTTTATTTCCCACGGCACCGTGAGTTCTACTAGTACTACACGCTTAATTGACATGCATAAAGAAATATATCCGGTCTGCATTACAGATATCCTCTGGTATTCTGTAATGATTTTCATACGTAATACTAGTACTAATAATGTTCAGTCACTGGCGGTATTTATAATTGAGCAAGGCTAACATCGCGTTTGTATAATTACAAATCTAAGTAAAAAACTATAATAAGTACCCTCAATGTAACAGGTAACATTACAATACCAATAGTCCCTTCTAGTCAGTTTGAAGTCGGTGCCAAGCCAAATAGGTGCTTGATAGGCATGGTAGAATGTAGCGCGGCAGCTGCAACAGTCTTCATGCTGCGCAAAACATGATGAACGAGCTAAAGTGGACGCACATCTCCAATTATATTATTATTTTGAATTCTTTAATAAGTAGTTGATAAGTTTGCGCACGTAATTGATCTGGTTGGTCTTTATTAATTAACAAAATCTTCGATGTTTCATTAGAATTATTTTGAATTCTTAATTTTTCATTGTGCTAATATAAAGCTGACATAGACCAGTATTACTTATTGTACATCGAGCTTGGCACCGACTTCAAACAGACTAGAAGGGACTATTGGTATTGTAATGTTACCTGTTACATTGAGGGTACTTATTATAGTTTTTTACTTAGATTTGTAATTATTTTTTAATTTTTAGTGCTCTTTGTCGGTGTTTTTTGAAGTCGGTTCAACTTTTTTTTTAAAAAGGGTTTATTTTACCATTTTTAGTGTAGGATATGAAAATGACATTGGCGTCCAAACTGATCAAGATCAGCTTAAATTCTTTTCTAAGAAACAGTCAAATTCTTGTGAGTTGCAACCGAACAAAATAACTTCCGATTCAATTGACACTGATCTCGAAGGTGAAGATAGGGAAGCTTTAGTGAGACTACTCAACAAATATGCTCAATATTTTATAGAAGGAGTTCCAACTAGAAGGGTTAATACTAGTATGTTAGAAATTAACCTAGTTGACCCACCCAAAATTTAAGAGTTTTTTCCATAACTATTTTAATAAATTAAGTATAAAATTACTTACAAACGAAATGCGATGCCATCCATAGCAACAAAACGTCTATCCGAATTATTTTAACAAGATAGAATACAAAATTTCAACCTTTTCTTCTTAATACAACGAAAATTACTGTGGTGACATAAATACTGCAAGTTCTCTGCGCATCACATCGCTCAGTCTCTGACAGTTGCCATGGTTTGTTTGGCTAAAGAAATACTCGTAGCTAAAACACGTTGTCGGGGCTGTCAAATTCCCAATAATTGTAAGGGTTTCACTCGATTTCTCTAGGATCCCATTATCAGATCCTGAATTGGTGGTAATGGGACCAATTCGGGAGCATACCCTTTCGATTACAAAAAGAATTTTGAAAATCGGTCCACAATTGACGAAGAAATCGCGTAACAAACATACATAAAAAAAAAAATACAGACGAATTGAGAACCTCCTCTTTTGTGTTTTGGAAGTCGGTTAAAAAGAAAACATGCTGTCGAATCAAAAACCCTCCTTTTTTGATGTTGGTTAAAAATCGACTAGCATGAAGCTCCTAGTCGAGCCGAATCAAATGAGCACAAACACGGCGGAATTGCTTTATTTTATTACAGAGTTCCCATGGCTATTTACCGTCTCCATCATCAGACCCTGAATATAACATAGGATCGGAGTTCTTATTAATTAAACTCAAACACATTCAAATTCGATGGTATTACATAATTTTGTTACAGAGATCCCATACTCCTAAACCATTCATCAACAGCTTCATCATCAGCTCAGCAACATCAGATGGTGACCATTAGATGCAAAAATCTACATAGATTAAGATAATTTCTGATAAACAGTGTATATGCCTACAAAATTTGAGGGTTTCCCTCGATTTCCCCAGGATCCCATCATCAGATCCGGACCTGGTGACAATGGGACCACCTCTGACGTATGACCTACTAAATAAAAAAAGAATTATTCAAATCGGTTTATAATTGCCGGAGTAATCGCGTAACAAATATACAAAAAAAAAAAAAAAAAATACAGTCGAATTGAGAACCTCCTCCTTTTTTTGAAGTCGGTTAAAAAGAAAGTTCAACAAAAAATACTAAAAGTATTTTTTGTTGAACTTTCTTTTACAAACGCGATGTTAGTTCTTATGCTTGTTGTTATCCCTTTTATCGCTCTGGCCAGTGATAAAGTTATAGGTTCGCGTATGATTTGTAATACCCTATCATGGCGACGTGAATAATGACCCCGGTCTTATAGCGCCTTACAACCTGTCAGTAGGTTGCTTTGATCGGGGAGAGTTAGTTGTAAGGCGATGAGGTAAAATTTTATTAGGGCAGGTGGCCAATCGTATAAAAGTGTGCGCCATTTCAAAACTGGTGGGATACAAAATTCTCCTAGAGTTAACCATTCATTTCTAGGTTCGTTCTATTTGATATAAGATTTTGTAGTAAAATTTAACAACTTTGTTAATTAATCCTATGATCAATTCTATATGCCTATGTGCCTAGTAAGCATTTCAATATTTTTACATATTAAATGTACAAATAAAACAATATCCAATATTTTTATTGTAATAATATCATTTTATTTTTAAACTTCTAACTGCATGTTTTATTAATGAACTTTTTTCCATTCATTTTAATGTGAACTTCATATCAGGTCAAAATGTAGTGTCTCAAGACTTATTTGACTAAGAGTATATTGTTGCTTGCAGGTGGCAGCTCACGAGGCGCCGGTCAAGACATGCCACTGGATCAAGGCGCCCAACTACACGTGCCTCATGACGACCTCATGGGACAAGACCATCAAGTTCTGGGATACTCGCAGCTCCGTGCCCATAATGAACATGAATCTGTCTGAACGCTGTTATTGTGCTGATGTGGTTTGTTATTCTGTTTTTTTGTTAGTGCCACATAAACATGTTAAAAATATCCTTTCAGTATCTTGCCAATCAAAGTATAAGCAAGAAACTCCATGCTATGAAACCTTATGCCATCTACATATTGGTATAGGCAACTCACCTTTATTGGTTTAATTGAAATGAATTGTTTTTTTAAAGTAGGCAATTTACAAATGCTTGTTGGTAACACACACTATAATGCAAACACATAATATAAACAATAGCAAATATAACCCTCTGCAATAACCTATGCCTTGCTTTAGGATTACCCAATGGCGGTGGTGGGCACTGCAGATCGAGGTATTTGCCTTTACTCATTGGAGGGCAAGCCGGCCGAGTACAAGCGCGTGGAATCACCCCTTAAGCACCAGCATCGCTGTATCGCCATCTTTAAGGATAAGAAGACCAAACAGCCCACTGGCTTCGCCCTGGGTTCTGTTGAAGGCAGGGTGGCAATACAGTATGTCAATCCTACTAACCCAAAAGACAACTTCACATTTAAGTGCCACCGACCACCCGCCACCACTGGCGGATACCAGGTTTGTCGTTAATTTTATATATAATAAAATTTTCATGATGAATTTTTGGATAGGTAATCTGTTTATCTCTTTATAACCCGCAGGATATCTACGCCGTAAACGACATTGCGTTCCATCCAGCACACGGGACGCTGGCGACCGTGGGGTCAGATGGCTCCTTCTCGTTTTGGGACAAGGATGCGCGCACCAGACTTAAGTCCTCGGAGATGCTAGACCAGCCACTTACCAAGTGCGCTTTCAATCACAACGGACAGATCTTCGCGTACGCCGTGGGGTACGATTGGTCTAAGGTTGGTGATCACTTCTTCAGCTTATGTATTATCTGGTATACTTTGATGTTAGCAAAAACGACTTCATCGAAATCAGCCAAAAGTATTTATGACCGAGTATAAACTGCAATAGAATTTTTCCAGACTGAGTTAGTGTACGAAAATATACACAGTATTCCTAATGTGGTTATATTCTGGGATAGCACTATCCATGTTTATGTAGCGTCATGCCCATGAATAGTAGGCCTGTATGTACTGATATGATTCCAGGGTCACGAGCACTTTAACCCTGCCAAGAAGAACTTTATCTACCTGCGCGCGTGTTACGAGGACCTGAAGCCGCGATCCACGTGAGCGCGCCCTGCCACACGCGGGCCGTGTACAGTACACATATTGTGTACATTCATGTACCTCTTTGGTACTGCCGCATTTCTCCATATCCCTTCTAATCAAGTTGGAATTACAAATACTTTAAAGTGAAGTGTTAATTGCTAAGTGTGTGCAGTGTTTATTATCGTTAAGAATAAAGAAATTGTAACAAAATGTAATTCATTTATTTACTTCAGTGTTAGATAACTGACTACAAATACAAATTTAAATAATTGTTTGTGTCAACATACAAGGAAAGAAGTGACTGATGCAGGACACTGCCAAGGGTTCAACGAAACTTGTACTATATTGTAACCAATGATCAATGATGACCATGGCCATCGTCACTTCCTAAGGCCTTTTGTATTCCTACTGTAAGGAGCGCCAGACCCAATCCTGCAGGGAAGCCACGGAATACACATAACATGAATCTCTTCGCTTTAGTGCCAAAACCTGGGTGGTACCTCCATGCTTCATTTCTGAAACCAAATTTAATAGTAATTTTTTGTTTCCTAATATTTAAATGTGGTACAGTTGGTGGTGGACATTTACACTAGTTCTAATATCATTTTAGATTTCACCCCTGTCAACAACTAATTAGGTCTAAGAAGTATATTTTTAAAATTATCAGACTGAAAAAAACTGAGGAGGCCATAACTTTATACAGTAATTTTAGATTTGTTAACACACAAGTTAGTGGTTTTTTTCAAAGCAATCATTAAAGAGAATAACAGGTAAAAGCATAGCAAGATTTTCATAAATAATAATGTGTAAGTATAAGTATAATTTAATTAGGAAAAAACTAGATAGTAATTTATTACTAATAATTAACATGAAAAATATTTTTATCTGTACGGACTCACACCAGAAACAAAACTGACTTAAAAAACATAAAAAGTTAATTGGGCCAGTCATAACTTTGCATTTAATTATTTATCAATTGATTTATAGATAATTAGAGTGGCAATCAAGCCTATCCTCTTTTATGGCAATAAATATCGACCACAAATTTATTCGATTTGAAGGTTGTTTCAGAATTAGTATTGTGAAAAAACTGTTGTGGAACTAAAGAAGAGAATGTGAGGAGCCAACTGCGACTTTTGATAATTGGCAAAAAATAACAGTAAGTAGAACGCGGTGAATGTCTCGTTACCTGATCCATGGGTCTTTCAGCCCTTTTTTCTGCAGGGCCTTCTCGAGTTCTTCAAGTTGCCAGATACCCTGAATCTTAAACTGTTTGTAGCTTGGAACTGTGTACGGAGGTCCGTGGTCGTGGCCACCCATCTATACATACCAGGACAAGATTAGTTTTCTATACGAATTAATAACAAAAACCTAACCTATGACACTGGATGTTACATAACTTATGTACACATTTTTAATAATTTACCTTTGAAAGATATGTTTTAGATAAGTTGTATATTATAAGTAATATGTAACAATACAAAAGCTAAGCTTATTTTCAGGAATAAATACCTTTGAAACGATCTGACAGCAACTTGTTTTTTGTAAAACTTAGTGTTGCCTGTTCTTTTCTTTAAGCGCGTATTTAACTTCGGACCCATTTGCCAACTCCAACTCTAGCACATCATGAGCTCATTGGTCAAATCTAATAGCGTTTGCATGCCCCGGCTTTCTGCTACACTCTTCAGTCACTTTTCACGAATTTTCAGATTCCAGAAAAGCGAGGGAACAAAATTACACTGAAATAAATTCTTGAGAAAAATAACATAGTCTCAGTTGTGCTAAATCACTCGATTTGACTTGAATGACCGAGGACAGTTGATATTATCAAATAATGATAATAAATATTTGGGACATCAAACACAAATGAATATAATTATTTTATTTATTTTTCGTGGCACGGTATTTTTTTAACCTCAAGGAGCTAAGTTACTGCTAGTCTGTGGCAAACAGAAGAACAATAAAACCGGTAGTCTGTGGTGTTACAAACAGTTTCGAGTAGTCGTGCGGGGTTGTTGTGTTTCCTTCGTTCCTACTCGAATTTTCTTAAATAATTAAGCTCTTCGAGTGGCGAGTTGTTCTTTCTAGAACTTTGGTCAACCAATAAAACATTAAAATATATTTAATTATTGATTTGATACTGGTGCCATAAAATATCAATCGGCGAAATGAATGCAAAGCGTCTTTAATAAACAGAAATAGAATTTGATGTTCCATTCATTGAGGGGAAGTTAATAGTGTTATTTATTCGTGGAACTTAAGATGTGTGTTGTTAAAGTCGAGGAAAAAGAAATATAATGTTAAGACAAAGGATGCAAGCCGGCGCCGGGTGGAGCGCGGCTGCGACGATGGCAATGCTGCTGGCGACGCTCGGCTCGTCGCTCGCGACTGAGCCGCCACTCGTTCCCACAGGTATTATCATTTACAATTTATATTCATCACATTTCTCTAAATTCAAGGCACCTGCAATAAATAAATCGCCTTGAGAACTCTGTCATTCTTAAGATCCGAGTTATCTCAGGCGCTTAAGCTGTTACATGTATAAATAACATTTGTTGACAAATAGTACATACATTACATTACCATTACCTAATTTATATTGTCATTCTGTAAGCCATCATTTTTCTCTTTTATTGCTGATGTCTTGCTTGCCAGGTTGATGAGGATCAATAAATATTTTCATTCTCTGGAACCAAGCGGTAGGTCCAGGAGAAAATAAAATATTTGTTATTGTTTTCTACTATTACCTCTGGTAATGAAATAAATAGTCATTTAAAAATATTTTAAATATAATTTTGTTTGTAGGATTCCTCCACTGGGTGTAGGCTCCTCTTGCATGCCCCTCCCTGTTCTGAGCAGTTGCAGCTTCAGCTTCATATCAAAAATTGAGAAGAAACATTTTTGTATCATTTTGCATGATCTTCTTTTTCATGATTCAGTTGGCTGTCGGATCTTCAAGAACTTTAGTTGCATGTAATCAATCTCAATAAAAACATGAAAGTTATTGTGTCTATACTTCATTTTGATTTTACACCTAAAGGTTTTAAATTATGTTATAAATATATGTTTTTGGAGCATGCTCAACCTAAATCTGTAGTTAATAGAATAATGGCTTAAACTAACTATTTACAACCCTTCATTAATAAGTAGAGACTAGAGCAGGGATGGTATACAGAATAGGCATTTCATTATCCTTGCCTAAGTGTTCAGTTTAGTGAAGAAATAATTAGACATTCATGAATACTATTTGTGATGTAGTGCTTTTAATTCCTGTTTCCTCTAATACTGCGTAGCAAGCAGGATCAATGAAAGCAGTTGTGTTCATCGCAATGCAACATTGTGTTCATGATAAGAATATGATTGTTCATTTATAAATTGACCCACAATAAACATTAATGTTAGTAGTTTTTAGGCTTCAAGTGAATCTTAACTGTGTATAAAATTCAGTAGGGTAGGTGCGCCGGTTTCGCGCCATCAGTAGGCGACCATTTGACGGACTAAGTTTCTTTAAGTCAACATAATATCATTTCTAGTAGTAACATTAACAAAAAATACATCATCTCATACATCTTATGCGTTTTTTTAAACAGTTATGAAATAAGAATTTACATAGTTTAAAACAAACGATTTATCCCAGCGTCGAAAATAAATTGGTCTATATGCAAGACGATATAGTGGTATGGTTTATTGATGATTTGAAAACAAAAATAGTACCACGCGCGGCGTTCAATGGCAAGTTTAAGTACTTATTTCATATTTTCCAGGCAAGTTCTGTGTTTAATTAGAGCAAAAAAGACACAGGTATGTGCGTTCACCGCAAAAAAGATACCATTTGTCGTATCACCTCAGTTTGAGAGCACCTCCCTAACTGCCTCAGCCAGCATCGGAACCCTAGGCATCGACATATCGAGTGAAGTCCAGTTTCGGGTTCACTTAGAGGGTAAAGTCAAATTGGCCTCGAAGAAGCTCGGTGTACTGAACAGAGCGAGGCAGTATTTCACTACGGCCCACCGCCTTCTGCTCTATAAGGCGCACGTCCGGCCGCATATGGAATACTGTTCTCATCTCTCTGCAGGGGCACCTCAGTACCAGCTTCTCCCTCTGGACCGCATCCAGCGAAGAGCGACTCAAATCGTCGATAGCTTGGCGTTACGTAGAGATGTGGCTTCACTCTGCATTCTCTATCGCATAAATCATGGAGAGTGCTCCGAGGAATTGTTCGGACTAATACCAGCCGCAAATTTCCGCCATCGTTCCACACGGCAAAATTTTCATCCTCATTACCTGGATAGTTGGCGCTCCACTACTGTGCGCTTTTCGAGACACTTTTTGCCCCGCACAACCAACCTGTGGAACGAGTTATCGTCTGCGGTATTTCCGGAGCGATACGACCTTCAAACCTTCAAGAAAAGAGCGTACTCCTTCCTAAAAGGCTGGCAACGCGTTTGTGACTAATGAGTTGCAGACGTTCATGGGCGGCGATAGTCACTTTCCATCAGGTGACGCGTCTGCTTGTCTGCCCTCTCTAACATAAAAAAAATGTTAAGTTTTTGAAATTAGGTATATTTTGCTATGTTTATGCATAATCTATATGTATGAGTATATATAAAACAAAGTCGTGTTAGTTACACCATTTATAACTCAAGAACGGCTGGACCAGTTTTTATGATTGTTGTGTTTTTGGATGTCTTCGTCCGTTATCAATAAAAAATAAATCAGTTAAACCATCAGTCTAGCCGTTCATTTGTAATAAATGGTATAACAAACTTTACAAAAAGGCAATATTAAAAACATTTTAAAATCAATTATAACTATTTTATTGGCGGATTTATCATATTAAAATAGTGGTCGCAAACTGATGAAAATGGTCGTAAACCGACGTTTTGGCTATATTTTCATTTTTTCAGAATTTTATAATAATTTATTGAAGAAGGTATTTTATTTTATGTTTTATATCAAAATAAGGCTATACTTGGGACCTATTTTCACTAATATTATGTATATAGCGTATAGATAACATTTACTTTTACTCGTCTGAAGTGAACAAACCCGCTGACCGACGCAATGACCCCACCTACATAGTTTTTTTTAGTGAAAATGCTCCCATGTCGAATCTCATGTTCCCTAGTTATGCTAGCTAGCCATCTTGTCAAATATGTACCATTAGCTACCAAATGAAATTATTTTAACACTAAGTTTAAAATATAGTTTAAATATATTAGCCATTGGACGGATATTGTACATCACTGTGATTTGTGTGTAACACAAAACCGATACCGCAAGCCAGGATAACCACACGGTTTACACCTCAAACATATTCACCTATAGACAGTTAAACAGACAGTGTAATATTATAACGAATAGAGCAACTTATGAGACAAAATATATTATTTCATATCGATACATTAGATATCGCTTGCGGGATGTTACGATGTGCCGTTCTAAAACTATGTTGTCAAACATTTGATTAATTGAAACAAATTACAGGAGCTTCTTTGAAGGAACAATTTTCATGGTATTATTTGTTAAAAGTGACGACGGACGGACAGGTACTAATTGTGCAGTCAGATGTTCCTCAGTTGTCTAATATGCATATTTTGGTTTTGCCAATGACTTGTAAAGGTTATAGTAAAGCCTGCTAACCACGTAATCTTAACGTTAACATTAAGCATCTGTTTACATCAGGCGACGAGTCTAATCGATTATAAGACACTAATCCACATAAATGTGGTCGAAACGTTGTTAAGAACTCCAATGCTACAGTCACGTCAGTTGGGGAAATCTTTTCGGGGTGTGAACTTGTAATTCTACAATTTGTATATCTCCATCATTATAACACAGTTTAATTACGTCAATGATCAGAGATCTGCTCCCGGGTACAACCCGTGCCACGATGTAACGTAAGGTGTTTCAATTTTCAAACTTCAAATCCGACTGCTAGTAATACGGATTAGTCTCAAGTATACTTATTATGAGTACGTTTAAATGTAAATAATACACAACTAAAAAGGTGGTCACACTTCGCTGCTGCTAGCTACTTATAAATACAATATTTTGTTTAGATTTGTTTCTACTTAATATATTTAAAAGGAATTGCTAGGTAACAGTCGGTGAGAGAGCACCGCTCGGCCTCTCGATACAATAAAAAAGTTGCGAACCGGTCGCGGTGGTCGTGCCCGGATGGCGGCGGCGGCGTCCACTTGCACTAGCCGCCATACTTGATCGTAATTAGGTACCTGCTCATATCACGCAAACAAACTTGTATCGTATAACCTATTACACTGTGCAGGGCGCGATCTTTAAGCGTGGCCGGCAGTTATTCCGTAAATAGCAAGGTATAAGCTTTTATAAAGCGATAACTGACGACAACACTAAACGGCCCACTTTTAACTGGAGATGTAATTGAAAGTTACAAGTTTAAAATAGCCCAGCAGTGTTTATAGTAATTATATTCTTGGGTAATCAACAGCATAAAATAGTCCAATGTTGGACATAGGCCTCTCCTTAGAAAGGACATTCTAGTGAATTGCATCTTTTGACATGGGTTTGAAAACTATGGTAAGAGATTTCTTGATGATCGTTAAAATGTAAAGGCAGATAGATACTTACACACAGGTCCTAATTGAAAATGTGTGTGATAACGACTAGCACAACTTTCCTAAATCCAATAAATTGTGCGACGAGCTGAGTTTATTTTACATTTTAAAGATTATGTAACATCTTGTTTACCAAACATTAACAAACTTATTAGTACGTACTTTTGTTTTTGTATTTTTACATAATTTCTATAAAGTGAACGAACTTTTAAATGTATAAATTTAATCAAATTCTCTTTTCATATTCAACTGCTATGATCCTTTACAAGATGTCGTTGGAATAGCCAATAATGGCACACATGCTAGTTCATAGGCGTGCACAAGGACAATGGCGCCAGTTAATCACGTTGAGCGTCTCGTTATGATCGTTGCCTCCATTAGGCTCCATTTTATGCCGCGGTGTATTATAATGAACGTAATTATAACTCGAGTTGCCAATTACCTTTGCCACTACTATTTTCTTAATACAATTACGGGCTGTTGGTCTAGTCACTACACAGTCAGAGGTCGTGGATTAAATTCCCACCCAGGATAAATAACTGTCTAATGAGCACGTTCATTTGTTCTGTCTCTGGATATAATATATCTATGAAATGTATGTATTTAGAAATATATGTACTTATATGAAGGTATAAGTCTATTTAACTAAAACAGATAAGTATTTGAAAAAAAAAATTGGTAACTGCAACACATCGAGATTTCTTATTTTATTTAAATTTATTTATTCTACTCCGAAGGGTTAAAAAAATAAGTCTAAATTGAAATTCCAGCAGCAGATAGTTGGCAGCATTCGCCAACTATCTGCTGCTCTGCACTTCGAAATGAGCTCTTACAATGGGTTCAAAAACTTACTGAGTGTTTTAAAATCAAATCGACATTCTAATTAGCAAATTGTCTATCTCTATTTATACGAAAAAAAGATAGTTAAAATGTTTTTATTAATTTAGAAAGCAATATGTAATTAATATAGGTATAATATTTTGGTTAAGATTGACCATCTATATATATATATAAGTGATTTCCGCGTATATAGTCACTCACCACGATATCTTTGGAACCATTAGAGCTAAAGACTTGAAATTTAGTGTAGTTTGAAATTTGGTAGGAATATTATTTTCACCGAGTAGAGGTCAGCTAAGAACGGATTTTAAGAAATTAAAAAAAAGAGAAATTTTTAAATAATGGAAATAGCAAAACAACGTTTGCAGGGTCAGCTAGTAAATTTATATTCGGTCTATTGCTATCACGAAATGTCAAAAAATACCCTCTAAAAGTATGGCGTTAGATAATTTGCTTATTAGAATAATTAAATATTAATTATTATTAATATTATTAAAATATTATTATTTATTAAAATGAATAATTGATAAAAAAATATTTATTTGTTTATTTCATGTTTATTATAACAACCTGCGCTACATGCTAGGAGCAAGGTTTGTTATTTTAAACCGTATTATAATGATTTTGGCGCCCACTGAAACTGACGCTCGGTCGGTCGGTAGGGTTGGTAAAGGGTTTGTTTCAAGTTTTCCTTCTCTTTGCAGTGCAGTTGTCCTGCATTATTTGCTCCCTTAGTCGGCTCTAACGATACCCACGGCATGAATAGGGGTGGTGACACAGGCATTCTTAATCCGCCACCACTGAAAGGAGAAGTTATGTCCACTTGAGGGTAAACCAATTAACAAAACAACAAACTTGAAATATTGTAGTTGAGTCATTCATACATAAAATTTTACTCTAAATTTCTTTAAAAACATGTTGAAAAATGAGAGGTTTTACGGTAGAGCTGTATTGAAAGCATACGAAGTTGCGGTTAGATGGCATTCAATTATAAAACAAAGTATCTATTGGACTCGGCTGGTTAGTTATCAGTCTGTGGAAGGCGCATGCGCATCGTCTGTCAATCTTAATCGAGCGCCACTGACGCTCATGTGAACTGAGGAGTCGATGCGCGGCCGCACCGCACTCACACTCAATGGACTTAAATTAAATAAGGGGCCGTAATGCACGGCCGCGCTAATCATTCTGTTAGCGCAAACCTTTGAGTGAACATAACAAACGTCGCGCGCTGCTTAACGTAAGCAACGCATTTCAGCATAATTATTGTGTTATACACCCACTATACCTTACTTTAATGGTGTTCAACAATGTAGATAAACAAAATTAATCCATGTAGAAATAGGGATGTCTACCTACTAAGAAATAATCGAAACAATACGGAGGATCAAACAGGAATATATAGATATACTTTGAAAGCAGCAGGTTAAAGACATAAATACTAAGATGCCGTGTTTTGGGGTGGCACGTCATACGGGCGCAACACAAACAAAGTAAACATACCAACGCGGTACAGTTCGTGCGCACGCACCAATTGCGTGGCTGCCAACTTCCCGACACAATTAGCTGGTTCGTGGGACCGCTGGTGAACACTGTATGTTAAATAAATATCCTTTGTGCCAAGGCACACGTGCGTATAGGTGTTTGAGCCGCTCTACCGGCTACAGACGCGCAGTGCACACTTGAAGTAACTAACAAAACATGAATAACCTCTTTCTCTTTAAATATGATTTCAAAGTATTTATTGATGTACCTCGATTAACTTACTTACCTCGGCAACACTCAACAGTAACAATATATAGCGCGCACCAGATATTAAATACACTATCTTTGCAAAACCTAGAGCTAATAGTTTGGTTTTCGTAAAATGGTACTATCACATGATATTAAAGATTATTATTATTATTGTCAAAGATACATAAAAGGACACGGGCTTAGACTTTTTAACCTAAAAGGAATAGGGATAAACCTTAACGTTAGCCAAAACCTAGTAGGTATAGAATGGATGCTTATCATATTCATGTTTCTGCAGAGCACAAGAAGTATGGCCATTCTTAACTCCAGGCAAGAAAATCAAGCAGATTCAAAGGTTTTTTTTTACTTTCTCAGCCAACATATAAATCAGCACATCTGATGCACTGACTAGGCATTACACAAACGGACAGCTAGAACAGACAATAACTTGTCTATAAACTTAAATAAAGAGTTTTATTTTCACCTTCAAGAAAAAAGCGTATTCCTTTCTAAAAGGCCGGCAACGTGTTTGTAACTCCTGAGTTGCAGACGTTCATGGGTGGCGATGGTCACTTTCCAAAAAAAAAAAAAAAATAGTTATCTTAAAGATGTTTAGTGTTTTGTTACGTTTATAAGGCTTAATTACGAAAATGATCGTTTACATTTTTTCATATACGTTTTGCGTTTACCTCAGAGGCATATTATTTTTCAAATTTTCCAAAAAACGCAACAGTAACAAACATCTCTTGACTATTCTTTTTTTAAATTATAAATATTACCCGAGGAACCCACAGCATGTATTTATCATACATGCTGTGGGTGATAGGTGGGTAATTATACTTACATAATGTTAGGTCCTTAACTTTTCCACTTTAGTGATTTTTCTGTCGTCAAAAAACTTGATGGGTCAGTAACTGCTGTTATTTTAAACAGTTAAATTGCCTTAGACGCGCTTTTCAACGATGTGATTGTTTAGGAGGGCTCATATATTTAAACTGAGCCGCACCTTTCTTAGAATGTACGTAGGAGTTGATCCAAGTGTCTAGCTATCTACAAATCGAAATGTCAGGATGCAAACAGGTCGATTACTACAGAAAAATAAAGAAAGATGAAAAAAATAACATTACTCACACTGTAATAGAGTGGTGGAGTATTGCGTGGGGATGGTTTTTTCAGAACTCCGATATTGCCTAGTACCCGGGTTGTCTGACGGCAGTTGCTCCGCGTAAAATATCAAAGTTCAGCCGTATCGTAGTAGACGTAATCGTAGCCGATCCCAACCTAGTTTGGAAAAAGGGCTCGGAGAATCCGAATAATCTATGTATGGGTTGACAGCCTGTTTTTTAACGCGCGAAAACCTCCTCGAGCGGTTTGCGGGGCGGCGTGTCTGAATTGAACCGACAAAAACCATAATGTCTGCAACTCTGTACCTGAATAGGAGGGATCCGGGAAGAGCTATTATTACGACACACGGACCCTTCCTAGCGCCTGCCCGCAGTAGCAGTTGGGGGTAAATTCTCTATTTAGGCGACGTCCGGCACACACGGACGTCACCGATAGCCAAGAGCCTCGACTAACGCTTCAAGACTTACGTTAGACAGCTGAAACAAGTGTCTGATGTAAAACGCAGTTCTGTATGACATGGCCCGTTAAGTGAGGTTCTTTGGAGCACCCAACCACCGGTGGTCGGGTGCTCCTCTTGGTCATGTCAGGCCCGGTAGTTTTTTTATATTCTTAAATATGTATATTTTTAATTAATTAAATTTAAAAAAATTTAATTAACATGTTTAAAAAAAAATAAACAGAATAAAAATATCAATTTTTTTGTTTAAAAATGTTTCGTTCAATAAGGTATTTTTGATAGATTGGTGACTAATTCAGCCCCGCACTATAGTACACAAAATTTAATTGAATTTAATTATTAAACTAATGTTAAAAAGAATGTAACTACGAGTATGTAGAACACAAATATACTTAATCACGTGATGCTCTTAGCACAAGCGCCGGTGCTCCTTGTTCTTAAATTAAAAATACTTGTCCAACAGCACCTCATCCAGTCAATGAAAAGGAATTACATAATATCTTGCTCTGCTCCTATTGTCGTTACATAATTTTAGTATATTATGCGATACAAGGATATTATGGGAGGACTACGGAAGTGATTGGTCACGGTAACTACTCTTTAGTGGGGCTCATAGCTAATCTTTTTATCGACAAGACATCAAGTCTTAGGTGTTGCAAGTAATTAGCCTAGTTTAAATAGTAGTATTTGGTAGGTTCTTAGAGGAGCAACAGAAACAAGCTCAAACGATCAGCGCTTTTAAAGTATAAAAGTAGTCCGGATATTATTTTTTGTGTCTCAAAACACTTAAGTGTACGACAAGACAGAACCAGAATACCTAAAATAAACCCGCCTGGATGTTTGAATGTTCGTAATCTATCTGACATTACAAAGTACGTAAGCTGCGCAGTTGAGTTGAGCCAAACGAACCATCTGGCGCAGTGCGCCGCTACTTACTGATTTGAACTATTATTACTGAACTCGAATTAACGTTGTTGTTTGGGTGCGTGTTCCTTCCTTCCCATGGTGCTCCCGAAGCCCTCGTAGTGGTACACAATCATGATTTTCTGTCTGCCAAAACATTCTTTGCCCAATCATTAACCACGACATGTGGTAGGTATATTATATTTAGCGGTATAAGTGCTTATCTTCAACCAGCCTTTCTTGCTTTCTTTAGTGTTAAACGTGTTCCTACGAAGATAATGAACGATTGATATACCTACATTGGTAGAGAGTTGCATATAGCTGGCAGCTCACGCCACGTTATTATGAATGAGTGAGCTGCAGTGTCGGAGGTCTGTGCCTGACCCCAGATAGCGAGGCTATCTGCCTGTAGCAGCACTGTGTAGGTACACTGTACGTCCCCAACACGTCTATGTTGCTTTCCATTTATCTTACATTCAAAACTTAACTAGGAGCTTATCAGGGGTCACAGCTTCAGACCTTAACATTTCACGTTTATTTTTAATGCAAAAACATCTCATTGTACGAGTGGGTGAGAGAATAAATTTACTCATTTGTTATACACTAGCAGACCCGCAGAACTTCGTCTGATTCTCGCAATACGAATAAATTTTCCCCGTTTTCGCAACATTTTTCATTGATACTCAGCTCCTTGATAAAAGGGCTATCCAACACTAAGAATTTTTAAATCGAACCAGTAGTTCCTGAGATAACCCCGAACATACAAACTCACAAACTTTACTTATTTATAATATTAATATAGATAAAGAGTATTTACTGTGAGTTTAAAAATGCTACTATCAAAAATAACGAAGTTTCATATTTCAACCCCTATTTTACACCAATTTAAAAAATCTTTCTTAATGCATACCTACGTCCCCTAAGGAGCAGTTAGTGCAAAGTCTAATGTTTCTACACACAGCGGTTTCAGGTGTGCGTTGATCGATCAGTCAGTGAATCACATTTTTTCCTCAGATAGGTAAAGATAAAGACTAGCCGATCTTACTATTTCATTCATTCATCATATTCAGCTCGACCTCTTCTTCTTTTGCATTCTGTTCCTGAACATTTAACTGATCATACGATCCATCTCACTCTTAAAATTTTAAAATAAACCAACAAAATTTTAAAAATGCGTACTAAATATAATGTCACATACATAAACCCATCGTTTACTACCCCTATACACATTATATATAATTATATATTTTTATAGTTTTATAAAATACATATCTATTGTTATTTTGGCTATAACACTTTTTGTTCTGTGTGGAAATCCCCTCGGATACCACCCACCGGTGCGTGGTTATGTCGCACTCCAAACGACTAAAAAACCGCACGCCGCCCGTCTCGGGTACCAGTAGCCAGGGAACCAGATATACCATAAAAAGGAAATAGCTGGTGCAGTGGCGATACCAACTAATAACAATATTAGATGAAAAATGATAGGTCATCAAAGTAAATAATATCTTTTGTACATAGTTAATTGGAAAACGTATTCTTCCTCTTCTTTATCCGAGAAGTTTTCACCAACAACGTTGGGATCGGCTAAAAGTCTACTATGATACGACTGAACTTTTCTTACTCATCATCACATCACACACATCCATCCTTTAATAGTCTACTGCTGGACATAGGCCTCTCCTTAGAAAAGAGGTCTTGGCTTGCTATACCACACTGGTCAGACGGGTTGGTATAGGGTTTGTTTCAAGTTTTGCTCCCTCAGTCGGCTCTTACGACACCCACGGGATGAATAGGGGTGGTGACACACCGTCTTCTTAATCCGTCACCAAACGGATCTGTTTGTCGGTTGTCTATAATGAAGGAATCACTGAAACGTACAGATAGTGCTGTCGATACGCTACACACATTCTTCAAAACCTGGTAGTAGTGTCAATTAATAACAGTACACAAACACGTCGAGAAAAATAAAATAAGTTACTGATAAATGATTTGTTTCTTTCGTCATTAAGATGTTTTGTCTTCTGAGCAATTAGAACTGACCTTGAACTAGCTAGTTAACAAATAATTGAGCTAATAATGTTAACTGACATTCTATTCAATTGTGACAAATGTAATTGGAAGCTGACACTTCAGATAATTTGAATTTAAGCGTCTGTCTGACTTATTTTTCTTCCAAAGTCGTACATTATTTTGAAAATATTCTTTTATATCAAATTATTAAGTTCTCAAACAATAAAAACCCTCTACAATGACTATGGAGAATTTTGCTGTTTTACCCGACTGTGAAATAAAGATTTATTCGATACGTACACAAAGGACAGCAAATCAAGAATTACAAAGTTGTTTGCACTACAGTTAGTAGTTAAACACGGTCATAAATCTGCAGTCCAATTACAACTGTAGGTACACCACGTTCTAAGAAATAACATTTGCTTCATTGTGTAGATATGCAGATCAAATCGGATACCGATTTTAGTTTACGTAACAAAATAACGTTAAAAAAATAACGGAGAGAGATAAAGTAACAAAAAAATTTGATTAACCATTTAAAATTGACTGATCTAGTTTTTCTTTGAAAAGATTAAAACTTTTATGAAATATGCCAATGATCTAGTAAAATATGTGCGTGATGCATACTACATACTTACAATAAAAGAATGAAAAAACAACTATGGAGTTCTTTGGGAACATGTTACTTTTCCTTTTGCGAGACTCATTTGTTTTTTCATTGTGACGTCCTTTCGAAAATTGTGTGTCTCTACCAAAATTAATTTAACTCGTAAACATTTTTGTTCAATGATTTTTCATGATTTTCGTTGTGATTTAATTCAACAAAAGAGTTGCCAGAGACTTCAATTGGCATTTGGTGATGAAGCACCATGTTGCAGCTCTGTGTATTCGTGGTTTGGAGAATTTAAACGTGGACGTGATCATCTCCACGACGAGGTACGTGAAGGTCGGCCGGCGACTGCGATTATACACTCTAATATTAACACCGCTAATATTTACGACAATACTTGCCAGCAAATTTGTGCTTGGTTAGGCAAATTTCCTGTATGGGACTTACAAACATCCATCGAACGGACACAAAGAATTTCCAGACTCAGCTCAACAATTTGTGTAGCACACAAAGTGTTGTCCCATGTAGGCGTCGAAGCCACAACACTCTGCGCAGTAGGAAGCGGCGAGCTGACCGCTTGAACCACTACACCATCCGTGAAGTCTTGGATAAAGTTGGCTGATAACACGTATTTTGTTTACTGTTGTCTCCCCCTAATCGTTTTATTTAATTAGACTGATGACTTTTTGGCCCCGGGAGCGCCCCCTCTCGTTGATACTAATCATTGTGAGAGGCCGTTAACCTCTACTCAATATGTATGTAAAATGTATGTATAAAATAAAATAATGTACGGACTGATGACATTTTTCACACTAAACACAGACTACTCGTTTTTGAGAGAAGGTAGGCAAGCGCGGGAAATTGGCTCGATTGCAGACGTCTTTAGCCCTGTACAAGATTAAATAATCTTCTATGGAACTAATGATATAGAGGCAAACGAGCAGACGGGTCACCTAATGGTAAGTGATTACGTCGGTCATGTACGACTCAAGAGTCAATATCTCAGGTAAGCTCTCTGACTCGGTCCAAAGCAACTTTTTTCTGTGAGGAAGTGGTGTCACTCCAGTCGAGCAAGCCCGTGTCACTTGACACAGTTGTATCTAACACTGAGGATTGTTGATGAGGGACATGATGTCGTTGCAGTGGACGGTGCCGTGTCGTGCTCCGACGAGGAGTGGGCCTGCGCCGACGCGCTGCGCTGCGTGCCGCGCGCGTGGCGCTGCGACGGCCGAGCTCATTGCGCCGACGCCTCCGACGAGTTGGACTGCAACCGTAACTTTCAATATTACTTATTTATGAATCATAATTACTAAGTAGACTTACCTAAGTCTCTAAAGGGACACAGAGCGATATATATTTAAAAGTCGTCTATGATAAAAGTAAGGTGCAATGGTATCTAGCTCCGGAAGTTTGCGATTGTAATCGATGACGGTGCAGCGAGCACCGTTTGCCGATTTATTTAGGTAGGATCGTTGGTATACGATTGTTCACTCTTGGAGAGAGAATTCAAATGCTAACTACACAGTTGACGATGAGAGGTGTGGTGATAAACTGTTCCAAAGTCTGCTCCAAAGCCCGCTACAATGTTTTGGCCTACTATACCACGCTGGCCACACGGGTTGGTATAGGGTTTGGTCCTATTGAGGAAGCCGGGACGGCCTGCCGATTCGGTCGCGGCCTATAGGCCCATCGTGCTGCTGGACGAGGCGGGCAAATTGTTTGAGAGGGTTCTTTCTGCCCGCATCGTCCGGCACCTTTGCGAGGTGGGCCCCGATCTGTCGGACGCCCAATTTGGTTTTCGGGCGGGGCGTTCGACAGTCGACGCTGTGTTGCGCCTGAGGTGTCATTGGACATCGCCAACGCATTCAATAGTCTGCCATTCAGCTGCATCAGGGAAGCACTCCACTATCATGGGGTGCCAAAGTACCTGAGGCGGCTAGTGGCAGACTACTTAGAGGAGCGTACCGTCGTGTACGAGGACCGAGAAGGTAATTTGAGGAGTCGGCCCATGTCGTGCGGTGTTCCACAGGGGTCTGTTCTTGGACCCCTCTTGTGGAACATAGGGTACGACTGGGCCCTTCGCGCCGATTTCCCCCCCGGGCTGGGTGTAATCTGTTACGCAGACGATACCCTGGTGACAGCCCGGGGGGCAAACTTCCAAGAGGCGGCGCGCCTGGCCACAGGGGGAGTCTCCCTGGTGGTCGGGCGCATTGAGGCGCTGGGCTTACGGGTGGCCCTAGATAAGACGGAGGCCCTGTTATTTCATGGGCCCCGTCGTGGTCCACCCCCTGGCGCCTCCATCGTGGTCAACTCGGTCCTCGTACCGGTTCGGGCCCAGATGAAATATCTGGGCCTGATCCTCGACGGGAGGTGGCTCTTCGACGAGCACTTCCGACAGCTTGCTCCAAAGCTGGTCGGCGCTGCGTCTGCCCTAGGGCGACTCTTGCCCAATATGGGTGGACCCAGCGTCGCGACAAGACGGCTGTACACGGGGGTTGTCCGGTCAATGGCACTGTACGGTGCACCGGTGTGGGCGGCGGCTCTGACCGCCCAGAATAGGGTACGCCTCTGGCGCCCTCAGAGGGTAATGGCGGTCAGAGCCATACGCGGTTACCGCACCGTGTCGACGGAGGTGGCATGCGCGTTGGCCGGAACTCCCCCGTGGGATTTGGAGGCGGAAGTGCTCGCCGAAGTTTATCGGCGAGTGGCTGACTTCCGGGCGGAGAGCGGATTTCGCCCTCCGCCCGAGGATGTGCGCGAGTGGCGCGAAGCCGCTCGCCGAGCCACGATGGCTCGTTGGTCGTTCCGGCTGGAGACTCCACGCGCTGGCTTCGCCGCCGTGGAGGCTCTCCAGCCGGTCATCGCCGAGTGGGCAGGGCGGCAGCACGGGACCCTTTCCTTCCGGCTGACGCAGGTGCTTTCCGGGCATGGTTGCTTCGGAAAGTACCTGCACACGGTCGCTAGGAGGGAACTGAGTCCCGCCTGCCACCACTGCGACTGCAGTGAGGACTCGGCCCAGCACACGCTGGCGGTCTGCCCCGCATGGGCGGCGCAGCGCCGGGCCCTCACTGCAGTCATCGGAGTGGATCTCTCGCTACCGGCCGTAGTACGCTCCATGGCCGGTAGCGACAGTTGTTTTACCGCGGTCGCAACCTTCTGCGAGGTAGTAATCTCGCGGAAGGAGGCGGCGGAGAGGGCCCGGGAGGACGACCTCCACTCGGACCCGATCCGCCGCCGGCGAACCGGGCGGCGGAGGCCCGCCTACCACAGCCTCATGCCGCCCTGAGTGTGGCCGCGGGTGGACGGGGTGGGTTTCCCCTCCACCCGCATTAGTTGGCCAGCCGCGAGGGGGCGGCGTCCGCGTGTGCCGGACGTCGCCTAAAGAGAGGAAAAATATACTGAGACGGAGCCCGCACCAGGAGCGGGCTGGCGCTAGGAGGGGTCCGGATGTCTTAACAACAGCTGTTCCCGGATCCCTCCTGTTACAGGCGCAGAGTGGCACACCGTGTGGTTTTAGTCGGTCCGAGTCCGACACACCACCCCGCCGCAAACCCCGGAGGGGTGACGGTCCGAGGGGATTTCCACACGTAAAAAAAAAAAAAAAAAAAAGGGTTTGTGTCAAGTTTTCCTACTTTTTGAGGTGCTGGTGGAGGTATTCTTAATCCGTCACTACACGGTATATTATCATACCTGAACTACTTTAGGGCACTATTGTTGCTGTTGTGGTGTCACACTGCACTATTTGAACTCTATTGTTGATGGAACAGCTTCGGACAAGCAGTGCCACGGCGATGAGTTCCGGTGCGCCGTGAACAACCTGTGCCTGGCGCGTTCATGGCGCTGCGATGGCGACCCTGACTGTGGCCAAAACGACCTTTCCGACGAGGACCCCTACATCTGTACGTACCTACTCAAATATTGACCTAAATTCCACTTATGACAACCATCCACATTGCTGGTAGCCGTATCACGTCTTTGTAATAAGTTTTTGACTGCACGAATTCCGTAGTGGTTTAAGTGGTCCCCTTGCCGTTTCCTACTGCGCTAAGTGTTGTGGGTTCGATCCCCACATTGGACAGCACTTTGTGTGATCCAAAAATTGTTGAGTCTGATTACCCTTTGTGTTTCATGTATGTTTGTAAAGTCCCCCGCGACACAGGATTTATTCCTAGTGCGGGGGACGAGTTGTCTTTTTTAATTAAAAATAAAAATATAAAAAAAGTTTTGTTTTTCTCCAGGTCAAAAAGACTTCAAGTGTCCAGGTAATTGGGCAAGGTGTGCGACACCCATCGAGGGCCAGTTCACGTGCGCACCAGTGTACCACTTCTGTGACGGAGCGAGGCACTGTCCGGACGCTAGTGACGAGTGGGACATCTGTGACAACTGTACGTATATTGTGGCACTCGTCTGTCATTATATCTTTGGGTGCCCACTGGGTGTGTGGATCGTTCTTGAGGTAGGGGTTAGTTCTATCAGGATTAAAGTGCAAGAACTTGTGTGTGTTTTGAGAAAATTTTCAGATTGCCAAAAATATGGTGAGGTGTCCTGCAGTAGTGAACATCTATTGTTGTTACTCTAATTGAATGCAATGTATGTATGTACCAGTCACGGCGAGCTCTTGCGAGGCTCTGCACTGCGAGGTGGGCTGTCGGCCGACCCATAGCGGGCTGGCGTGCTACTGCCGCGAGGGCTACGAGCCTGATGACAAAGGACACTGTGTCGGTGAGTTTATCTACGATACATCTCGTACATTGAATTAAGAGATGTGAAAATAAGTAATATTATATGTGTACACATTTTAGTACTTTTTTTGGAATAGACACCATTAAAGTAATATCGTATTGGATCGCCTGATAATTTTGTAGGCTCTCCTGCCAGCGTTGAAAATAAAACATGGAACCGATTAAAAGTTGTTCTATACATCGGTTCCACAACCAGCTGTGACGACACGGCTCTCTGGAAAATACTCAATGATATATTGGAGGTGCTTCCTCAATCGGAAGAATCTGATTACGAAACTTGACCTTATTGTTGTCGTCTGTCACGTAACGACACCGTGTCGTGCAGTTAAGTGCATATGTCGCACAAATATGTTCTAGTTATAGTGTGGCGTCGTTGGTTTGAATTGTAAGTTGCCTGTTCCAGACACCGACGAGTGCCGGCTGGACGACATGTGCGCGCAGCTCTGCAACAACTCGGTGGGCTCGTACGCATGCGCCTGCGCCCCGGGGTATGCGCTGCACGAAGATAAACGCAACTGCATCGCTATTAATGGTAATGGTCCTACTGGTGCTCTATCACCTAGCCCTCAAGATATAATATATAAAATAGTTTAGACGTGGTAATTAACTAACTAAATATGTCAAAGCTTTGTGTGTATCATACTTACCTTTCTGTATACAATTCTTCTGAGCGTCTGTACAGGTTTTGATTGAACTTTTTGTGTGTTCAAGTTGAGAATCGTTTAGATTCACAATTCAGTCCACTACAAAAGGTGTTTTTTGGTTTAATACGTGTTTACAGGATAACGTCTGTTGGGTCCGCTAGTATATAAATAAGAATGCACACTAAACGCTGGTAAAAGGATTTATATGTTTTTTTCGGTATTGAAGTATGTCAAACACATTTCTACGTGTATATGATTTTATATGTTGGTGCGTATTGCTCAGAGCCTGCGGACGAGCCCTTGTCGTTGGTTGTGGTGACGCAAATGGACGTGCGGCGCGAGTGGCTGGACACGCCGCGTTCTCGCAACCGCACGCTGCACGCGCTCAACGTCAGGGCGGTCGACTTCCACTACACCAACCGGTCAGTGCGCATCACTCAACTAACTCATTTACGACTCATCGTGTTGTTTGCGCACACACACACACACACACACACACACACACACACACACACACACATCAACGTCCTATGGCAAAATATCTCTTCGTGCGTGAATAGACCAACCCTTTACTCATCGGTTTGGTGGCCGATGGGAATCTTAAATATGCACTATTTTTACAGAACGATATGCTACGTGCACCACAACATCAGCAAGTCTAGCATCGTGTGCGTGGACGCGGATGACTTCAGCAAGCGAACCTTTGTGGGCGCGCCTGACTTCTTCCCCGATGTCAGCGGTGAGTTCGCTTAAACTTTGAACTCGTCATTGAGATGCATTCGTTTTATTATTCTTAAATTGTGAGATATTATTAGATTATAATTTAAAAGAAAAATGATGACCGGTGTTAGTGTGTTCATAATATATTATATATTATTATGAATACACTAATACACTTACTCGTGTCGGTTCTGAAACCTAATTAGTAAAGCTTTAATTCTTCATCAACGGTTGTCAGTGTACCGTACGAGTATATTGAATATATATTTTGTGAAAACTCTTTACATACCTATTCTGAATGTAGGAACTATACTCTGCTAAGGTTTTGTCTAGCGTCACGAGCAAGCAGTAACGAGTATTTCATCTTGAACTAAATCAGCGATAATGTTTTGCAGCCGTGAGCCACCTGGCAATAGACTGGGTATCCAACAACTGGTACCTGGTGGACGGCGGCCGCGAGGCGCTGTACGCGTGCGAGGTGAGCCTGCGACACTGTCGGCTGCTCGTCGACTCCGCTCTAGCGAAAGTACACGGCTTCGCACTCGACCCTTCCGCGGGGTTAGTATGCGTCCGTTTCGCGTTTCTATCTCTCGAGATGTGTATGTCGTATTTCTGTTTTACTTAATTCTGTGACGCGTCTAAAGTAAGGCAATAAGATTCATCGCACTCACTGGTGTGTGCGGCCGCAGGTGGATGTTCTGGACGGTGTGGGGCGCGACGCCGCCGCGCGTAGAGCGCGCCGCGCTGGACGGCGCCGGCCGCGAGGCGCTGGCGACGCTGAAGCTGGTGTACCCCTCGGCTCTGACGCTGGACCTCGCCGCCAGGGTCGTGTACTGGGCTGACGCGTACCTCGACGCCGTGGAGCGAGTCGACTACGACGGAGCCAATAGACGCACCGTGCGAAAGGGTTATGCGGTGAGTGAGTCACTCGTGAGCTCGGGCCTCCCACCCTTCGGGGTAAGCAGAAGCGGTAGTGATCGTCCGGTGGATTAATAATTCGTCACTGGCCGCTGCATTTCGATATAGTGTCCCTCGACATATAATAAAAGGTGGTCACATTACAGACGCAGGAGCTGCAACAGATCTCGGTGCTGGAGGCGTCGCTGTACCTGCCCGTGTGGCGCAACTCGTCCGTGGCGGTGGTGTCGCGCTACGGGCGCGGTGCGGGCCCGCGCGCGGAGCTGCGGCTGGCGGCGCGACCGCTCGCGGCGCTGGTGTTCCACCGCCAGCGCCAGCCGCCGCTGCACCACCCCTGCGCCGTGCGCAACGGTGGCTGCCAGCACCTGTGCGTAACGGCCTACAGGAGCGGCAAGCCGCACGCCCATTGCATGTGTCGCCACGGGTATCGACTCGCCGGCCACGGAGACTGCGAGCGTTAGTTGTTTGTAGCGGTCACCCGCCTTATCTGCGACGGTCGCCTTTGTTATATTTTTAGGGTTATGTTTCGTCTCCTATGATATAGTTCGAACCTCGATAATCATCACGGTGTCGACAGTCTATCCACTTATTTTCGGATGTACACCCGTAGTGGACCGCCCGAGCGCTCTGAGACGGTCTACAAATATGAGATTCCTGCTGAAATGTGTGAAAGTGGTTAAAAATATAGGTAAATAATTTCTGTAACCGTTAGAAAGTTTTACATCCTTCAGCCGCTACTGCGCAAACATTCAAGTTACCTTGCATTAGCAATACCAATTAAAAACGTTTCAGAGCCGCTACATGCCCTACCTAGGGATGTAGAACTTAATATATAAATAATCTCTTATTGCTGTATTGTTACTTATGTTTGTACAACACATATAAATTACCCGTGGACCAATGGAGCACCAACAAACTCCTATCACACAAGCTCGCCTGGTGTAGAAGATAGTTTTATTTTCTAGTATGTATCCATTTGTGCAACCGTCCCATGCACAGAGTATAGTAATACTATTAGGTCCATGTGTATAATTAAATAAGGTAAATGACCGTCAAGTCAAAGTCAAATCATTATCTTTTTATTAGACGTCAAAACTATAGACTCGGTACATTTGTTTATGAAACATGTATAATCGCGTGACGTCACATCTAGCTATTGTCAGTCAAGTATTTGTATTTAATGTTGATTTGAAGAAATTAAATATATAAATGACTAGCTGACCCGCGCAACTTCGTCTGCGTCTCTCAATAGTAATAATTTTTCTCCGTTTTTTGAAACATTCTTCATTAGTGCTCCGCTCCTATTGGTCTTAGCGTGATGATATATAGCCTATAGCCTTCCTCGATAAACGGGCTATCTAACACTGAAAGAATTTTTCAAATCGGACCAGTAGTTCCTGAGATTAGCGCGTTCAAACAAACAAACAAACAAACAAACTCTTCAGCTTTATAATATTAGTATAGATAATAGAGGACAATTCAGGCTGTACTTTAAGTTGTTACATTTAATGATTCAGGCGAAATATATTTTTTAAACCTAGGAATCTAGTCTATTGTAAAATGAATAATTATTTGTACGAGACGGAAGATCGTGCGCTGAGATGTATCGTTACGTGCAGGTGTGGAGGTGGACAGTTACCTGGTGGTGGCGCGCGGGTCCCCGCCGCTGGTGGTGGCGCTGTCGCTGCGGGGCGCCGGGGCCGAGGGGGGCGAGGCCGTGGCGCCGGCCGCGCACGCCGCCCGCCCCACGGCCGCCGACGTGGACCTGGCCGCCGGTCACCTGTACTACTGCGACGTGCACAGGTGCGCATCACCAACGCTACTGGTGCCGTCACTCGATATCTTTCCTTACAAAATTACATTGAAATTGACTGAACAAGTTTGGCCATGTCAGTGTACGAGCCAATAATGCTCATACAGCTTTTTAAGTTTATTATTATACAGTACTTAATTATTTTATTCAGTCGTAACAACAACTCCGTCTCGCGTGTGTCAATATTTTATAACACAACGTACGACTCAGATTACTGAACATAACTTTTATTCATAAATAAAATTCACTCTTTCTTAAACTTAATACTGGTTTGGTGCGAACTATTTACCTACGATCACAACTACCAACTACCGGGGTACCGTTAACGACGAGATAACCCCAATCATCATCATGGTAAGTGACTACCGCCGCCAAGAGTCACAAGTGCGTTGGCATCCTTAGAGTCTCCCCCCCCCCCCCCCCTCTCCCGAGTCAGGGAGTCCGGTAACCTCACCCACTCGGTGAAAAGTAACGAAGAAATAGCAATACAATAACACCGGATTTCTGGGAGGGGTATCATCACTCCCGTCGAGCGCACAAATGTCGTGAAGCATGACTCCCCACCGATAGCTAAACATCGTAAACTATTTCTGCGATAACATTCGAAGGCGTCGCGTTTTGTGATTACTTTTGTTCTGATACATTATACTCGTTGTGGTACCCGGTAGACACGTAGAGGCACGCCGCAACCCATTGTACGCCTAGTATTTTTGTAGTCCAAAATTAAGTCAAGCAGGAAACTGTAAGGCTCTTCGAGACGGTTTATATGATGCGTGTGACGTGACGTCATCGAAAGTATGTTCTAAGAGGGCACGGTGGTGCCCGGCCTTACGTACTCGTACGTACATTAGCTATGTACATAAAGTGCTTTATGTGGTCTCAGGTACGAGATAGTGCGACAGAAGCTGGACGGCACGGGACGCGAGGTGTTCATCGGCGATGACGTGGACAACTGTGAGGGGCTCGCCGTCGACTGGCTCGGTGAGACGCGTTACCGACAACACGTTATTTACGTCCATTTGTTATGAAGCACAATAACCAGGGCTTTGAAATCTCATAAAAGAACACCCTTAGTATACTTCACGAGAGTAAACTAAGTGTATGTTCCCAACATGTGACTGCATAACTTCACTAAACCGTTTAAAAAGCGGCGCATACTCGTAATAATGTGTAAATGTGGTGGGGTGTGTCTAGGGAGGAACCTGTACTGGACGGACGACGCGTTGGGCCAGGTGTCGGTGGCGCGGCTGGACGACGCGCGCACCCGCCGCGTGCTGGTGCGCGAGCCGCACGACCAGCACTACCACCCGCGCTCCATCGTGCTCCACCCCGCCAACGGGTATCTATTTTTATTTTATTGCCTAACGTTCCAAGCGCAAGCACTGGTCGCGGTGACGACCAACTGGTTCTGTCGCTGAGTGACGACTATAGTCACCTAACAGTAATGCTATTCTGAAAGTACACCTGTGGTCTCAAGTCTCTCGCTGACTGTGCATTATAGCGAGGTGACATATGACATCACTGGATGTCATGCTTGCTGCAATTTTGTTACAACTGTTCTTTAAAAGTAGTGTTCAGTGAAGAAGACTGCTTAGAACGAAATTCAGTCCAGTGATTGGCGCCCGCTTATGTCGGTTTGGGAGATGTTTTGAGACAAGTACTTATAAATAAACGTACACGCTTCGCCTAAACAATCTATAAATTCAAAGTGATACTAATGCGAGGGCATCCAACTACACAGTACCTCTAGTCTAAGCAGTGTGCCACTCTGTCTAGCACCATGTACTGGTCGGTGTGGGCTTCGGTGCGGTCTGAGCGCGGGCGCATCGAGACGGCGCTGATGGACGGCTCCTCGCGCCGGGTGCTCCTCGACACGAAGCTGCACTGGCCCGGGGGGCTCGCGCTGTCCCCCACCTACGACGAGCTGTACTGGTGCGACACGTACCTCAACAAGATCGAGCGCCTCGCGCTGCGCACCGGGGAGAGGACGGTCCTCCTCGACGACACTACCTCCAATATACTCAAGCCGTATGGACTCGCACTTTATGAAGGTATGGCATCGCTTACATAATACCTTAAAAATAAATGTAGAAACTGTTGATCGTCTCCATGTCATCGAGCGGTAGCTATTCTACAAGTACTAAATTCACGCTCGCGTCTGATTCACCTTGCACCCGTACGTCAGTAACGTCGGTAACGTATCGCAGGGTGGGTGATATGGAGCGAGCACGGGACGGGCGCGGTGCGGCGCCGGGAGCCCGACGGCAACGTCACGGAGCTGTACCGCCTGCCGCCGCCGCTCTACGACCTCAAGCTCGTCTCGAACTCCAACGTGCGCGGTGAGCACTCTCGCTTAGCTCACATAGTCGTTCGTCGACTCGGACATCGCTTGAACGTATGATTGCGATCAGGCAACAACGCGTGCCGGTCGGTGCGAGGCGGCTGCGCGGAGCTGTGCCTGGCGGCGCCGCTGGGCGCGCGCACGTGCGCGTGCGCCGAGGGACGCGCGCCCGCGCCGCTCGACCCGACGCGCTGCGAGCCCGCCGCACAGCGCGCGTCGCCCGCCTGCCCCGCAGGGACCTTCGCTTGCAAGCACGGGTCAGTGTTCTCTATTTTCTACTTCATGAATATTCTATTTAATACTTCATGATTTAGTCTTCTAAATTGCATTAGCTTATTTTAAATTATGTGTTATTGTTAGATTACCCAGCTTCAAGGTACGTTTCACAGAGTAACTAAACAACCGTTAGCTCATAAAATTTATTTATTGTGTAGCTTACATACTACAGCCGGAGAATCTTAACACCGCGATTCAGCCGACCGGGACAACGACATCTATCGCGTGTTGCAAAAAATAGAAAATATTAACGTTCGATTGAACAGTTATTAAAATATTAATTCAGTTAAAATAGGAAGCTGATGCAAATTAGGAAAAGTGTAATTTCTTTTCTTTATCTCTAGATATTTAACTTTTGAAAAGAATGTTACCGAATTTTAAATACGGCATCTAAAAATCTGTGTTTTTTTTCTTAATTTTAAATGATCAAATTAAAGATAATTAACCTTAAGTAGAACCGATTCCATAAAAAATCGTTTTCGAAATAGCGTAGACTTCGTTTAAGAACCCCTCCTCCTTGAAAGTCGGTTAAAATCCTACTAATAATGAAAGATAGAATTATATTCCTTTATAAAAGTCATTTAAAGGCTTTGCACGGCATTGAAAACGAATAACACATTAAGCGGCAAACCAAAGATTTGCTTAAAAACATATAAAATAAAATAAAATAAAAAAGCCTTTTATTTCCAGTTTACAAACTAGCACATGCAATATTGTTTCTACCTTTATACATAGTTAGCAAGAAAATAAAGAGATTTATATCTATGTAGTCTAAATTTTCAAGTATATACATATCTAATTATTATGAATATAGAAATCAGTTTTAAGTAGGTAGGCACTAGTATTAAGTTTTTTTCAACTGGAACCCCCCTCAGGTAAAGGCCTCCTCCAAAGCTTGCCATTTCTCTCGGTCTTGGGCTATTTGTTGCCATTGTGGACCAGCTATTTTTTTAATGTCATCATCCCATCTAGTGAACGGTCTTCCTCTATAGCGTTTACCCGATGGGCCTTTCCATAACGTAACTGTTTTTGTCCATCTATGATCTTTAAGACGTGCTATATGGCCTGCCCATTTCCACTTTAACTTTTGGCTGTAACTGAGTGCATCTATTGCTTTTGTTCTTGATCTTATTTTAGTGTGCCTTATTTTTTGTACTCTCTTAATATTTAACATACTGCGTTCCATTCCTCGCTGACATGTGATTATTTTATTTTTTATTTTATTTGTAAACTTCCATGTTTGACATCCGTAAGTCAGACAAGGAATGAGACAACAGTCCATGATTCTTTTCTTTAACTTAACAGGCATTTCACTTTTAAATATCTCTTTGCAGCTCCAATACTTATTCCAAGTGTGTTTAACTCTTCTCTCCACTTCTAGTTCATTATTATCTCTGTTGAATCCAATTTTTTTTCCTAAATAAATATATTGATCCACAAAATCTAATGGGACATTTTCGATTGTTATTTTAGATTTTTTGAAGTTAGTCATGAGTTTGGTCTTTGTAATGTTCATTTCTAATCCTACTTGCTTGCCTGCCAAAAACATATATAAAGTACCAAAAATGCGTATTAGTGATACATGGGCTTTTCATTTCCTAAAATCATTAGATTTTTTTGTATCAAACCTCAGGTCTTTGTCACACTTCTTATTTACTCGAACTTCGGTGTTGGTCGGAACTTCGGTCGAAATCAAATTTAAAAATTCTAATTTATTTCCACAATATCCCTATTCTCTACACCAAGAATGCGAACGACCCGGAGCACGTCCATGGTCTATCTGTCGTACAACTCGTACGTATAAGAAGAGCAACATTATAAAAATGACAATAGTTATAGTAGTACTGTATTATTTCTACTACAGTAGTGGTAAATGATACTGGTAGTAGTAAATAGTTAATCGTCTTAACATATGAACTCGTCGGCGCAGGCGCTGTATCGACATGTTGTACGTGTGCGACGGAGACCTCGACTGTTCCGACGGCTCCGACGAAGACTCGCTGCCGACCGGACCCTGCGGTGAAGTATCTCCTACCGTTCGCTAATATCGGCGCCCGACTCCCTTCATATCGACACCGTAACCGACAACCTAACTATTACAGCGAACGTGACCTGCAACGAGGAGCAGTACACGCGCTGCGACAACAACAGATGTATCCTCAACAGCTGGATCTGCGACGCACAGAAAGGTACAGGTTCAGTTTTCCATACGCCTCTCTGGGCCGGAGCCGGCGGACTAAGTGTCGGGTGTGTTCGCCGCAGACTGCAACGACGGCAGCGACGAGACGGCGGAGGCGTGCGCGCGCACCACGTGCCGCGCGCAGCAGTTCCAGTGCGCCGCCTCGCGCCGCTGCATCCCCGACTGGTGGCGCTGCGACGGCGCGCCCGACTGCGGCCGCGACGACCTCAGCGACGAGCAGGACTGCGCCGGCACGCCCTGCTCCGGCCTCACCTTCGCGTGCGACAACGGCGCCTGCCTGCCCTGGGAGTTCTACTGCGACGGCCACGCCGACTGCGCCGACGCCAGCGACGAGCGTGCCTGCCGCGACGCCTCCTCAGCGGCGCCGCCCCTGCCGTCCCTCCCGCCCCGCAGGGACCACGCGTCAGTGCATACATACTTCTTCTCGCTCTCGTTGTCGGTATAAAATATCTGCACTGATGATCCCTAAGATCTTCCAAATGTTCAGAATGACTTCCGATACGATGAACTGTCGTTTACCCTTTTATCGAGCCAGTTCTAGCTTCCGGGTCAGAAATGGAAAAAATTGCAGTAGAACGCGTGGAAATGTTTGGTAAAAAAAAAACGTTAACGGTTAAACGTGAAATACATGTGTGGGTATGAATCGTATTAACGGGGTGGAAAATCATTTCGAATCTCCGGCTCCTTGGGGATGTAGGAGCCAAGAGTATGTGGTGTTTCACCCCGACGGCCGGACTCAGGCGCTCTACTCCGAGGAGGACCCGGACCATGTTATTTCAGGTCCTCCCGGATCGACGCCGCGCCTAGTAAAGCCTTATCCCGGAGAAGCCACGGGCTTCCCCCGCCTTTCGGCCCAATCCTTATAATATGTTGCGGCCGTTGTGTCGTCATCTGACCCGAACCACTGAGGGTCGTGACGGAGTACGGCTCCGCCACCACCGCTAGGACAACAGACCACTCAGGGAGTGTCTGCATCAGCAGACGCGGCAGTGATTTAGTTTGCCCCGCAAAACCTTTCCGGGGAGGCGTAAATTTTAGGCCTCCATTACCTCCTCTGCCGGACGAGTATCATGCTGGGACTGTCTTACGGCCGGCGAGCTCTTGCTGACATCAGTGCTCGCCAAGGCTGGGGCGGGGGCGGTCTTTAATCCCTTTTCTTTGTCTTCGGTGGGCAGCATTACTGCTCCCAGTTGATGGTCAAGGTCCGAGCAGACTAGGCACTTCTGCACTTTTGAGGTACATGTGCCTATACCACTTCACCCATAGCACCGGGTACCACGGTCGGTATGAAGAGACCTCTACTGAGTCAATTCATAGTAAATACGTAAACATCGTTTTCCAGACGCCCTCAGCACGACAACGGGGTATGCGAGGAACACGAGTTCCAGTGCAACAACACTGAATGTATTCGGAAGGTGAGGCCGCCTAACATATTGAGCGTTCTGAGTCCAGCGTCGCTAGCGGCTCTAACGCTCACTCTTTATTTGAGGGATTTATTTTATTTTTTAGGAATTTCGATGCGACGCACACGTCGACTGCCTGGACGGATCGGACGAGGTGGGCTGCGCGTCGGACACTATCCCTCGCACGAGCCCTCGCACGCCGGCCCCGAGCACTAGCACGGCCCGCGCCGAGGCGGCGTGCTCAGGCCCCGCCCTGCGCTGCGACAACGGCACCCGCTGCGTGCCGCTGCAGCAGCTGTGCGACGGCGTCGCCGACTGCGCCGACGGCGCCGACGAGGCGGACCGATGTGGTAAGTGCCTCGGTGTATCGCTTAAACAATCGTGTTACACGTGTGTTGTATGTGTATGTATATACATAATGTAGTAGTGTAAGTTAGTTGCACCATAGGTGTGATTCGTTTTAAAAAAATGTACTGTTCAAAAAAATCTTTTAAAAACCTGAGTACCTGAAAGTAAAGTTCACAGATTGTTGTTATCCCGTGTTGTTCACAGCGGTAATGGGAACCATCCGATGAACCATCGTCCTATAGCTGTTATAAACGCCTTACCCGGGTAGTGCGGCTAACAAATAAAAGACAGCTAATCATAAAAAAAAATCATTTCTGTGAACCTATACTGCAAATAAACGTATAGTCCTATCTACATGGTTGCAAGGCGATCGTCTCGCAATCCTGGCCTCCCCACGATTGCCCTAGAGGCGGGCATCGTGACCCACAGATTCATTAACTCTAAAAGCCCTAACTTCACAACCCTGGCCGTTTTGCTGCATGAGATCTGATAACTTTTTGACAGTGCGAACCGTATCGGGACCATATCTCGGCAACATTTTACATGAAAATGATTTTGGTCTGATTTACTTTATCGTGATGTAATTATAACCAAATGAAACAGCAATGGTCTGTAACTATTTTCCATAATCCAAGTTTTATAGTTTTATAGTTTTTCAGAATAAAAACGTCTAAGTCTCTTAACCCAATATCTCCACTAAAAATATTGACTTCTAATGTAGTCCATAATTATGTAATTGTTCTGCATTCTCGCAAAAAGGAAGCGTTTTGCGAATATGACAGTCGGTGTCAGATAGTTAGTAAATCAATAAGTTATTAAAAAAGTCAAGCAGTAATGTGAGGTGTCCGCGCGCGTGTGCAGGAGAGCCGATGTGTTCGCTGGCGGCGTGCTCGCACGGCTGCCACGCGGCGCCGGGCGGGCCGGTGTGCTCGTGCCCGGCGGAGCTGCAGCTGCTGCGCGACGGCGTCACGTGCGGCGCGCGCGCCTCCTGCGCCAGCTGGGGCGCGTGCTCACAGGGCTGCGTGCCGCACAAGCACCGCTACAAGTGCACCTGCGACCAGGGCTACCGCCTCGCCGACGACGGCTTCACCTGCAAGAGTACAGGTAGCACCCATCGAATCGATTAAAAAGAAAGGCACGACCGTGCCGTCCCTCTATCAAAGAATGAATTTTCAGGGACCGACATAGCATTGATTCCCAATGTTCATTACATTTAATTTAAACGTGTCAAGTGTCAAAAGTGAACGGACGTGTTATTTGTCACGCTGTTAGTTTTTCAAAATTTAATTGTTATCTGAAATTATTTTAATTCCTAAATGGGTACCAAATGTGCCGGCTGTGATGCCGAGATTAAGGATATATCGTTTATGGAATGTTCGCAAGAAATGTTGTTAATTATTTCTAATTAGGGTTCCTTATTTGTCATCTAGTCAGTCAGTCACCCATTATCATAATTCTACGGTACTCTTAACACAAACACAACTATTCAAATTTAAAACAAAGTTAGTGTTTAAATTAACCAGAACCTACAAAGAAACTAAAGCCAAGGCAAACCCTAACATAACTCACCATTTTAGTCTCGTTTCATTGTTTCCAGACGGCGTGACGCCTCTGTTGGTGTTCAGCAACCGACACGAGGTGCGCGGTGTGGAGCTGCCGGCGCTGACGGCGCGCGCGCTCATCTCCTCGCTCAAGAACACCATCGCGCTGGACTGGCGTCGCGACCCCGCCTCTGGGGCTGTGCAGCTCTATTGGACCGACGTCGTCGACGACAACATCTACCGCGGACTCATCGTCGGCAACGGTACGTCGCGCACCTATGTACTTGCGACACTCTTTCCACTCATAAAGAAAGACTATTGTTGTATCGATTTAAAAGCGTGTCAGCGAGTCTCTATCGACGGCTGCGTTTGCTTGTTAAAAAAACAACAAACTAAATACATGAATGCTTAGAAATGTTCTTATCTAGAGAATATTTTTTTAAATGTTTGATACCCAATGTGAAGGCATAATTATCATTAATATGTTTGTGTGAAACAGCGCTGAGCGGCATCGAAGCGGTGGTGCGGCAGGGCCTCTCCACAGCGGAGGGACTGGCGGTGGACTGGGTGGCCGGCAACCTCTACTGGGTCGAGAGTAGTCTGCATCAGATAGAGGTTTTTTTTTTCAAAAAGATTATTGTTTATTAATTGGTAATATATTTAATTACTGTTTTCTTGTAGCGATCTGTTTTGTAAAACTAACGAGTGAAAAGTGGCGGTCGCCATTAAGCACCAGTTAATAAAGTTTAGACTGAACCTTAAAGGTCGTGTGTGTACTGTGTGTTGTGTACTTGTGTATAAGGCGTGCGTGTGTACTGCGGCAGGTGGCGCGGCTGGACGGCCAGTACCGGCGCACGCTCATCGCGGGCGACATGGACAGCCCGCGGGCCATCGCGCTCGACCCCCGCGTAGGTACGTACTCGCATGTATACAATGACGTGAGCTAGGAAACGTATATCGATTAATTACCTAACTAACTACTCGTGTCAACCAACATTTATTTTTTTCCTTTTGTTAATTGTCATCCGTGAAACTTTTAAAATACTATCTTACTTTTAAATTGTCATACTTCTTTATCTTCTATCAACCACTACGCCATCCATCCATTTAAGTGTTATGGGTTCGATCCCCACATTGGACAGCATTTTGTATGATCCACAAATTGTTGTTCTGAGTTTAGGGCCCGTATTTTAAAAGACGTCTCAATTATCGGTTGAACTCTGATTGCCTGAAACTAGTTTTAGTGCCGATCAAAACTTTAGTATCGATCTTGTTATAGAACGCGTTTTAAGTTTTTCTCAGTTTAAACTAGTTTCACGTGTTGATTCGAAATTACAGTCTGTTCTCAATTACGTTTCCGCATGATCGACATTATTATTTCGAACATATGGCATACTGAAAGTTTCTGGATTCTGATAAATACATAAGACTAAGTAGATATAAGAGTTACGATACATAATTTTTTCAAAGTATGTTCCCTCGCAATTGATGCATTTTGCATTCGCTGAAACCACTGTACAAAGCAGTGCGACCACTCTTCCTTAGGGACCTCTTCAATGGCTTCATGGAATGCATTCACCGCCGATTCAGGGCTCGTAAAACGTGTGCCTCTAAGTTTGTATTTAATTTTTGGAAATAAAAAGAAGTCGCAGGGTGCGGGGCAATGGCTGTAAGGCGTAAGCAAGTGTGGGCATTAAAATAGGCTTCTGTTAGCTTAGCTTAGTATAAGTATTTGCTAGTGTCAATGTAAACATATCAACAAGCTTGTTGTTCATCCAAAATTAAATATAATAAATATTAAAATAAAATTTACTAGATGTAGGCTAGAACGGAACGTTCAAGACATTTATCAACACTCGTCATGTTGAATTTTTAAATAATGTTTTTATTTTTATAGTTCTAAAATTTATATTACTAGAAATTATACTTTTAACAAAAACCAAAAGGTTGTAGTGATTTTAATTACAACAGAAATTGTTTGTGTAAAATGTAAATTTCAGTGAATTTAGTATCAATTATGGTAAATTAAAGTGAATTGATCATGTATGACAAGTAATTCTTTCGAAAATGAAGTAAAGTAAATCTTACGTAATTATTCAGAAACAAATCATCGTAAAACACAATCATGTTGGGGGTAACATGCCCTAGAAATCACCGCGTGAGACTAGTTTCAGCTTGTCTCACGTAAACAAAGATCATCCGTCAAAATCTATGCCTGAGTTAAGATTTCAACTTAAACATCGTTCTAAAATAAGTTGAGTAAGCTCACTTGAGTAAGGATCGATGAATCCCGTTTTAAGTGACGTTCAATAATAAAATCTCTACTTAAAATTAGTTTTAAGACTAGATTCACGACTGAGACACCTTTTAAATGTGTTCTTTTAATGTAGGCGTATTTTATGTCCGTTTCATGAATTTTTGTAAAGTTGCTCCGACACAGGATACTAGTGCGGAAGTTGTCTTTAAAAAAAACTTCTAGGTCACGACACGAAAGGTTATCCATGGTTTGAAACCCTTGAGAGACTAATTATGTTATAAGTCCTAAATAAAATTTAAAAAATAAATTGCCGCGCGGAACACGGCCGATGTGCCAAATGTGTATAAACATTCTTAGCGCGGTTTACTTTGAAACTTCTCGGCGTGACGAATTCTACGTACATGTGAGGGTAAAAATGTTAAGCGGGCCGCATGTTGCTTCATGAATATTGTGTTATCGGTTTGGGGTGGCACAGGTTACCTGTTCTGGAGCGACTGGGAGCAGGCGGCGCCGCGCATCGAGCGCGCGTCGCTGGCGGGGCGGCGCCGCAGCGCCGTGGTGCGAGTGGACGCGCTGTCCGACGGCGCCTGGCCCAACGGCATCTCGCTCGACTACCGCGCGCGCAGGTCTCTCCTTCAAACTAACGATACTACTGAACGTTTGGACTTTTAGCCGCCGGGCTGTCGTTTCGATATTAAAGAATCCCGTGTGCAGGTTGTATTGGATCGACGCGCGCTCGGATTCGATTCATACGACGGACTACGACGGCGGCGATCACCGCGAAGTGCTGCGCGGTCACCCGTCTCTGTCGCATCCCTTCGCCATCACGGTGTTCGAGAGCCACGTGTACTGGACGGATTGGCGAAGCAACAGCGTCGTCAGAGCCACCAAGTGGAACGGTAACGCGCGGCAATAATGTGTCCCTATTTAGTGGTCACTCGCTCGGGTCTGGCACCAGCGCCGCCACCTCACGAACTAGACGTCCCTAATAAAGCGCGCCATTCCGCCCGACAGGCAGCGACGTGACGGTGGTCCAGCGCACGCTGACGCAGCCGTTCGACGTGAAGGTGGTGCACCCGAGCCGCCAGCCGCCCGCGGCGCACAACCCTTGCGGCGCGCGCAACGGCCTGTGCTCGCACCTCTGCCTCATCGACTCGCCCACCGAGCGCGTGTGCGCGTGTCCGCACGTCATGCGCCTCGCGCCCGACAACCGCACCTGCGAACGTACGGCGACTCTTTTTTTATGGCCTGGGGGGCAAAAGAGCAAACGAACAGACGATTCACCTGATGTTAAATGACCGATGGGAAGCGACCGCCGCCCACGAACACCTACCAACCAAAGATCTCTGGGAGGGTTGTCTTCAGATAATTTCACTCACTCGATGGAAATCGTCCATTATTTAATTACCGATTCCCGAGGAAAGATTTTGTCGATCGATTTCTCAAAACAGTTTATAAGATCTACATTATATCTACATGGAAACAGTACTTGTTTTCCTAATTAAATACCCAAAAAAAATGTGTAACCCTTATGACGAACTATATGCAAATATACGAATTTCAGCATTTTACCGATTAAACGATCAATATATAATTTACAAGTTAAAGGGAAACATGTATTCAGTGGCTCTAGAAACCATGTAAATATTTGTAATGTAACAGAAGGTCCCTCAAATTGTCAATGTTTTCGATCTCGGCATGTTACGACAAGAGTAGGGCTACAATAAGTATTAATTTCCCTGAGTGGCGAGTGCATTGAGTGGAATCTTATGGTGCTTGGGTGTGCGACGCAGCACACGAGAAGGTGCTGCTGATGGGGCGCGCGGGCGAGATCCGCGGCGTGGACCTGGACGCGCCGCTCGTGCACATGATCCCCACGGTGTCGGGCCCGCTGCTCACCGCGCCGCACAACATACATTTCGTAGCCGCCGATAGCGCCATCTACTGGGCCGACACAGAGGTCAGCATTTTATAATCTGTATGAGCTACCGATAATTTTAAATTTAATTTCATTTTACACGATTTATTACAACCCAACTTATTACCAAAACTAATAATAATAACTATTTACAAATACATTTTTAGGACGTTACTTTATCCCTTCGTTGAACACTCTGTTACTAAGAGCCACAGCGTGACTTTTTTTGCCCGTCTGCAGAGGACGGGTTATATTCTATATATTTGTTTTTGGTTGGTACGTGTAGACAAACGAAATAAAACGCACCGGGCTGACGGGTGGCGGGGTGCGCGTGGTGGCTGACAGCGGCGTGGAGCTGCCGCGGGGCTTCGCCGTGGACTGGGCCGCTCGGCTGCTGTATTACTCCAGCGGGTCGGCGCTTGTGGTGAGCAACCTCGCCGGCGAGTACACCGCCGTGCTACTGGACGGGCTGGACAACATGACGGCGCTCGCCGTGGACCCGCGCCGCGGCAAGCTCTACTGGGCACTGGCGCTGCGCAGCGAACGCATCGAAGTCGCGGACGGCGACGCCGGGAACCGCCGGACTCTCCTAGACGCTATCGCCGACCCGCTCCTCATGGGCATCTCCAGTTAGTATACGAATTACCCACTCTCAAGCTTCCTTCCTTGGTATGTGCCAAATGACGTCCGATATAACCAGAACCTTATAAATAATAAAAAAGAAAGTGCTGAGACATTTTACACATCAGGTAAAGAGTACCCGAACTAGGCCAGAATGTAATGTGGATACAAATAAACATACATTTTTTGTTTAGGACTATACTACATGCTTTATTTTAACCATAGACCCAGACAATTTGCGAACAGACTTATTCAGGTATATGAATATTGGGGCTGAGCAAAAATCAAATCGTGACACTTGTTTTCGACTCATTTTAAAAGCTTTACAATTAAAATATTAATTGTGTTCATCGCGTTTTGTACTTTAACTGTAACGAGCATAAATACACATATTGGCAGGCATGTGCGTGGACATAGACTCCAACCGCTTGTACTGGGTGAACACGGGCTCCGCCACCATGCAGTACCTGGACCTGGCCACCGAGAAGTTTTATACGGTAAGTAGAGTAGGTATGTCATGTCATGTAAGATAAATGTACAGACTGGAAAGAAGTTCAACGAGACTAAGCCACGTCAGTGTTTTATGAGGAGGTTCGGTAGTAGTTCTCAGTGTGACCATCTTTAACACGTTGCAAAGGTTTAGACGGGAGAGGTCCCCATTGTGGTGGTATGTACCACCACCATGGCTACCGTGTCATGATCGGGATTGGACCATGACTTGATTGGCCTGCAGCGTTTTAATTTTATAACATTGTGATGCGTGGAGCCCAGTTGGAGACGCAAGGGGCGGCGGCGCGGCCCGTGGCGCTGGAGGTGTACGGCGACTCCCTGCTCTGGGCTGACGGCAACGAGCACACCGTGCGCTCCTGCGACAAGCGCTCCTGCGCGCACGACACCAACAAACTGCTCAGGAATAATACCGGTCAGTGTCTCGTGCTTTTGTACGAGAATGACTACATTTATTTATTTGATTTACCAACGTTTGAATTCACTCTGACACATACAACACAGTCACATAAACAGCATACCTACACAAAATATAACACAGCTTGAAAAAAAAACACTTAATAACAAATTATTATTGTTACCAAACCTTTTACACTAAAATTAAGTAGAAAAATTATAATTAACTTAAACATAGCGATATTTACAACATTGTTCGTCAACGGATGCCGTATGCCTTCGTTGTGAGAAAGATGCTTAACAAGCGCAGATCGAAATCGACCGAGCGAATCAAAGTGAACATCGGTGAGGTCAGCAACCTGCAAAGTGTCGGTAGTGGGGAGCAAACATTTCACATATCTGTTCCTTTAGATGCCGATAATGTGCCATTGCTCATAGGGGTGAGATATGCACTCAAGCCGCCTCTTTTAGTCTTAAGGTAGGATCAGAAATATTTAGAAATTGTAATGATTTTATCCTTACGACGTTGTCCGCACATCTCTCACTCACTATATCCAGTTCGATTTGATCTCTAGGGTTTTTATAGATCTTGGATCGACACCTGAGTTTATAGGTTTCTTACGTATTTATTTGATTTGCTAAGTATTTGACAAAACAGAATGTTGCTATTGTGTTACTTGATCTATGACTTTAGAGTCTACACAGGAGACGATTTCAAATATTTTTAATTTTTTTATCTAATAAATATATTTGAGTTTGAGTTTGAAATGGTTGTTTGTATAATTTCGTGAAAGAATTTAAACATTTCGTTAACATTGCTTGGCCCTTTAAATAGTTCGTTCCAATTTAACTCCGAAAGATATTTGCATGCATCTGCTTTACGAAAGTTATACTCGATGAAGAGAAGTATGATGATGATGACATTATAAGGCAGTTTTAGCTCAGTCGTTAATGGGATGCTCACTTCTAGGGGTGGATGATGCTTGTCGATATTAGTTAAGACACTCACACATTCATCACGCAACATGATCGAAGATTTGTAAAAACTGAAGCCAAAACTCGCCCAGATTCATTAGTCACTTGATTTTGTTGAGTTAATTTGTTCAACTACATAATAAGTTAGTTCACTTTCAACGTTATAATTTTTTCTCATATTTTCAGAGAGTCAGAGTCAGGCAGAGTCCTGCTCGAGTAATCGAGGAAATCTGAATCGGAAAGAGACGTCTTAAAATAACTTATGCTTTTTAATGCTTTGCCACGATGAAGTTTTATTTAGTGACGAGTGTATAGTAACGTTGTCGTCCACCGTTCCGCAGAGGGCGTGATCTCACTGCGCGTGTACGACGCGCGCGTGCAGCGCGGCGTGACGGGCGCGTGCTCGCTGCGGCGCTCGGCGTGCGCGCAGCTGTGCGTGCCGGTGTCGGCCACCGACAGCCAGTGCCGCTGCGCCGCCGGCTACGTGCGCGACGGCGCCGCTTGCTCCGGTACGTGGCCCGGCGCTCGCCGAGGTGACCACCCGAGGTGCTCGCTCAGCCGTTACACGCACGATTTTTGATCGACAGCCGTCGACGAGGTGGTCGTGTACTCGGTGAGTTGGGAGGTGCGCGGCGTGGCGCTGAACGCCAGCGGCGGTGGGCGTGGCCTACTGCCGCCCGTGCCTCAGCTGACGCTGGCGGCCAGCATCGACTACGACGCGGCGGGCGAGTGGCTGTACTGGCTCGACTCGGAGGCGGGCAGCGTGTGGCGAGTGCGGCGAGACGGCACCCGGCGTGAGCTCCTCCTGAGCCAGCCCGCACCGCTCGACGCGCAACCGGCCGACTGGCTCGCAGGTCTCGCGGTGGACTGGCTGAACGAGAACGTGTATTGGTCGGAGCCGCGGCGGCGCCTGGTGCAGGTGTCTCGCCTGGACGGAACTCACCGCTACGTGCTCCTCGACACCGACCCGCTACCGGTCACCTGTGAGTTCCTGTAGCTTCGATAGTAAGAGTTCGAACTTTCGTGCCGAGTTCGATAATGATTATAACTTTCGGTTTGACAGCGTTAGCCGTGGATCCTGTTCGTGGATGGTTGTTTATGGCTGGCGGAGGTTGGATCCAGCGCGCTCGACTGAATGGCACGGAGCGAGATCTGATTTACAACGGCACGGCCGTCGCAGACATCGCTCTCGATATGAAGGTATTCTCTTCGCCACGACTCGTTTTCTTTTTTGGGTGTGAGAGCAATATTCACATGATTAAATGCGATGCACATATGATCGCTACATATAATAGTGTGGTAATGGTAATTGCAAGCCAGTTGAATATAAAGTCGCATCAAAAGTATGCAAAGTATTGCATCGGCACGTTGCAGGGCGGCTGGGTGTACTGGGTAGAGTCGCGCTCGGCGCAGGTTCGGCGCACGCGGTACGAGGGCGGAGCGGCCGAGCTGGCCGCGCAGTTCCCGCCGCTTCACCACCCCGTGGCGCTCGCCATCTACAACGACTCCCTCTACTGGCTGGACACGTAAGGCTGCAAATATGATTGTTCGGACTTAGGGCAAAAAACGGCGGAAATAATGTAACCGATTGAAGTTGCACAATAGTTGAATACATGTGTTGGCGCCCTTTGAGTCCCCCCTTCCCAGATTCAGAGGTGGGAGTACTCACCTCACTTGCTCAGTGCCGCGCTCGCCTATTTATGCTGAAGCATGGCTCTCCCGCGGTGAACCTGTCCGGTTGCAAGTCCATTTAAACTAATTTTGGTCATATTGTTAGATTAATTGTATTGTGTATACTAATGTTGTTATTAAGACTAATTCACATCAACAGCCTTTAATAGTCCACTGCTGGACATAGGCCTCTCCTTAGAAAGAAGGTTTTGGCCTACTATACCACGCTGGCCAGACGGGTTGGTATAGGGTTTGTGTCAAGTTTTCCTTCTTTTTGCAGTTCTTAGTCGGCTCTTACGACACCCACGGGATGAATTGGGGTAGTGACATTCCGTATTCTTAATCCGTCACTAAGACTAATTATTAAGAATTAAATATTATTCAGTTGAATCTGCTTCTCAAGGAACACAGTTATCATCACACACAACACAATATTAAAACAGTAAAATAATCATCATTTCATATTATTTGAGTCGCGTCGTTCGCGGCATAACGAATACAGTATACGTCATGTACGGCCATGAACAGTTTCTATTTAGTGTTCAGAATCGATTCTGACATTTACCTTCGGATCGTACTAAACCAACACTATTTTTTAAGTTTAGTAGCCTCATATTTTTAGTTTCTTCTCCGGTCACTCAAACGAGGCACAGCCACGAACAGCTACGAACGTATACACACTTAACTGCTGACTTATCCTCTGTGGTGTTCTGTCGATACTACTCTCTGTTAGTTCAGTAAGTTGTTACTTTTACATATTAACCTAATCTCTGTCGATGCTCGGCTACGGCTCGGTCGTGCGATGCAGGACGGCGAACCGAGGCAGCGTGCTGTCGGCGCCTCTGAGCAACATCAGCGCGTACCACGTGCTGCGCGACCACGTGGGCGACAGCCTGCGTGACGTGGTGGTGTGGGCGCGCAGCGCGCAGCCGCGCCCCGCCGCCCCGCCCTGCGCGCGCCGCTGCGCCGCGCTGTGCCTGGCGGGGCGCTGCGCCTGCCCGCACGGCCGCCTCGCCGCAGACGGCGCGTCCTGCATGCGTAAGTGCGGTGCTCCTCGAGTCCGATGACTCTCGCAGGCTCACGCTCATCGCTCCTCCATGTGTGTACAGCGTACGAGTCCTTTCTGCTGTTCTCGCGAGTCACCGAGATCGACAGCGTCCATCTGGAGGAACGGGACCTGAACTCGCCCTACCCTCCCATCCGCGACAAGTTAGTTTAACTTTTATATCTTCACCGATTTTAGTAAACCTAATGGTCGGACCCGTTAAAATCGATCCCGTCCTCCAGGGAACTGATGCGTAACGCGATCAGTCTCGCGTACGAGTACGCGGGTTCGCGCCTGTTCTACTCCGATATCCAGCGCGGCTCCATCAACACGGTGCTCTTTAACGGCACGGACCACCGAGTGTTGTTGGAGCAGGTGGGCGCCGTCGAGGGCATGGTGTTCGGTGTGAGCACGCGCACGCTGTACTGGACGTGCAACAGCGCGCCGGGAGTGCGTGCCGCGCAGCTGGACGAGCTGCTGCGCGCTTCCTCGGCCAAGCGCACCGCGCGCGTGTCCACCGTGCTGCGCCTGCCGCGCGGCGACCGGCCTCGCGGCATCGACTTCGAGCCGTGCGAGCGGCGCCTGTACTGGACCAACTGGAACGAGTCGCACCCCTCCATTCAGCGCGCCTACACGAGCGGGCGCGCGCTCCAAACGATCGTCACCACCGATATACTCATGCCCAACGGGCTGGCGCTCGACCACGCCGCCAAGCACGTGTACTGGGCGGACGCGCGCCTCGACAAGATCGAGCGCATGCACTACGACGGTTCACACCGAGCCGTAGTCACCCGAGCCTCCACCGAACACCCCTTCGATCTCGCGCTCGCCGGCGACTGGGTCTTCTGGACCGACTGGCTCGCGCACGGCGTTTTCCGAGCCGATAAGCGCGCCGGAGGAGCCTCGGCGTTACGCCGGGACGTGCCTCGACCCATGGCCGTGGTGGCCGTCACGCCCGACCACCAAACCTGTGAGTCGGTCGAACGTCGATACGACGATGATACGTTTTGCCATCGGATAACGGCAGAGATCTCTTTCTAATCAGGTTCGTCGGACCCCTGTGCGATACTCAACGGTGGTTGCGCCGAACTGTGCACGCTCGACGCGCGCGGGGCCGCCGTATGCGCGTGCGGCGCGGGGCGGGCGCTGGCACCCGACGAGCGAGCTTGCAAGCCCGCGAACGCGACGTGTCCGCCTGCGCATTTCGCGTGCGCCGAGGGTCCGTGCGTGCCCGAGGAGCTGGTGTGCGACGGAGTGTCACACTGCAGCGAAGGGGGCGACGCCAGCGACGAGGATCTGTACTACTGCAGTGAGTCACTCCCGCAACTATGTTTCTGTCGTTACATCACATCAACGACGCACAGTTAAACGACCGGTTCGATGTCAGCGTCGCGGGTGTGCCCGGGCGACACGCTGCCGTGCGGCGCGGGCGGGCGCTGCGTGACGGCGGCGCACGTGTGCGACGGGCGCGCCGACTGCGACGACGGCGCGGACGAGGCGCAGTGCGAGTGCCCCGCCACGCACTACCGCTGCGACGACGGCGTGTGCGTGCCGCTGGCGGCGCGCTGCGACTCGGCCGTGCACTGCCCCGACGGCTCCGACGAGCGCGGCTGTCCGGCCTGCGTCGGCGCCCGCTGCGACGCGCTCACCACCGGTCGGTACCCCTGACTGACGGTATACGATGAAATATGTCGCCGCATTAAATATATTATACGCCGTATGTACGTGTACGTCGCAGAGTCGAACGCCATCGAGACGAGCGCTCGGTCGGAGCCCGCGGCGGCTCCGGAAGGTTGCAGCTCCGACCGGTTCACGTGCGGCAGCGGCGAGTGCGTGCCTCTGTCGTGGCGCTGCGACGGCCGCAGCGACTGCGCCGACGGCTCCGACGAGACGCTGCACTGCAGTGAGTGCTGCTGCCCTAGGACTGCACGCGTGTAGCTCGTAGGCGGCAGTCACTGCACGAACGTTTCCGCCGACAGGTCACCGCAACAGAACGTGTGGCGCGGAGCAGTGGACGTGCCCGGAGTCGCGCGTGTGCGTGCCGCTGTCGGCGCGCTGCGACGGCGCGACGGACTGCCCGCGCGGCGATGACGAGGCGGGCTGCGCGTGCGAGCCCGGCGCGCCCTCCTGCGCCGACACCGGACTCTGTCTTCTCCCGGTATGTTGCAACTAGTTCTTGGTGTATTTATGGCTCGATGACTCTTCCTTTACGGAAATTTTAGACCTAGTCTAATTAAATCTCATGAAAATAAGAGTATGAGTTCACATCCACAAAGATACAGTTTACGAAAATTAACCGTTGATGATTGAAGAAAAAAAACACAAAAACACCCTAGGTAGTGGTAACACTTGAAACTATCTGTTTGCTGTAAGCTGGATAGTGCACGTATACATTTCTTTTGTACAAGAAATGTCCTATTTCCCTTTTACTGAAGTGCCCCATATTGTTGCACATCGTAATTTCGATCACATAGAAGTGGTATGCACTGAAAGGAGTGCCCAGAGTCGATATTGTGAAAAGAAAGTGGGAACGAAGAAATTAAGGACTTGTGCTTATCACACTCAAGCAAATGGTGCTATGGAGAGTTGACACAGAGTATTGAGAACCGCGCTCATCGTATTTGTACGTTGTGACAAAATGGTGACACCACCGTATTTAGGACCATTTAAAGTTCACGATAAATATTGTATGTTATATACAGAGTATGTACTGTGACGGAGACGCAGACTGCGCGGACCGCTCCGACGAGCCGGCAGGATGCGTGGCTAAGAGCGCAGCGTCCCCCCACCCGGTCCCCGGCCCGCCGGGCTCTCAGGGCCCGCCCGGCCCCGCGCTGTGCGGGGCGCCCGGCACGTTGCAGTGCGCAGGTCGCTGCGTGCCGCGCGAGCACGTCTGTGACGGCCGCGACCACTGCATGGACGGTGAAGGAGGCGGAGCCGGCTCAGATGAAGATCCACTCATATGTGGTGAGTTCTACCCGTGAACTTGTCGTGTCGTAGAGAAATCAAAACGATGTAATCTTTGTACATATATATATTGTTTTCAATGTTGTTGCACTACTTCACCTGTGAGCGTATACAAAACAATTAAAGAACCAGTATACTGTTGTATTAAAGTTACTGAATACTTTACGGAATCACTTCGCTTGACTTGACTGCACGGATGGCGTAGTGGTTTAAGCGGTCGCCACGCCGTTTCCTACTACGCCGAGTGTTGTGGGTTAAAACCCCACATGGGACGACACTTTGTGTGATCCACAAATTGTTGTTCTGAGTCTGGGTGTTCTTGGTGTCAGTTTCAGGATATATTCCTATATATTCCTTATAAAATAAATCTTTAAAAAAAAACTTGAGAGGTTTCAAGGGACATCCGGATGGAACGATGTTCCTTTCGATTAATTAGTGAAGGAATTGTAATAAAATTTTATTATTTTTTAATACTTATTATGTACAAAAAACCTGTATACACTCAACAAAAATGCTCGTCGCGACACCACACTGTTCAATGCGAAATAGAAGGACGAAACGAAAATATCTAGCTTGCTTTCTATAAGAGAGAGAGACAGCGACAGACAGAGAAACACGCGCACGCCGCACGGCTTACAATAGCTTACTATAGCAAAAAGTGTCGTTACAACTTTTCGTCTTAATTTTTTCCGTCTAGCCCCCTTTCGCAACGCGCGATAAGGAACTTCGTTCCAAAAATAAACTAACTTACACTTATAAATACTTTATACGTCTAAGATATAAAATAACAATTAGTGGCATGAGATTAAAAACAAACTTCAAAATTAAATGAAAACAAGTAGATAGTTCAATTCTTGTATTAATTAACATTTATTAAAATGTCAATAAAGTAGTAAAAATGGGATTCCTTTAACATTTGAAAACTAAATAACGAAGTCTATTATAATTAAAACGAATAATATTATTTACTACTCGACCAAGTGTTTTAGTCCGATCCTTAGTACCGTCGGCAAGGTTGTTACAGCTCGCACGTGTTTCATTTTATTATTTATATATAATATGTTGAATGATATGAGAGCAAATAACGCACAATTTGATTTATCTAAAAATAGAAATATTTAATGTTATTATCATATTACAATATTCAAATTAATTGAGATCAATGGTTCAATGGATCAATGGTTACATACACAATATACTAACCTAAAAATAGAAAAATCGACAATTAAAGGTTTTTACTTTCAATATTTTAGTAGATCAACACTCTTACTAAACTTAATGAATTTATGACATTTACTTCTTATCAAACAAGTAATACAATCAAATAACTCACTTCACGAGCAAGCTTATAATCTACTACGTCTCATAAAACACTCTTGAATCTATCGTCCATATTGTAACGTCATACTTTAAGGCTGCGTTCACATAGTATAAGTATTAAGCTACGTACCCAACATACAGTATACAAAGCTTACATATATACTTTTCATTTGTAAATATATACTTATATTATAATACATAGAAGCACTTAAAACCAGAATAATTAAATATCTGCAGATAACATAAATAGCTAATCAAATTAAATAAAAAGTAAATTAATTACATAAAAAAAACACCGATCGATCACTTGGATTGTTCTGCTATCCGTACCCGTAGTCAATGACGTCACGTTTGACAGTCGTCTAGTTCGCTTGGTCGAGTAGTAGGTAATTGTAAGTCATTCTAAAATTTAAACAAACAGAAAGTTTACTAGCACCGGTGTGTGGAACAAAAACGGTTCTTAGGTGAGCGTAGTGTTAGTGTAAATACCCGGAGCGGTGCTAAGACTAAAGTAGACGGTATCCAAGCAGCCATAGGCCGACTATACATACTGTACATACTACACACATCAAATTATTTACGGCTGTAGTTTAATATTCCACTGCTGGATATAGGGCTCTCCTTGGAAAGGAGCTTATGGTCTACTAAGTATACTACGCTAGTTATTCACATACATACTACACATTTATATTAAATTCATTCGTTAAAACTTAAAAATGAAATAAATTGGAAGTAAGAATAAATTGAAAACAGCTAAAAGTTTTTTTTTTGTATATAACATAATAAATTAATTAGAGACCATTTTTTTCTTATCTTTTTATAAGTAGTTAGTAAATAATATTTCTGAAACAAAATATCGTGACATATATCTATGGTAGGTTTCAAAGGTTCAATGGGCACATTTAACAACAGGTTATTGTAACAGTTACTTTATTTCATCATAAAAGTGATGTGTAAATCGGTATTGTGTTACTCTGCAGCGTCATTTGCGGACGGTATCGAGGGGCTTCAGGACGCGGGACGGGCGAACGCGTGGCGCGGGACGTGCGTGCGCGGCCAGTGGCAGTGCCAGAACGGCGCGTGCATACCGCGCACTGCGCTCTGCGACGGCGTAGACGATTGCGGCGACTACACCGACGAATGGCACTGCAGTGGGTATACCGACGAGCGGCATCCTAGTTCATAAGTGCCCGATAGAAGCATATGATAGAAGCCGAGTCGTCTTGTCGCGTAATAAAGTCTCGTTGTCTTGGTGGACGCAGACGTGGCCGAGTGCGCGGTGCAGAACGGCGGCTGCGCGCACAACTGCTCGGAGCTGGCCGTGGGGCGCGCGTGCTGGTGCCGCGCCGGCTGGCGCCGCGAGCCCGACGCGCGCGCCTGTCGCGACGTGGACGAGTGCGCGGAGGACGAGCCCTGCGACCACCACTGCAGGTACCGCCTCCTTTGCCCAGACGTCTTTATGTACCACTTACGAATACCTAAAAACGACTTTTAAACTGGTTTCATATTAACTTTTAAGATTTTACATCACGATTATAATATTTATGAACGTTTCCACCGGTCGCGCCGACTCTAATAGCCGGTCCTAATCTCAGCCGAGTTGAAGGTATAAAATACCTCTTACCTGTTGATTCCCGTGTATGAACAACATTATACATGAGCGTCATATATTATGTTGATAAAGCGAAGAGTGTCTAGTACTAAATCTGTACAAAAGCGTAGACACCGACGAGCAGAGAACACTCGTTGTTGTTGTCGTGGTGTTGTTACCTCACGGTTCGCTTGTTCTTATTCTTATTGTAGACACCATTTACTCTTCTTAAAAATATTTTATATCCATGCCAATTTAATTAAAATCGGTTTAGCGGTTTAGCCGTGAAAACATAACAGACAGACAGAGTAACTTTCGCATTTTACAGTATTACTAGTATTTAATGATTAAAGTAATTGATGCAAGTGCTCCGTTTATATGTGCTCGACAGAAACACGCTGGGAAGCTTCGTGTGTTCGTGCGCCGCCGGCTACCGGCTGATGGCGGACGGCATCACCTGCACGCCCATCTCTGGTGAGTCACGCACTGGACGTTCACTCCGTCAACCTACGCCAGTGGTTTTGTCAAAAACATGCATCCATGCAACTGCAATTGAAAACAATTAGCAGAGTTTTTATAACTTCACACATTTCACACTCGGCAAAACTAGGCAGTGCGAACGTAACCAGACTGCTGATAAACATACTTATATATATCTAAACACATACATATTATAGATAAATTATAGCCATCATTATACTCATCACACAATATTTGTCCTATTTTATTTTTGTATTTTTACAAGAATATTTGTTTTTTGTTTTTTATAATTGGTTGAATAGCCTCCCATAGATAGATAGGTACCGAATTAACCGACTTAGTTTACATTCGATTTCACAACGTTTTACGACAGAAGAACTGCCTTCTTCTTCTGCGGGGATTTAAATATACCCAAACACTCATACCATAAATAAAACGACAAATAATTAATTTATATCCGTTCAACCGTTCAGTAGTTATGAGGAAACCTAGAGACGGTCATACCTATATGTATTCACCTATATTTGTCCGTCTCTATGTTCCCTATTGATCTGTAGATCACACATACCTTTTTTTTATTTCTCACGCGGACAAAGTGACGGGCAGCAGCTAGTTCATAATATAATATATAGTGTGTGTGTGCGTGTACAGCGGTGCGCGCCAGCCTGATCTTCACGAATCGATACTACATTCGCCGCGCGCCCGTTCTGAGCGCGACCGGGCCCGCCAACGACCACGAGGCCAGCGAGCTTCTCGTGCACGACCTCACCAACGCCGTGGCGCTGGACATGGACTGGGCCACCGGCTGTCTCTATTGGAGTGACGTCACACGACTCGGTTCTTCCATCCGCCGCTCCTGCTTAACCGATCCACACTCGATATCGGCGCCTGCGCTACTGTCCACGTCTGCCGCGTCGCCGCAACACCAGCTGCTTCACAGCGCCACTTTACAAAACCCAGACGGGCTAGCGGTAGATTGGGTCGGTGGCAATTTATACTGGTGCGATAAGGGCACAGACACACTGGAGGTGTCGCGGCTGGACGGAACTCACCGGCGTGTTTTACTACGAGGGAACCTCAGCGAACCGCGAGCGCTGGCGCTACATCCCAAGCACGGGTGAGCATTTGGTATTAAATTATAGCATTTTGATCCACAGTACGCCTATGTCTGCTGCGATAGGCTGATGATGATCCACAGTATACTACACGTCGCTTTTGCTATTGTTCGACCGACTGAGGTCTTGAGTGTGCGGGATTTGCTACGTCCGGTGTTTCTTGGAATACTGTTGTCAGATCCGGATCCCTTCATATACAGTACATACCGACGTGTTTCTGTGTCATATGATTCTAAAATTTCTACACTCGCTCATTTTAAACAGCTTACACTCGAGCACAGGCATAACATTGCCGATATCGTATCTGCACAAAATAATTAACGGCAAAGTCGATTGCCTTAACTTGCTTGCAAAATGTAACGTGCTCATGCCCCGCTCCGGCAGCCGTCTCCACAACGAAACAACATTGATGCACCAATTACGGTCAACGCTCGTCATTGTATCGAATGACGTCCTCATATAAACAATTTTTTGAAACAAAATTATTGAAATTGACAACCTGCATGTAGCTACTCATAGTATCAAATTTTTATTAACTTAAATCTACTTAGGTATTCTGTTTGTGTAACGTTTTTGTATTTGCATGTAGTGTTCGCCGCGTGGACTTACATGTTCGCGTTTGTCTAAAAGACTATCTCGACGCGTGCGGTGCGTAACGTCCAGTTTTGTGAACCGATAAAAACAAATGGCTGAATAGTTTAAGTCGAGGTAGCTGAAGTGGACATCGCTCGAGCCTCTTTGCGTGTCGGTGTTCGCAGAACCCTGTACTGGTCGGACTGGGGCGCCGCGCCGCACATCGGGCGCGCCGGCATGGACGGCTCGCGCCGCACCGTGCTGGTCGCGGCGGGCCTGTACTGGCCCAACGCGCTCGCCATCAACAGCGCCTCCGACGAGCTGTACTTCGCAGACGCGCGCGAGGATTACATCGCCGTGTCCGACCTCGACGGCAAGAGGGTCCGAATACTGTTCTCTAGAGGTAACGAATATTATCAACTTTGTGTATACAGGGTTACTGGGAAGTCGACCTAAATACTTTTAGGGATTGGCAACTACAATACGTATATTTTTTTAACAAATCTGCAGTTAATAAATGTAATTTAAAAATCTATGACAGTTATATCATAGATTTTTTTACGTTATTTATCAAAGAATATTTTTTTCACAAATTTATTTATTTTTCTATTATTAACCATCTACTTCGGCCCAGTTTGTTAAATTAACTACAATTTTAGTAATGGAAATTATAAAACAATTTATTACCTACACAAAAACGGTAAAAATAAAATAAAGAATACAAGTCGGCGATTTTTATAAAAAAACTTAAAAGTCCTATATCTTGAAAATGGTAATTTCTTTGTTATTATATTTCATAGTGAAATCTATCAGAAATGATGGCAACTACAACCCCTTACAGTATTTAGGTCGACTTGGTAACCCTGTAAATATCGAGTGTTACGGTACACATATAAACGATCATCAGACCTGCCGTCCTATGGATCTGAGTGTTGGCCGATGAAGAAAATGAACGAGAGACGCCTGCATGTAGCTGAAATGCGAATGTTAAGACGGATGTAAGGTGTGACTATGAAGGACAAGGTGAGGTATGCAACATTAGAGGAAGCCTGAAAGTAGAACCGGTACAGACGTGTGGTGCGTAGGGACTGTCGTGGGTCGATGGAGCCGGTAAAATAAATCAAACGAGGGTTGACTATACACTGACTACATTTAAGGATATAACTTTTATATTGAAAGGTATACTTTTTTTTTTTTTTTTTTTTTTTTTTTTTTTTTTTTTTTTTTTTTTCCGTGCGGAAATCCCCTCGGATACCACCTGTCGGTGGCATGTCGGACTCGAACCGACTAAAACCGCACGCCTTCGCCGGGTACTAATAGCCGGGGAACCAGGTATACCCTAGAAAGGAAGGCCCTGGTGCCCCGACATACCTCGGGCCATCTACAGACGAGTAGACGACCCCCGCCCCGTGTGGGAACCCCATGTTCCCTGTGCTCCCTGAAAGCGAGCGCACTTCGCAACGCGCTCGCCGCCACCCCGGCCTGCTTCTGCTAGGGTGACAGATGGCCTCACCTGTCACCCCCAGGCCTGCGCTTATGGAGGACGGAGGTCGTTCTGCGACCTCCGGCGCCTGAGTCGCCTGCGCTGCCTGGCCCGTGCCCGGGCCTGGCGGGCCGGGAGAGTCCTAAACCTCTCCCGGTCCCGCTCCGCCGTCTCCTTCGCGAGCATAACTTGCTCGCAGAAGGAGACGGCAGAGTTCCACGCACTCTCGCTCCGCACGATAGCCGCAATCAGGCTATCGAGCGAGAGAACTCCCACTCCGATGGCCGCCACGAGGTCTCGCCTCTGCTCAACCCACGCCGGGCACTCTGCCAGCGTGTGGAGAGCCGTGTCCACGGTCTGGCCATCGCAGTGGTGGCACTCAGGCGTTGGCTCCTTGCGGATCAGACACAGGTGATCTCCGAAACATCCCTTCCCAGTGATCACCTGCGTCAATCGGTATGAGAGGGTCCCGTGACGCCTCTCGAGCCAATCCTCCATAACGGGTCTTACCGCCGCAATGACGGCGTGCCCGTTGAAAGGTATACCTATAGGTTAATAATATATCTGGTTACAGTTTTATGTAATAAAATTCGCGATGTATTTGGTGGTTTAATATACCTTTAATTTCTATTTAAATTATATATTAATAACATGCATTTATTAATATTATTTAACCATATTCATTAAATACAATATCGTGAGGGAAAGCTGCATCAATCACGTGGTTGTAAGAATTCAATTTTAACAAAGTCCTTTCTCAACATTTCACTGAAACCAAGAAACGAAATAAAATATTCTCCAAAATGTAATTTTAATCTGTTAAATATATTTGTTCAACCTTTTATCCAATATGTTAAACCGAATAGGAACCCGAGATACTGCTATTTAGATAAAATATAGTTAAATTAAGCAAGTACTATTGTTACCCAGTCACCTACGATTGAGATCGTTTTTGTGACAATCCTTGCACATTCTTAGTCGATGCAGTCTTGTAGGTTGTTATGCCTAGCTTACAAGCGTGCCGAGGCTTGGCAAACGTCCACAAGCTCCGAGTCTTTACAAACACTTTGATGCCATTTACACGCTTGCTATTGTGTTCCGGACAGGCAAACATAGCACACGTGGACATATTTTTATTCAAAATATAAACGGCGGCACTAAAAAGAATATTCTCTAGCTCTACTGCTCAACTAAACTGCTCAATCAGTAGAGCATTGAGACTTAATGTTGATTCTTGTCTGCTCAACTACAATATTTTTGTAATATCAAATTGAGCAGTAGGGAACAAGCACGCGCCAACGTGTAAATACGTCGCAAACGCTTGCCGCGAGCTCCCTTTGATCTGTGTTCAAAAACCGACACTAGGACCGATCGACGACGAGCCCACGCGAGCCAAGCCGAACACCAAGTTTACACGCTAGTGTTTGTGGACACTTGTCGAGGCTCGCCATGCGTGTAAACGGCCTATAATAAATACCAATAGTGAGTCAACTCCTTTGATAGACCGCTAATAGGCTCGCGGCAAGCATTTGCGAGTTTGCCTGTCCAGAACACAATAGCACACTCGCAAGCGTGTAAATGGCATCCAAGCGTTTGTAAAGCCTTGGAGCTTACGGACGTTTGCCAAGACTCGGCACGCATGTAAACTAGCCATTACACGTATGCTTATACAAGATGAGCAAAATGTAGTGAAGAGTTTTTTTAATGTATGGAGGTCACGGATGTACGAGTAGAGGACGACCAAAGACAAGATGAATAGACTGCGTGAAAGAGGATATGGCTAGAAGTAGCAGTAAGCAGCGAAGTGACGACAGAGGAGAATGGAAGAGGAGAAGAAGAGATCCTAAATAAATTTTGAAAAGGGTAAAAAGATGATGTCTAGTGTAATCACCTCTGGTGCTTAATCTTTTGAAAAATTTTACAGAACAGTTTGTTTCTATTGTGTGTGTTGATCTATGGCTTTAAAATCTACATAAAAGTCGATTTCAAGCGACTTTTAAAAGTATTTATGAATTAAAGATATTTTGACTCTCAATGTTTGGTACATCATTATAATATACATGTGTTGTGCACAGAGCGCATGCCGTGGCTCCAGCTTCACCACGTGTTCGCGCTGGGCGTGTGGGAGGGGCGCGTGTACTGGAGCGACTGGGAGACGCGCGCCATCGAGAGCTGTCGCCGCCGGCCCGACATGCGCTTCAAAGTAACATTTGATATTGTAGTCAAACTACTGATGCATGCTCAAATACTATTTTATTGCTCTCCTTTGTTAGTGAACTGTGTTAGTAATTACAAGTACGAGTATAGTGTAATAGTAATCGTGTGTGAGCTAACATCTAGTCTGCTCTGAACTTATCACAAAAAAATTAATAATAGATAACAAAGTTCAATATACGTCGGTTAAAATAAAAATAAAAATTAGCACGAAAATATAGAAATGCAAGTTTGGAAAAAAAACCATACAATAAAATAATGTCGAATTAGAACACCATTGTTTACTTGAGTCGGTGGACTGTACCACGGTACAATTATAATACAGTAGTGTAACTCGGCCGCATGATAGAAATAAATGCCTACAGCCGCGCGGTACGTAAACATGCGTTAGGGCTGCCCGTCTCCAGCATTTTAATTATATTTGCCTACTTTCTGTTTCTATTTAGATTTGTGATTGTAAATATCCTTTTTATATAAATAAATGAAATACTTTGTATATTGAATAGGAAGTGTTCAATAAAAATGCGTGTTGTTTTTTGATTGGTAGATTTAATTATTTTATTTTCTTTCTGCATTGGAGGAGTTCAAGTTGGTAGGGCATTCTTTTTTAAAAGTTTTCTATTTGATGAATGTAATACATCCTCCAAATTAAAATGTTTTTCACAAACTTGGTAGGAACTAAAGTTAGGTTTGTTTTCCAAATCATCTCGCCGGATCAGTTGCAACCATTGAAGACGTCTGAAAAAAAAATACATGTGACACTCTCGGCGACTGCCGCGGTAAAGCTATTGCATAACATTTTTTTTTTAAGAAAAAAATCTGCGTGGTGTTAGGTATTTTTCGGTTCTTTCTTCGTTAGGTTTTGAGAATTTCTTGATTCGGTCACCGCGCCGCGCCGCGCTCAGAGCCCGCGATAAAAGCTATGCAATAGTTTAAAAATCCTTCTATAGAATAAAAAAAATGTGCTTTGTCCTTACGCTTTACAAAACTCCAACACCTACCTACTCAACTAGAATGCAAGAAACAGCTGACGAGTAAGTAACTTTTTATCTCAGCTTATTAACGTCTCTATAAATTAGGTACCTACCTACAACTCAAAACAAAAATTCTTTGTTCACCAATTAATTAATTATTAAAAAGCTGAACAGCTGACTACGAATGTTTGTAGTCAGCTGTTTGTACAACCCTCAAACATCTAAATATTATATATGAGTCTAGCTGTTATTGTTAATACCGAGAAAATGAAACCAGTTTTTAGTGGTATATGTTGTTATAGTAGCAGCAGAAACACTTTGCGAAAATTTCGAAAACTATCTAATGACACACAGACGGTAAAAATTTTTTTTCTAGTATTATTCATACACACAGATAATAAACAAATATTATTAAAAATAAAATACCACGTCTTTACTTTGAATTATGCAAAGTAACAAAACACACATGCACCAAAGTTTTAACACAAGCGTAAATAGGTAGGTACCTACCGTATCATGATTCATTCAGAACCGCATATAACTACCTATTTCACTCGTCAATAACTTTCCGTTACTCTATTCGCTTTATTTATTAATCCAACCACCTTTTTTTTCGTAAGATAAAAGGAAATACTTATCCATTAAAAAGACACACATTATGTACCTACCTACTAGTAAGTAAAATTATTTTATAGTCTTACCTTTCAGAGTTTCCAGGTAATTTAAAAAAACTTATGTCTGGATGCGTTATTGACGAATTCACAACCGCGACAACCAAAAGCAGCACAATATTTCCTACTCGTCATATTAACTGATTTTTAGAGAAAAAATCGCGCGGTTATTGTTAAAAGAAACAACACACCGTCCGTTCGACACTGCGGTACAGCCGTGACTGTCTGCGCCCCGAGCGCACCCCGAGATCGAGGCGCGTAGGTATAGCTCGCGTTTCGTCCGTTTGTATGAAGTTGGAGTACCGTATTATAATTGTACCGTGACTGTACGCCACAGCGTCGCATTGTCGGCGACATCAAAGCGACGCCGCCGCCACGACGAGCCGGCGAACTTTACATGCTTACTTACAACACGATAACATTAATTGTTCACTCCATTGCCGTGTATTATGACGAACGCAATAAGACTAAACAATTATTAACACAACAAAACTTTTCTAAACAAATATCTCATGAACAACAACAATATAATTTGTCGTGAGCGCATCTACAAGGACACAGGGCAGTATAACACTCAGTACATGGCCCTTTACGGGTGCCCAGTATGGGCGGGGGCCCTGAAGGCCAGCAACGTCGCGATACTGCGACGACCGCAGCGAGTGCTGGCCATCAGGCGGCGAGTCTCCTGGCCGGAACTCCACCGTGGGACCTGGAGGCGAGAGCCCTTGCGGCTCTGTATAAGTGGCGCAAGGAGACGCGGGAGTTGGGTCGGTGTCCCGGGACTCGAGAAATCTATGACCGGAAATCCCAACTCCGCCAGGTCATCATAGGGGAGTGGAAGTAACGACTCGGGCAACCGAGCGCCGGGCACGCCGTCATCGCGGCGGTAAGACCCGTTATGGAGAATTGGCTCGAGAGGCGTCACGGGCCCCTCTCACACCGACTGACGCAGGTGATCACTGGGAAAGGATGTTTCGGGGATCACCGGTGTCTGGTCCGCAAGGAGCCAACGCCTGAGTGCCACCACTGCGATGGCAAGACCGTGGACACGGCTCTCCACACGCTGGCAGAGTGCCCGGCGTGGGTTGAGCAGAGGCGAGACCTCGTGGCGGCCATCGGAGTGGGAGTTCTCTCGCTCGATAGCCTGATTGCGGCTATCGTGCGGAGAGCTGCCGTCTCCTTCTGCGAGCAAGTTATGCTCGCGAAGGAGACGGCGGAGCGGGACCGGGAGAGGTTTAGAACTCTCCCGGCCCGCCAGGCCCGGGCACGGGCCAGGCAGCGCAGGCGACTCAGGCGCCGGAGGTCGCAGAACGACCTCCGTCCTCCATAAGCGCAGGCCTGGGGGTGACAGGTGAGGCCATCTGTCACCCTAGCAGAAGCAGGCCGGGGTGGCGGGAGCAGAGGGAACATGGGGTTCCCACACGGGGGGTCGTCTACCTGTTGTTGTAGATGGCCCGAGGTATGTCGGGGCACCAGGGACTTCCTTTCTAGGGTATACCTGGTTCCCCGGCTATTAGTACCCGAGACGGCGTGCGGTTTTAGTCGGTTCGAGTCCGACATGCCACCGATAGGTGGTATCCGAGGGGATTTGTTCGGCTTCCGGCAATCGGCTTCCGTTTATAGTTCATGAGTGCGAACGGCGGCTGCGTACCACTGGTGTGGATGTGCGATAGGTGGTATCCGAGGAGATTTCCGCACGGAAAAAAAAGGGCAGTATAACACTCAGTGATTCACGGTGGCTAAGGGCCGACTGACTGTAGATAATTATTGGATGAAATGGATGAACTAATTAAAAATGCGTGTCCTTCATCCTGATGACGCAATAATCAACATATTTTGTCCGATTCGAGTGTAGTAAAAGCGGCAACGTGTGATGTTACCGCAACTTATTATGACTGCATTTACACATGATGTTGCAAAGTACGAAACCACAAAAATTGTCCTGTTTCTAAACCACTTTTTTGATCATATTTTTCAAATCGTCTAGAAATAAAGTGCAGTACGCATATACAATAGATCAGGGTTGTATCCCGCAGGAGAGCAACGCGAGCACCGAACTGAGGACGGGCGGCGCCTACGACTGCCGCACCGTGCTACACACCGTTCACAAGCCCATGGACCTGCGCGTGCACCACCCCGCCAGGCAGCCGCCCGCACCCGGTCAGTCTCCTCGCTTCTATTTGTGCTCTATCTCATCATGTACGTTATAACTGTCACTTATAGCGACGTTTTCCTATGGTACAGAACTGTCTGCGCTGTGCGCGGCGCTAAACTGCTCCGGTTTGTGTCTGCTGACGCCGGCGGCGGAGGGCGGCGAGGGTGCGGGCGCCCGCTGCGAGTGCCCGGAGCACTGGGTGCTGGCGGCGGACGGGCGCTCGTGCACGCCCAACTGCACGTCCGCGCACTTCGTGTGCGCCACTGCGCTTAAGTGCATCCCGTTCTGGTGGCGCTGCGACACGCAAGACGACTGCGGTGACGGATCGGACGAGCCCGCCTCGTGTCCGCCCTTCCGCTGCTCGCCGGGCCAGTTCCAATGCGATAACGGCCGCTGCGTGCATCCCGCTCACCTGTGCGACGGCGCGCAGCAGTGCGGCGACGGTTCCGACGAGAGGGACTGCGACAAAGTATTTATCTGTACAGAGCGAGTACACGTTTAGAGGTCCCGCAAAACGATAGTAACTAACGGTAGGTGCACCGCCCGCAGTTCACGTGCCTGTCGTCGCAGTGGAAGTGTCGCGGCAACAGCTCGGCGGGAGTGTCGGCGCGCTGCGTGCCTGCGGGCGCGCGCTGCGACTCGCGCCGCGACTGCCACGACGGAGACGACGAGGACGACTGTCCGCCGAGAACCTGCCCGCCCTACCACGTGAGTGTTACACAGTGCGACACACGACTGCGTTACGTCAGATCTAGGCATCGTTCGACATTATTTAAGTATTAATAAAATCATTTGCGTGTTCGATCGGCTTCCGTTTATAGTTCATGTGTGCGAACGGCGGCTGCGTACCACTGGTGTGGATGTGCGACGCGGACTCGGACTGCGGAGACGGATCCGACGAGACCGGCGAACTGTGTGCGACACGCAGCTGCGCCACTGACGAGTTCCGCTGCGGCAGGTACGTCCTCCGACCGATCGATTCGTCGAAGGCGTAGTTAGAGATCGAAATAAAATTGTATTTTTCGTCGCCGCTCGCAGCGGCCGCTGTGTGCCGCTGGAGTGGGTGTGCGACGGAGAGCCGGACTGCCCCGGGCGGGAGGACGAGGCTCAGTGCGGTGCGGAGCGCGCGCCCGCGCCCTGCCAGGCCACGTACTTCCGGTGCCCCGACGCGCGCTGCATCCCGGGCCGCTGGCGCTGCGACGGCGAGGACGACTGCGGCGACGGCGCCGACGAGATGCGCTGCGAGCCCCGCGCCTGCTCCGAGTCGGAGTTCCGCTGCGCGTCGGGCGACTGCATACGCGGCGCGTTGCGATGCTCGGGCGTGCCGGACTGCGCCGACGCCAGCGACGAGCGCGACTGTGACGCGTGCGGGCCGGGCGCGCGCGCCTGCGCCTCGGGCCGCTGCGTGCGCCTGGAGTGGTGGTGCGACGCCGAGCCCGACTGCGACGACGCCAGCGACGAGCTGCAGTGCGGCGCGCGCGACGTGGCGGCCTGCGCGCCTCCCGCCTGGCGCTGCGACGGCCGCCTGGACTGCGCCGACGGCCGCGACGAGCTACCCGCGCTGTGCGAGGCGCACGCGTGCCCGCACCCCATGTTCAGGTGGGCACCTTCTGCACGTTCACGTAACCTCCGTTGTGACGTTATTGATGTTCGATTTACCGCTCACACAGATGCAAGAACGACACGTGCCTACCGTTCAACCTGGTGTGCGACGGGTTCGAAGACTGCGACGGAGATGAGAATCCAGCTTTCTGTATGTACCTACTGTAGCGATAAAGAACGTGTCCGTTCTTAAGGTCACGATTAAACACTCATTATGTTTTTTGCGCAGGCGACCGGCGTCGCTGGCTCGGCGAGGAATCTGTGTGCGAACCAGACGAGACGATGTGTGACGACGGACGTTGCGTTGCCATTAACGCGTCCTGCGATAATTACGGTATGTACCTACGCCTTTGTAAGTGAGCCATCCTATGAACCTCGCATTGCAGTCTCTTCCGACGAAAAGACCGCATAGTAGGTACATAACAATTTAAAGAAAATAACATGCTCGAAGAAACAATGAGGGGTTTCTGAAATGTTCCACGTGAGATGGCAGCACTGTAGCGTCAGGTCCAACCACCTGTCAAAACACATACACGATTTGTAGTTTTCGATCATTTGTTTGGTTTATTCATTCTTAAAAACGTTACAAAGGAATATTGTTTTATAAAATGCCACAGTGTTGTGCAGTGCCTATGTGTTCAAATAAAACAGGAGGGCATAAGTTAAAAGATAAAAGAAGATAAAAGTCGATTAAAACAATGGCTTGTAGCCATTGGCAGAGATAAATTTACTCCAACGAAAAATAGCATAATAAACTCAATAACACTTCCAAATACATAGAATTTTACTAAAAAATTATACGTTCGGTAAGAATCTGTGCTATCTGGGCCTCGCGCCGGTTACAATAACCGAAACAGTATAAAAACACGAAGGCGTGAAATCCGAACGTCTGTCTGAACGATACTATTAGAATGAAAAGTAATAGTAGAAGGGCACAATTTTACAAATAAATTTACATATTGATCAGGTGAATGCCGCTGGGACACCTGCTCACAGCTGTGTCTGCGCAAGACTCATGCTCACATGTGCAAATGCGCGGCGGGATTCCGCCAACGCGTTCTTCCGGACGAGTCCAGCACGTGCGAGGCCACCGGCGACCGGCCGCGGGTTTTGGTCGCCGAGGGCGGGGACGTGCGCCTCTGGCATGCGCTCAAGCACGAGCGCACCACGAACAAAGAAGAACCTGAGCTGCATATAGACAGGTGCGTACCGTCATTTCCTTCCATTGGCGCATTTTTTTTATCAATTTTTCTCGAGAACTTTAAACGACTCCGTACGCCCGTGACGCAGGAGTACCGGTGTAGAGATTTGGTGTTTGAGCGGGGCGCTTCTGGAAGGCGAGTGGTGGGTAGTGTGGGGCGACGACGCGGGTAATCTGCACCGCGCCAATCTCACTGCGGGCCTGGCGGCGAACGGTGAGGAATTCGCCAGAAACGCCGAGATTATCGTAAGTATCGTTCGCTACCGAGCGCGTGGAATAGAAAATGAATGCGATCTACACCGAGCCGTCCGCAGGCTACGGCTGACGCGCCGGTGCGCGGCTGCGCGTTGGAGCCGGTGTCGCGGCGCACCTACTGGACGTCGGGCGGGGCCGTGTACGTGAGCGCGCTGGACGGGCGCGCGCGCGTCACTCTGCATTCGCGCGCTCTCGGCGCTCCCGACGACCTGGTGCTTCACAACGCCACGCGACAGTTGTTCTGGTCGGAACGCGGCGCCGAGCCGGGAGTGATGGCGGCGGGGCTGGACGGCTCTGCCCCGCGATGGCTGGTGCGCAGGCGGGTGCGGCGCGTCACGGCGCTGGCGCTGGACATCTGGGCGCGGCGCCTGTACTTCGTGGACGGCTACTACGACACGCTGGAGTCCGTGCGTCTGGACGGCGGTGAGCGCGTGCTGCACGCACAGTTCACGCAACGCCCTCCCGACGCTCCGCTCCCGATACACGTCTACGTTAACGGAGGTGAGCGAGACCATCTTAGATAGAGGTAATTCTTCGCCTACTAAAATCTTGATCACGAAATTATTATCAACATAAATATTAAAAAAATCAAATCAACGTTACTTTAGCTTGTCGCTCGCATCAGTTTTTTGATCACCAGTTAAAGAGGGAAAACCGAAAAGGATAATTACGTATGCGCGAACGGCACACCGAATTAACCCAATCGTCAATCGGTCGTCCCGAGTCTGGCCGTTCTTTGAATATTTTTGAATGCGATGTAGCGTGGCGATAGAGCAGGCGACGGGTCACCCGGTGGCAAGTAACCGTCGCCGCCCATGGGAACCTGAATATTTGTGACAATAAAACGAGCATTTCGCAGACGTACGTCACGTGGGCAACTCGACTGCGGCCGCGGTGGCGAACGCGTCGGTGGTGTACTCGCGCGCGTGCCTGCGCATGGCCGTGTGGGAGGAGTGGGTGTGGTGCGCGCGGCCGCGCGGGCTGGCGCGCATCCCGCGCCGCGCCGCGCGCCGCGTGCAGCCGCGCGTGCAGGCCCCGCGCCGCGCGCTCACCGCGCTCGCGCTGCTGCACCCCGTCATGTTCGCGCACGCGGGTACGTGGCCTGCCTGCACTCGGTAGACGAACGCTCGAGTCGTCGCTATGAAAAACGAATCGTTAAAATGTGGTTCGTAGTGATGCTCTAATGTAAATATGTATGTGGGTGCAGGAAGTTCGGACCCGTGCACGGAGAACGGGCGACCGGCGTGCGACGAGAGCGCGCTGTGCGTGCTGAGCGCGGCGCCGCGCGGCTACGCGTGCCTGTGCCCCGACGGGCTCGTGGCCCTCGACGAGACCGTCACCGGGGTCAGTACCGAACACCGTTAACTGTGTCTCTACAGAATATTAACGATATATTAAAAAAAAAAAAAAAAAAAAATTCAAACTAAGCAGAGCTTGTACTATGAAAGTTACATTGACTGATAGAATACTTATGTACTTTTTTTTTTTGTAAATACACACATATTATGCATAGAAAACACCCAAACTCCGATACAAATATTGCACCTCACGGATCGATCCAAATAATTCATCCCTGTAAGCCAAATTCTATCTATTAGTTTGTGAGCGTTAGAAAGAAACAGGATAAGTATACAAAATATATATCGAACCAGCTACGTTCGTAATTCTGTTTTCTAAACACAAAGCGACCTCTCCGAGAGGGTGGGACGCGTATCGCAATGTCGTGATGGAGTTACGTGCGAGTACACCTCTGCCACCGTCCGCAGGAGCGGCGCAAGTGCGTCATATCTCGAGGCGAGGTCGACAGCTCCACGGCGAGTGCGGGCCCTCGCGACGACGCGACGTGCCCGCTGTCGTGCGGGCCGGGCGCGTGCGTGCTGGAGGGCGGCGAGGCGCGGTGTCGCTGCCCGGCCATGTTCGCGGGCGCGCACTGCGAGCACTACCGCTGCGCGCTGTACTGCCACCGGCGCGGGCGCTGCGAGCTGGACCTCACCGCGCCGCGCGCCCCCGCGGCCGCGGTGCCGCTGCGCTGCACGTGCTACGGCGGCTACGGCGGCGCACGCTGCGAGACGCGCGTCGCGCCCGCCCCGCCCGCGTCCCCCGCCACGCCCCCGTCCGAGCAGGTGAACTCTTGAACCGCTTTCCTTGAGATCGAACTGAGCTATTTGCATGCACGACTCGGTTAACGAAGGCGCGACGCGACGAATACCTAAAACAGATCCAGATAAAATAAGCTAAAAAAATAAACATGAAGTTATTTGAGTTTTATTATTTTATTCCTTTTGATTTCAATTTTTTCTGCGTCGTTGTTCTTCAGCGAAAATATAATTTATCCTGGGTATTCTAAAATATATTTGGTGTAAAATTCATTTAGTTTTTAAAGACTCGGGTCGCCAACCGGTAACCAAAAGTATAAAAAAAAAAATTAGATTTGCTCGACACCTGACTAGATACTGTATCACTTATCTTTTTATTGATCGCAACATAAGTTAAGTATTGAATCATTCTTCTGCACAGGAGGCGTGCTCTCGCACTCGCTGCCAGAACGGCGGGACGTGTATATCGCACGGAGACGCAGCCACGTGTGCGTGCGCGCCGGGGTTCACGGGCGCGCTCTGCGAGTGTGCGGGCGAGCGGTGCCAACCCAACATTTGCCAATCTTTCTGTCTCAACCAGGTTTGTGTGATTCTTTCATCTTTGGTTCGCCCTGATTTTATGCATACGTTCTCATGTGTGTGTGTGTGTGTGTGTGTGTGCGCGCGTATAGGGAACGTGCAGCGTGTCGGCGGTGGGCACGGTGTCGTGCTTGTGCCCGCGCGCGTGGAGCGGCGAGCAGTGCCAGCGACCCGCCTGCGAGGACGCCGACTGTGCCACGCCGCACTCGCGCGTCCCCGCCCCGCGCCACGAAGAAAACGACACGCGTAACCTGAACGACACCACCACCACCACCACCACCACTACTGAGACCGACAGTGAGTTACTTACCACCACGTTATTTCTTAACGACAAAATTTTCATTCCCACCTCATTCGGATAGTTGGCGCTTCACCACTATATGCCTTTCAAGACACTTTTTGCCTCGCAAAATCCGTGGAACAACTTATCGTCTGCGGTATTGTCCGACCTTTAAAAATTTAAGAAAAGAACGTACTCCTTTCTAATATTATGATTCGCAACGCGATTATGATTCCTTAGTAGCAGGTTCATGGACGTTTCCTCTTCTATGAAAAAAACAGCAGTATTGTGTGTGAACTTGTACTTAAAATTCCTTTTATACCTGTATGCGATACCTGTATCGCCTTTGAGGAATGATTGCTTTTAACGAATATCGCCTTGAAGACGATACAGGTAGTTTTTCCGACCTCGACTCACTTTGACCACCATCAATAAATGCACCTTTGTAATGGGGGACTTTACGCTAAAAGTGGGAATACAAGATTTTGGGTTGACTTTTATAGAACACAAGCCCTCGTTCGGCGCCTCACGCCTCCAACGGTCGAGTTAGTGCGGACACTGTGTAATGCGTGCAGGCGTGCTCCGTCATCCGTCCTTCTGTTTAATCTCCTTAGTACATGTAACATTTTTGCATTAACATGTGTGAGCCAACGCGATAGCCCATGTGTTCATAACTGGTAAGAACCGGTTTTAATTCAATGCCTATATTGTGTTGATAAATATACGTTTACATATTCTTGACTCTTGTAATAAAATTATAGTATACGTTATAGTTAAAACGCGCTCAAATAGCGAACCCAATTTAAAAGTAAACAGTCTTCTTTCCATCTCCCGGCGTCATCTTCAGACCCTCGTTACCAAGCCTAATCTGTTGAACTCTTTAACCCTTATATTTTAAATTATATTAAAGTGTTATGCAAGCTACATTTCTACATACAAAGTTTTATTAGTTATTTAATTAATTAAGAGTGGAGCCATTAAACATTAATTGCAATAACTACACAAAGCGACGACACAGAGCTATATTCTATTAACTACTCACAAGTTAATTCGCAACCTCGTTTCTTTCAAGGTTCAATATTAAAATGGTTTATTGCAAATATTAATAATATAAATAATTTTTAATTACAACAAATCTACAAATATTTTGTTCCCGTGACCACGTGACGTGCTGTCTATTCATAGTTTTTATATGTGTGGTTTTAATTTCAGACTAATTAACTCGAGATCTTCTGATTGAAAACAGATAAATAGATTGATAGACAGCAAATGTACGATAAAATACAATATTGAGTAGCGGTAGGTACAATAGGCGGTCCTATGTTCTATAGACAACCTTTGAGGGACTTTACTGTAATAATAAGAATAATATTCGATTTGTATAACACAGCATGTAGAACAATCGATATTTATTTAAGTGCATCTCTACACATGTACATGTATTATAGGCAACATCTAGAAATGATGAGGTGGAACACATTTTAGGTCATATCTTGCTTCGACAATTGAGCAGCATATCCAAGCGCCAACTCGAGCCTAACGAGGTGTACGTGTGCATCGATTCGGGACGCACTATACGTCATGTGCATGCAAACTAAACTAATTGACGCGCTATTTGATTGTGGTGATTAACGCGTGGACGTGTCGCTCGACTTGAACCACCACCATCAGTGAATGTTGAGATCATGAGACAGATAGAGCACTGTTCTATATTCGCACCCGGCTGACGGGACATGTAATATCTGCTTGCGATCAACTTTCGATCTCGCAACTGTCATATGCAAAGGTATTTCTGTAGTAAAATAGTAAAGTATTACTAAGCGTAGCAAATTACCGATTCAATTTTTGGTTACATTACGATATAATTAAATTCCGTAAACGTTGGATACTTTACTACCAAAATGCCTTTAATGACAGTTGTGAGATCGAGAGTTGATCGAAACCGAATTGAGACCGAACTTTTATTACTACAATTGGCTTTTTGCTCTGAACGTGCTTGAGCTATTGCAGTTCCCTAACAGCAGAAGGTCAATTCTCGTAAAAAAGTCTTCAAAATTCCGTTCTGATCTATTCTCGACCTCAAAAATGTCATAAAAGGTAGGTAGTCTCGTAGCAAAGTATTAAACATCCAACGTTGACTGTAATATGATTGTATTGTGACCTACAGTTGAATCGGTATTCCTCTAGTCTCAGTTATACTTTACTACGAGAATTGACCTTATGATCGCAGATGCACTTCAGTATGACGTGATATATGCAATCTTACAATATACATATACGTGAAATCAAACGTATTAAAAGTGCGTGCTGCTTCTTAAAAGTGATCACAGGCCGAACAATAATTGTTAAGTTGAGGTCAACGTGTTTTAATGGACGATATTCAAGTGTTTACCAACACAATGATATCGCGAGTCACGACTAGCTGATCTTAAATAATAAGTAAAGAGCCATTAGATATGTTAAAGATATGATTGTGTGTGTACATTTCGTGCGAACCCGTAAGTTCGCGTGAGATCTTTTGTTCTGTCCTCCACACAACACAACAACGCATAATCTCGAGCAAACTCCCTGCCTCGATCACACATTACACATGTTAGCGGTTCTTGTTTTAGTGTACACTAACAAAAAGTGCAAATAGCCGTAGTGCCTGTACGTGTATAGCTAAGTGGGTTGCTTTGTTTATGATGTTGAGGACATAAATATTTTATACATCATGTAATAAAATTAGTAAATGAAATAGATTCACCGAGAAGAAGGTCTTGTTGCGGTAAGAGTGGCGTTGTTCTAAATCCATTACTAATTCTTTTAATGTGGTTCAAACAAGTCACCGTCTGTTTTGCGACGAATCATATAATTGTTAAATCAAAAGGTTTATGCACGTTTGTATGTAGAACACTTATTGTACATAAAACATTAAAAACAATTTATGTACAAATAAGTCATGTACAAAGGCAAAAGGGATGTTTGCCTTTGTACATCACTTATTTGTAGGGGATCTCTTCTAGTTATGATTTAAAAGTCAGACCTACTTACTATAAGTGTGTATACTGACACCAAAATAACTATTTAATTTATAATCCATTTCTAGCCTTAGTTTTCGCAAAAGCATCAACGAAATGGTTAAATCTAGGCTTGATGCTTCGTTGTTCGCGATTGATATAAGCGATAAATGTCGGAGTCGAGCTTGACCCTTAAATATAATTTGCCAAAAGATCTTTCAGTTTCTGCAGAATTGACAGGAATTGAATGGAACAGTCACATTGCTGTAAATACTTGTGTTAGGTCGCAAACTAGCACTCCATATTTTCTTATTTTTCTTTACAGAGTTAATGAACAGTTAATGCCTTAGTTAATTCAGGTAGAAGTAGGTGGTAAATATAAGGAAATTAAAGGAAAAAAATCGGGAAAAAATAGTTTTTCAAAAATTATAATTATAAAGATCATTATTTATTTTATTATTATTTACTAATTTGCCAAATAAAAAATAAATAAACGGTAACTCTGACCGCCGGTATTACATTTAATTAGTGTAACTACTTTATTTATGATACATTCCAAAGGTGGGAGGATTTTTAGCAAATTCAAAACGAGGTTTGCCGGTCAGGGTCCGAGGCCACTGTAAGCTTAGCGGCCCGGTGCGCAACACCCTCTAGCCCTTCTGTAGCTACTCCACTGATACGGACCCGATGTGGATACTACACGGAAACAAATCCCACTTTTCATACGTTATATTTCTATTTCGTATATTAGAATTCGTAAAATAAGTAAACTTTAACTATTGGTGTTAAAGGCTAGGTTTATAACGTCTATAATTGACAGAGATTGCGAGGGCCGCACGGTGTTGTAGGATTCAAAGTGTTGGGCACGTAAACAGCAGCGCCGTGTTAAGTAAGAGTTACATCAGTGAGCACAACCTCCACAAACAGGTTTCGCGACCTCGACCTTGCGCACGGCGGTGTGAGTGTCGAGCGAGTGCGACCGAGGCCGACCCCTCCGCGGAGCGCGGCGAATGCACTCGCCGTGCGCACAGGGCCGCCGCAGAGCTAGAGCGTGCAGCCGCACACACGTGGCGACGCGACGACGTATCGATCTCGTAGTCGATGATCCCTGTTTCGGTACAATAAGGACGGAGTGAACTTATTTGTAACATTATTTCACACTCAACTTGTTTCTATGTAAACTATTTCGTAAGCAGTTTATCGTTAAGCGGGCACCTCGCGGGGCATATCGTTCACCGTCGAGTATGCGCTGGTAGCTCTCACTCTCTTGACGGTGCAGACCGAGGGTCGACCGAGGTACAGGCGGTGAGTCACCGGCGCGCGGTGGCTGGGGCTTACCCGCCTCCAAATTGTCCACACGTGTGGGAATACCGCGATCTCTGTCAGATTCTCAACAGATTGTCCGTTTTCCTCTTACTAATAATAAATAAATTACGAGAAGTCGCGAGCCGGATGCTCACTCTACGACGTAAATCCACATTGTTCGCGGTCCGTCTACAATACATTTTATTTAATATATCTACATATATTTTCTTGTACAATATATAACTTATGTGCTTTTACGTTTAGCTCTAATCGCTTGCCGTTGAATACCCTCAGGTTGGATTAAGCTCGCTTCTTTACCAATAAAACATATTTACTAGGCAATAATATAAGTATTTCGCAATTTTATTTCCTTTGCAATACTGCTTTGGTAACCGCGCGCCTGGCGACTGACCTTTGTAAAGAAGCTAATAGTGACGCTTTGCCGCGGTCGGTAGATGTTTGCTACACTCGCTCATACATAACGATAAAGATTTCCGGTAATGGTAATGAAAATGTTCAAGTACCTAACTAGTTACAATATAGTAGGTCACTGCATTTCACACTCTTGCACACTATGTTTTGTGTTTCAACGGAAGTATTGGTTCCCTGAACTATTTTAGATTACAGAAATATTTAAAGACATAAATGGTCTTGTGACAGAAGTAATTAGAACAAGTTGCTGCGAGCGGGTCCAGGGCGCTTGCTGGCGTGTCACTTGACACGACGTCGTCACTGAAACTTTAACACCTGTGTAATATTCTATACGTCGGCCCTAATCGTGGGGTCAATTTTAACGCATCAACGTCATTATTTTAAATCAAGAAATAGTGATGTTGTATTATCGCCGCGCGCCGATTAGTATGTCTGAAGTGCGTATTGTATAATAAATTGGTAAATTTAAAAGGGCTAAACTAAGTCGTCGTTAGTTCTTAGAAAACGATCTAATGAGTGATTTTGAAGCGCTTTACATTGTAGTGACGCAACCAGGTGACGGCACCGTGTCCGTGCGGTGCGCGGTGGGCGGTGGACAGACTGTGCAGTTACAGCGAAGTGGTAGAGCGCTAAGCCCGCGCGCACTAGAAGATCACGCGATCTCATTGTTTACATAAACCAATTTTAGCTCAACTTAATGTCAGGGTCATATATTTTACACTTAGCAGGGACTCTGTCTTTGTTCGCACACCGGAACAATTGTGATCTTGGCTCTGAGTTATATCTTGAAAGGTTGTACTCGGTGAGGTGGTGAGATAGTTTAGTGCAGTCGGTCGATTGATGTCAGTACCGCATTCAGTTATCGCTATGGACAAAGGGAGGAGACGAAACTGGCGCCGTCGCCGTGGTGAGTTACCTCCGAGTTAAGATATTTGCGGACACCCTCTACCATCCATATATCATCGGCCGTGCCTGTCTTAGCTTAGCACTTAACCGCCGGGACAAGTGTGTGCTTATAATATCGAACCGAGGCATGTATATAGCGGGACGCTCACGGAACGGATCACGAAAGTCGAAAGCCCGTGTTCCGGTACCTACGTACACTAGTTGTGGTTCGTTCTCCTAAAGAGGATGCGCCTGAAGCACGATCCCTTGTGTGTTCTGTCTGCACTTGATCCGCTGCGTTAGACCGACGCAAGTATGGACCGACCACAATATTGGTTACATCGGAAATGAGTAGGTACGGATCAGGAATGATATTAGTGGGAAGACACTCGTAGGATACGAGGCAGATGCGATCTACCAATGTATTGATTTGTGCCAACACCTGGAGCGAAGCACCAGTGTGATAGGTCAAGGTGAACACAAGAACATTTTGATATCATTAGATCAATGTCAATCGTTAACCGATTAGAGGTAGTCATTAAATAACGAATAAGTGATGTTTGTATTGTAAAGAGGAATGAGGGCGCAAGAATGTAAGGGTGCAAACAACCGGCGCAGCGCGTCGTGTCGCTCTCATCGCGAAATATGTAACGTTTATATTGAAGGGCCTGTTGGTCTAGTGGTTAGTGACCCTGACTGCTAAACCGGAGGTCGTGGGTTCGATTCCCACCCAGGACAAATATTGTGTGATGAGCACGGTCATTTGTTCTGTGTCTGGATGTAATTTATCTATAATATGTATGTATTTAGAAATATATAAGTATGTTTATCAGCGGTCTGGTTACCATAGTACAGGCTCTGCCTAGTTTGGGATCAGACGGCCGTGTGTGAGTGTGTGAGATATATTATTATATTATTATTAATTATTTGATTTAATTAATGGTATCACAAAACAATCTAAGCAATGTTACAATTAAATATTTATATATACATATATATATATGTATGTATGTGTTACTCTTCCATCATGGTCTTTGGTACAGAAGAAATTCAGCCGGACATATTGTATTGCAGAGGCCGATACCGGCGAAACGAGCGAGGGGTGCGCGTGTCAGAACGGCGGTCACTGCGTGTGGACGGACCGGGGCCGCGCCTGCGTGTGCGCCGGCGCGTGGGGTGGGCCCACGTGTGCGCTGTACGTGGGCCACGACCACGCGTGCGCGGCGCGTGCCTGCCCGCCCCCTGCGATCTGCGTCTGGGGCCCCGATAGTGAGTTACGCCCACCCTCCTTCCTACCGTTACATTCTTTATGCCGCCAGTAATAAACCCCCATTTTGTGCTACGTCCACAGCTAGCGGAACAAAGGTGTACTGCGCGTGCTTAGAAGGCGCGTCGTGTACGTCACCTCGCGCCCTTCCCCAGCCCGGTGTTGTGGCGGGAGGCACGTCGGCAGCTGCGGACGCTGGAGGCGCGTGGGCCGGCGCGGGGCTGGCCCTGCTGGCTCTACTGGTCGCCGTGCTCGCTGCGCTCTACGTGCTGCACAGGCGGAGACAGTACGTATTTATGATGCTTTTTGCGCCTTCGGTAAAGACAGCCCCGTAAAGGTTATTAGAATGTAATAAGTAATAAACGTAACGTATGCAATTGTGTAGCGGCGCGTTTGTGCACGCGCGGTTGGCCGACAACGTGGAGATCAACAACCCTATGTACCTGGCGGGCGAGGACGAGCTCGAGCCGCACGCGGAACACTCGCACACGGTGAGTACCACGTTCCAGGATAGGCTAACGAATATTTACTTTATGCACGGGCATAGTACTTGCCGAGTGTACGGAGTATAGAACCGTACCGTGTCGTATCTCGACCCGAGTGGACCCGGTAGCCGGAGATGGCAAATAGCTGTTGCAATGTTTAGCGGCGCCGTTGATAGTAAGTACAGTAAATATATTTGTGGTGATAACTTTAAAGCTTTGCGAGAACATTTATTTTCTTTAGTTTCATTACTGCCTTAGTCGAGAACTCGCCGCAATATTACGCCTGGTGACCGGCATGTTGCCCTCGACCTTGACTCATATGTTTACTCGGCGTGTTTCACAGAACGGCGGAAACCACTTCGCAAACCCCGTGTACGAGAGCATGTACGCCGCGCAGCAGAACAACCCTGGCGGTTCCATCGCCGAGGTAATGACCACCCATCCCGCGCAGACCCGCTACGTGCGCCTGCGCCGGGAGACCTCCATATCCCAATGCGAACGGAATGTCAACAGTTGAACCCCCTCTGCACTAGCATAAGCTTATTGAATTACAGCGTTACACTGAAAAGTTCAACTTTGCAAATAAATAAATAAATTTATTGTAATTTATTAACAAATAATACAAAAAGTACATATCAAATAAACTTTAAATTGTCAGGTTTCGTAAGGATACAATGTTAACGACCGGTTCTCGTAATGTGCCCGGCGACGTGTGCGGCGTATTGCTAAAGGTGAGCCGACAGAAGGTCATCGCTTGGTTTTTACGCAGCGGCGGATGTCTTAATGACTATTTTAATACTTAATTTTGAAAAATGTGTGCGCGCTGTTTATGGAGTTGCTAACCATGCACGTTTTTCGATCGATTTTAATGTTGGCCATGTTTTTAGGAACACAAGAAGAATTATCATTTAAACTAATTAACAATATATTTATGTTGTACAAATATAATTAATTAATATACGACATACGAAATTACAATAACAAAACTACATATTTAGCGATTAACAGTCTACTGTAGTCCATCTCATCTAAGAGGTACCGTTTGACGTTTCATACTTTTCAAGAGGAAACAACTTTGTAGAGGCGTAACTCACACAATTTGAATAACCTTTTCGGTAAAACCATGGAATTATGAAGCTGCTTTATTTTAACACAAGATGTATAACTCTTAATTACTAAATTCAAATTTAAATCTTTAAAACAAAGCTAAGAGAACAAAATATACAATAGATAGCTTTTTTAATACTTCGTTTCAAAGTCACGTAGTTAGGTCCTTTACCGTAGTGTTGCGACTCTTCAAATTTACATATACGAATAATCGTAAAAATGTAGGAATCGAATTTAGTAATAACGAGCAATTTTCAATCCAGGCACCTCTTAGTATTTAATAATACTTAAAATTCAGCTCACATCCAACTGTCAATGAAAAGGCATAAATAAAATTTGAAATATGTAAGTTAATGTAATTTTAAATTAATCTTTGTAGGGTAGGGTATGATAGAACTGAAAAGCAATTACTTACACACATTATATACTAAAATATACTAGTAAAGCGTAAGATATAATAATATAGAGGCGTTTACAGTAACACACATATTTATGTAAAACTGTAATCGATTAGTAAATACAAAGAAATGATATCGAAATGTATTAAAAATTAGATATTCTCCCTATTCTTCAATCTGTCCAAACTGTCAAACGGTATATCTTAGATTAAATGGACTATAGCTACGTCCCGGCTTGCGGTTGTCATTTGAACTGAATAGAGTTCTCTCGTAAGAGCAACAAGAGCCTTCTCCCCTTGGTCAAGTTCAGCCTATGCCCCTCTTATTCCATGGGTCCCGTCGTGGTCCATCCCCCGGCGCCTCAATCGTGGTCAACTCGGTAAAAAACTTAGTATGGCCAGACTGAGCAGAAGAAATGAGGTAGATACCGCTACTAAAATCCTCAGTTTTAATCTTATAACGGATAAAAGATGGATTTGTGACAGAAGTAACCCATTTAAAGAAAATAAGAAAATCGGTCATGCCGACAAACCCGTGCCATAATGACATACATGGCATTTATTCTGGCTATCGAACCTCCAAATTTCATTACAAACGTAGGATTTGTATATTTTTTTTTGTGAATGGATAACAGGTAGGTAGTAAGTAGGTACTCTGTAAAAGTTGTACACAAGGATACACTGTTTTACTGACGTATGTGTGTAGGGCACGCCAGGTCACCCCAGGCCGGAGTCCTCAGAGGACCTACCGTCGGCGATGACACTAGAAAGATTTATTTCTTGCATATTTTTTATTATTCCACTAAAAACTCTTTTAGGTAATTTAATGCTTTTTAATTTGACATAATTAAAAAGCCTGTGTTTGATTTGTCAATCAAAGCAAAAAAGATTTTTTAACTTTGATAATCAATACCTAAATAATAAATAACCTAGGAAATAATTATCGTATAGGAAATCAAAGAAGGGTTTTGAAAATTGCACAACATTCTCTATGAGATACCATAAATAGCTTTTGATAAATATTTTTTTTCGGAGCTATAACTCTTGCAAAAAAGATAAAAATTCGCATATTTAAGGATATTTGGATCACATCACATCATCATCACATCATCAGCCTGTAATAGTCCACTGCTGAACATAGGCCTCTCCTTAGAAAGGAGGTTTTGGCCTACTATACCACGCTAAGCGAGAATTAACTGTGCAGGCTCCGATTTTTTCTTTATTCGTGTTGTCGTTCAGCGTTCGTTACGAGCTCGTGAGAGACGAGGTCAACAACGGAACCGAGCACGATAACGATTCTGATAAACGGACGGTCGCTCGGTCGCATCGACTTACGAGTACAAAGTAAACGGTCGTTAGCGACGGCAGAGCGCGAGTCATACGAAGAGTAGCCTCGAATAACGAACCGAACTCGAGCTGTAGTGTGCCGCTCGTCCCGCAGGAGCACGCGAACCTACTGGCGGGCGCTCCGCGCGCGGGCTCGCCGCCGCCGGAGCGCGCGGCGCTGCTGTGACGGCCACGCGCGGCGCCGCACCTGGCGCCCGCCCGCCGCCGCCGCCTGCTCGCCGCGCCGCAGCGCCCGGCCTCTCCCGGCGCCCTCGCCTGAACCGCTCGACTCGCTCCCTCACACCTGTACATGTATATTCTTTGTGTTTGTATTATCAGGGGTGCCATTGCATTGCCATGGAACATTTGTAAAGTGGCTCTAGTCCCGATGGCCCGGTCTCGTAGATCATGATATTCTGCCCGAGGAGCTAGGACGAAGCTAACGAGCGACAAAATATCATATTTTTTTTCTACGTGAGCGTAGTGCAGATGCGTTGAGACATATCAGACTTCGAAAACGTTTAACACAGTTTACTCGGTAGGTGTATAGCCCCACTCGCTAACTACCCGCGTATTCAATCAACCGTTATTTATTTTCACTAAATGTTCTTTCGTTCTTACTTCTTCCTTGCTACGACCGAGCCGCGATCTATGAGAGACCACTAGCCGATCGCTAATATGTTTACGTTTCTGACGGTTTCATAAGTTATGTCAAAGCGAGTGGTAAATTCTCTCGTGTGGTAAGAACGATATCTGAAGATCGCGCGCACAGCGCTAGTCGCAGTTTCAGGTGGATAAGTCACTCGACGACGTGCCATAGCCACGTACATGTCTGTGAAGTGGTTTGCATCGTTGTCCACTGAATAGACATCGACCGGTGCAACGGTCGAGTCGAGGGACAACTTGAATATAATATTAGTTACAAAAATGAAGGGAGCCACGACGTTTCCAGAGCGAAGTGTAAAACTAATTTTAATTACATCAGAGGGGCTAGTGTGAGTTTATTTCACATCGATTCGATCGTCTCGGTGACCGCGTTCGGCGTCTTGATCGGTGAAGAGTTCAGTGCGGACCAATCACAGCGCCGGACGCGGTCACGCGGGCCAATCACAGCGCCGCACGCGGTCACCGCGACGATCGGGTGCAAGTTAAATAAACTTACACTAGGCCCTCTGGTCTGAACTACTGACGCATCAGTGTTAGTTGCCTACATAGCTTTCTTTGTCTCTCTCTCTCTTTCATCTTATGCTATGGATAATGAAAAAATATTTGCTGCCTTTAATTGAATAGTGACAATCCCTAGAAACAATCCCACGCTGAAGAGAATGCAAAGACATTGAAAGTGAGCTCCTTTTAGTTCAATATCACGTTCTTTGAAGTGGCCTACTTTCTACTTTAAGTTAATATTAGACAAACCGCCGAGCTGTCGCAATATAACACATATTTGCTCATTCTAGATAAGATATTCGCGCATGGCCAGTGTCGTCGGTTCTCATGATTTAAAAATAATATCTCTCACTTGTATCAATTTTACAAACCTACAATGCATTGGCCACTGAAAACAATAGAGCAAGTGATCACTGAGGTGCTGTTCTAGCAGCTAAAACACGCTCACATCTACTAATGAGTGTATTGTGTCATGTAATGCACGGTCCTTCCACAACTAGGTCGTATTTTAAGTTTATAATTTATTTACTGAATGAGTCACTTGTGCAGCCTAGGCGTTGTATATTAATATTGAAGGCCAGTTCAGACGAGGAGCAGCTCAGACGCAGCCCGAAGTGTAAATCCTCCGTTGCCAACGATACCGCTAACCGCGTGTTATTTATTATTCATTTTATTTAAGGCAAACCAACAACTATGAGCCACCATTTCAGGTATCACCATATTTAACAGAAAGCCAATTACAGGATTTTCGAAATATGCATGTATTAATTATGGGCAGCTTGAATTGACATTGCGTTGTGCAAATTATGTGATTTTAAATTATATTTTTGTAAGAATAGAGCACATATTTAAGTTGAAATAATTACGGTCTTGACGATCTTATAGATATATGTATTATGTACCGATTGTTTGTGATTAAAGAGGCAGCTCTCTGTACGAGGAGTTAGGCCAGTGGCACTGTCGCACTCGCCCACCTCTAATTGTGATATCAAACTTGGGACAGGGGAAAACGAATGAAAGTGTAGTTAATACGTCATTAATAATACTTATGTAAATTGTGCCAAATTATTGTGATTTATTAAAACGTATTGTTGTTATGATGCTCATATCGAACTTTATAAAATACAAGTAGACCAATGTGACAGGCATGTGTGGCACAATGTGACTATTATTTTGCTCAAATAGCATGTGACTAATCGAAGAACATTAAGCGACGAGCCGGCCGTTTGAGCCGCGCCAATCAATTTGTAACAAATCACGCCGAGGTCACCTCCTAACGAGTACAATTCTCGCGTTTAGCTCTAAAACATTTACAAGTAATTAAAGTATGTTTCCGTCGTTCATCACAAGACTGTAGAGAACGTGTAAGTAGATGTAAGTCAACCAGTTTTAGTAATAAAAGTAAATCTTTCAATCGAATTCTGTTTGTCATTTATTATTTGAGCCCTAATCAGACCCTACCCTACTCCTACTGCCTTATCGTTGTACATGTATTGCGTTAAGTCGATCAGTATTGTGTCGTGATGGTGAGGGAGTAGTGACTACCGCCGCCCACGAACACTTGACACGCGAACTCAACAGTCACAAGGCGTTGCCTCCCTGTGAGCCTCCTCCCCGCCCACAATCAGAGCTCGCTCGTTCGGTCAAAAGCTACCAACGAATTGCTTAATACCAGTGTCCTGTGACCTGTGTGTTAGCGCATTCCACGCGCATCACGTACGGTCAGCAACAAAAGTCAATGAACAAATACTTATTTACAAAACACCTGAGCACTAAAGCGGGCCAGAAATCACTTGCCAGAGTAGATTACAGAATAAGGTTATCAACTCAACATGTTACAAAAAGGCTAAACATTAATATGCTATAAAATTCCTGAAATTCGTGGATCTAAAGGAATTTCAGCAAGTCGGAGGCCATGGTGTTTCATGGCCCCGACGTGCGCCGGCGCCGGGATCATACATCGTGGTCAGCGGGGCCCGGATAGCTGTCGAGTCCACCATGAAGTATCTGGGATTGGTGCTCGACAGCCGATGGGAATTCGGGCCCCACTTCCGGCGGCTGGCACCCAAGCTGATGGGTTCAGCGGGCGCGCTTTTGACGTTACTTCCCAACTTGGGGGGCCCGAGCGCCGCCTGTAGGTGGTTGTACGTGGGAATCGTGCGGTCCATGGCCCTGTATGGGGCCCCTGTGTGGGCGATGGACATGACGGCCATTCTGCGCAAACCGCAGAAGGCGATGGCCGTCAGAGTCGTCGCACGATTTCCTACGAGGCGGCTTGCGTCCTGGCCGGATCCCCGCCCTGGGACCTGGAGGCGAAAGTACTCGCGTCATTATATCGATGGCGCGAGGAAGAGCGGGCACGTGGCCCGAGGCCGGTGCAGCGGCATATCGCGCTGCGCCGAGAGGAGCTCCGTCAGGTCTTGGTGGCGGAATGGCGGCAAAGGCTTCTGCGCCCTACCGCCGGCCTCACTACCGTCGAGGCGATCCGGCCAGTACTCGACGACTGGCTCGGGAGAAGGCACGGCTCCCTGTCGCTTAGGGTGACGCAGGTGCTGTCGGGGCACGGCTGCTTCGGCAAGTACCTGTGCCGCATAGACAGGGAGCCGGACGCTCGGTGCCACCACTGCGTCTATTGCGGGGAGGACACGGCGCAACACACGCTCGCCGAGTGGAGGAACAGCGCCGTGTCCTCACAAATGAAGTAGGAGGCGATCTGTCGCTGCCGGCCGTAGTGCGCAGGATGGTTGGTAGCGCAGAGTCGTGGGACGCGGTGGTGTATTTCTGCGAGGACGTGATGTCGCAGAAGGAAACTGCGGAACGGGAGAGGGAGATCTCGACTCCTTTCCCCGGCCGCAGAAGGCGCACCAACACCCTTTTCCGGCCCCCATGAATGGGTCCAGGGGCGAGGGACTTGGAGAAGTCCCCGCCCCCTATTCGATGGACCCGAGGCGGATCTGGACTCTGAGGCGATGCCCGGGGTAGTTAAACACCTCACTACCCTGTGCAGGAGACGAGGCCCGGACAGACCGGACCAGCACTAGTGTGGGGCTGCGGAAGAATTTAGATTCCCGAGGCCCCGCGAGCACGTGTGAGGGGACACCGGGGTGGTTAGGTTTTTTTTTTGTATGTTTGACTGGATTCCTCTGACATGGGTGCTCAGAGATATTATCAGCCTGACATGGACGGGTAGGTCCTTACTCTGCATTGGGGAGCGTCTAGCAATAGTGCTAGACGCTTTCCGCCTGTTTTTTATTGAGTGTAGTGTGGTGTTCGTTTTTTATTGCCAATGTTTGTGTTGTTTTTTATTTCAACTGTGTGTAATATGCTTTATTTTCATTTATTTTCTTAAATAATTTTACAGCTTTAATATAGTAAAACCAGATTTATCTAACTTATTTTATACATATCTATCTATACTCATACAATTTATCTAGGGACACTTATACAATCCAGGTCGCTTACATTACATTAGTATTTACATTACATTTTTACTATTCACTGTACTATGTCCTTAATTGCTACCTTAATTAATATTGCCTTATCTTACTCATTACATAATAACTTGTATATACGAGTACACTAGTATAAACATGAATTATTAAATTGCTTAGATCTTGTTCTTGCCTGCAACCATCTGACCTACCTTTTTGCAATATTGAAGGAATTCATATCGCACAGTGCTATCTTCTAAAATTTTACTTATGCTGTCTACGCTAATGGTTGTGTCAATTTTAATTTCTGTGTCTAATCTATGTCTTGCATACACCGGACACTCTAGCAAAACGTGCAAAACACTCTCTTCTATTTCCGGGTCACAGACGCATCCTGGGTTCTCTTTGCACTTAAATCGGTACAGGTACCCGGAAAACCCGCCATGTCCCGTCATGATTTGTACCAAGACAGGATCCAGCTCTATTTTTCGGAGTACCGTATGTGCCTTTACAGCATCCGGGAAGAAGGCTTTAGTTGTGGAACCTGTTTCAGCACTTTTATTTACAGTCAGTTTTTGTACTTCCCCACCACACAATTTCCAAGCAGAATTTTTCTTGTCCCTAATTCCCTAACTATCTTCCTTATCCACCGGACGTATGGTTCGAGTGGTTTGTCTCCTTCCAGATATACCGATACCACTCCTATATCCCACGCTTCGGTTCTCAGCTTGACCACAGCAATATTTTGTGTTGTTAGCGTAGGGCATTGGGTGATGTTAATGTTGTCGTCAAAGACCACAATGGCAGATTTATGGACTGCATCGCTTTTGCCGTTTCTCTGTACCACTCTGGTTCCCGGATGACATTTCACCCTTCCCGTCCGCCCGGTGTAGGGCTCTTGGACCAGTGCAAACGTGATACCTCTTTGGACCGCTTCGGTCAGAAGCTCTGCTGTTGCAAGTTCGCTTCTCTGGAGGTTTGCCTGGGCCACCCTATATGGTGCCCCAGTGTCTTGGCTGGTTATTACATGTGGGGCCACTTTAGCGGTATGTCACAGTGGATCTGGCCAGGGCCTGGGGTGGTTAGGTTAGGTTAAGTTAGGTTAGGTTAGGTTAGGTTAGGTTTGTCGAGGGCCTATTCCCGCAGCGGGCGGAGCACACACCCCCGTCGATGGCTGCATCAGCCGAAGACGACAGGGGCAGCGAGGTTGATGTTCCGCCCGTCAGGGAATCGGAGTTGGGGGCGGCTGTTCTACGGATTCGATCCAAAAACACCGCCCCCGGGCCGGACGGGGTTCCAGCCCGAGTGATGGCCCGAGCCCTCGACTACATGTCGGACCACCTCAGGGGGGTGTTGGACGCTAGCCTGGCGTCCGGACGCTTCCCTGAGCGCTGGAAATGCGGGATGCTGGTCCTGCTGCAGAAGCCGGGACGGCCTGCCGAATCGGTCGCGGCCTATAGGCCTATCGTGTTGCTGGACGAGGCGGGCAAACTTTTTGAGAGGGTGCTCTCTGCCCGCATCGTCCGGCACCTTTGCGAGGTCGGCCCCGATCTGTCGGATGCCCAATTCGGTTTCCGAGAGGGGCGTTCGACGATCGATGCCGTGATGCGCCTTAGGGCCGTGACCGAGGAGGCCGTGAGCTGCGGCGGAGTGGTGTTGGCGGTGTCTTTGGACATCGCCAACGCCTTCAATAGTCTGCCATTCAGCTGCATCAGGGAAGCGCTCCGCTACCACGGAGTGCCGGAGTACCTGAGGCGGCTGGTGGCAGACTATCTTGAGGAGCGAACCGTCATGTACGAGGACCGAGATGGCGTCTTGAGACGCAGGGCCATGTCGTATGGTGTTCCGCAGGGGTCTGTCCTAGGACCTCTCCTGTGGAACATCGGGTACGACTGGGCCCTACGAGGGCGTCTCCCCCCCGGGCTGGGTGTAATCTGCTACGCGGACGACACCTTACTCACGGCCCGGGGGGCTAACTTCCAGGAGGCGGCGCGCCTGGCCGCCACGGGAGTTTCCCTGGTGGTCGGGCGCATTGAGGCGTTGGGTTTGCGGGTGGCCCTGGATAAGACGGAGGCCCTATTATTTCATGGGCCCCGTCGTGGTCCACCCGCCGGCGCCTCAATCGAGGTCGGCTCGGTCCTCGTACCGGTCCGGGCCCAGATGAGGTACCTGGGTCTGGTCCTAGACGGTAGGTGGCTCTTCGACGAGCACTTCCGACAGCTTGGTCCGAAGCTGGTGGACACTGCCTCCGCCCTAGGGCGACTTTTGCCCAATTTGGGTGGGGCCAGTGTTCCCACGAGGCGGCTGTACGCGGGGGTTGTCCGGTCCATGGCGCTTTATGGTGCACCGGTGTGGGTGGCGGCTCTGACCGCCCCGAATAGGGCGCGCCTCTGGCGCCCCCAGAGGATATTGGCGGTCAGAGCCATACGCGGATACCGCACGGTGTCCACCGAGGCGGCTTGCGCCTTGGCCGGAACACCCCCGTGGGATTTGGAGGCGGAAGTGCTCGCCGAAGTTTATCGGCGAGTGGCTGACTTCCGGGCGGAGAGCGGATTTCGCCCTCCGCCCGAAGACGTGCGCGAGTGGCGCGAAGCCGCTCGCCGAGCCACTATGGTGAGATGGTCGTTCCGGCTGGAGACTCCACGCGCTGGCTTCGCCGCCGTGGAGGCTCTCCAGCCGGTCATCGCCGAGTGGGCAGGGCGGCAGCACGGGACCCTTTCCTTCCGGCTGACGCAGGTGCTTTCCGGGCACGGTTGCTTCGGAAAGTACCTGTACTCGGTCGCTAGGAGGGAATCGAGTCCCGCCTGCCACCACTGCGACTGCGGTGAGGATTCGGCCCAGCACACGCTGGCGGTTTGCCCCGCATGGGCGACGCAGCGCCGGGCCCTCACTGCAGTCATCGGAGCAGATCTCTCGCTACCGGCCGTAATTCGCTCCATGGCCGGTAGCGACAGTTGTTTTACCGCGGTCGCAACCTTCTGCGAGGAGGTAATCTCGCAGAAGGAGGCGGCGGAGAAGGCCCGGGAGGATGACCTCCACTCGGACCTGATCCGCCGCCGGCGAACCGGGCGGCGGAGGCGCGCTCACCTGCGCCTCATGCCGCCCTGAGTGTGGCCGCGGGTGGACGGGATGGGTTCTCCCCTCCACCCGCATTAGTTGGCCAGCCGCGCGGGGGCGGCGTCCGCGTGTGCCGGACGCCGCCTAAAGAGAGGGTCCACTGAGACGGAGCCCGCGCCAGGAGCGGGCCGGCGCTGGGAGGGGTCCAGAAGGAGATAGCTACCTGGACCCCTCCTAAATTGGAAGCGCAAAGAGGGCACACCGTGTGGTTTTAGTCGGTTCGAGTCCGACACACCGCCCCGCCGAACGAGAGCCCCGGCGGGGTGACGGTCCGAGGGGATTTCCACACGTAAAAAAAAAAAAAAAAAAAGGTTAGGTTAGGTTTTCCCGCAGCGGGCGGAGCACACACCCCCGTCGATGGCTGCATCGGCCGGAAACGACGGGGGCAGCGAGGTTGACGTTCCGCCCGTCAGGGAATCGGAGTTGGGGGCGGCTGTTCTACGGATTAGATCCAAGAACACTGCCCCCGGGCCGGACGGGGTTCCAGCCCGAGTGATGGCCCGAGCCCTCGACTACATGTCGGACCACCTCAGGGAAGTGTTAGACGCTAGCCTGGCGTCCGGACGCTTCCCTGAGCGCTGGAAATGCGGGAAGCTGGTCCTGCTGCAGAAGCCGGGACGGCCTGCCGAATCGGTCGCGGCCTATAGGCCTATCGTGTTGCTGGACGAGGCGGGTAAACTTTTTGAGAGGGTGCTCTCTGCCCGCATCGTCCGGCACCTTTGCGAGGTTGGCCCCGATCTGTCGGACGCCCAATTCGGTTTCCGAGAGGGGCGTTCGACGATCGATGCCGTAATGCGCCTTAGGGCCGTGACCGAGGAGGCCGTAAGCTGCGGCGGAGTGGTGTTGGCGGTGTCCTTGGACATCGCCAACGCCTTCAATAGTCTGCCATTCAGCTGCGTCAGGGAAGCGCTCCGCTACCACGGAGTGCCGGAGTACCTGAGGCGGCTGGTGGCAGACTATCTTGAGGAGCGAACCGTCATGTACGAGGACCGAGATGGCGTCTTGAGACGCAGGGCCATGTCGTGCGGTGTTCCGCAGGGGTCTGTCCTAGGACCTCTCCTGTGGAACATCGGGTACGACTGGGCCCTACGAGGGCGTCTCCCCCCCGGGCTGGGTGTAATCTGCTACGCGGATGACACCTTGCTCACGGCCCGGGGGGCTAACTTCCAGGAGGCGGCGCGCCTGGCCGCCACGGGAGTTTCCCTGGTGGTCGGGCGCATTGAGACGTTGGGCTTGCGGGTGGCCCTGGATAAGACGGAGGCCCTATTATTTCATGGGCCCCGTCGTGGTCCACCCGCCGGCGCCTCAATCGAGGTCGGCTCGGTCCTCGTACCGGTCCGGGCCCAGATGAGGTACCTGGGTCTGGTCCTAGACGGTAGGTGGCTCTTCAACGAGCACTTCCGACAGCTTGGTCCGAAGCTGGTGGACACTGCCTCCGCCCTAGGGCGACTTTTGCCCAATTTGGGCGGGGCCAGTGTTCCCACGAGGCGGCTGTACGCGGGGGTTGTCCGGTCCATGGCGCTTTATGGTGCACCGGTGTGGGTGGCGGCTCTGACCGCCCCGAATAGGGCGCGCCTCTGGCGCCCCCAGAGGATATTGGCGGTCAGAGCCATACGCGGATACCGCACGGTGTCCACCGAGGCGGCTTGCGCCTTGGCCGGAACACCCCCGTGGGATTTGGAGGCGGAAGTGCTCGCCGAAGTTTATCGGCGAGTGGCTGACTTCCGGGCGGAGAGCGGATTTCGCCCTCCGCCCGAAGACGTGCGCGAGTGGCGTGAAGCCGCTCGCCGAGCCACCATGGTGAGATGGTCGTTCCGGCTGGAGACTCCACGCGCTGGCTTCGCCGCCGTGGAGGCTCTCCAGCCGGTCATCGCCGAGTGGGCAGGGCGGCAGCACGGGACCCTTTCCTTCCGGCTGACGCAGGTGCTTTCCGGGCACGGTTGCTTCGGAAAGTACCTGTACTCGGTCGCTAGGAGGGAATCGAGTCCCGCCTGCCACCACTGCGACTGCAGTGAGGATTCGGCCCAGCACACGCTGGCGGTTTGCCCCGCATGGGCGACGCAGCGCCGGGCCCTTACTGCAGTCATCGGAGCAGATCTCTCGCTACCGGCCGTAATTCGCTCCATGGCCGGTAGCGACAGTTGTTTTTACCGCGGTCGCAACCTTCTGCGAGGAGGTAATCTCGCAGAAGGAGGCGGCGGAGAAGGCCCGGGAGGACGACCTCCACTCGGACCTGATCCGCCGCCGGCGAACCGGGCGGCGGAGGCGCGCTTACCTGCGCCTCATGCCGCCCTGAGTGTGGCCGCGGGTGGACGGGATGGGTTCTCCCCTCCACCCGCATTAGTTGGCCAGCCGCGAGGGGGCGGCGTCCGCGTGTGCCGGACGTCGCCTAAAGAGAGGAAAGATCAGAGACGGGGCCCGCAACAGGAGCGGGCCGGCGCTGGGAGGGGTCCAGAAGGCGATAACTACCTGGACCCCTCCTACACTGGAAGCGCAAAGAGGGCACACCGTGTGGTTTTAGTCGGTTCGAGTCCGACACACCGCCCCGCCGAACGAGAGCCCCGGCGGGGTGACGGTCCGAGGGGATTTCCACACGTAAAAAAAAAAAAAAAAAAAAAAAAAAAAAAAAAAAAGGTTAGGTTAGGTTTGGGGGACTTCAACGCAAAGTCTATTGCGTGGGGTTCCCCTGCGACGGACGCCAGGGGCGAAGCCGTCGAGGAGTGGGCGGCGTCGGTGGGCCTCTGTTTGCTGAACAGAGGCTCCACCAACACGTGCGTGCGACAGCAGGGGGGGTCGATAGTGAACCTTTCGTTCGCTACCCCTGCAGTCGCCGCACGAGTAAGGAACTGGTGTGTCCTGGAAGAGGTCGAGACGCTCTCGGATCATTTGTACATCCGATTCGAGCTCTCCCGGTCCCAGGACCCCAGTAGGGGTCACGCGGCGTTGTACTCGCAAGCTCGACAGGACCTACTAGAGGAGGCGCCATATTCCT